>JAKCOX010000002.1:12400000-13600000 GCA_022605575.1 Laterallus jamaicensis coturniculus | reverse complement strand
GGCACTGCAGCAGAAGAAGGAGGTGACACCAGGCAGGTTTCGCTTTACTAAAAGGATTTTTGGTTTGTTTTGTTTTTACAACAACTTGCCTGCACCTGTCAGGGAGAAACCATCAACTCGGGATAATCACAGAGATCTAGAGGGCAGCTCCTCCAGAATCATCCATCACACCCTGCTCCGGAGGAGTTGAAAAAGTCGTAATAAACACAATGCAAGCAAGCAAAGGCTGGGAGGCGAGATCAAAGGGTTTACCCGGCATGCCAAGCTGTGGGAATGGGGAGTGCAGCTGCGTACATGAAAGGGTTACACCCAAAAAATGAATACGATTGCCAAGCAGGGTGGAAAGAAATTCTGTTTACAATTGCAAAGCCTCACGCTTCCATCATCAGGTGTGACTGGACAGGAATCGTTCCCTGCAAAATCTTCCAATTGCCTTCCTTGACTTTTTCTGCACATAGTTTCCTCTCTTACTATGTTTGGGAAGTTCTCTTCTGGAGTCCTGTGACCATGCAAACCAAGAATTAAAAACCCAAAACCTAAACTCCCCAGAAAAACCTCTGATGTCATAGGATGAGCTGTCTGCTAGTTCAGACAGAACAATAATGGGAAAAAACCCACAAATCCCTCAACTATTTGCTCTGATTCAGGTTCAACTTTTCAGCTTTCCCTGTAAAAAAGTAGTGATAGCTTTCTGAGTCCTTATAGAGGCTCCAATTCCTGGAGTCATTTTAAGTTTTATTACCAAAACAGAAAAGGGAGGGGGGTGGAGGGGGAGGAGGGGAAAGGGGAAAGCTGCCATTGCTTTCCTTTCTTCCTGAGCAAATTCAAGTTCTAAGCACACCTTTATGCTTTTAAGGAGGCGGTCAACTTGAAAATGAAACTTAAAGCATTCTATGAAAGAAAAAGGCACGTGGATGAAGAGAGAAACTCAAGATCAGATCTTCAAGGGAAAAAAAGCATTTAGTATTGCAAAGAAGATTGGAAAAAAACCCCAAAATAAACCATCAGGAGGACATGAAGCCCTTTGAGGCCAGTACATCACTGGAGATAAGACAAGGACTTTGCTGACCCTGGAGGCCATTTGCTGGGAGGGAACTCCAACTCCTCCTGTTACAAGATACAGTTAAGAACATCATGAGCAAACTGCTGCATTGAAATACTGCTAACAACACCGTGTTCTGCTTTCCTGGGATGGATTGAAAGCTTGCTGTATTTTTATTGGACTTTCCAGTGATGTCAGTTTGAGGCAGGGCTTAAGCGAGTAATTGCTAAAGGGTGAGTCTAAAAAGGGTATAATTACTGCAGGGAGTGTCTGATGTGGGAAAGAGGCATTCCAGCTGGAGGGAGAGACGGGTCCATCTCTGGTGGGTCCCAATGAACTCACACCTACCGTATGAGCAATCCCAGCCCTGTGCAGTTAGCTACCACCACGCAATGCCACTGACCTCAGTTATTCTTCAGCAATTACTCAGGCAACTGCAATTTCATGTCCAGCATTATTTGCTGTCACAGTGCTGGGAATGCAAGCACATCTTAAACCTTTAAGATATGTAGCCCTCAAGTTATTGCATCAGGCAATGGTTGCAAAACAGACAATTGCTGACTTCAGTAAGGTTGCATGGGTGTAACTGAGAACAAATTTTGGCCCATGGCATTCATAAAGGTTTCACTGTAACTTGTGAGAGGGATGTGGAAGAATCCTCATTTTGAAACAGCAGAGGAAGCACTGCCTCACCTGCTGTCCTTCCCTTGCCCACAAAAGCTGCCCATTCTCCTTGAATCACAGGATGGTTTGTGTTGGAAGGGACCTTAAAAATCACCTAGCCCCACCTCCCTGCCATGGGCAGGGACACCCTCCACTAGACCCGATTGCTCAAAGCCTCATCCAGCCTGGCCTTGGACACTGCCAAGGAGAGGGCAGCCACAGCTTCTCTGCACAGCCTGTGGCAGTACCTCACTGCCCTCACAGGGAAGAGTTTCTTCCTCATGTCCAATCTAAATCTACCCCTCCTTCAGCTTAAGGCCATTGCCCCTTGTCCCACTGCTACGTGCCCTTGTAAATGTCCTTATGAATGAGGGGAATTCCAGGTGTCATTCAATACATCCATCCTCATTTAAAGCTCACCTTTAAATCCACCTCTCACACAAATGCTGACAGCTACCAAACTGGACGTGTACATAGCCTGTTCCAAAACTCCCCCGTAGCTGCTTTGCCATTGACAAAGGCTGGAAGAGCTCTGCAGCTTTTTCTTTTAGGCAGCACCTCAATCCACAACCAAGCTGCCCAACCACCAAAAACTGTGCAAACACGAGACAGCTGGGCCTCACGGCCTCATCCAAAGCACAACCAGTTCAGTCTTCATTACCTGCCAGATGGAATAGCTTGGGAGCCACCCAGTGATGTGAGGCTACAGCTACCTCAGGACTAAAACCTCTTGTTAACAAGCTACAGTTTGGATGTGCCTGCTCTTAGCTTCCTTCCCACACAAATCCTTGTGCTTTCGCCTGTGTGGCCCCTTGCAAGCAAACTCCCAGCAGAGGTGACCCACTTGAAGCTTTTGCAAGACCCACTGTGTTGGTCCAGGAGCTTACATCTCTTCATGGTCCTGACTACCAGAACGATGAGAGGGCAAAACACATCAGCAGAGAGCTGGCTCAGGTCTGGAGGTACTCATATCACATGCTGACACCCTGAAGGCACGCAGGGCTAACAACATAGCACGCACTGACTACAAGCGGTCTGAGCCTTAAGTGGAAGGATTTTGGTTGCATCACCTTATTTTGCTCCCTTGCTTGCCCTCTTTCCTTTCTGCACAAAACTCATAGCTTCTCCTGGCTGCACTACCAATAGCAGGGGACTTTTTAAGATTGATTAAAATACCTTTCATTTAAGCCCTGCCACCAAGCTAATTTCGTTGCTCTCAGCTCCCATTTCTAACATTTCCAGCACCCCAGTCTGTACAAAGCAAGAGAGCATTGCACCACCCAGCCTCACCAACTGTCAACAAAACATGGTCATTAAAACATCTTCTGAAGCCACACACAGTGTAACACAAATGGCACCAGGTATCGTTAATCCCATGCAAGCAGCAATCCTTTAATCCTGCTCAGCACAACCCACAGGCAGCCACGGGGAGCTGGGTGTAATTGACAGACTCCCAGCAAAAAGGGCCTGGCCGGTCACAGAAAGCTGACATCTCCTTTCTGTTTAACTGGAAAGCACTTAGCAGCAGCGTCTGTGGGCATTGCCACTGGTTTCCTCAAACAAAACAAACAAACAAAAAAAAAAGCCAAACCAAAACAAGGGAGAGTTCCTGGTTCACCGGTAGGAGGGAAAATAGTCCATAAAATATGTTTGACAGGGACTTGCCAGTATCTTGGGGAAGTTTTATATTGAAGTACTTGGAAAGCCAGCGCTGAAGGCACACTCAAATTGTTTTATGACTCCTCTGTACAATAAGAAATTTAGTCCTTTCCACCTCCCCCCTTCTCACTAACTACTTCCATTGCAGGCTGGAGCTTGTTCAGTTTTGAGGAAAGATCAGGACTGGCTTTTCCCTCCACAGTCTGTGATGTGCACAGTGTTGAAGCACACCTCGCTGCAAGCACTCCGGATGGCCAAAAGGGCTTGTGACAAACCTGGTGGTTTCTCCTTTTTCAGAGCTGTGCACAGTAATCATGAGAAGCTCAGGGGAAAAAAAAAGAGATCACACACACATAACATTCTCCTGAACTGCTCTTTCAAAACCTTTAAAAACAATTTTGTGGGAGCCACACATTTTCTTCTGCTGCACCAATATGATCATGCCAGAAGTCTCTGTTGCAGTTTTGTGTAGCTGGGTACTGGTGGACAAAGGGGGCTGCAGAGATGGCTACTGTAAGAAGCAGCCTGAAGCTCTCTGCAGGCCCCACAGAGTAAACATCAGCCAATTCAAGGCCAGAGTTGCTGCTGGCCAAGGCCGAGCCCATCAGCAACAGTCACAGCGCCTCTGGGAATCACATTTAGGAGAAAAAAAAAACCCCAAGCAGCTCATTTTGCCACCAGAGAAGGGAGTGAGAAGATGTAAGGAGCTGTGCAGGCACGAAAGCCGGTGAGGGGGGAGAGGAGGTGCCCCCGGTGCTGGAAAGAAAGATGCATTCAAGAAACCACATGCCTGTCTCCCCTACGTGGCTCAGAGCTCTTCAGCCCCGTTTTAAACCAGCCAGTTAGACCAGGAGTTGAGCCTTCAGTGGGATTAAGCACTTGGCCCAGTCCCTACCCATCCCCAACAACGAATCGCACCCTGTGCTGCACCGATGCTCCTGATGTCATAGAGGCAAGTCACTGCAAATCCACCACCTCAGTCACCCCCCTCCCACCCCCTGCAGGGAGTGGCTTTTCAAGCCAGTCAAAACCGGCCTGGAAAAAGTCTCCAGCTCTCCCTGCTGCTTCCTTGGTTTGCCCCATGTGTAGCTGGTGTGTGGGCTATGGTCATCAAAGCGAGGAGCTGAGGTCAGGTTGGACCAAGGAGGGAAGGGAACTGGCAAGCACCCAGAGCACACTGGACAGATTGGTGATGGCATCCAGAGCCAGCAGTGGTGCAGAGGGAGCCAGGGAACCTCAACATGGCCTCCTCCTTTTCCTGTCTCTAGCTTTATCTATCCAGACCATTGCTCCATCACCCGAGTTCCCACACCTCCAGAGAACTGCTTCTCGTATCCACCACTATCGCTGCCAAGCGGGTTATATAAACACCGTATTTCATGCTATATGCTAGCACCCCCTTACATTTCCTTGAAGGCCTAAATATTTGTCAGACCTGATGTCGACCATGCATAAAGGTCAGTCAAGTCCATGTGAAGACCCGTTTGTTGCCCAAAGAGACACAATGAGGTGCAACACACGCAAGCTTACTCCACCAGCTCCCACGCATCCAAGCACCACAGCATGCAACACCCAATGAAGACAGAGGACACACAATTCCTCAACTCTCTTTTCTAACCAGAAGTATGAAAGCATCAAAAGCAACACCTTATCTGCAGCACACCAGTTAGAATTTTCCTTTTGAACAGTGACCGTCAGCACACCCCCCCACTCCCCATTTCCAGTCAGTATTAGCCTTTATCTAGTCCTGACAACTCTCAGCTCTCCAGGCTCCATGCATCCAAAACACCAACTGTACTACACAGACCAAAACTGGTCCTCTTAGCACCTCAAAGCAAACCTTACACTAGACAACGCCACATACGTCACCCCACCTCAACACTCAATCCTTACTAGGCCTAGGGAGAAGCCTGCTTACCTAGCCCCACCTTTCCAACCCTGGACTCCAACCTGCTCTGACTATTCATGAGCAAACAGCAACCTTACCAATGGGGCAACTGTAACGGACGTACCTTACAAACACCAACCAGAATCCAGAAAGAAATTACAGCTTTCCAGATCCCTAACAAAGCATTGCTAACAGGCCCACAGTATCTCCCTGCCCACAACTCAGCATCATTTTTGATGGGACAAGCATTCGCCTAGACTTTGCACCCTAAGTCCCGTCCCTCAGGCAAGCCACAGCCAGGGCTAAGGGTAGGAAGGGATGAACACATAACTTCATTTCTGGATCCTATAAGCACCACCAAACGAGGCTGATTCTGGACACCACCAGCTTGGCAAAACTGCTGGCTGCGTCTGATCATAGGTTTAGATTAAGGAGCAAAGGGGCTTGAAGAACCAGCTTTATTTCCTGCTCATTTAGGTGCCAGAGGATGGGGGTGACAGCCGGTGCTGATCTTACATACCAGGATGATGCCTGAGGAGTACAGGACTTTCCTGTTTTGGGATAAGGCTAGAGTTAGTGCTCAGAGCTGGAGGCACTAGGTCTGCCCCCAGACCCTGATGAGCAGTTGGGGGGATGCAGCCAGCTACAGGGAACCAGCCCTGCCTGACTCCAGGAATGGGGTGACAGCCCAGACCACGTGGTTCATGCTAAGCTTCAAGAGTCGGTAAAGGGCTGAAAAGCAAAGAGTAGGTAAAGGGCTGAAAAGCAAAGCTGAAGAGCAAGAATGTCAAATAAAGCACCTGGCTCCAGCGGTTTCTCTAGAAGATGGCTGTGAACCAAGCTTTCTGTCCTCACATCCCCATCTCCAGACTTCATGCCAGCCTGTAGCCCAACACTAATGCCAAGAGATGGGTCACTGCCCATCTTTCATCCTGCTCTGCAGCAACCCAATACAGCCTGCCACCTTTTGGGAAAAACAAACACAAAAAAAAGCCAAATAAACAAACAAAAACCCCACTTCAAGCAATACCTGCCAAGTGCAAGCCCTGCCTGGCTATCCCAGCCTCCTGGCCTGTGCATGCACCAAAGCAGACACAGATCTCTGGGCTAGATTAGAGAGGCAAGTCTTAAATCTAGCGCTGTAGGCTAGGGCTAGCATTCACGTTGTAGCTTAGGAAAGCTTACAGTTCCACGCAGGCTGCAGAGGTCAGCAGCAGGCTGTTGAACATCAGGAAGGAGGGACAAGTTTGTTCTTACATCAACCCTTTGAAAATAAACTGGGATGCATGCACCCCACATGACAGGGGGATAATGGGATGCTACGGGACAGACATGGGCACGACATGATGGGACAGAATGGACAATAAAATAAAGTAAAATAAAAAGCAGTTGCCATTACCTCAAACTGTGTTTAGGGTTAGTGATTGTTGCAATTCCTTACTGTTGCATTACACAAGAGATGGTGTTTCTGCCCATAATTTAGTGCAATTGCAGAACAGCATCCTTCCTGTTATTTTAGATTCTCATCATGAGACTTCACACATATGGGGGGAAAAATGTCTCCTTAGTGTTTGTCATGTGCCACCATCTAGAACCTCATCTTAAACTCAGCACTAACAACCACAGCTGCAGTCTCTGCCTGGCCCAGAATAAATTATGCCCCATTAGTACTTTTCATATACTAAGGGAGCCTTAATGCTTTCCAACCAAGTCTGAGCCAAAACTTACTTCTCCCTCTAGAGGGATTACATTACAAAGAATGTAAGGTTATGTCAAGACCAGGAAATTAATGAGATGCTGAAGCAGAGGGTTATTGGTCTTACTTTGAAAGTCCAGTAGCATTTTAGAAGGACCAAACTTGCCACTGTAAAAACAATGAGTTATAAAGTTCTGGATTTTTACAACGCCCTAGAAAGTTCAAAATAAATTCTTAGCTTCCTGCATTTAAACTATCTGTGAACCTGCTTACCACAAAGCATTTTAGAAGTTCATTGAGAGTTGCAAACCACTTTCTGTAGGTCCTGCTTCACTCACTGAGCAGGAGGATGGGGTCAGTCTTTTCTCAGTGGTGCCCAGTGACAGGGCAATGGGCATAAACTAAATATAGGAAGCTCCACCTAAACATGAGGAGAAACTTCTTTACTGTGAGGGTGGCAGGGCACTGGAGCAGGCCGCCCAGAGAGGTTGTGGAATCTTCATCTCTAGAGACATTCAAAGCCTGCCTGGATGTTGTCCTGTGCAGCCTGTTCTAGGCGATCCTGCTCTGGCTGGGGCATTGGATTAGATGAGCTCCACAGGTGCCTTCCAACCCCTGTCATTCTGTGATTCTGTGAGAGGTGAAGACAGGCAGGTCCCCGTAACCAGACAAGAGACCCCTACACACTTTCCTGCCCTAGTGATCCCCCCATCATTCTGCAAGCACATCCCAAGGAGAAGCCCAGGGTGAAGGCCTGCCGTGTTCTGCATCCATGGGTATTTACAGTACCATATTCAAACTGGACATACAGTTTTACAGGTGAAAACGGCAGGTAAAGATCCAGCTGGAGAACCATGTAAGCACACCAGTGTTCTGGAATCCACCCCTTGCTTTTGCACCCCTTCATCACTGGCTTCCCCATTAGCCATGCCCAAAAACTGCAGGACACATAGGTCCTCAGAAAACATTGGCCTCATTTCATTCCTGCCTCGAAGGACCACAGGTGTGACTCTTGCCTGAGCACACATGCCAAAAGCAAGCACACAGCCTGCCACAGCTAGTTTTGCATTGTTTAGTCCAAATATTTCAGCATGGAAATGAAAACCCTCTGAGGAGACAGATCCTTACACGCAAAGCTGGTTTTACTGGCTTCATCACCAAATCCACAAGACTCCACCTTCCGATGGTTCCCTAGCTACAGACAACAAAACCTATAGCACTGGGGAAGCCATGAATTAATAGCAGTCTGGCACAGGCTTGGAACTGGGGAGAAGCCTGACACCAACAGATGGTAGTGCAAACCAGCTGTGCAGTGCTGCCAGATTTCAGGGAGATGGAGGGGTGGGATGAATCCCACTAAACAACTGCAGCACCTCACCAATGAGCTTCTTTGGAACTCAGCATAATTTAGCTAGGAGTATCTCCCTCCCAGTCCTCCCCCCTGACCTCTCCCACTAAGTGGGAAGATCAACTACTTGGGAATGCCCTGGAAGACAGGATTAATTACTTCTGTGCACTTCTGTCTCTGACAGCAGAGTTGCAAATATTCCTGCTCTACAAATTTAAGCCTTCAAGTGCCACTTTGGGTCATAAATTCCCAGAAGCACATTTTTCTGAGTACCTGACCAGTACCTGAGAATTTGGTATCTTTCATATGCTCAGCCTCTTCTAAAAGCTACTAATAATTTAAAAAGTTAACAGCATCTGAGATTAGACACCTTGTCTCCAGCTCAGGCTTGCCTGTGCTGGTGCAAACCCCACGAGCAGCGAGTGTTGAGCTGCAGCCCACCAACAGCCTGCCCCTGTGCAAAGCACCTTCTCCTGCCCAGTTTAAACCAGTGCTGCACTAGATTGAGCCAGTTCCCCTTAGCTCCACTGTTTTTGGGGTTTGGTGAGGATTCCTTCTGTCCACTGTGTTCACCATTTCTTAAACCTCTCCCCTCACTGCTTCGCTTTCTCCTCACCAAGCAGAGGCGTCTCATTCAGCCCTTTCAGCCCCTCCTCAGAGGGCAGCTGCTCCATCCCCTTGGCCAGGCTCTTCCCTGCACTGACTCAGTGATGCAGAGATCAGAGCTACAAGCAGCACATCACAGCTCAAGATCTGGTCAGACACATTTTGTCCTCAGCTCGAAGCCTCTGTGGCTACTTAAAATAGAACTTTCCAGTTGACAGTTTTACTTAGAGGGGCTTTGATTTCACAGCTGCTTTCTGAGATGTTTAGTGCTTCCACTTGGGCCAGAAAGGAGCATTAAAGCAGTTGACAGTCTTCTGCAGCTGCACAAATTCATATGGGTTACCCAACAGATTTGGACTCCAATCCCTCTTCAGAGAAGACAGATACCAAAACATCTGTGCTTTGAAAAACCACACCAGGCATTGCAGAAACATTCCCAAAGCCACGGTGAAAAAGCATCTGAGCTTCTGCCACCACCTCAGTACAGATGTTCTTGTTCAAAAGGGGGGGGGGGGAAATAGCAACAACGAGGATGCTCCACTTTGACACTGCAACACCCAGTGAGCAGCGAAGGAACACGTATGCAGCCCATAGAAAGGAATTCTCAGTCTCAGAGGGTGGGTATCACACCCCCATGACTCAGCCTCACCACTGCAGTAACATCTCAGGGAACCACAGCCCATCAGTTACCCCACAGGCCACCTCTCCAGGGTCTATTTGCTTGTGCTGCATGCCACCAGGTGAGGTCCATGAGGGAGACACTTGCAATAGCCATCAAGAGACCCCAGAGCCCTAACAGTAAGTGCAATTTGGGGAGAGGGAGCAGGAGGAAGACTAGGGATGATGGAAGGGAAGCGTTACATGGAGCTGTTTGTGTCCCAGTTCTGACAGAAGGTGCTGGCATTCCTGCCCTGGCAATGCTACTCTCTCTGCACAGGTACCAGCAGTGGAACATGCCATCATCAGATCCTAACCCCCAGGAGGTAAGAGACCCCACCTCATCACACACTGGTACCGACAGAACATGACTGAGTCACACAGCACTTCTTTGGAGTTTTTTCTCCAGCCATCCCAGCCCATCCCCCCCCTCTGTCAGACCAGTGCCTTTCAGTAGTTATGTCTAACATTTCCCAGCAGCCATTCCCTTGCTTCAGGGATCACCAGAAAGATGCTGGCTCACCTCATGGTCCCAGCTCAGAGCTCTCAGTCCACCCCACTGCTGTGGACCACCTTACTTAAGTACCTCTCATACCTGCATCTGCCAGGACACCTGCACTCACAGCCCACTCAGAAAAGCCATGTCCAGCTGCAAGAGCTACCCCCAGGCCATCTGCACTCGAACAACACAGGCTTTTCTAGCATGCTCCACCTCAGGTGCTCTGCAAACACCCCACCTACATCAACATGCCCTGGAGAGAATGCCTGAGGCAGCTCATGCTTTGTGTAGCCTGCACAGACAGCCCTGCTGCACACCACCGCCAGCAAGGCTCCAATCCTCAATGACTGATTCAGGACCACCTTCATGCCACAGGAAGGCTGAAGCCAGGCAGACTTGATCAGGCTGTGGTGCACAACCTGGAGGGAAGACAAGGTTATGTGGGCTGGGATGTTTCCTCCTCCCTCAAGCACAGATGATAGCAGCCTCCTTTCCCTGAAGTGTCTCCTCTGGCAAAGAGCCCACTCTGGCTCCGGGGCTTCCTGGCTCTTTGCCAAGAACTAGCATCTATCCTTGTCTTCAGAGCACCCAGTTCCAACAAAAAGGAGGTTGTTCTCTTATGTCTGACAACGCCCAACTCACACTGATCAGCCATGGACCAGTTTCCTGGTGGAGTCATCCACTGCCAGGTTACATGAAGTTAAAGCACGCACAGCGTCTTAAGAGATTAACATAGGCTTAGCCCACTTCACCAAAAGCACAGAGATCTGCTGGAGGTGGGCAGCAGCTCAGAGCTAGTCCCCCACCCCACAAGCCCATGTCACTTCAAGAACCACAGCTGCTGTCTCAGGTGCACACACTGTGGCCTTCTCACCCAGCGGGAAGAACCCCTGATGCAGGAGGATTTCAAGGGCCAAGCACACAAAGCTGCTCATTGTTTCAGTCACCTTCAGCACTGCACCTGTGAACACAACCCGTCAGGTTCAGCACAGCTATGAGCAAAGCCACCTCCTCCTGATGATGTCAGTATGCAAGCTGCCCAGGATGTCAAGGAAAAGCAGGAAATAACATGTCCATACACTTAGCAGCATCCTAGCCCTTGTCGTTAAGGCAAGTGACCATCAACAGTACTCCCTCACCTTTGGGATGTAGGTCTTTCACCAAGTAGGAGGCTGCCCCCTTCCTTGCACCTGATGTAATGCTGTTTTCTGAAACAGGCGTTTCATCCCTTTCCCAGCAAACATCCACGCTTGCTAAGGCAACACCTGCCTTGCTTCCTGACACACTCTGACAATGCTGCCTGCACTTACACCCAGACTGTTCACAGGTAGTGCTCTCGATCCCTGTATGGACAGGGAGAAAGCAAGCAGAGAGAGCACAAGGTCTGTAAGCACTGACCAGTTCCTCTCATCAGATTTCTAGCCAAAGGCACCAAGGAGGTTGTAAAGGTCAAACTGGACAGTGCAACCTCATGTGCAACCGGCCGACATGTCTCTTTGGGTGTGGGAGATGAGCAGCAGAGAGAAGAAAACTTCACCCTTCCCCTGGCCAACTCATCATTGTTGGAGATCCACTGATGGATAAAAGCTGCCTCTGTCATCAGAGAATGTATGTCCTCTAAGTGTAAATCCCCAGAGCATCAACTCCACCCCTGAAGTGGGAGAGCATAGCAAGACATTTATGGGGATCAGAACCTTTCTCTGTGCTGGCACAAGGGCTTCTGAAGCTGCAGGCAGTGGGAAGAGACAGCTTATGTGCCACAGCATGAGGAGGACACCTCTCCCAAGACTTGTCAGCCCCAGTGGCCAAAGTAGTTGCCAAGTGAGAAGGTAGCCTGCCTTCAGCACAGCACCAGCCTGAGCTGTGCTTACAGGCCACGCTCTGTCAACTCCTCCCTCATAAAGAGCTGGGGCACCCTGACACAGCATGGGCCTGGCAAACACTGAGCCGTACCACAGAGAGGTCCTGCCACGAGCCTTTACACAGCCTTGGATTTGAACACACAGGATTAATGTTGACAGCAGATAACCATATGGCCAACTTACAAAACAACTGGTTCATAATACTCTTAGGAGCAACAGTGCCCCATGTTGGGAACCAAGTAAAGCAAAGAAAAAGTCGGGTTTGGGTACGCCTGCCTGATTGCCTCAGAAGGGCACTGGGCAACGAGGGCAGCGATGCAAGCACAGGGAGGCAGCAAAGGCACAACGCCTGCTCGCACGGTCAGCCACAGGCAGCTGTGAGAGCCTGCAGACAGCGAGCTCAGTTTGTGTGCATGTTGTGAGGGTGGGACAGGCCTGTGAATCGGCATCCCCCCTCCTCCAAGAATCTGCCTGCATCAAATCACTGCTCTGGAACAAGCTGAGCTGGCTTGTTTGCACTGTGAGACAGGGGAGCAAGACCCCAGGAACAAATCAGTGCGAGTTTAACAACAGGTTAAACCTGCACAGATAAAGGACTCTGACATACAAGTGTTAAATTAATTCTTCCCCATTGAGAAACCCACAGCATATACTCTGTTCAAAGAAATATGCTGTGTTATTAACAAAACCACCGTCACAGTTAACACTGTATGTATATAAATAAAGGCCTTTTTAATTTAGGAAAAAAAAAAAAAAAAGGTGACTAAATAACCCACAACAAACCATCCCTTTTCCCAAGGCAAAGCTGATTTTATTTGCCTTTCTTCATTTTTGCAGTCTTTTCTTTCCGCTTCTTCACATGCTTTGGGATTTTGTTTTTTCTCTTCTCTCTTTGGGCTTCTTTAACCATCTTTTTCCTTTCCTATAAAAGACCAAACACTGTTCATTTAAAGCCAGAAGGAACAAGGGATTTGGAGCAGGTCAACTGTTACCAATTAACAAATACACCACAAAGTGAGGTTACGAAGAGGAAGGAATTAAAAATAAATATATCAATAGGAACAGCGAGGTCAATGGGAAAAGGAAGTGTTAGGTTGGTGGTGGAGCTAAGAGCTGCACACAGGTCAATGGCAAGGCAAATTCAAGCTAGTTAAAACCTGGGTTTCATGAAACCTTTGAAGGAAGAAACACTCTTAACTCATGCTTTTTACACTGAAGATTACATCAGGATGCCTGATTTTGTTTTTTCTGCTACCCACAGGGCTACTCTAGTATGGGTTTCTGTGTGTCAGGCAAAAATACTGAGCCAGTAACTAGAGCGAGCTGATCGCCATCACGACTGGGCGCTACGCTACCGCAATACAGCGAAGGGACTGCACTCACCTAGAACATATAATGGGGAGGTGGGGAGAAATGGAAGCAATTGCTGTTACTCAGGTGTTCAACCTACAGCTGAGCACAGAGGTTACCAGAAACCTTATCTTACTCCCAAAAAAAAAGCCCAAATGAAAACCTACCCAAAACAATAAGCGACCAGGACTTTCCTGCTTCACATCTGAAAGGCAGCAGCTCTAGATTGGTATGAGTGTCTAGTAGAGCACCGCATTTTTCACACATGGAATGTATTACCTTGCCTTTTCCAAGAAATAAAAACAAACTCCCAAACCTTGCCTTAGGCCTGGCAAGTTTCACCCTTCTTTTGTACAGCATTTTAAAGGTTGTCAAAGGGCTCCCACCCATGGGAGGTACTCTGCAGAAAAGCCTCACCAGAGCACAGCATACTTATTCTGCAGTTTGGAAAACAAAACCTTTAAAAAAACCCCATAATCCCTCTGCATGACAATATTACATCTCTTGCCTCCAGCAAAGCTAGCCAGCTCCTTCTAATGGCATTGCAAAACCCACTGTGGTACAAACATTGCCACTGGGTCTCTAGTTCTACAGAGCAAGTGGTCTCAGTTCCTGGGGCGACTGAGGATTAATCAGGGACACAATCACAATGTGGTCTGAACACCAACACCTGGCAGAGAAGCCAGCAGCACCAAAGAGCTGCCCAGGCTTCGCTAAATTAGGCTTTGTGTAGCCTCAGAACTCCCTGCAGAGATCTGTCTTCTAACTTTGTCTGGGTTACAGAGGGGTAGGTCACCTGTTCCTCCACACAAGCCCACCATTAATCAAGCATCCATAATGAAATTCCCTTGCCCTGCTCTTACTCTCAAAAGTCCACAGCTTGTTTCAGACAAGTAGCAGCAACAATCATTCAGAACTGTTTGGACTTTTTTTCCTGTCATATAAGCAGGGGTAAGAGAAATAAACAATTCCTGGCCAGCTGACCTTTTTGTCCACGCTAACTTCAGCAGGTTTATCTTTGGGATGTACAGATTCGTTACAGCCCGAATCAGAGTCCTCTGAGCTGCCATCACCATCATCAGAGTCTGTTTCTGACTCCTCTGCCTGCTTTTCCAGAAGCGCAGGAATCTGCAAGGTGTATCAAGAGGGAACTGTATCACATCAAAACACAGAATCCTAATGACAACATACACGTATACATATATACACACACACAAAACTAAAACAATCTGCTGCAATGAAACCCTTGAGTGAGCTCGTGCCACCTCCTTTACAAAGCTATAAACCCATGAGTGAGCTTGTGCTGTCCGGGAGTCTCAAGAACAGGAACGAAGAGCAGGTTAACCCACACTAAGGTCAAGGAATCTAGATCAGACAGCACAGGTCAGGCCTTACAGTGCAGCTGTATTGGCACTCCCAAACTCCCTTCTGTGAGTTAAACAGCAACTTGCTAATGTATGTGGAAGCCAATTTTTAATTATACTTGGATCACAGCCAAACATACCTTGGGGGTACTGTATGTAGGCTTTATTGCAAACAAATATCTACACTGGAAAACTCACTTATTCTTAAACAAGCCTGGAGACTGTGCCATAGCCTGATCTAATCCATATTTATATATCCATTTTAAAGTAGAGCCTATACCACTGCTAGATAGCATTTACAAAGGAAGGACGGGGAATCCACATAAGGTTTCTGCCTTGATTTATACTGCTACAGACTGATCTGTACCCAGACTCTGATCCAACATACTTTACAGAACTGTCCCTGTCAAGTACTTCAAATATAGTAAGACATAACATCTTATGCCTTATGCTGCACGGTTGTTCTTTACAGAATAATTATGGTGAAGCTACCTTGGACATATTAAAACTGTCCTCATGTTGCAATTTAAATCAATTATGTTCTCCATAACTGGAAAACATCTCTCCTCTCCATGTAAACTTTAGAGATCACAGCCATAGCAAGGATTATCATTTCATTCTCAAGAAACCCAGCATCAGCCATGGCATAGGGAAGAAATTCACGTGGTGTGCAGACACACTCTCATGCCAGACCCATCCTGGACATAAATGGTCACTTTGAAGACAAAAGGCTTCTTTCATGGTGTCAGGGGCAAGACAATGCATCCTCTGTAATCCTTGTAGGTGCTTTTCTGAAAGCAGCTAAAAAGATGGACTTCAAAAAAACGCTCTCACCTTCTGAACACCAGACAAATCCTTCTTCAGTCCTGTCACAGTCTGATAGAGAATCTACACAAGGAAGAAAATGATGTTACTGAAACAGGAGTCCTAAATCTTCAAGCTCAGAGAAAATTATCTCATTAAAAAACCCCAAAACCACAAAAACGAAACACCCCAAGACGTTAGTATTAATCCTAACCAGATGTATGAGGCTAGATTCAGCACTCTGTGCTTTGGTAACAAGGCTGTTTTGTTTGTTGCTATCAGTTTCCAGTAAGAATTCATATTGCCTCCCTCTTTTCTGCAGTGCCTCAGCATGCCTACTCACGTTATCTTGCTGAACATTCAGTGCCATATCCTCCTCTTTCAATTTCAGCATGATATCCACATCTCTCTCGTAGTTTTTAACGTCGGTCAGCGTTCGAGGTATGTAAGCTTTCTTGAACACCTGGCAGGGTGAAGAGAAACACCAGCTTTATAATCTACATGTAGCTTCATGATGTTCTTCTTTCCTAATTATGCATCCTTAAGAGAATAATCAAGACTGATTTCACAGCTCAGAGAAACTAAAAAATAGCAGAGTCATCCATTTCATTTGAACTGCAATGGTCTGGGTTTATTTCAAAGGGCAGAATTAACAAGCACCCTAAATATTATTGACAGACAATGACTAATAAGGCTCCATCCTTAGCATGACCAGCAGGCCAGTTACAGACTTCTCCAATCCTTCCAGCTCCCCCCAAACTTATTGGAGTAATAGAATCATAGAATGGCAAGGGTTGGAAGGGACCCCAAGGATCATAGAGTTCCAACCCCCCTGCCACAGCCAGGCCACCAACCTCAGGCCTGGATCTACACAAGGTTGCCCAGGGCCCCATCCAACCTGGCCTTGAACACCTCCAGGGATGGGGCATCCACCACCTCTCTGGGCACCCTGTTCCAGCACCTCACCACTCTCTCTGTAAAAAACTTCTCCCTAATATCCAATCTAAACCTTCCCTCCTTTAGCTTTAGTCCACTCCCCTTTGTCCTGCCATTGCCTACCCTTTTAACAAGTTGAATCCCCTCCTGTTTATAATCTCCCTTCAGGTACTGGAAGGCTGCAATGAGGTCCCCCAACAGCCTTCTCTTCTCCAGGCTGAACAAGCCCAGCTCCTTCAGTCTCCCTTCATAGGGGAGGTGCTCCAGCCCTCTAATAATCTTTGTGGCCCTCCTCTGGACCCTCTCCAACAGTTCTACCAGTCCTAAGGCTTTATATTCTATGGGTTTTCTCTAACATTTTTATTGTGACGTTTATGATGCCTTTGGGAGCCAGCATCATTAAAATGCACTGCTGGAACTTACTATATAAAGATATTAAGTGCTTCAACCTAGAGTCCAACTCAAAAAGGGTTCCTGCAGCAGAACAGTACCTAACTACAGGATCAACAATATACTTAACATTTTTCATGCAGTCTTTTTGAGACAGTCCTCCAGCAAACTTCCATCACTACCAGATCAGACAGAAGTATTTTGCTTCTCTCTTTCATTTTCTCATTTTACCAATTCTATCCCAGTATAAATTCATAACTGAATAATATATTCATGATCGTAACTGCTAGACTAAGTGCTGCACAAAGAGGAGAGGCACCAGACTCCACAGAACTTGCTCCTAATCAGCTCTACTTTTCTGTGAAGGAAATTATACAAACTAGCCCTGGTCACCAAATTTAGGTGCTACTAAACCATCTCTCTTACAGGTCAATAACTTTATATAAGCAAAGGAATAACTGGTTTGCAAAGGACTAATTGGTTTGCAAAGCATTACACTATTGTCCAACCCTACAGTTGAAAAGTTGCATGCTGAGGATATCTAAGGAAACAAACAAACAAAAAACCCCAACTTTTTGGCACGTTTGAGCCAGAAGCAATTAGTAAAACCTGCTGGGCTCCAAGGGGGGGTAGAGGGGGTGTCTTTGATAAATCAAGTAGTATTGACTCCAAAGATAAACACCACGCAGAACTGTGCAAATAGGTTCTCACTGATACCAATTCTGCTCAGAGTTGGGTTTTGTTTTCTTTTAAACCCTTCTAGAACAGATAGGTCAGGGTATGGTAAAAATTGCTTTATCTTTCTATCAAGCCTTTCCAGATCATTAGCAGTTCTCTGTAATGGACTTGAAATGGCTTCACTTAATGTAAAAGCATGGGAGAGAAATAGTACATGGAAGAACGGAATTTTGGTCAGGTTTTTTGTTAACTGAACCCGAACTGGACGATACACTAAGGGACCCAGCTACAAGCAAACATACAGGTTTTGGAAATGGAGTATTTGCTATCTAACACCTTATTGCTGTCAACTTTTATGCATGGCATCCCTTAATACTTCATTCACATCTCAACTGGTTCAAGAGCTCTCTGTATCACAAACAACACTTTGCCAAAGGAAGCGTAACATTTTTCATAGCTGGGAAGAGGCAAGGTTAACATTAATTTCATAGCAGGAACAAAAATCCTCACTTACTTCCTCATCCACTTTATCTTGACTGGATCTTTCCTCCTCTGTTCTTTTCGAAGCTATTTCCATTGCCTGAAGAAATATAGGACACCGAAAAGTTATCACTCTTTAGAATTGCATCACTTAATCCAACTAACCATTCCCATCTGCGTTCCTCCCTGTACTCTGCCGTCACTCCAACACTCCGGCTTTGCCTACGCAATGCCTTCAGCGACACCTCATGGCAACCGGCATCCCTGCAAAGCACACTGACACGCACACACCCATCTGCTTTACCAGCTGAGGAAGAACGAGCTTGCTGCTCCTCCCAGCCCGAAGGATGGCAGGCCCAGCACGACTACAAGTCCTAACAACGCAAGAACACAGGGAGCGGTGCACATTCCTAGAGCTTGGCTCTTCTCACCCACGCTGAGTGAGCCAGAGGAGCACAAGGGGAACTATGTAGCACAGCCCCCTCTCATTCCGTCTCTGACATGACAGAAAGTACACACCACCTGGAAACCCCCATGCTGTACAGGTATTTGGGCCACACTCAGGGTTTTGACCAGTAATGACACAGCAAATCTTCATGCTGAGCCTGGCATGCGTGGCACCCATTTCTCTTGTGTAAACTTCCCCCACCTTTTAAAGAAGCAGCTACCTGGGGCTGGCAGCTAGAGGTGAAATACACGGGTGCTGCTAGCAGCACTGAGTGAGTTTACTTCCTCCTAGAACTGACATGTTCTGCTAGCCAATGTATTTGCCTTGCAAGACCCTGTACCTTGCAGTAACATTACCCTAGGTCATTACCTTCCCACCTCAGCCCACCCTGACCACATATGCATTCTTAATCCCATTCTCCATATAGACATGGTTGTATTTCTGCAGAGCTTCTCCTTGCCAAAACTAACTCATTTAAAGCACCCTGGGTTTAGTACCACCTGAAGCAGATAACCAAGCTTTCAGGCCCAGGCTTTTTAAGAAAACACAGAATGCAACTGTTGTCATTGTACAACGTTATAAATGAAAAAGACCCCTATACACTTTTTAAGCACTAGTGTAACAGTGTCATGTACCAGCTTCCTTCTAGGGCAGAACAGAGAGCAAAAGAGCTGAAGCAGCTTGGACTAAATCTGATTTTACTGTTCGACTCTTCCCTCATAAGCAAGAAGGCCATGAGGTCTTACCTTGGACAGGTAGTCATCAATGTTCTCGCTTGTGATGGAAGGATCAGTAATAAACTCAAACAGCTCCCTCACAGTCATCACTGCCACATTGTGCTTCTGGAAGAAGTCTACCATGAAACAAGGGTCAGAGACAAAATAAACAGCCAAAGGTAATAATGTGTAACATATGCAGCTGTGATGCTATAGTGACAGCAAGCCAACGGCCCTGGTGACTTGGGAAAGTCTCAGCAGCATGCACTGCGTTATACTGGGTTTAGTTATCAGATGACCCTTGTCCACCTGAAATAAAACTGTTCCCTTGAGATGCAGCAAATATCGAATGGATAACAGCTGGATAATCAAAAAAGCCAGATCAATTGCAGCAGGAGCCAAACTTACAGAGCAGGGTCTAAATAGGAAACACTTCAGGCAGGTGTAGTATTTGCAATGAGTAAGATGGAAAAAAAAAAGTATTCCAAAGAATAAGGAATGGAGACCTCAAACTTTTGCCAAAGAGAAATACAAGTATCAACTGAAACATAGCACAATCTAATTATGTTCACCTAATTAACATATTTTTTTTCCTCAATAACACACTCAGAATTGGTTCCTTAAGTATAACCAAATTTGGAGGCTGCACTTCAGTACTGAAGAACATCAGTGAAAAACACTAAGGACTGCTTAGTAAGCGCTTCCTACTGAAGTTCTCAGGAGATCTCTCACCAGGAGACACTGATCATAGAAAGCACAAACAAACAAGCACAGTTTGGATTTGGAGGCAGCTCTCCACGTCCATGGAACAAGAAGTCTTCACAACAATCACAGCTAGGGCACAGCACGAAGCAAGGCGTTTCTGTCTCTGTAGGAGCGCTACACTGGCACTGCAACCACACCAGAACCACTGCAACCCACTAAAGCACTGGACTATCTAGAGCAAGCAAGCCAAAAGACATGAAGAGCAAGGGTGCAAGTACCTGACCCAGATGAAATCCACCAACAGACCATGAATAAGGAAAAAAAACCTAACATACTGCATAACAACAACCATGTAGCATCAAAATGCACACAGGTCTTTTTCCACTTTCAAGAACCTCTGTAAAATTATAAAAACCTCAATCTGGAAAAAAAAAAAAAGGGAGGGGGGCAGGAAATGGGAGACAAAGGCAGCCTGCAGTGACAGATTTCTTGTCCTCAGGGAGGAGCACACCCTACCAGGAGGTGTGTGTCTGTTACACAACATGCCTACCCACACAAGAAAACCAAAATTCAAGAGAAAAACACCATAAAGGCACTTTGTTTATCAAAGCACTATGACAAGTGATAACATCTCTAATAAATTACTCCCTGCCTCAATCCTCTCAGCTACCAGGACATGCACAGGGAACTCTGTGTTACAGAGTAACTTCTGGCCAGCTGAGGAATTCCTGGTGTGGATTCCACTCACAGAAAGCAAACATATCAGTATGTCCAGAGCCCTTTAAGTGAGGGAAGTGAAGACCAGGGTGGGTGCTGCTGCGGACTGAGTCTGAGATCCAATTTGATCAGAAAACCTGAAGTTTAGTGGTGTGACACATTTCAGCCAGGTGACCCCTAGCACAATAGGCCAGCACTTGTGAACTCAGCTCGGTACACTGCTCCTGGAGGAAGCCCGAAGAGCCTAGGAGGGGGGAGCATTTTGACAGAAGCTTCACAGCTTCTGTGGTCAGTTACACCTGAAGGAACAGTTCACCTTCCTCAAGAACCAGGCTATGAGAACAAGAACCCCGGTGCAGCCCACTCACCGTTAACGTTGGCACAGTCCTTCCGCAGGAACTCCAGGGCGTGGGGGTGGTCGTGCTCCACAGCCTGAGACACGTCAATGATGTATGCATCCCCGCTGTGGTACCTGCAAAGAAACCCAAAAAACAGAGCTCTGCACTAACTGTTCTAACAGTGCTCTGCGCTGTTCTACAGGAGACTATTCAGGGGCAGGGAGCAAAGTGTGCTTCAAACTTTAAAACCAGCACACAATCTTCACATACACCTTGCGTATTAGGGCTGCAGTTGGATTTTTGGGTCAGTCTTTCCCTCCTCTAAATCAGCTATATTATTAAACTTCAAAGAAACAGCTTCCTTGTGAACACAAAAAGCAGCATTATGAGGGAGAGGAGAGAAGAAGAACAGAGATACCTTAACAGTTTTTAGTTGAGGGGGTTGGGGGGAGGTATGTGTGTGTGTGTGTGTGTGTGTGGCATGTCTTTGCTTGCTTGCTGGTTGTGGTTTTTGTTTGGGGGTGAGAGGGTTGTGTGTTTGTTGGGCTTTTGGTTTGTTTTGTTGGTTTTTTTTTTAACAGAGAAAGCTCAGATCTGGGTTAAAAGCTACATAATAATTACATAAGTTACAAAACTCAGTCACAAAGAGGACCCAACCCTCCCTTAAAGGTAGATCAGTACTCTCACACAGAGGTTGCCAATGCATGCACTTCAGATGTCACAATTCAGAGGAACATTTAAAAACATACAGCATATTAAATTCACTGAGATCTGCGTGAACAAGTCTGGCATCTTGGTACATTCTTCTCATGTACTGGATAATTTGCAGGTACAGCTCCCGGACTTTGGAGTCAGATAACTGAGCGTTCTTCAGCAGAGGAGCAGGCCTTCAAATTACAACACAAATAAAAGAAAGTGAACACTATTTTCCCTCTTCACACCAACTGCAAATGCTTTCATTGCTGGGCCTGATCCTTCCACTCAGCATGAGCAGCTAAGCACATGGAGCCAGGGTGAAGGCCAGCGAAGCTTGGTATATGCTTGCCAAAGATACTGAAGTTCTATTTCCAGAGCTAATTTGGACTGCACTATGTTAATGTTTGTACTGCAAAACAATGAGGTATCTTCATGTATGATTAGCAAGCCTTTCCAGCCTTAATCTCCAGCTAAGCCACTTTACAAATTCACTCTGCATACAACTGAGGCTTCAGGATTATGCAGACTGTCTGCAGTAATGGCTGGCAAATGTCTGGGTGTTCTACAGGTCACACAATCCCTAAGAGCAACAAGTTAATTTCACAGGCCTGAAGCAATAGGTAGATTCAGAAGGTTGGTTTGCTTGTTTTTAATAAACTTTTGTGGAAAGCTAGTAATAAAAAAATATTTTTATTTTCTAAGGATACTTACCTATCGCCTTTACCAATAAAGCCCATGACAAGCACATGACTTCTTAGCATAATTGGCTCTGGGCAAGGTATCTGGGCTGTATTCAACCTGTAATACAGGAACAAGGGCACAAAAAAAAACCCCAAACAAACAATAAAAACCAAACTCTATTATTTGCATTGCACTTGTGCCTGTAGGAGCTCTGTTGCTTTAAACATAATACACAATGAGAGCTCATCCACTCAGGAAACTCTCACTTGTGAGGAACAACTAGGAAATGAATACAAAAAGCCACAACCATTCTGGTGCTGTCCCTTCTCTGAGCATTCATGTGTCAGACAGAAAAAAAGAAAGAAAAAAAAAATCAAACCAAGCCCAGGAACACTTTACCCAGTTTCCTAGATTAACCTGTATCACACAGTGTGCTGTCACTCAGTGTGCTGTCACTCAGCAGCAGCTATCTCTAGCTTTTCCTCACTTTTTAGCCACATCAGATTTCAGACATTGAAGAGCTGAAAGCATAAGCAGCAAGACAAAATAATACCTTTATTCCCCCCTCCCTTTTTTTTTTTTTCCTCTCTCACAGGGAAGCTTAAGTCACTTTCCTGATCACTCCAGAGACCCTAAAAGGTAGTGACAGCCACAGTCTAGTAACTGGAGAGTACCTCCCACAGAGTTTCAGTTGCCTCTACATGCTGAAATAAAAACTGGAAGAATCACCTTATTAAATTCCTCATTTCTTTTTCAGCCCAGGTCTTCACCATTTTCCTTGGGTTGCCTTTGCAATATCCATGACGAAATCTTTAATTTAAAGACATAAAAGACAACAGGGACTCTTAGCCAATGGATACAGTATTAGCACCAGTGACTTTACCGCCTTCCAAGCAACCTCTTTTCCCCAGTAAAGCCAGGCAGGAGTGAAACTCACCTGAATTCACCACTCACATACTTATCCCGATCTTTAAACATCAGAATAGAGGTTTTGTAGATCTTTATTGCTCTGTTCTCTCCGTTGGCAGTACTGGCATGGTACACATTAGCCTATTGGATTACAAAGGGGAGGTACAACATTAATGAAAAACTCCTTTAACCAACATAACCTTCCCTCTTCTCTTTCTGAGACCTGGGAAAAGATGTGTTAAAAAGATCTTTGTCTCTATGTGGCATTTGGCTGAGCCGGACTGCAAACAAGGGCAGTCTCTCTATCCACCAGAGGCAGCTTACAGGAAGTACAGGACACTGGGTAGGTGTGTGACGATGCATCTAGGGCAAAAACAACACCACACAAGAAAACTCTCACCCACATTTTGGAGACTGAAACAAGCCCTTGTGAGAAGGGTTAACTGAACCCTGAGCACTATTATAGGCCCTAAAGCATGGTTTGAACAACTCAAGTTGATACTTCACCTCCACAAAGAGTGGAAATATGCCTTTAATTATCATCCAAGGACTTAGAAGAAAACGACATCAGCCTAGGGACTAGGTGTTCTACAATCAATTTATTAATTTACTTGGAATTTTGTAGTCTTATTTTAATTATCTGTTATGTTACTCACACAAATGTGCTGGTTTTGTAAAAGCAATGAAGGTTTAATAGTATTTTAAACAGAAGTTTGTTACTCCCACATCTTCCGACCTGTGGAGCTGGTCACATCTGCATGCAAGGGTCTTGCACAACAGAAGAATAACCTGGCTTTGGAAGTTCTTCAGTCATTGTTTAATATTGTGTGTACACCTACCCTTTCAAAAAAATTCAGTTATAGTATAAAACCAACAAGATCCACAAATTTAAGATAGCATTTAAGCACCTTGAGAAATCTTTCAGACTTGGGGAAATTTGTTTCCTTTAAGATAAATTGCATTTTATCTTAGAATAACTTCCTATCGATCGTGCAACACACAGAGAGAAGCAGTGCTAAACCCAAGTATTTCAACACAACTGCTGAGCACCATAAGCTTCCACTGAGCTTGCCAAGAAAAGAGTATTATGTCACCTGTAATAAAAAAACCACAAAAAACCCCACAACTTACTTCTTTCCCGGTGCTGATACAGCCATTGATTTCTGATATGACACCTCTACTCAGCATCTTGAAGAGAATCATTCGGGTCCTTGGATCCAACACCTTAAATTTAATAGGGAGAAGTCAGCACGATTTCTATCTTTAAAGAAGACAAAACCTAATAATACAGTCCAGGCTTACTACCATATTAAAGGACCCACAGCATCAGACTTAGGGATCAAACTGCAATCCAAACCACTCAGAATTTTGCCATGATTCTAGAACAATACTTTTCACCATGGTTTTGTTTTTAAGCTAGGCACACGTCCTTGAGCTTGCTCTGTAACAGACTGAAGAGAATGATTTCTCATGGACAGCTGTGCTGAATGTGTTAAAATAAGGCTTCTCTTGAGATGCCACTATCATTACTGATACAGAGAAGTTGTGTGGCCTTAGGCCAGTAATAGTTCAGCCTTGCTAGAAAAGAAAAAAAGCAAACCCAGGGTTTTTTTATTCTTCTTTGGAATTTCATAAGAAATTAGATGGAGCTCTGCATTGCACAGATGATCGAAACACAGTGCTAAGAATAAAAAATGAGCTTCAAAATGTTTATGGAAACAAGTACAGTCTTCACACAAGAAATGTAAAGAAACGAGCCTTGTCAGGATAGGAAGGGAAACAATTCCAAGGCAAAACTCTGTTCCTAGTGTCCCTTTTACTGTGGATTCCAAATTACCACATTATTTGTTCTGATGAAAAAAGAAACTCGATGCCTTAAGGACTTACCTGTTCTACTGTTGCTCTGTCTGACTTGTCTTTGACTCGGTACCTAACAGAAGTGAAACAAAAGTTACACAATCCCACATAAGGGGTCAGTGCTTTGACAGAGTAAAACATGACACACTGTATCAAAGGTAAGACCACAGCCTCAATTAGAAAGGTTTTCAGCTCCCATAAAAAAAAAGGTTTCTCCTGCAGGCAGGGGGGAAAAACACCCCAACAACCCCCTATAAACATCAGCACCCTTCATTTTTATATCTGTCTTCTTGCCTCCCCTAAATTATGCTCATTCAGGAGAAAACAGTCTGAAAACTGTCTGAAAAACCTAGGGCTACACGGTGCTACTTCTTTAAGTACCTAAGAAGTACCACCTTTCCCTCACCAAATCATTAGAGGAGCCTTCAAAAGACTCCCAATACCTTTTTTAGCCCAACTGCTGAATGACCCCTGTATAAAAAACAAACAAAACAAACCAAAAATGCATCAGAGATAAAACAGTGTTTTCTAGTGGAATGACACCTGTCACTTCTGTCTTAACACCACCAACAGAATCAGATGTGCTACCAGTGGCAGTGACAGAAGAACCAGAACTTTGCAACAATTCAGGCCACTGATCCAGAAACCAAAAAGTTTTAAGATCAGAGGACAAACTGCATGAGATCTACTTATAAATCTTGGGTTTCTTAATAAGTTTACTCAAAAGTCAGGATCACACTCTGAAGTAATAGTCACTCCTCTTGGTTCAAATTATTTAAATGAAAATAGAACCACGAGCAATACTTACATGTCTGCTTCCTTCTGCCTGGACTTTTCTGTGACTCTGTTTATAACAGAGTCATCAAAATTTAGCTTATCTGAAAGACACACAAGAAGAAATGAAACACCAAACAAACAAAAACCAAAGGAGTTTCCTACGTTCAAAATTGCCCCTGCAATTCTGCTGCCAGCCAACACGTCACAGCGCAATGTTAAAACACAGGCTGTTCCCCTGTAACGAGCACAGGAGTTTAGTGAGGTAGCAGAGTTGAGACCCAGCTCTCTACTCTGCCTACATTTTAAAACTGGACTGTAAGGGCCATTTTCCTGAGCAGAATAAGCAACAGCCTTGGGGATTCTCTCCCCATATGTATCTAAAATGGTGTTTGATTGATTGCTAAATGTACAAAAGCTGCTGTACTTGGCTACATATAGCAGCAACACTCTTTTTGAGCCTTCATTTTAGAACCACCTTCTTATAAAGGAAAAGGCTACCTTTATAGTGGTAGTGTCAAAGAGCCCCAACCACAGCTACTTCTTGTCCCAACAGGCTGAGCTAAGCAGCCACTTCCATCACATCGTGAACACCAAACCACACCAGCTAGGACAACAGCCTCTCCACCTACCACAGGAAACTCCATCCCTGTGAGGTAACTGTGCCCAATACTACAGGGGATGGCAGTTATCTAGGAAACTTAACTGTGATAGCAGCTTCGACAATGACCATCATCATCATCATCATAACAAGAGTTCATACCCTTCCACCAGCCAGACAGCTTGCTCTCCTACAGAGAGACTAGGGAAGAAAGACTTTGTGGTCTGGAGAAGTCAAGGGGAAGAATAAAAAAATAAAAACACAAACCCCAAAAAAGCCCTGTCACTCTGAAGAGGAATAGAAAAGGGTGTGGCAGCTGCTTAATGGAGAATAAAGGCAGCTTCAAGTACCCAAAAGACATTTTTCAATCTGCTACAGCAAACAGGCTATAGCAAACTGTCATTCCAATGAGTTCTGGATTTAATTAAGCAGAGTTAGTCTGACAACATCACAGATTGGGATCTGTTTTCAACAGTACAACTATACTCACCCAAATTAATTTTATGTTCAAATTTCCTTAAAGCCTTGTCAGTAGGGGTAGACATTCTGGCTGAAGAGCAACTTGGGGGCTGTCTATTTGCCTGAAACAAAGGATTTGTTAATATAAGTTGCAGTCTCTAAATGGCCCTTTGAAATACAGACAACCTGACTGGAAAAGTTGTTCAAATGCCTATGCCTAGAGCTGTAAAAGGAAAAACAGAACAAGTGAGGAAATGGATGTGGATTAACATCAGATTTTACTCAAGAAAATACAGGCAACAAATACAACAGTTAAAATTCCAAACAGCGCCCCAGTTCAGGCTAATTTTTAGTCTGGGAACTGAGCTGCAAGTCTCTCATATTTACACTTTTTTCTATCTGTAAAATGAAGGGAAATAGTGGAGAGAAACAAGGAGAAAAATGAGAGAAAAAAGTGAGAAGGTAACAAACATAGAAAATTTTCCAAGGTGCTCTCTCTTCTTAAAGGTAGTCCTCCAGACACAGTATCTGAATACAACTTCACCAACACCAGACAGCATAAAACTCTTAACTAAAGGCAAGGATAAATCACCCAGGACAAGCAATATGAGTCAGACCTGATACTCCATACCTCTCTAGTCTCAACTACTATGCCAGGTTGGTATCATTAAGAAAAAAGGATTTGAATCTCCAATGTCCAAGCTGAGGGGAAGAAGGATGCTAGTTCTCACATCACGTGTGCTTTTCATTCTGCACACCACCAGTTTCCATGCCAACGGCATACACACCACACTAACTCACTTCTAGCACCTCCCTCCATCTCCTATGCTTTCTTCTGCCTCCTTCACTACCGGTGAGAAACATAACCTGCTTCACCTTGGGTGGGACAAGCAGAACGGTCTAAAAACTAAATAGGAAGGATGGGGAAGAAAGATGCTCAGAACCAGAGAGGACAAATACCAAGAAGCAAGCAACATCAGTAGAGATCGGGGTGGGCAAATAACGGAAAGTTGAGAAAGGCAAGGAACGGAAGGGAAACTGCAGTGACAAGGAGAATCCAGCAGTGGGGTTTGAGACATAGAAATCAAACAGAGCTCTAGCTGCATGCACACAGGGCATCACAGAGGAACAGACTCAAAGAAAGGGAACTCTCTCAAGAAAAATTTTCCATTTGCATTTATGTTCAACTTAATACTTACAAGAAGAAAGACCTCCAGGCTAGCCCCATTTGCTCTCAGGCACCCATGATGCTCCAAAACAGCCTTCAACATACCTGCGGATTGCATCCACCAGCAGCGCTGTGGTGCTTCATGAGTCTTCCCACCTCATCATCCCAGTCCCAGTCTTCATCTTCATCTTCCTCTTCATCGTCATCGTCATCATCTCCTTCCTCAGCGTTAACTTCTTTGTACATGCAAGACTGGCAGTTCTCAGTGACCTCACCTTCTTCAGCTGTTTCTGTCTCTTGCGTAAATTCACTTCAAACAAACACAAATATTTATATTACAAATCACTACTACAGTCAAAAAATCTTTTTTTGTTTAAATCCCAACAAATGATTTCCCATGGCTAGCTCTCTGTCAGATGTTTCTCACTTCTCCTGTCTCTAAGCAAGCATATATGAGCATGTCACTGCCTTTAAAGAATGGGCTAGATTTAACTGATCTTCTTCACCACTTCAATGCCGCCTTCTAACTAGTTCTGTAGTTACATGCATTTGGATCCCTCTGACTCCAGTCAGATGAACACATGAGATCAGGCCAGCTGCCTCCTTCACCAGAGGTGAACCACTCTGCTTCCTGCCACAGCAGATTTCCACCTGCCAAGGGATCACACAAAATCTCACCAGAGGCAGGCAGGCAGGCAGGCAGGCTGCCAGTAACTCAGGGCACAAGCACAACCTATGTGGAAAATAAAAATTCGTGGGACACAGGAACTGTTTACACTTACTCAAATCTTAAAAGTCTGTGGTATGCCATGGTCTTCTGACAGAAAGAGCATCACTGAATCACAGAACATTAGGAGTTGGAAGGGACCTCGAAAGATCATCTAGTCCAACCCCCCTGCCAGAGTAGGATCACCTAGACTAAATCACACAGAAATGCATGCAGGCATGTTTGAGTGTCTCCAGAGAAGGAGACTCCACAGCCTCTCTGGGCAGCCTGTCCCAAGTGTTCCGTCACCCTCACAGTGAAAAAGTTTCTCCTTACATTCACATGGAGCTTCCTATGCTCCAGATTGCACCTACTGCCCCTTGTCCTATCTCTGTCCATCACTGAGAAGTGCCTGGCTCTGTCCTGGTTCTCACCCTTTGCGTATTCATCTCAAGGGAGATTCTCCACCAGTACTGGAAATTTAATTTAATGAATGGTAAACCTGAAAGAAAAGCGCTTGAGCCCTTAACACCGGGCCGCTCCTTATTCGAACATATAAAACACAAATGTAAAAGCCTCCGGACTTTCGGTACAGCCGAGGAGGCGCTGTGATTCCCACACGCTCAGAGCCATCGGCTGCCCCCACCAACTCCCCGTCCCCGCCGGCAGTTTTCACGCGCCCAGGCGGTTACAGCCCAGAGCCACCCCTGCCGCCCGCGGCCGGGGCTGCCCCTCTCAGCGGCGAGACGGCAGCCACAGGAGGGCCGGGAAAGCGGGCACAGCCCCCCTCGCACGTCCTCGCTGGACGCAAGCTGCACTCCCGCCCCCCCCCGCAGCTCTCCAGCCGGCCCCCCCGCACGGCTCCCCGGGCACAGGCCGGCTCCTGACGTTTCCAAAGCCGCTCGTCGCTTTCTGCCGGCCTTGCCCGGGGACAGAAGCGCCCGAGCCGGCAACGGCGGCTCCGACCCGCCCTCAGGCACACCGGCATCGCCCCACACCAGAGGCCCGGCCCTGCCGAGCGGCACACGCCTCGCCGCTTCCTACCCGTCAGAGCCCTCCGCATCGTCAAACTGCCCGGGCACGACCTGGCTCATCACCAGCGCCCGGTAATCCATGGCGGCAGCCGGTGGGCGAGAGAGAAGGAAGGAGGCTGCCGGCCGGGCTCCACGCTGGGCTGCAGGCGCTGCGCCGCGCCGCTCCCTACGGCGTCTGCGGAGGGACGGAAAGCATCGAGGGCCGCTCCGGCAGCACAACGCGCCTCCGCCCCCACCCGCTTCTCCGGTTGGGGCGCGGGGATTGGCTGCGAGCGCCCAACGTCCGCTGACACGCGGGTCTAGCCCAGCCACAGGCAGCCGGCGTCAGAGCGCGGCAAGCGGCTGGGACCCGGGGCTGGGATCCTGCGCCCACCGAAGCCGGCGGCCCCGGGGTAAACCCGGTAACCGCCGCGAGCTAAGCGGTACGCAGACGCTCGCCTGCGTGACACGGCGTAACGCCGCCGTAAGAGCCTTGCCCCTCCGAGCCCTCCTCTGGGCCAGAAGAGCCCGTTTCTGCCGCAGACTCGGGGCTGTTCCCCCGAGCACGGCGTGTGGAGCTGTCGGGCACTGGCAGAGCTTTGCCTAACGAACCCTGAGACACCAACAGCTCCCGACCTTCATTCAGTTAAAGCCCCGACTAAAGGCAGAGGAGCCCCATGGCTTCGGTTCTCTCTAAAAGCGCCCCACGCCGAGCAGCGCGAAGCTTGGTGCCGCCATGGGTGAAGGACCCCGACGTCAGAGCTGTGCTTCCGCCGCATGGCACCTAACGGCAACAGCTGCCCCTTGTCCTGTCGCTGGCCATCACTGAGAGGAGCCGGGCTCCATCCTCCTGACTCACCCTTTACATATTTATAAACATTAATGAGGTCACCCTTCAGCCTCCTCCAAGCTGAACAACCCCAGCTCCCTCAGCCTCTCCTCATAAGGAAGGTGTTCTACTCCCTTACTCATCTTGGTGGCCCTGCGCTGGACTCTTCCAAGCACTTCTATGTCCTTCTTGAGCCAAGGGGCCAAGAACTGGACACAATATTCCAAGTCTTCAGTGAGTAAAGTCTCCTTTCATCCGTCTTCTCAAAATTTGGTAAGTACAGCAATACACAGAGCACTGGAAGACTCCTCTTTCTTGCTGCTTTAATGTAAATATTTTTTTTCCCTTTGGTTTCTACAATCAAGTTGTTTGACCAGGTTTCATTTAGATTCCTTGGGTGGTTTAGCTCTTGCTTTAAGTTCTTGCCGGTGCGAGGGCTGTAGGCATTGTGGCAGGGGGGGGTTCCTCCACAGTTCACCATTTCATAACAACGCTGGCCCACGCTGACTTACCTTGACAGGTGGAAAATGTCCACCAAAGTTAACAAAACATAGTCTGCAGAAACAGAGGAGGTCGGCTCTTGTTTTGCAATAGAAGAACGGTGTGACCCCACTGGGGCTGCAGCAGCACGGGGGAAGCTTGCTCGAATTTGCCTTCAGTTGCCTTCCCACCTTTTCTGACTAGATTACTGCCAAGCCATGTGCCCACCCATTTTTCTCATTAGGTGATGACAGAATGTGGTTGCCCACCTAGGAAATGCCAAAAGCTGGTAAGGACTTTTCACTCCAGCATTCTAAAATATCACTTGTTCCCAAGGAAGAATTTAGGCAAGGAGATACAAGCAATAAAGCGATTCTCTCCACCCATAGAACAGGGAGCCCCTGTCCATGTTATGTCACATCAAACATCAAACCCAAATAACAGATATTCAGTGGGATGGTATGTGTTTGGAGGAGATTAAAGACAGGTGAAAACTGCTGCTTAACAAAGGGAATTTAGGTCTACGTGATGTGACTAGGAGGAGGAAGTAGAAACAGAAGAAATAGCCGACACAGACTGCTGATTCTTGCTATGAAACTGTTTCTCTGAAGACCAATTTTAAACAAAAAGATTTAGGAAAAACATGAACAAGGTAAAAGAGGGCACCTATAATAAGTGAAACGAAAGGCAAAATCACAAAGGAGAAAATGAGGCTAGGAGTTGGCTGATAGTCATGCAGGAAACTTTATTCAGTGCTATGAAATGTCTTGGGGATGCTGGGACTGAAAAGAAAAAAAGCCCTTCTGAAACTCTGCACATTAGCTCCTTCAAATAAAGCATGATGGATCACACTCTACACAAGAAAGACAAAAAAAGATACAGGAGCTACAGCATCTCAGAAGAAGAATAAAAAAATAGCAGAAGCTTGAAGAAACTGGAGTAAGACACTTGAGGAGCCTGAGCAGTTACTTGCCTGTGACTTCAGCCCTGCACATGTGAGGGGAAGAAAAGGTGAATACACCGAAATGGCTCATATCCTTGCAAACAGAATTCCAGGGAGAAACAGATGGTGGGCTGGATGCAAGTCAACCACTGTGATCCAAGTACACCAAGCTGGTGGCTCAGCTTCCAACCCTGCAAACAAAACTTGAAAACTTAACAAGCTGAGGTGAAGAAAAAGCAACAGCAGATTTGAGAGTTCAGAAGAGAGAACCAAAAGCTGCTGCAACAGAGGGTGGAAGACCAAGAGCAAAAACCACATCCTGCAGCTTGAAACTGCCAGATGGAAGGAGAGATGTGGTAAAGCCAGGGAATCACAGCCAGCTGAGGTGCAGGTCAGACTGATAAAGCACTGTAAGCTTCGGAAGTATCTAAAACGGACAGAGTCTCTCATTATTGTGTGTTCTTCATTTCTCAGGACAAACTTCCACTGACTCAAGCTGAGGGTTCTATCCAAGAAGTTGAGCACCAGGAAAGTAAATGAACTTCTCTTTCTCCTCAAGAACTGTAAAGTTGAGATGGCACTCCTTCTCTCAAGCCCTTTAACTGGGCTTGAGTCTCGGTGTCAAATTTTGTCTTATACAGATATTTATGCAATCATCTACTTTCAAGTGGCAATCAAACACTCAGTAATTTATTATTTGAAATAAACAATGGAATAAGAAGTTATGATAATGGCCTTTTTTCACCTCAAGGGGGAAAGAAATGGAAGGATACAAGTATAAGTGTTGCAAACTTTGACACCTTGTCACTTTTTTCCCCCCAGCTTTGCAGATTCTTCTAGATACAGTTTGTCTGTACCATCCCAGGGCTGGGGAGGCTAAAGACGGGGCACTGCATTCTAGATGCTGTTCTGTTGAATTTCATAGGGTTCCCGCCGGCTCATTCCTGCAGCTTGCCAAGATCCCTCTGGGTGGCAGCCCCGTGCTCGAGCATACCAACCAAGCCCTCCCACCCCATCCCGATTTGGCACCACCTGCAAACCTTACAAGCACTTTTGCCCTCTCCAAATCATTGACACGAAGTCAGACAGGTCCTGCGACAAACCTCTGCAGTATTCACCTTGTTACTGGCATCTGGGTAGACTGTGAGGCCCCTGAGAGCCAGCAGATTACTGCTGAGCTGATCATCACAGCTGGCTAAATGATTGAGGTTAGCCACCTCCGATTTATAAACCCCCACACCCTCACCCAGTCCCCATTAAAGACTTCAGGGAGCTGAAAGCAGGGGTCACCAGCTGCAGAAACCTTCTAGCAAAGATGCAGAGATTTATTAGGAACTACCAGGAAGCCATGGTGGCAATACACTACCATGGGCCCACGGTACTCAGTTCAAGGCTCAGGAAAGCCCAAGATTGCAGCAGGGGTGGAACTGATCTGCAAGGGAATGTGGGCCAATAGCTGAGGGTGACCCCAGCACAGGCAGTGTCCCACCAACCACGGCAAAGAACCACAGTACCTGGGTGAGCGGGTGACAACAGGTTCTGCCAGCAACTCTGAATGGTCTCAGCCTCCAAAAGTCAGCATCTCCCCCCTCTGACGATCCTTGTATCACTGTTTCATGGTGTTCAATAACATTCCTCATACATCTGTCAAAGGTTACATATGTTATTTTGCCTTTTGACTTATTAATCATTTACTGATTTGATAGGATACATTTTTAGATAAATTGTGTGAAAAATAAAATAAAAAAACAAAGTAAAAGCCAGAATGAAACACATTATGGCTGGGTTGAGTTGCAAAACTGGCTAGGTGATAAAAGTGCTTGATTCTTACAGGTAAAAGAGACTTGTTCTTTTCTTTTTTGGAAGAGCTTTGCTGCTTCTTCATTGAGCAGGGCAAGAAAATGGTGTTCAGATCCAGAATATATTGTTCAAATTTTAATGTACCAGTAACAGCACATAAACAAAATCTGCTTTGCTCCTTTCCCATAACATAAAATGTAAGGTCTAGGAATTAAATCTTCAGTTCCCCCCCCCACACACACACACCTTTTTTCTTCTTTGACATTGACAACTCTACCACAGGCTTGTAAGACTTTCTCAATTATTCATTACTCCATATGTGATTACACTTACATGCTCTCTTACTGGTTATATTTTACTTCCTTATTATACAGACTTTAGGCTTAGAATATAATTTTTCTTTCACCCTATCTAACAAATGAAGCTGGCCTGCTCTTAGATTCTTTTCCCTTAATAACATTGCTAAAGACATTTTAACAGAGGCTCAGGTAGCCTCAGATGCAGACACAATGCTAGCTTTTGTAATATAATCTGTATTTTAATACTCAAAAAGCAAATCTATGTAATAAACACAATCTTAATTGACTATCAGTGGCTTACATGCTCAGGATCTTCCCAGTAATTCTCTTTCCTGTTTGCTATAGCTGGTTTTGGTCAAGACACCACAGTTACCCTGCAGTTAACTCCATGGAAAGGCAGTGTGAATTTTGCTTCTGTCTGTTGAAGCACTGTTAGTTTTCCTCTGCTGTTAACACTCACCAGGACGCAGATCATCCTTCTACCACTGAATAGGAAGAATGAAACTATCGTTGAACTGCAAGAAAAAAGTGAAGAAACCTTGAGGAGAAAGCCTTGAAGAAAAAGGTAGGTCTTTCCTGACTGCCTGAGGAATTCTGTCCAGCTGATTAAGAAAGGTCCTGTGGTCCAAGAACACAGAAATCTTAGTAATCCTTTTTCCTCGACTGATTATGAAAGCTTTTTGTTTCACAGTGTTTCCATTACAATTTCCATGTGCCTCCCAGTAATTGAAGTTTACTCTTAAAATTGCTGCTTATTTGATTAGGCCCAGTATTACACATAATACCATATCAGCTTTCTATCATTATCAAGCCTATTGAGATTTAATTATCAGATTTCCAGGCCACTTTGGAAGTGACTCAAAAAAGTATCCTTCACCTCTGACATTATGTGCGAGGTCCTTCTACTAAATTAATCTACTTCTAAAACAAAGGGAGATTGTGCCTAGCAAAAAGGTTTAGTTGCTTTGTAGCTTACTCTGTAGGCTTATCTCTCAGGCAAACTAGGTGAAATCAAATGAAGAAACACCCAAGCTAGTTGAGGGTAGCTGAATGTACAGACCGAAGGGCAAGATACAAACATCTGAACAGCTGGCTACATTCAATAGCTGTGATTCTATAGCTAAAAATGTTTAAATACACATAGAGGCTCCACACACAATGTATAAAGCATTATTTGTAGCTTGTGGTTTTATCACTGATATAGTTTGTTCATAGCTACAGCAATTGATAGTCTTTATAAGACAAGGTACATATAAATTACAGTTGAGCCTCTAACTTTATTACCATGAACATTTTGTTACCAAGTACATGAAAAACACAGGAATCAGGAGTCAGGTAATGAAATGAAAACTTCCCAATTTCAAGTTACTGAGTTGAGTTCATTGTTCACAATGATAAAAATCAGAGGCTCTCTGCACATAGTGAGCACTGATAACAAGTGTTACTGTGCCCCTGTCCTCTCTTGCTCCTTGTTATTCAGTGTTCATATAGAGATGATACAGCAGAGCCTGAAAGCTGATAATGGCCCTGCAGTGCTAGGATTAAATACCTAATAAAAGAGGTGCAGGCCTCCTCAGCTCCTACTAGCTCCTGGCTAGGCAGGTATGCAAGCACCTCTGAGCACACAGAAAGTGAATGCATGTTGCCCTACGCCTTGTGGTACAGACACAGCAGCAGGGTGAGGCTGCACTGAAGTGCTGCAGGACAGCCCAGCGCTGCTAGCAGCACACTAAGATGCAGTTGGGGAAGTCTTTGGAAGTCAGTCCCTCCAACTTTATGCTTTTCCACCCTTACAGCACAGCACCCTTCTCCTCTGGGGCAAGACTAGACTTGCAAAATTCCACATCCAGTGACATAAATCTGCCAAATAGCCAGACTTCCACTGCATTAGTAGCAATAATTCATTTACACTGTAGAATAAAAATAGCTTTTTACGTTTTCTTGTCAACAAGTCTTTTCTGGTCTGCATGCAGAGAAAAGATCAAAATTCTGCTGGCTGATCTGTATGGTTTAAGCTGCACATACTGCAAAACTATCACCTCAGCCTTCAACAAAAGTTACAAAGAGTCATAAGCTGGGCAACCTTGAGCTAGGCCAAAGTGAGCTCTGAAGTTCCTTTCCTGTCAGCACCGTAGGGAGTTCATAAATCTGATGAAGCAATCACAGTTGGCAATGACAAATTTACCTAGATTACGAGATTTTAAGTTGATTCTTTATGTTCTCAAGAAAGCCATCTAATTATTTAGCCAAACTCATGGAACATGTAATTTCTCCATGTACAAGTCCAGAGGGGTGGTGCCTGCTGGGTTTTTGTTTGTTGCCTTTTTTTCAGATAAAATAAGGAACCCACATGTCTGAGACAATTTCGCTGCAATGGGGTAACTAAAAAAGGAATTTTAATTACCCCAAAATTTTAATTACCCTAAAAAATGGACAGAGCTGCCTTTGTAAAACCCCCACAATTCAGACAAAAATCTAGTAGATCCCATTAAGAGCTTCTGTGAACGCTGGTTTGTCTCCTGTACTACCAACCAGTCAGAAGCAGCCCGCAGGACTCCCAGGTTTGCAGTATCAGTACTTTCTGCCTGCACTGATCTCAGGTAAGTTGATCCCTCAGACTTACATCAGGGGCAAGAGAGAACAACAGTTTCATCGGTCCAGGTGGGAGATTCTCACTGGAATCATTAACAACTGCCACACATGGTAACTGTTTGTCATTTGAAAAGCACTACAGAAATTGATAGGAAAAATGATCAGGATTCCACACCCTTATATAATTACTTCTCCAAATGAGAAAAAGTAACAAAGATATAAACTTTGATGCAGTTCTCTTGGAAGGGTAGGATACTCTCTTCATTTTTCAGCAAGCACTACCAAACACAGGTGGCTACTATTAAAGAAAATTTGACAGCTTTTGACATCTACTGAAAAGCAGAAAATTTGGTCTTATCTGTGAGCTCATGAAGAGTCCCAGCAAAACAAATGAGCTGTTCTTTCAGTGTGCACTGGATTGGGGGAAGTGGGAGGAGGGAGGGAGAGAGTTCCTCATCAAAACTATTGCACTGACCTGGACCTGAAGAGAATCGGGAAATAGTACAGTTCGTGGCACATGGTGGCACTGCAAGGTATGGGCAGCTATAGTGAAGTCCAGAGAAAAGCAACTGAGCAAAATAACCCCCAAACAAAACAAAAAACCCAAATGTTTTGCTAGAATGTAAAATTCCAGGAAAACTCAGGAAGTGAAAAAGTGAGCATCCTGGTTTTACCTACAAAATTTCCCTCTACATTACAAAAATGATCCTCTCCCCACACCAGTCAGATTATATTTCAGGCAGCTTTTTCCTGAAACATCCCAGTACGCCATCCAAAACTGAGAAACAGGAAGCAGACAACAGGCTAGGGCTGTACGTTTTTGACACTGCTCCTAAAATTGCTTTGCTGGATCCATCTCTAAGAGAAGCCTCTGAGTAAATGCTGACAAGGCAGTCCAAAAGACTCTTGAACAGTTTGCCATGCCAAAAGCAAGTATCAACGCAGAAATAATTATTTTCATATGTACACACAACCATTTGTCCTTTGCCAGTATCTTAGAAAAGGAAACACACATCTGGGAGAATCATTTACAATGGAAACTGGAAATATGAGTTAAACTTTATTTATAGTGTACAGACATTAAGAATGCTCACCCTGTTTGTCATGCAAGTTATGAAACCGAAGGCTCTTTTCCTAGGAACAGTTTTACCTGTGCTTTCCAACTGAAAAGCTTTTTTAACTCCAAGGATACATGCTCGTACATACCTGTGACCACATGCAGAAATTCCCATGGGCAAGGCAAACTCCTGATGAAAGCCTGTCTTCTCAGAATTAGCATCTGACATTAGAGACCTCAAACCTAGGTTACAATAATGCCAATCATTACCAATGCTTATTTCGTCTGTGAATACACACACAGAGCAACAACCAAAAAATATCTCAGCAGTTTGCTTCAGTCATTCATATGGTATTTCCTTTCAGACTGTAAGTCATTCAATATGGCTTAGAGTACTTAGCACAACAGAACTGCGGCCTAATAGGCTTTTAGGCACAGCTGTAATCCTGCAGTCAGCCTGGGCTCTGCATTTAGCTAAAGCGAGTCAGGGTATCTCAGTTCTTTCCACACGCTCTTTTAATTAACACCTTTCTGTGCCTCCACAGAGAGGTGCAGACTCAGTAAGAGCACCACACAGGTTAGTTAATTAGTAACATCAGGATCAGTTAAATCACATGGAAAAGCCACACATAAAGTACATACTCACTACTTCGACACGAAATGTTTCAGACCCTACAGTGCTAAAAAGAAAACCAGTATTATCTCCCCCAGGAAAAAAAATACTTGGCTGCTTACCCCCACCCCCCACCCCCCAAAAAAAACCCCAAACCAACCAAACCATGACTAGGTAAAGTCAAATATCTTTGGTCAAAGATTATTATGTTAAACAAATGAAAAGACCTTTCAGAAAAAAGGAAATGATACCACTGGGCAGATATTGTCTGGCTAGAGATACTTTTATCAGTACAACAGACGTTCTCTGGTTTTCATAATCATACTTCATCTTCAAGCAATACTTAACAGTGTGTTCAAAATGATTAAAACTTAGTTAGAAAGGTAGTTTCTACAGGTTTGAAATCAAATGAATTAAAATGATGTGGAAAATTAAATATGAGAAGGCTTGAGATTGTATTTACCGTTGCCATCACAGCAAGCTGCACACACACACACAAAATAACAAAGTTGCCACAAAATACGTAATGTGACTTAGCACTACTCAAGTGTTATTGTACTCTGTATGCAAATCACTGAATTAACTGTGGGAGAAAAGGGAAAGCTTTGGGGCTGGTTTTGGCCTTGTTATTTTCACTGAGTGTTTTGATTGTGGGATTTGGGAAGGCTTTCCATCTTAATATGCCATACATTTCACTTAACAAAAGATCCACCGAGATAAAGGTAAAACACACCTCTCTCAAATACATTTCCCATCACACTTTTGGAAACTTTTTCAATTAAACCATCAGGTGTATGGCTCAAACCCAGTTGTACTAAAGCAACACATAATTGAGACTTTGATAGCATTTCTGTTTCATTAATAAGCTTTATCTTTGCTCCTTCCAGAGGTAAGTTAGTCTACTCTAAAAAACCCCACACAAACCCAAACCAATCCAACAACACATTGGTTGTTTTTTTACATTTCCCCTCATAGTACCTCAACGAAGATAAGCATACCCCACATCACGAGTGACCTAAGCACGCTGGCAGAGAAGCAGCCCTGCCCCCCCCACACCAACCCATCCACCTGCTGTGGTCAGGACAGCCCAGGCAGCCATCCCACAGACACAGGCAGCACTTCTCACTTCAACTATGCACAGGCTGCACTCAGGGCAATGAAAGAGACTGTATCACCCCTCCAGCAAGAAGCCCCCAGCTCCAGCGACGTCCAGGAAGTAGATTCATTCCTGTGTGCAGTAAGCCAATTCCCACACAGGGGAGACAGTCCTTTTATTCAGGCCCCAGGTGCTCAGTGCATCTCCACAAACCCAGCACACCCAAAGCCACAACTTTGGTTATATCTATACACAGACATTACAAGGTGACACACTCCCAGGCACCAGGAGCGGCTAGTGATTCACATGCAATTAGAATAACTGGCGTCCCAGCTTAGAATCACAGAATTGCCTGGGTTGGAAGAGGCCCTTTAGATCAAGCCCAGCCATAGCCTAACCCTGCCTAGCCCACCTCTAGATTGTATCCTTAAAGGCCTAATCTACACGCCTCTTAAATACCTCCAGGGATGGCGACTCCACCACCTCCCTGGGCAGCCTGTTCCAACGTTGGGCAGCCTATTCCAACGCTTGGCAACCCTTTCAGTAGGGAAACTCCCCCCGACACCTAACCTAAACCCCTGCAGGCTCCCCCGAGGTACCCAGCCGCCAGCCCCCTCAGGCAGGGGCCGAGCCTGCGCACGGCCCCACAGCACGAGCCACCGGGGCAAAGCGGGCGGGAAACTCCGCGCCTGCGCACCGCGCAGCGAGAGGCACCGTTCCTTCCTCCCCCCGCTCTAAGCGGGGAGCCAAGGGCAGCAGCCCCGACCTGGAAGCGGAAGGACGGCCCGCGGAAGGGAGACGTGTGTTATAGCCTCACGTGATCGCTCTGCCTCTTCCCCAGCGGAGCCACGTCCGCTGCGGCGCAGGGGCGGGGCGGGCGGGAGGGAGGGAGCGGCGCCGGATGGAGGCGGCCGCCATTTAGGCAGCCGGCAGCGGCGGGCGCGGGGTGTTGGGGGGTACTTGCTGCTGCTGTCGCCATGAGGCGCCTGTCGGAGGTGGTGCTGCTCGCCCTGCTCGTCTTCCCCGCTGCCCTGCTACTCGGCGGTGCCCGCAGCGGCCCAGGTGAGAGCGGGCGGGCGGCGAGCGGCCGCCGCTCGCTGGGTAGCAGCCGCCGGGCAGCTCGCGGCGGTGCCCCCCTTGGCCGTATCGGGGCGGCGGTGATGGAGAGCCGCTCTGGCCGGGCCTTGGGCAGCCCAGCGCCGCCTTCCTGCCGGGAGGCAGGCGGTGGCGGCGGCCGCCGCTCATTCATCGGCCCAGCGCCGCGGCCTCCCTCCGCGCGTGGGCCGCGGCCGGGGCCGCTCCCCTCGGTTCGTCGGCCCGGGATGGGGCTCCGCCGCTCGGTTCCCCTCCCGCGGGGCGCGGGCTGCGGCGGGGAGGGGCTGTCCCAGCGGTGGCCCCGTTCGCGGGCGCTCCGGCTGAGGGCCGTTCTCTGGTCTCTCGCCTCTCCGGCGGGGCGGGGACCGGCCTCGGAACGCCGTCCCGGGGCAGCACAGTAATAGCCGTCAAATGGGTACCGGCTTGAGGAGGTGGGAACAGGCCGCTTCTCCCTGTGCGCTCTCCCGCTCCTGGGGTGGGTCGCTGGCAGCGCTGGCCGGCAGCCTGCCGGGCCACCCTGTCCCCCCGCTGCCCCCCGAGTGTCCTTCAGGCCGCTGGTCTCTGTTTGCCGTACCGCGCTAGCTGATTCGCGGTCTCAAAGTTGCCTGCCTGCCGCTGAGGCTGGGAGGAGAGGAGGGCAGCCGTCCCGCCCCGCTCGTCCAGCGGGCTGCAGAGCTCGCTGTGTGTTGGCGAGCTCCTTCCGGCGGCGGGCAGCTCTCCTTTCCCGCTGTTGCCACATCATCAGCTCTTCTGACATCCCTCGAAAAAACTCTAATTTAGAAGTCTTGAGAGAGCGTGGCAGAGCTTGTGAGAGTGCCTGGAGCCTGTCCGTAGCCTGCTGCGATACAGTGACTTTAATTAGGAAAAGAGACCTAAAAAAACCCCCCGTAGACTTAGGAGTTTAAAAAACTTCAGCAAGCAAAATCAGTGCGAGTAATATGAGGTGAAGTATTGCACGTGGTTGAGCAAGTCTTGAGAGTACCTTCTGAAGATGCTTGTGGTGGGGGTTGTATATGCTTTTTCTAACTCAGACTGACAATCCTGAGTTCCTTACATATCTCTGTCCTCCTCAAGGATTTTTATTCCCCATCATTATTTTTTTTACTATTAAAAAGTATACTTATAGCAATTTAGATTTTTTTTAGGCTTCTGTAAATCAATCACCTGTGCATTTCTACTCTTTCATTTTTGAAAAACGTTGCGTTTCTAAACAGATGAAGAAGTGCAGATTTATTTTCTATGTGCTTTAACAGTTTTTAGCCTAGCCTGCATGTGCTGTGAGCTGCAGTCAGAACTTTGCCCTGTTGCCACTATTTGTATTAATCGTGTCTGCCCAGTATTTGAATGTATGAGACTCGGCTCCATAGAAGCAACGAGGCAGGGAACTGTCTGACTGCTCTTCTTGGAGCTTTGCTCTGGAGCCATGCTCTAGATCAGGTTTCTGTTCTGTTGAACATGCAGATGTAGTAGTACATGATACTGAGGAGCTCATCTTTAAAAAACCCCAACAAACAAACACTCTTACATCTTAAAACTTAAGTGTAAAACTAGTAACTTTTTAACTACTTGTGAAAACATAGTGATCTGACACCAGCAGATGAAAAGGGCGTGCTAATAATTTATTAAAATTGTCAGTCTTCAAAGAAATGGTACTCATTAACCTAACTTCTTGACAATGTCTTTTTTGTGTTTGTAATGACAAAACAAAATTAAAATACTTTCATATGATGATGTTAAAATTAAACAGTAGCTTTTAAGGCAAGTTGATTGCCCTCTCTGAATTTAGGCATCGCTGTGCGAATGCTGAACTTCTTGCAATCCAGCTGTAAACATCTTGGTTTTGAACTTCCTGGCACACAAATGAGTATTGCACAAAGGTATTAGCAAAGCAAAAAGGCTGAAAAATCAACACAGAAATCCATTTGAATGTGAAGTTTTTGCATTTGAGGCTTCCAAACATTTGTCAAATGTATTTAACAGATTTTTTTTTTAAGAAATTCTTCAAATGCTAGTTTGGAAATTGTACTAAAATGTCAGTTTTCTGTTGATTAACTAGACATTGAAAAGACTTTCTGGTGTTTGTGTAATTCTTGGTAGGTTCAAGTATATTAGCTGCAGCTCAAGATGCTACAGAAGATGAGGAAGCTGTGGAAGATACAGTAGTTGAAGATGAAGATGATGAAGCTGAGGTTGAAGAAGATGAGCCAACAGACTTGGTAATTGTACATGGATGTTACATCACAAGTGTGCTTTAGACCAGGAGTGCTTCAGGCGTGATAGTTTAGATGTATTTAAATGAGTTGAATAGCATTGGTGTTTCCAAGTAGCTGTTTCAGAGTCTCCAATTAAATCTGTTGAATTTGAGGTTTCAGGCAGACGTGTCTTTTTGTTTCTGAGTTAGCTGTTCAAAAACCACAGGGGGACACAGAACTGTGGCTCACAAAGATGACCCCCAAGTGAAGTCATCTTGTTAATTCTTTTCCAGCTTGAACAGCATCTCAGTAAACTGAGAAGGATGTTGGGGTACAGGGCTACATGTTTCAGGCTTCTTGGGTATTGATTTTTCAAGGGGCCACAGAACCTTGGTTGAGCTCTGTATCAATACAGAAAGCATGTTTTGCAGCCAGTCTGCACTTGCTATGTCTCTGATCCTTGTTGCAGGGTATGTCTCTTACCCCAGTGGCCATATGGCTGTTCAGGGTTGCTTGTTTCAGTGTGATAAAGTTAACTGCTTTATGTTGTTGCCTGAGCTGCTTGTAGTAGTAGAGAGTTGGGCTTGCTGAACCCTTAGTGAACTTCAAGTGTACAGAAACTCTTGAAATTTCTAGTGCATGGTAAGAAAGTTTGGGACAGCATCAGGAGGAGGTGATCTGCATAATACAAATGGAGACCAGGCTCTTTGGTTCTGTTGGGTTTTTACTGATGCTGGTAAGCTGGTTGGCTGATGGTTGACCAGCTTTGCCAAGTGGTAGAATGCATGTGAGTTGTTCGTTGCTGCCAGAACACTATTAAATAACCTTTTGGATGCAGTTTGCTTTTCATAAAGAAACTCTGAGATGGGTTCAAAACGTGACACTTTTTTAGAGTTTCTTTTATTTATCACTGATGCTCTGTAGGCACTCAGCTTCTCTGTCTTGGCTTCTCTGGATAATGGTACACATACAACCGATCCAGCAGGCTATCTGCAGCTCCAGGTGGTGGTTTAAGCAGTGAAATCAAATGATCTAACGAACAAGCAACTCATTTGGACAGTTTAAAAATGGGATCAGCCTTGGTTTTATTTGGTGGGGGAGGTGGTGTTCCTGTGAACCCTGTGTGGAAAATAAGTGTTGGCATTTGCCAAATTAAAAAGTGAATCATCACAGAGTTGAACTTGTTCAAGTGAATCCACAAGCTTGCTTAGATCCAACAGCCTAACAATTTCCAGGCACACACAACACTCGACTAATTAAAACTGAATATAAAGCTTCTATAAACATTTCCCCCCTACTGAAACTACCTGTCGTTTGCTTTATGGTTGCCTGTAATTTTGGAAATGCTTGCTTTCTAAATAGAAGTAGCTTAGATGTAAACACTTGGTGTTTAGAGTCTATTCTTTTCCTTCTGCCACCAAACAGACCTTACTGCTGCTTTCTGATAAGAAACCTTTCAATACAGCTGAATGCAGTTCGGATTAGTCACTGTGCTGCATACAAGAAGTAGAAAGGTGAATGCTGAAAATGATACTAATCAGGTGCAGAGGGAGCACAGACTACATGCTGATCCTGCAGTAGCAGGAATTGATCCTAACGCTTGCCATTGCTTCATGCTTTGACATGGGGGATTCTCATGAAACAAGTGTGGTCTCTGCTTCACTGCTCACTATAGGATTTTTCAAAAAAGTCTCTTGTCTTAGACAGAAGAAAAAGAAGAAGAGGACTTGTCAGGAGAACCTAAAGCCTCACCTAGTGCAGATACAACCATCTTATTTGTGAAAGGTGAAGGTAAGAGTCCTGTGCTAATTTACCCTGTTTTTTTTTTTTGCTGTTGCTTAGACTATATCCATGTGCATAAAGCAGTGAAGCTCTAAGAAAACCATAATCTGTTCCAGACACTCTGTTTAGAAACAGGCTTGGTTTCTAATGGTTGAATTTTAATTTTTGTTGTTTCAGACTTTCCAGCAAATAACATTGTAAAGTTTCTGGTGGGCTTCACCAATAAGGGTACAGAAGATTTCATTGTTGAGTCTCTTGATGCTTCTTTCCGGTACCCTCAAGACTACCAGTTTTATATCCAGAACTTCACAGCTCTCCCTCTCAATACAGTCGTTCCACCCCAGAGACAAGCCACGTTTGAGTACTCGTTCATCCCTGCTGAGCCTATGGGTGGTCGTCCTTTCGGACTAGTTATCAACCTCAACTACAGGGATGTAAATGTAAGCCTGATGCTCTAATTCCCTTCTATCTTCCCAGCTGATGTGGAAATGTCAGGAAGGAACTGATTAGTTAAGTTACTGCCTCTCCAGACAGCAAATGCCTTTGTGGTTTTCAAGCAAATCAGTAGCTGCAGAAGCTCAGTAAGCATCTGCCTACGTGTTTCACAATATTCCCCTGTGTACACTTAGTTCTGTATATGTTAAACTTGAAGTTATGTCTAGCATGCCTTAGGACTGTGTAGTTGTGGGTTGCACTCATTTCAAAAAATGAAATTTAAAGCTTTCTTTAGCATAACTTAAATTTCACTGTGCTTTTCAGTTTGGACTTTGCTAGCATACTTAACTATCAGCCTAACACCTGTCTGCAAACTTTACTGTGAGCAAAGAAATGACCTGTCATTGCAGTCTAGGGGGAGGGCTATCCCAAAGCATAAATGGGAATTAAAATGGTATTTTTTTTTTCCTCTTGGTGCAGAACAAAGTTGTAACAGGCTTCTGTACCTTTGTTTCACTTGCTCTAATAAGAGCTGTTCATATGTAATGCCTTGTTGCAGGAGATAACACCTCCAAGGCTAGGTGTTCTTTGTACTTGCACCAGAAACTCTGCTTCTATATGTTGAATCAAATTTGTGCTGCTTATAAACTTAAATCAAGTTTTGTGCAGGAGCTTCTGCTCCCTTTCTAGAACTTTTCCAAGGTGGAGCAAAGCATTTGTATATGTGTTCAAGAAATGACTAAACTGATGTGTGGAAACTCTGTTATAGGGCAACCTGTTTCAGGATGCTGTCTTCAATCAAACTGTTACAATTATTGAAAAAGAAGATGGGCTGGATGGAGAAACGTAAGGAGGCTGGGGAGTCAGGTTTAGTGGGTGTACTGGTAGAACAGGTCATTGGATGGGCCAGCAAGTATACTCCTTGCATCTTGTTTTATTGAAAATTAACTCTCCTGTGTTTGGGGTTGGTATCGCAGGCATTTGACTTACATGGGGTTGATAGACTGAGAATATGAACTTGTTCCCTAAATTAAGATCTGTATTAATTTTGGGGTTGAGAAAGGGGCTTAAGCCTGGAATAAGACCTGATGTTATACAGCAACATAGCAACTAAAACCTGTCCAGCTTTTGTTCTGCTACTGTGCTTTGCCCTGAGAGTTAAAGATGCAGAGTCTCCACGGTGTTGGGCTGTGGGTCCCACTGTGAAGACTGGAATAACTCTTCTGGAGCACTCTGGTGTAATCCAGGATTACATAAACTAAAAATGTAGTTAGAGTACAAGATAGAGGAACTCTGCATGTACCCCTGTCTGTAGCAGGTATCTCTGAGGAGCGGGCTTTTTCCATCTTAGACAAGCACATCTCACACCTCTTACGTTGCAAGCATATGCTATGCTCATATGCTTTTAAATATTTGAACACCAGAGTGGAATTTTAAGAGAACCTGTGAATTAACGGAATTCTTGGGAACTACTTGTAGAAGATGTTGAATATTTGAATTTTCCTGGCCCAGGCAGAAACTGCTTTCTGAGTAAGCTTCTTTTTAAAAAAGGTCAGCCAAAAGAAGTAGTTGTTTGCATTTGTATTTCTCAAAGTATAGCATCGAGGGAGGAACAATTGGTCATGTGAAAACATGTGGTACTCTTGTTAAAGGAGCTCTCAAAAGAATTCAAATTATTAGAACCTGTTTAAGTTAATGCCCTGTGAATAGATAATTACCCTAAAACGAGGATGTTCAGTTAAGGTTTTTGTGTAGCTTGACTTCACAATTTCCTTTGTCATAAATCTTCATTAAAGTGGTCAACTTGGAATTTATTTTTCCCCTGTAAACTCTGTCTTCTCCCCAAATTAATTCTAGATACCACTTATGTTCCCATCTTGCTAAGTGTCAGCAGGTCAGGTAGAATTCTTCAGAACAAAAAGCACTAAAAAATATACTTGCCCAGGTAGAGTTGTAACTGTTGAACTCGGAACAGGATAAGTAAGGCCTTTCAAAGTTCTTTTGCCAGTGGATTCACATCCTAGCAGTACTTGCTTTGCAGTAGCATCCTAAAAGCACAGAAAATATTTTAAAGGGGTTTATAAGCAGTTAGAGCTGTTGCAAACATAAATATTACCTGTGACTCCACACCTTGAAACATGATGCTGCAAAAGGCTTCTTGTGGTTACCAAACTTCAGTAATTGTTTCCCAGTTTGTGTCACTTTTCAAACTTTCTGTTGTTCAGGATTACATTTAGGATTACAGTTTCTGAAATTGAAGTCAGAATAATTACTTAGTATTTGTTGGCAGTTCAGTTTCAGATTCATTGTGGGTTTTTCCCCTCCTGCTCATTAAAAAAGTTCCCAGGAAAGATAAGTGGGTGTGTGCCAAAGGTTCATTTCTATGCCTCTCTGAAATGTTAAGAATTTTAGTTAATGGTTTCTTAAACTCTTTTTTTCTTTTTAAAGGATCTTCATGTACATGTTCCTTGCTGGACTGGGTCTACTTGTCATTGTTGGCCTACATCAGTTACTAGAATCTAGGAAGGTGGGTAGTGTATTTGGTCTGGGTACTTGTTAATAGAGCACCTTATGGCTATCAAAAGGAAGTAATTTGGAATTGCCTCTGGCATACAATGGTCCGGGTAGAATTTCAGAAGACTTAGTCTTAGAAATAAGACCTCAGAGATTACTGGGAAAACCTGGGAGTTTTAAAAGAAATATTTGTCCCTTGAGATACTTAAGTTGCTTACCTAATGCTTGCTGGCACTGCACTAAAGTGGTTGAGCTGGAAGCTTTATTCTTTCCAGCCACTGGATGTGTGCAGCTACTCATTCAATACTTATTGGGTAGCCTTTCCCCATGCTCACTCTATTAGTTCAGTCTAGAGCAAGTTTTGGGGAAAACAAACTTTATTCAGGTCTTATCAGTGCTTTGCTATAGTGTTGATCAAGACCTTCTGGGTTCCATTTATACTGCTGGAACAGCTGTGGGTTGGAGCACTTCAGTGGTCTGGCAGGTACAGCTGTTGAAGGCTCATGTCTCACCTGCATGCAGTGCGTAGGCTGTGCCCTCGTGCAGTCTGGCTTTGAAGTATCCCTTGGGAAGAAACACAGAATTATTATTGTGCTTTGAAATCTGTTTTGCAAGGTGAGAGAATATTGTGCTATTTATAACAAAGCCAGTCATAATGATGCTTGATTAATCAGTCATTTCTTGGAGCAGGTACAGTGAGCTTGCCCAAGCGTGCATGAAATCCCGGTGTCTCTGTGCTGATTAAGTATTGTGAGGCATTAGAGGTGGTGGTGCCAAGCTTGAGTGAACGGTAAAGAGAGTTAAAGCTAAGCTAAAAAACAGCTTGATATAATGTCTAGCCTTAAGGTTTTGTCCTGGTGAAATAATTGCAATTCATTAAAGAGAGCATTATTAGTTATTTCTAACACTTCTGCTATTAAAACTTGGGGGGAATCTTTTGTTTTCTTTCTTGACTTTTCAGAGGAAAAGACCAGTACAGAAAGTAGAGATGGGAACATCGAATCAGAATGATGTTGATATGAGCTGGATTCCCCAAGAAACTTTAAATCAAATAAGTAAGTAGCCTGCCCTTCACAAACTAGAGCATAACAGACTTACTTAAGTAGCTGTAACAGAATGAGTAGCCAGTATTTCTCAGAACAGCATGCATCTCTTGTAGGGAACAAAATTCTCTAAAGCACTGTGCTTCATGCCCAGAGTATTACATAACACCTTATTCTTGTACAGAACAAACTTCATGGTTGATACAATAATAACTATCAGTGACTTTTACAATTTGTTCTGTAGACTCTTTTTCAACAGTATAAAATCTCTACCCAAAAGCCATATCACAAAGGAGGTGTAAATAGGAGAAAATACCTATCATCTCAAAGTGTCTGTAAGTTGTTTGGAAGCTTGCTGCTGATACACCAGAGCTTCAAATAAGCCTGAAAAGTGTGTATGAACTAAAGCCATGTTAAGACTTGGTAGTAATGTCCTTCAAGTCCAGAAACTCATAAAGTTCTCTGAGATCTGAAGTGCCAGCAGTAAACCCAGTGTCTGATTCCTTCAGGCAGTTTGTGTGTTGGTGGATATTTCTAACTTCTCTTGCTGTTTCTTCTGTTTTTGCTTTCCTGTGGCTTCAGTGCAGAGTAGAAGAGGTGAGGCAAACTCTTGTGACCTAAAGAGTGGAAGTGCTTAATGTGTTTGTTGGTGTGATAACTAGGCATGGACAGAAGCACAGCTTCCTGCATGCAGCGCTGGTGATGCAGCATGAGCAGTGAAAGATGACAGAACACACAGCTGCACAGACACATTTGATATGAATTTGTGATGTATTATAAGTAGGGGTATATAATTTCTGAGTGCATTGTAGTAATACTGCTGAAGTGCTGCTGTCATCTCTTTAACAGTTCCCAGCACCCTTTATGTAAAATGTGGATGTGTGCGTCTGCCTTTCCTGCTCCCTTGGTGTAGTGTCAGGCTGATGTTAGGTGAGGAGAGGCTGGGACTGGTCGTGACCAGTGCCTGAGCATATCTTGTCTCAGTGAGAAACAAACCTCAGCATAATCATTAAACAGTTGGGTTATCTTCCTGAGCCTGCCTTATGCCAGGTGAACCAGGAGCATTGGCTAGCCTGAGGTGAGATAGATGTACTTAAAGTGCATCTTAGACAAGAACTGCTTTGAAACCCCTTTGCAGGGACTACCTGCAGTTGAAGAAATATTTCTGTTTTGAGGAAGTAAGCGTGTTGTGAGCTTATTCAGTGTAGAAGGGCTGCAGGCCTTCCCTCTCATAAAGGTGCACTCAGGAATTGATGACTTTCACTTTTTATATAAGCTGTACTTATTTTACATAGGTGTAGGGAGTGGTGGTTTACTTCTGAAAGTGTAAACTATGCTGTCTTGTGAGACATGAGTATGACAGCATAACATCAAGACACATGATTTGAAAAGACTCAATCTAGCAAGAAAGGCTGGAGTTCTAAATGCTGGGGATTTTTCCACTGAGCAAGGTTAAATGGGTTCAAATCTTGGCTGTGTTTGGGTCCTGTCCCCCTCATCCCTTTTTTAAGCTAAATAGGTATTTGTATTGTAATACCTGAAGTCTAGGAAACACTAATGTTTAAGTTCTGAATTGGGTTTTCTTTAGCTCCAGATTAGTTTGAATTAGACCTCTACACTGGAATTCTTTGAAATACATGGCCCTCAAGATCCTTAGAGGCTCTTGTCTATTGTTGAAGACACTACATACTGTACTGATTCTGGCCTGTAACAGCATGATGGCTGCTCCTTGTGTTTGCACTGTAAACAGTGAAATTGAGATGGTTCTGTTAAAGAAAAATGCACACTTTTAAGTCACAGATATGCTTAGGAGTCACTTCAGGACTTCATGTGAAGCATTGTAGGACTGAAATCCTTCAGAAGGGCTGAAATTCTCCCTGTGTAAGGACCATCACTGTAACAGACAGTTGTTGGCCTGTCATGAAGTCTTAAATGTAGGATGATGCTTCTGGCATCCAGTGATCACGTAGCCAAAGCTGGGTGGTTTCCCATACTTGGATTACCAAAGGACATCTTCATGGCCAAATGTGGATGCTTCCTGCAAAAGTGTGTTTCTTCCCAAGCAGAGTCCTTATCTCCTGCTGTCAGTCTGTCTGACCGAGGAGAGAGTTCGTGCACCGCAAAGCTGTCTAAAGGACAGTCAGTCACACATTCTTGAGACAGGTGAACCCAGCCTGAACAACCCTTGCCCTGGAGTTGCATGTTAAAGTAGGAACATTATTTTTTTGTTGTTGTTGTGTTTAAGGCGCAAGTTGTTTGAACTGGCTTCCCTGGGGCACTGCCTTGCGCTGGAAGAGCCCCTTGCTTTGTGTTTGGGAGGGAGAAAAATTTGGGAGCAGAACGTGTAACCTGAAGTAGTTCAGCAATTGATGCAACTGTCTCTGTTTTTTTTTAATCCAGATAAAGCTTCACCGAGGAGGCTGCCCTACAAGAGGGCACAGAAGAGATCAGTGGGCTCTGATGAGTAAATGTTAACTAGTACAACAGTCGAACCTTTACTAATCCTGCCTGTTGGGGTTGTTTTTGGATTGGAGTAGTGCAGAGAATCCGTATCACCATAAGGAAAATACTGCTAAACATTTGGACTGAACAGATTAACTGAATGGTGTTGATATTACTGAAAATGCACTTCTCTCTTTTTTTTTTTTTTGTTAATTGTGGGGGGCTGGGGGGGGGGAAGGGAGGGAGGTAGCCATTAAGATTTGTGCCTGCGTGTGTAAGCGGTCGGTCTTAACAGAACCATGTTACCTGAAATGTGCCTTTAGAGTTCTCTGTAACGCTGGCTTGTCATCTGTATGCTGTCTTAGAAGGATTGATTGTCCTCCCCCTAACCTGGATGGCTAGTGATTTTAGTCTGTACTGATTGTACCATATCTGTATCAGTCTGTATCATTTTTTTCTTTTCCAGTAAGTACCTTCATTCTCCACAGCTCACGCACTGAAGCCTGTGTGTGGCCCTGGCTCAGAGGCCAGGTGCTGATCGTCTAGACTCTGCATAGTTTGCATTCTAAAGGCACAATTGGGTAGCTCTGCTCGTAGTGGTAGATACTTTGCTGCTGTTGCAACCTGGGCATGCAGTGACTTAATCTAAACTTACCTGCACGGATGTTCAGAAGACTCTTACACAGCAGCAGAACTTGTGAAGCATGGAATTTGTGTGCTGGATTGGTATTACTACATAATTACTTTTTTTTATACCCAACTTGTTAAATGGTTAGTTACTGAGTTGTGCCAGCATCTTGGGTATCCTGATTGCAGTGGTAGCTCTGCAGTGTTTACTCAAGAAATTTTACTGAGTAAGCCAGAACAACTGTACAGTAAGTTCTTGGTTCTCTCACAAAAACTAGAATACTGTATGTATTAGAATGTGGACTTTTCTTAAAGCTTTACATAGGGCAAGGACTTTGTGTTTACTGTACGCCCTTGAAACTGAATTTCAAAAACTGTTGGCTTCAAATAATCTTTTTTAAATGGCAAACCATTGAATTCACCCTTTGTAGTGCTTAAATCTCAAACTTCTTTCTGCTTGTCAGTACATCTTTAGTACCTTGTCTTTCCTACTAGTAACACAGGTGCATATTCATTATTAACTACACATCAGTTTCTATATGCGATGGAAATAGGATTTCCCTTTGAGGCAGGCAGGGTTTACATGATCACCAGGAGCTGAGGTATCCATCTCTTTCCATTGAGTTCAGCAATTTGACTGACACTAAAAGGAGCAGATAAGTGTTGGTTTGTTGCTGTTCAGGCTCCTGGACAAAGCTTGAGCCACATCTCATTTGTGCATCTTTTTGTGTGTTGAGAGTTACTGGCAGCTTGCTGAATTCAGGAGAAAGCATTGATTTGAGCCCTTTCTCATTTCCTGCTCCCTTCTGGCCTCCCCCCACTCCCAAATTCCCACATGTAAAATGTCTCTTTAGGCCTCCCCTTGCTCTGAAGGGACTGAGCTGCTGAGCCACTTAGAGCTGAGCAATACTTGCAGATCATGTCATAGTGTGCTTGAAGCACCTAAGCTCTGAAACTACCTGTACTGGCACTACTTCAGTACATGCTTGGCCAGAATTAACTGTGAAGCTCTTCTTGACTCCCCTTGCTCTCTGAGGGGGTTTGGCCCTGGCTAGAGGCCAAATGCCCACCAAAGCTGCTCTATCACTCCCTTTTTTTAGCTGGAAAAGGGAGAAAATAGATATTGTGAGGCTTAGGAGTTGAGATAAGGACAGAGAAGGATCACCCTGTAATTACTGTCACGGGCAAAACAGACTTAACACAGAATAAAGAAAAGGAATTTATTACACTAGATGACACACCCAGTGAAACCAGAGCTGGGTAATGAGAAGTGTGCCCAGGTTTTAAACCCCCTCCCTTCTTAGCAGACTTAAACTTGAGTCATGACTTTGCTCCCTTCTTTCCCCCCCATATTGTGGTGCAGGGAATGGGCAGTGGGGGCTTTCAGTCAGTTCTGTTTCTCCTGAGGAGTTGTCTTTAGCTGGGGGTTGGGGGTGTTCCACACACACACTTCCCCTCCTGCACTGTGGGGTCCCACCCATGGGAGACAGTCCTCCACAAATTTCTCCAGTGTGAGTCCTTTCTATCAGGGTGTCATCTCCTCACCAGTTGCCTCAGCATGGCTCCCTTCCATGGGGTGCTGACCGTCAGGCCCAGCCTGGTCCCCCACAAAGTCACAAGTCCCCCAGCAAACCTGCTGCGGTGTGGGTCAGTCCCTCCATAAGCTGTGGATGGTCTCTGCTCCCCGTCCTTACCCGTGGGCTGCAGGGGAATCTTTCTCTGGCACCTGGAGCACCTCATTCTACCCACTTCCCTGCCCTTTCTTCCCTGGCCTTGGTGTCTGCATGGCTTCTCACTCCCTTCTCTGGTGGCAAAATGCACCTGCCTGTGGGTTTTTTTCTCCTAAATGTGATTCCCAGAGGTGCTGTGACCATTGCTGATGGGCTCGGCCTTGGTCAGCAGCGACTCCAGCCTTGAGCCGGCTGGTGTTTGCTCTGTGGGGCCTTGCAGAGAGCTTCTGGCTACTGCATGCAGGAGCCACTGCATGCAGGAGCCACCCCTGCAGCCCCCCTCCTCCACCAGAACCCAGCCATGCAAAACCGCAACACTCTGGCAAACACAAGAATAGGAAAGATTGCTAAGTGATCTCTGAGGCTTCCCCCAGCGGTCAGACGCTCCTTGCATAAGCAGTAACTCCTCTCACGTTTTGTGAAACAAATTTGTTTGCCTTTAGTGATGTAATCCGACTGGCTTTGCTGTAGGTTTATGGGCCTATGCTCAAGCTTGCATTGGTTCAGCTAAGCCTGTAATAGGTGCTTTGCATACCTGATGTTCTGACCTTTAAGCTCCCTCTCTTGGATTACGTCTCTTAACCTGAAATCAAGAGATTTATTTTCTTTTTACTTTCTAGTGTTAGGTAATCTTAAGCTGTATGTTGTAATGTTTCCCAAGGTGGGAAGGTGCTCTTTCTGAGGGGGAGTTGATGAGGGCTGCTCTAGGTACAGTGGTACGGCAGGAGAAAAGACAAAGGATGAGAACAGGGGATCCCTGTTAGCTTAGCCACAGGAGTACTACCTGGGCCCTGGAGCAGGTTAGGCCTTCGCACGTAAGCGAAGCCCAAGGCCTGAAGCACGGTACGAATAAGAAGTAGAAGTAAGTGTTTCAAGGTGTCAGCTGCTGCTCTGCACTCAGGAGCTGACATCTGCATGTTGCAGTCCCAAGCAGGAGAGAACAGAGGGGACAGCTCAGCGGCTGGGGTAGGAACGAGCGAGGGGAAGGGCCGCTTGGCCCAGGTCTGATGGTGCAACAGCATTCACTGTGGGTGGCTGTAACTTCTGAGCCAAGGCAGTTCCTGCAGACTCCAGCCAGGGGCCTCCTGCTGCTGCTGCTGCTCAGTCCTGAGCTCCCAGCTTCTTGGTAGCTTGCACTAAGTGAAGCCTAGCAGCAACGGTCTAGTCTGTAGTGCCAATTGAACTCTGGCATTTCTTAGGTTATTTCTAGTGAATAAACCACCAGATCCAGGATTTCTTCCAATGAGAGACTGACTGTACTTGTTGCTTTATCCTGTTAGTTACCAACTGTTTCTCTTGGGCCTTTCATTTTCTACTGCATTTTTAAACACATGCAGATAGCTTAATGGTGCAGGTGTGGTGTTGGATATTGTTACTGCTACCAGCTGAGCAGGGTATAGTTGCACTGACTGTGAGATGGACCAAGTAGCAGTTCAGCCTGTCCCCATCACCTCTCTTTATGTGGCAGCACAACACTTGTACTATCCTGCATTCCTACCAGCCTGGCTTTTAGCAAGCTTACTACTACCCTACCCCACAACTGCTCATGTGGGTTAGTGAGAAGAGGAGCAAGAAACTGGGTTTCTTCTTTACCAGTAAGAGATGCTAACAGTGTTTTTTGCCTGCAAATGAAGCTATGGCCCCAGTGTTAAGGACCACTGATGGGTCTGTTCTCACAGCTCCTTGACTAATTAAAAAAATTGTGGAGATGTTAATGAGCCTGTATTTGGGGTAATAAAAACTGCTTTAGAATTCATGGCTACAAAGCATTCTCTTAGCTACACCTGAACTGCATTTCATACTTGTGGCCCTCTGTATCCCCTCTGCTTCTTGGCAGCAGTTCATTTTTTCCCAGTACCATTTAATCTGAGAGAAGAATGACTGCTGCCAGACTCCAGGATGAAGTCTTATCTTTGTTCTCAGTGTACAGAACAATCAGAGTGTAGGCCAAGGAGGTGAATGGAGCCAGTTAGTTAGTGATGGTGGTACTTCAGCTATGCTGAAGGTCTTTCTTACCTTGGAGGGGATGTAATCAGAAGCAAAATCATTTGCTGTGTTTACTCCAGGAAGGTGTGGTGCCAGACAAAATACTGCAGTTGAAAGCTCTGACTTAAGTGAAGCAGCAGGAAAGTGAAGCATCAACGTAGGCTGGTTGTCCTGGTTTTCACTGTTCCTGGTGTACTGAGCAGCAGTTAAGAGTCTGTTCTCCTCTTCTGCAAAGGAAGGACAGTAGCTACCTCATAAGAGTGACACAAGGGCTGTTCCAGGAGTGTTTTGAGGTTACTCAGGACTTGCACAATATACTTCCGTGGATATAGTAAGGCATAGCACTAGTGTGACTTGATGGTAACTCCATAGTTCCCTTAGATCCATGTCATACCAGTTTAATCCCCTCACTGAACAGAACTTGGCAGCTTTTATACAAAGACTTTTCTTAAATACACAGAGGAACTGTGATGAGCTTACAGAGGAAAGCAAAGCCAGAAAGATCTTCCAGCTTCTGCAAGGGTTTGTACGTGGGTTAAATGACTTTCTGCTGTTCTCCCACTTATCTCTACATTTTCCCAGGTGTTTCTTTTAATCAAGTGATAGAGATGATTGCTTGTGTACATACAATCAACAGTCAGTTTAGGAACGACTGTTTTGGATGATTGTGTTCAGATGATGTACTGCAACTGAAATGTTAAATTAACATTTACTCTCTTACCTGCTGACTTCAATTTGTAAATGAGATCAGATCTCTTGAAAACAGCTGCAGGTTGGTTTTTGTAAAGTAAACTTGATTGAATTTTTTTTCTTAGCCTTGTGTAGCTTTTTTTTTTTCTTTTTAAAAATAAAGCATGAGTATGGCACCAAGAAGCCTGAGTGGTATGCTGGTGCTCTCCATAAGCAGCCTCTAGGAGCAAATACACAAGAGCAGATGGTTATTACAGAGCTGCTTTTTTACAAGTGTGTTTGGAACGGGAATAACAGTGAGGAAACACTCTGTTTTGGACAATGGACTGAACATTACAATTGTGTGTCAGAGTGAGGGAGGGCCCTGGAGAGATGTTCAGTTACCTCATGAAACCCAGTTTGTTAAAAGTCAACCCTAGTTCCCTAACACTTCCTGAAGGAACAACCAGTTGTGAAGCTGCAGGCAGTGTGAGAAGGGTCTGTTAGGGTGCTCAGGTGGTGCTGAAGCACAGGGTGAGCCAGGGCCCAGCCCCTGCAGCTTTAACCTGGGTGCCCGGTCTGGCTGAGGACACAGCTCAGTTCCCACAGCTGTCCAGGTGCCTGTGCTGTATCCAGGCAGGAGGGGAGGGCAGGCATGCTGGGGGGAAGCTAACAAAAGCAGAACAAGGATGGGTAGATTCTTGTAGCTGTGAGCTGCATCTGTGGATAAGTGAGGGAAAACTTGAAAATGCATCTTAAGGTCTCTCCTTTTAACTCCCAGGGACTGTGAAAATGACTGAGGCATGAGGTCTGCCTCATCTGTCTCTGAAAAGACACAGACATTCTTTGAGACTTCGTGTCAGTCCATTCTTTCTAAGTCAGTCAGTGCAGTTGTACCTTCTTTGTGTCCCCTCATGGCAGTGGTCTTGGTTATAAATTTAAAATTGGATTATAAACTTATGTTAACCAGGATGTAGTAAAGTTACAGTACTACAGCATTGTAGTACCATCAGTGGTGAGTGAAAACTGTCCCAGTCTTTCCTCATCACCTTCTCTCTGTCCAGCTTATGAGGAAATCACAGCCTGTCCTGCCTTAAACTGTGTGTCCCTGTGCCACAAACTTGCAGTGTGAAGCTGCACCTTAAGGCAGTGAGTAACTGTGGAGCTCTTAGGTGGTGAGGAGAGTACTGGCAGTTCACATAGGTAGCCAGACCCGTGTCTGAGCATGGGCCACTCCCCTGCCCTAACACAGCAGATACAGCCCTGCCCCACAGGGCCTGGCTGGGGCCAGCAGGCTCAGTGGTGGGTGGGCCTGGTGTGATTAAAGCCTTTACCTGGTATGGCAAAATGCATTCCAGGCTGGCTAGATGGAAGTTGGTACAGCTGCATCTGGCTTAATTGCTTTGCTAGGCCTGGGTCACTTAATTAAGGCCAAGCACCATGCTTTCTGTGCTGCTTAGGAAGGTAAGCTAGAACATAAAGTGAAGGGCTGGAAATACAAGTGGTTTGCATTTGCTTAAAAAAAAGTCCCAGGGTCAGCCTGAACTCCCAGGAAGCAGGAATAACGGTGACACGGCATCCACCCTGCTACTTTGTCAGCTGGCCTGACCCTCAGCAAGGTTTCCTGCCCTCAAATTGAATTGGGCCTCTTTTGCACGTCCTGACCCTGTTCAGACAAACAGCTCCACACTGACCTGACCCGGAGCATCCTTCCATGAAGGCTGTCAGAGCATCCACACTGCTGCAGCAGCGAGACGTGTGGGACCCAAGCTCTGTCCTAGCCTCAGCTGCCAAGCCCACCGGTAAAGTCTCTGAGAGAGACAGACAGGAACCTCTTCAGAAGCCTACACAGAAAAGAGGGAAGGCTTCAGGTGCCCTGCTGCAGGTTCCCCAGGGAAGGAGAAGCTGGAGTTCAAACAGGGTCTGATTGTTACAGAGCATGGCAGGCACCATCACCAAAGGAACAGGCCATCAGTACAGCCAAGGTGTGAATAGCTGTAAGTGCCCATGCAGGCTTGATAAGCAAGTTATTAGTGTTATTCTTGCCTTGGGGCTGGTATTCAAGGCTTGGTTAAAGCTGGGTGGTTGGAGTAGGGAGTGGAAATACTGGTCCCAGCTGGAGGTGACATTTTGCCCAGTAACCCTGACTGGTGCTAGAAGCAAGTGGAAAACCAGGACGTGCACCCTGCTGTTGGCCACCATGGGAAAGGTGGGGAAAATGCAAAGGGGATTTAGCTTGCAGTTTGAAAGCCAGGCCACCCAGGGACCCTCCCCTCTCCAGTGTGTCACTAGTCTGGCAGGGTGTGACACTGTTATGACTGCCTCCAACTAAAAAGTACGACGAGGATGAAGTACGGGGCCAGAGCTATCACTGACTTCCCTCAGAAGCACTATTCCACCTCCATACAGGGCAAGACCTTCCCTCAGGGTCCTGTCAGGACCAAGCTCTCCCCAAATCCTGCTCAAAGCGCCTTGCTGGGTGTCACCTACTGCTCCTTCAGTGAAGTCACCAAGGGCCACCCATCACCATCACACCCTGGCTGTTCTGCTGACTGCAGAATTGCACCCACACATGTCACCGAGCGCCTGCAGCTGTCATAAGTACAGGAGCCCCCAGCAAGCTGCAGAGCATCCCCCCCACCTGCTGCAGCCCTGTCAAACCCTGCCCCAAGTGGGGCTCCTGGGAGGACCATTGCGTGTGGTGCAAGTTGGTACCTTCATCCTTCAGACAGTTTGTTTTGGGGTTGGTGTTTAATTTTCTACAGCTGCTAAAGAGAAAGTTCTGGTTCAGAGGAAAAAAAAAGGGACAGCTTGCAGGAGGCCTGCTCACCGGGAGGCAGTGACCAAGAGCCCTGGAAGCGGCGCATGGCACCGCATCTCGTAGCGGCCTGGAGTGTGTTTACCTGGGAGGCACACAGGCTGCCCAGTTCTCCAGCTCCCCTCCCCACGCCCCTGGCAAGATTCTAACCAGCTCAGCTGGCGCTGGGTCCCGGGTAGCTGCTGGGTCCCGGGTAGCTGCACTAGGCAGCCACTGTGGTTGCTGGTTTCAGCTCCCAAAGATACCGGCAGATAAGGATCAATCAAGGCCAGAGATGGCAAATCAGCCTCACTGTGTTGTGGCACAGCGCAGCGTTGTCACAGGCTGCTGTGCGTGCGCAGGCAGCTGGGTACTTCGATTCTCTCCAGCTGTGGGTACAACAGACCTGGCGTACGGAACCTTGAGGCCCGTAAGGCTTTAGTCATACAAGTGTCTGGAAGGCAACTGGCAAAACGGTGCTGAGACCCTGCCAGAGCAGAGGGGTTTGAGGGCAAAGCAAGTGGATTTCCAAGTGTTGCACCCCTCTCAGCAGTGGCACAGAGTCACAGAATCACAAGGTTGGAAAAGACCTTTAAGATCATCAAGCCCAACCATTCCTGTCCTGTGCTAAACCATATCTCTGAGTACCTCATCTACCCATTTATAAACACACCCAGGGTCAGTGACTCAACCCTCTCCCTGGGCAGCCTGTTCCAGGCCCTGACAACTCTTGCAGTGAAATTTTTTTTCCTAACATCTAATCTGACCTTTCCCTGGCACAGCTTTGTGCCATTTCCCCTTGTCCTATCTCCTGTCACCTGGCTGAAGAGACCATCGCCCACCTCTCTACAGCCTCCTGTCAGGTAGTTGTAGGCAGTGACAATGTCTCCCCTCAGCCTCCTCCAACTAAACACCCCCAGCTGCTCCTCATATGATTTGCCTTCCAGCCCCTTCACCAGCCTGGTTGCCCTTCTCTGGACTCTCTCGATGACCTCCGTGTCCTTCTTACGGTGAGGAGCCCAGAACTGGACACACTTCTAGAGGTGCAGCCTCACCAATGCCAAGTACAGGAGCACAATCACCTCCCTAGAGCTACTGGCCACACTGTTTTTGACACAAGACAGGATACCATTGGCCTTCCTGGCCACCTGGGCACAGTGCGGGCTCATGTTCAGTTGGCAGTCAACCAACACCCTTTTCTGTCTGACAGCTCTCCAGCCAGTCTCCCCCAGGCCTGTAGCGCTGCATGGAGTTATGTCCCATGTGCAGCACTCTATATGAGCGGCTGCATGCATCCTCCTGTCTTCTACCTCCCCTCCAGCTGCTCCCAGGGAGCCCCGTGGGTCAGACAGGGCCATGCTTCACTAGAAGTAGAGGAAAGTGGCAATGAAGAAAGGTTATGGCCTTTCCCACCACCACCACCCCCCTGCCCACGATGGCTTTTCTGCTCCCAAGCACCGGTCACACATGCTGAAGCCAGAGTTGCAGGCACCTGGGGGAGACGTGTGCAGGTCCGAGTGAGCCCACATCCCACCGCTGGCAGGTGAAGCACTAACGTGTCTTTCAGGTACAGAGTTGCTTAGAGTCAGATACTCGCTCAGAGCAACTGGGAGATGTGAGCACGTGCCTAAGCTGCCTCTGGGCAAGGAGGTAACAGAAGATGGGAGGGAAAGGTTGAGGCAGCGGCCGCCTCAGTTACCCAGAGCAGCTGCAATCCTTCCTGCAGCCACTCTGGGCTGGGGGCTGCTCATGTACCGCTCACATGGGGCCATCACTAGAAGCCTGGATGGCGCTCGTTTAGAGCCACCGCCCCCGAGGGCTGGCTGGCATTTTGTCCCAACCTTCACACCTTTGTTACGAGTAGCAGGGCCACAAGCCCTATGTGGTTCCAGGCTAAAAATGACTGAAAAGCCATCCCACTGCAGAGCTGACTTTCACCTCCCTAACCTCTGCCGCTCAGATTGTGAAGACAAACCAGGCCTTTCATGCTGAAAAGCCTTTTCTCCAGAAAACTCTCTTACTTACACCCTCTGATTAGCCAACGTTCATAAGCTGCTTCGCAGCCCTTTGCCCAAAGGCCCCAGAGAAGTTCAAACAGTTTCAGGACTCCGTATTCCAAACACGCATGGGCCAGAGTTTCCTCATACGCTCCTGGCAGTTTTCCTTGCCAAACAAGAGATGAATCTGGCACGGGAGAAATAAACAAGCAGCACAGCAAAGGAGAAAGCTATTTTCAGTTCCCACTACTCCGAGGGTTGCTACAAGGTTTTCCACTGCATTACGCAGGGAGGTTCCCTGAGCCAGAGAAGTCTTCCCACTTGCTGATATTTAACACATGAAAAACTCCTGCTTCCTTTGGAAGTAATTGGGTTTTTTTAGGCTGAGAAGGGAATTGAGAAAGACCTGGAAGTGGGTGGCAACAGTAGAGTTTTTAGACGGCCTCAGCAAAGCTTCCCACCTCTGCCTTTACCTAACTTTAGCTCTGTGGGGAGACTTCAGGCACCGGCTGAAATGAAGGCATCTTGGCCCCTTGCCTAGAAACACTCAGGAGGTACTCATTTCCCTAGAGAATTCAATCAACTTTTTCCTCCATCAAGCACCCAATTAACACCATGCTACACACATACGGATTGCACATCACTTACCTGAGGTGCCACACGCACCCAGCAACAGCAAGGCAGATGTTCCCACAGCTCCCGGGCATCCCATTCTGGGCAGCAACCCGCCCTCAGTCAGTGTATTCCCTGCTGTCCTAGAGCAAGCCAGCCAGCTTCCCTCTGCCTCTCCACCATCCTTCTCCCAGGTGTTGATCCAGTTAGTTTCTTTTAAAAACCCCATGATCTTACTAACTGGTTCTGTAAATATCCTTTTATAGTACAGAGCTGCTGCTTCAGCATTAAGCAAACACAACACTGTCCTCCTCCTCCTCCTTCCCCACCCTTGCTTCAAATGGGCTTCAGTGCCCAGGTGAAGCCACTGAAGAGCCCTGGCAGCACACAGGGATGCACTTTCCTTTGCACCTGTGTGAGAGAAGATCTCAACACCCCAAATAACTTTGACCCAGAGCACTTCTCTCTGGGCTGTGACCCCCCTACTCATCTAATAAGCAAGTCCCAGCCAAACATGTGCACACCATGGGACAAACGAGGCCATAACTTTTTGTAGGAGCAAGGGGACACGCACCACCAGTGTCTGACAACACGTGGGAGAAACACCTTGTGTTTAGCTGGTATAAATTGTCTTTTCAGGACTCATGAGAAGGGATTAAATCACCTAAAACTGCATTCTCAGTAACGCCATCCTCAGCTGGGGTGGCTAGGAAAGGCACCGTCACAGCCACTGTGAGGAAAGGGTCAAGAGCTTCAGACATGCTGAGAAGTTGTTGGGTCTGCAGGACACGCCTGAGGCTCTGGGTGGGCTCCATTAACAAAACACTGCTCTGGCTCATGTCTCTGTTTTAAAATGAGAGGAACCAACTGTGGCCACACACCCCCCTCAGCAGAGCTGCTGCCTCAGGAATCCCGGCCATGCTGAGCATCCTGTCATTTCCACTTTCTTGACCCTGAGACCCAGCGTGGCTGTAATTGCCTGAGACCAGGGAAATCCTGCAGGTATTGGTGACCACCGGTGTCCAGACAGCAACTACAGTATGCTCCTGGAGGTGTGCCACCCCCATTCCCCACATGTGTACACGGGGACATGGAGCAAGGAGAGCCCTACCAGGTGAGGCTGGAGGCCAAACTCAAACCCAGGAACTTTAGAGCATGCCCAATACCCAAGGTCCAGGGGTCAGCACAGTGACACAGTGCTACCAACCTGCAGTACATCACAGCCAGGCACCTGATCACTTCCCCAGGTCAGCCACCACATGGGCAGTCTAGGATGGAGATACCTAGTCAAATGGTGCCATCCTACTAGCTGAGTATGTACCTTTCCCCCACACACACACACTTTCTTCCCCATCCCCAGACCTAGGACTGTTTATTCAGCTCCCCTGTGACATGAAGGAGGTTTTTTAAAAAAAACCAACAAGACAAACTGGGGTCTTCTACTTCCCTTATTGAAACACGATTGGAGAGCAAAACCCAGCACCTTCCTCATGGCCTGTTTGGCTGTGGCAGCGCAGGGGCAGCAGCACCCCCCTGCCAAGGGCAGGTGACGGCAATTGCTGTGAAGGAAGAGTACAGGGGAAAACTGCTTTACACAGCTCCTGGGCTGGAGAGCTGGAGTGACCCACGTCATCAGAAGATAACTGGTGTGTTGTACACGTTTTACTCGCTTTCCATCCTGCTGTTGGCTACTCAGCAATCTGAGCCCTAGGAAATAGCACTTTTGCACAGACCAACACAGTCAGAGACGCTGTGACCGTGTGTTTCTCCATCCTTTTCCTGTGTTGCCAAGGCAGATGATAGACATCGGCGCCTCTTGGGCTGTATGACATACAGGAAGTGCCCGTTACTCCGTGCATGGGGTCTCCCATCTCTCTTTTGCAGATAGTCCAGACCTCAGGGTTCCCAAAGGGGACATTTTCCATCCCATTTTAGCCCCGAGCCTCTACAGAAGCGCCTAAAAAGCCACATCCGATTCCCTGAACCGGAGCCTTGTGGACACAGAAAGGTTTCAAGCAAACTTGTGCTTCGTGCCACCTCTGCTCACTGAGTTGTGACTAGTCTAACTCTGAGAGAAGCTTTTTCCAGCAGAACACAGCAAAACACTCCTTCAGTAGCAGCAACAGCAAGTGATTTCTCAGTGCACTCCCGTTCTGAAGATCAAAGCGTAGCTATGCAGCCCTCCCACCCCCCCAAACGGAAAGCGAGCACTTTGATTCCTTTCTCTCCACTAGTTTGCATGTCAGCAGCGGTAAAACCACAAAAGAGGCTGACGCCGCAGAGCTCCCCGCCCTGCTCGGCCACAGCCATTTTCACCCAAGCCCGCTACCTCGAACCAGCCCTCCTTCCCCGCCCCCCTCCCCCGCCAGTCCACAGCTGCATACTTGGAAAAAACCCACCCCCCCTGATGCCCCACGCTGACAAGGCATCCCCGTGGTGCCAGAGGACTTGGGGCTTCCCCAAACCTTACCGCTCCGGGGCCAGCATGTGTCCTCCAGGCCTGAGGCGCTGCCGTGAGGCAGCCCCAGAAGAGAGGGGCTGTGCCATGTAACCCGCGGCTCTGCCTTTAAATTGGCGGGAAAGGAAAGGCTTCAGGGAAGGAGGTGAGGAAGCAGCAGGTTGGAGGAGGTCTGTGGAGACACCGGGTCTCCTGTGTCTCAGCCATCGATGTCACTGCCAGAGGGATGACTGCAGGGAGGAGCCATGGCAGCGGGAAACACCAGGGATGAGTGAAGTTCAGCCGGCCTGCTGGATGTTTCCAGGTTGAAGGCAGGAAGCGCAGGGAAACCGCCAGCTCAGGGGCAGGCAGAGTCAAAGTCAGGTAGGAAGGGGGTAGGTCGTACTGATTTTACCTTTCCACAGCCAAGAACCGAGTGCTTTCTCTCTCACAAGTAGTCACAGTCGCTCCCTAGGCACAAACACTCACCCTGTTCGGCATCACATGTCACGACAGGTCCCCACACCCTTTGGTCCCGAGTTTCCAATCAGTCCCAATGAGAAGGGGAGATTTCTCAGGCCAGTGGCTTGGGACAGAGAGGAACGTAATTTCCTGCAGGTTTCCGCTCCTTCAGCCCACCCAGAGTCACCTCAGAGCACCCTGCTCCATCAGAGACCCTTGGCAGGGGCAGAGCCACGTGGTTTCTTTTTAACCTGCCCTTGTTTGGTGGTGAGGGACCAGGTGGGTCCTCACCAGACGAAAGGAGTGCCATAGGGGGTGCTAGAAGGTACAGCAGGCTAGAGGGAGGAAAGCAGCAGCAGTTTTAACACTGGAGGTGTGTGTGTGTCTCTGATTCTGAATGTGGTTTGTTTCTCTCTTAGAAAGAACCATCACACCAGGACTTAGGAAGATGTGGATGCCTGGCTTCGCTGCAGTTCCCTGACCTCCAGAACTGGTACACGACTCAGATGATTTGCCTGCTCACCACCCTGTGAGATGCCTCTATTTATCCGGAAGCATGTGAACTGCAGCTGAGGCGGCTCCCACCAGGGGACACGAAGGCTTCCTCTTTTTTTTTTGACACACAGAAGTGGCTTCCAAATAGGTCTCAAAGATTTCTCACGTGCGCACACACACACACACACACACACACACACACACACACACACACACACACACACACACACGTTGCCGCAAAACCAAAGCTACGGTGGCAGAAACCTCCTTAATTTGTGCAGAGAGCAACCAATACAGCTGTCCATCACCACAACCTGCCAGGAGGATGCTCACTGACATGATCATGGGGCTCCAGCCAATTAATAAAATAAACTGAAAGAAAGTAAAATAGGAGAGAGAACCCTGGCCTAGCACCTGCGCGGGAAAACCAGCACCGAGAAGTTGCGTTGTACCCTCTCCTTAGCGGGCTGCCACGCCGAGGTACCGCACCAAGCACAGAGCTCCCTTCCCGAGGGGTCCGACTGCCAGAGAAGGGGGGACAAAATGAAGGTGACTTTCCGAAGCGCCGCGCCCACCTCGGGTTCACACTCGGTCCGAGCGAAGGAGAACGGTGACGCTGATTGCGCAGAGGGTCTCAGGCTCGGACGCCGTCCGCTAACAGCTAAGCCTGAAAGGAAGCTCCAACAAACCCACAAGAAGAGCCACGTCCATTCTGTAACCTGTAATTTTTAAATATAACATTTTATTGCTTAGATGGTTTGATACAGAACAACTTTTACTTTTTATTTCGAATTTGGAAGTACTGTACAACTGAATAAAAAGAGGAATAAAAGTACCAAAACAAATGTGTGATTCTCTGTTCATGTGGCATAAACCAGTCTTGTACACAATTCGTAGCAGCAGTTTAAGTTCCCTTTAGAAAAATATGAATTCTACACATTTATTACTGTTTCCTGCATGGGATGAAATCACTAGGATTAAACTTCCTTCGTGGAGAGAGAGACAGAGAGACACAGAAAGAGAGAGAGAAAGGAGACACACAGAGAGAAGATGACGAATCATTCTGAAAATGGAATCAGACTGTCACATAGCCCCCAAGAGTTATTTCACAAGAGCCTCAAACAAGGTTCTCTCTCTTTTTTTCTTTTTTTTTCTTTTTTTTGGGTTTTTTTTCTTTTTAAATTTTTTTTTCTCGCTTTCACAGTCAAGTGCTTAATGTAGTGATTGAATTATCTCAACGTGTTAAGTCCATTGCAACTCAGGCAAAAGAATTTCAGAAGATCCTTTTTTTTGTTTTGTTTTTGTTTGTTTCTTTTTTGTAAAAGCCCTGAGAGAGGAAAAAAAAATAATAATAAAAAGATTCAAACAAAAAAAATCGTATAGAGACAAATTAGCTGAACATGCAAACTAAAGCCTAAGATTCACCCATAGTTTAAACACATTATAAATTTCACAGTTTAATATTGGGGGAGAAGGGGGAAACAACAACAGAAAAAACCCAACAAAACCCCAACAACAGCAACGGTTTCTCAGTCAAACTCAACTAATAAAAATGTCAATAAAATGTGGCAAGACCTTATACTCTACTAGGATATAGATAAAGGCTAAATAAAGCTTTAAATCAATAGTGATTATTGCTAGCAGATGTCCCGGCAGGCTGCTGGGAATTAATTACTTGCTACATTGTTCTGCAGCATATAGTTTAGTTAATGGCTTCTCCCCCACAGTATTGCGCAGTTTAGTGTGGAGAGTTGCAAAAAAAATAAACAAAACAAAAAACCCAACAAAAAAAACCAAACCAAAATAAAACAAAACCCCCAAAAAGCCAAAAAACAACCCCAAAACAAAAACAAACAACAAAAAATACCCCAAATAATAATAATAATTATTATTATAATTATAATAGTAATAACAATTTAAGGGATGCGTGAACTGGTTTTAATTAAGTAGAATGCACCTGGGTAGAGTTTCAACTGAATCACTGGTTGCGACTGCCCTGTCTGTAGGTGGCGCCAGCTCCGTCTCCGCGCTGGTTCAAACATCCCTATTTACAACGACCAAACCAAACAAAAAAAAATAGAAATCACATATACCTCAACCATTCTTTTTTTTTTCCTTTTCTTTCTTTCTTTCTCTTATTCTATTTGCAAGAATATTACTCAAGAACGCTTCTCTTCCTTTGAATTCTGGACAGCGAGATTTCAGGCTCCAGAAATTTTTCGGAGAATTTTTAATATAGATATAGATATATATAGATATACATATATATTATATAATATAGACTGGGTCTGAGGCCCACTTCCTCCATCTCTGGTGAGAGCAGGAAAAGCGATTTCTGCGGGGAGGGGTGGGGAGAGGGAAGGGGTCACAGTGCGGGGCCGGGGGGGGAGGGGGCTGCGGTGGTGGAATAGCACAGTGAGGCTCCGGCAATGCTATTATGGCTCTGTCTGTCCCAGAGGTCATGACTGAAGGACAATTAACAAACAACAAGAAGAAGACAACTACAACAACAACAATAACAATAACGAGGAGGACAACAAAAATGCTGGGCACTCCTAAAAATGCGCAGCTACAGTAGGAGACATTTTGCCAAACCCCTTCAATGCTGGCGGCCGCAGTGTCACCTGTTGCCGGCAACAGGAGCCATACGGAGGAATTCCAGCTGCCAGCCTTAAAGGGGTTAAATTATTGATATGAAATTTAGACACACACCTCAAGTCTTCAAGCATCAACCCCAAAATCTCAGGAAGAAATGTCTTTTTTTTTTTTTTTAATTTATTTTATTTATTTTCAACATGTCTTAAATCTGTAGTTTCATTACCAGTAGTATTGTCTTGCTCTAGAACATGACAGTAGCAAGATGACGGTAAGGCTCGCGTTTCTCTCCTGCTTGCTTTCAGCTGGAAGACAGATTAGCTTTGCTCTCTACGTGACACGCGCTGTCGCCGATGTGACTGCAACAAGACTCACCTAGCACTCGCAGCGCCTTTCTTACGCGCTTGGGAGGGGCCCGGCGCCACCCCGGCCTCGCACGCTTCTCCCTCCCCCCCACCCTCCCCCCCAAACGCACACGCACCCACACACACGCACTCGCACCCCACCACGAGTGAGATGTTCCCCTGTAAGGGTGTGACGATACCTTGCTGGTTGGACTCTGCGGTCGGTCAGAGGAAGGGTTTCACTTAAAAGTACAGTAGAAGAGCTGCAACGTTAGGAGGAGGAGCTGGTGAAAGCACAAAGTCAAAAACCACTTTTGAGAGGGGAGTCCAAGCTGCGTTATACGTCTGCGTGGGCAAATATTGCCCATTGGTTTCTGCTGACTGCAGAGACAAGCGAACTGATGAATTTATAAAATAATAATAATAAAATAATAATAATAATAATAATAATATACTGAAGCAAATCAAACATATATAACAGCGGGTGCATAATTTCCATAGGTTACGATGCTCATGTAACTCTTCTCTGCGTCCACGCTCTGTTCCACGGCGGCCAGAAAATCCCCCTGGGATGGATGCAGAAGACCATTTCTAATGTTGCTGAGTGGAACCAAAGCGTGAGGTTGGAATTCGTCGCGTTTCCTGCTTTTGGCTTGAACCACTCTGAACACCTGGAACTGCCACGTTGTTCCTGCCCGGAACGGGCTTAATGCTCCACCGTGTGGCAACAACGCAAGAAACATCTACTGAGAACAAACGGTACATCACCATCTCTCCTCTGCGTCTCCTCTGACTTGTTTCGTACGAAATTCACATCATTTTTCTTCCAGTTATTGGCTGTGGTATCCAAGGGACCTCCCACCCCACTGCCCCCATTTTCCAGCTCAGAGAACAAACACAGCGACTATCACAGATATACAAGAACAAGCTCACGCACACCAATACAAAAGGTAACATTAATGCTTAAATGGAAAAAAAAAAAAAAGGTCCTCTCCAAATAATTCATTAAAATATTAAAAAAAAAACAAAATCATTTTTGAAAAAAAAAATCTATGATACCAAAAGATCTAATAAAGTAGTAAGGCACTCAAATCAGTATATACTGTAGTCTCTTGCATTATTATACTGAAAGGCATATGGCACCGCGTCCAGCCTGCCATACTTCTCCCCACAGCTGTAGGTTCACTCTTCCAAAACCAAAGACTCCTGGAAAAACCTTGCTCTGCTGGCTTCAGTTTGAGTGCTGGGACGGGTCCGACCTCCTAGCAAGTCATTCGACCCCCAAGAGCTGAGGCGCACTGTCTGCAGGGGCGAGGATGTGATTCATGGGAGACTTTTTGTTGTGCATCTCCAGCAAGTCTTGAATGAAACCTGAGGGCCTCTCGTGCTCAGAGCCACCCCGAGGTTCCTGGTCTTTCGCTGTCTGTTTCTGTGCACTCTTGCTGGGCTCGGTGAGGCAGGTGCCAGGTCCTCGCCCGCTCGGCCTCTCCTCTCCGCCGGGGGAGTCCTTGCCCGTGCTGGCCAGGGACTCCTTCCCGCTTCCCGTGAGGGACGTATGGCTACCGATGCCCCCCACGGATTCGCATTCGTTTTCTGAGATGGGGTTGGTGCCGCTGTGGCTAGACTCATTTTCGCTGTCTTCGCCGCACCTCGACTGGGTCTCCTCCTTGTCACTCTCCTTCCCGTGGTTCCGAGCACTTTTGACTTTCTGGTGTATGCGCTGGTGCCGAACCAGGCTGTGTTTCAGAGTGAAGGTCCGTTCGCAGGTTTGACACTTGTACGGTCTCTCACCTAGAAGGGAAGTAGAACACCAGGTCAGCCATGAGGTCACAAACGCACCTCGCTCGCCTGTCCAGCTCTACACTCTGGAAATTCTGTTTATGCAGATTTCCTCCTCCTCTCCTAGCAAACCAGCTGATGGCACACAAGCAGATATATACCCTGGGGCCCAAATGAAAAGCTATCATTGCCTTGAGATTTCTACAAGCTTGGTACGGCTCTGCACTGAGGAGGGAGGAAGACCACTAGCACCTTGTCTGACTTAGTCAGCAGCTTTTCTGGGACATCTGCAGTCATCCTCTGGCGCTCATAAGGCCTTTGTGCAGTCAGCCCACCACAGGGGCTCCCTGCTACAGGTGAGAGACAAGACCTGAGATGGAAGGATGAAGACACAGCCCAGGTATATGTGGTCCACCGAACCGAACCAAAAAGCACGTGAGAAAACACTGCCCGCTCTCTCAGATGCGGACAGATGGGCAAGCACGAGAAGCGCACCGAAGCTGATGAGAAGCTGGCAGGAATTTTCCTTGCTACAACCACCCCTCCTCTGTCTGTGAAGCAGAAGACAGTATTGCCACATTTCAAAATGGAAACCCAGCAGCTAAAGGATCTATACTGGTAAGGAAGGGCATTCATGAGACATGGGTAGGGTGTCTCAGAGGTGACCAAAATTTACTGATCGAGTGAAAAATGCCTGCCTCGGGATGTGATTTACAGAGCTGCTGGTGTTCCTCAGCACACTGGTGCTTTAGGACAGGAGTGACATGTGAAAGCCCCTGAGAAACTTCTTCACACGTATTTCACAAATGCTACTTGGAGGACAGAATTTCTCCTCTTATTATGCAATGTCAAGCTGCAGAGCAGCTGCAGGCACCCTCTGATGTAACCAACAGGTAGTCTGCTCTGATCTCAGAGACGCTTTTTGCACTTCAAATGCTCGAATACTTTCCTGAGCATGAGCTCATCAGAAAACAAAGCAACCACAGCCCCACAAACAAAATTCCCCCAAAGTCACAACCAATCACAGCGCCCCAAGGCGTTGCTGGCCCTGAAGAACCAAAGGGCCCACCCTGACCACTTCATGCCCTGTTTTCGATCGCACCTATTAAAGATTATTCAGTGCTGTGATTCCATCAAGACATATCTTCCGCCAATGAGCATACAGAGCAAGGCACTCACAGCTCACCTCTCACGTGTTACGATTCTTGGGATCATTAAAAGAAAACCAATTACAAACTTGAGGCGGCTGACTGAACTATGCAGGTAGGTCCTGCTGTCCCTGGGAAGCATGATGCTTCTCGGAGACATTTCTCACTGGTGCCCTGCTCCAAGGGCACCATCTGCTACCAAGGGGAGGGCATGGCTCCAGCCCCACACCAGGAGTATGTTCGGCTGACAGTCTTTGCCCATCCAGCACTTGGCTGTGGCCAGTGCAGTGCTGGGGCTCGCCCTGTGCTTGGGCAGGCAGCGCACCCCACAGCCATGCGCTGGGAAGCAGCCTGCACTGGGAGAAGGAAACACTTCCAGCTTGACTGCCATTTGGTAGGTGGGCAGAAGTTTCTTCAACGTGTCCCAAACGTTCCTCTTCTGAGTAAAGAAATTCCAAAACCACACAGTTATCGTTAAAAAGAGCACATGTTAAAACCAAAGCATAAGCAATGTTACAACCTGACAGCAGGCTGCCAATGTATCTGAATGAGTGGGAAGGACGAGGCCAGTGTACACGCAGTACTGAGGCCAAACCCTCGGGTGACAACGTGTTGCTCTATCGGTTGAGATAGGTAGTAGTTACATTTCTTACCTCTGAAGAAAGCACTGTCCCAGGTTCCTACCCAACACCTATTCTACGTTAAAACATCCTTCAGTGTCAAATAAAAGGAAAAAACCAAACAAAAGCCATACTGATGAGGTCCATATATCTCAACATGCAATGAAAACATTTAAACACACCACACGGGAATCTCGACGGGCACACACCAGTGTGCCATTTGGGGGTAAAGCTCAGTACTTCAGACACTAGAATCTTCCCAACCCATCCCCTGTTTCACTTGTGGCTCAATGCCAGAAGAAAACGGGTCAATTCTGCACTCGAGAAGTCAGCATTTGTGATTCAGAAGGGTAAAAAGTCTGGTTAAGGCACCAGCTTTTGGTGTAGTTGACTAAATATCACCATCAACTACAACACAAATATTTTGTTAATCGCAAGCATCTTGTCTTCAGCAGAGAGCATCTTCAAAAGATACAGAATGTCAAACTGCACCAGTCTTCCCACATCAGAACAGGTCGCTGACAAGTAAAATGCATCATTAATAAGGATGCATTAATGAGGATGAATGATTAATTCACCTTCGAGCTGGCTCGTGGCTTCATCTCACTTGCAAGGCACTGCTGCCAATGAAGCAATCCCACATGTTTTAAGGGCCAAGTCAAGTCCCTGGAGGAGGGTTTCACTACCGGTGTTCCACCGCCCCTGCCCAAGGCTGAGTGAAGAGCAGGGTGCCTGCTGTAGCTCGGCCTTTCATCACTCAGGCAACACGTCATGCAGATCACCAGGACGTTACCAGTACCAGGCTCAGATAATCACACAAAACCAGACTCTTGCTCTCTAAACTTTTGCTCAGAGATGAAGTCTTATCATATACTGCCAGGTTTCTCCACTGCTTGTCAAAACACTGGGAAGAGGCAGAACCACGTGCACATGACAAGAAAGGAGTCAGAAGCTGGACGGAACAACTGCCCAGGGATCTCCATACTCGCCCTCACCTCTAAACTCTGCAAGCAAGCATGGGGAAAAACAGTTTGGGAACTAAAGATAAGGCAGTGCTGACGATTCCCGCTCCCCTCAACAGGCTTTCTAGGCAGTGTGGGGGATTGGGGCAGAGAAGACACCCTGCAGATACCCGCAGGACTAAAAACAGTGTCTCCAACCTCAAGTGCCAGCACCAGTTGTGCACCTACAGAAGCACATGCCTCAGTCTGGTGGTAGACCTGCTTGCAATCTGCTCTGTCCTCAAGTCTCCTCTTACCTGTATGAGACCGCATATGTCGCGTCAGATCTTGCAGAGACCAGAAACGCTTGTTGCACACAGTACAGACTTTCTTTCTTTTGTCTGCTTTTGCAGTAAGCTTAGCCCCATCAGTCTTTGGTTTTTTGTCATCACTGCTCTTCTCAGTGGACTTTCTCTCTGTGCCTTCCCCCTCAGAGATGCTTTCGCTCTCTTCATTCTCCTTTCCTGTTGCCTCACAGTCCACAGGAGACTCCACTACCTTCAAGTCCATCGGAGACTCTTCCTGCTCAAGACCAGAGTCCTGCATCGAGGGAGCTCCTGCATCATCCTGAATGCTTTTGCTTTCATCCTCACTGCTCCTTTCATCCTTTCTGTCCTCACGAGTGTGGGCCTTTTTGTGACGGCTAAGAGTGCCAGCAAACTTGAAGGTTTTGCCACAAATGTCACAGGCATGTTTCCTTTCAGTCTGAGAACTGCTGCCTGCACTCTGGTCACTCTCTGCCAGCTTGAAGTCCATTAATTTGCTGGCAAAATTGAGGTCAAGACTTTTGTTACTTACAGAATCTTCCTCAGGGCCCTCTTCATATCCATCCGCTTTTCCTTCGGCATCCTCTTCTGCCAGAGGGACCTCAGCCTTTAGCTCCTCCTTGGGGCCGCGCTCACTCTCTGGTAGCTCTGTTATTTCCTCTGGCTGTTCCTTCTCGCAGGAGGTCAGGTCCAAGACTTTGTTTCCTGTAGCTAGTGTCTCCGCATCAGACTGGCTGTCTGCAAGCAAACACAGAGAAGCTGTCAGTGGGATGCCCCTTGCTAACCCACAACTGCCAGCGGTCAGGCTGCGTGTGTACCCCAGAGCACTGCTCCTGATCAAGCACCCCAACTTGTGTTTCTCTCGTCTGTGACCCAGGCCACTGCTGGAACTGAAAAGGGACCAAAACACCACGGAGCCTGATTAACAACAGGATTAAAAATCCCTAACAAAATGCATTACTTTCCAAAACACACTCACTTGCTTGGCAGTGTCCTCAAGTCTCTTTTAATATAATCACTTTTACCAGAGAAGGAAAAATGCTGAGACATCAAAGAAGAGCTGAGATCAAATACACTGGACAAGAGACACATGGGTGCATTATTTAGATTATTTAATGTACAAAATTTGGATATAGATTAGAAGTCATATACAACCACACATTAATCAAACTAACTTCTAAACTACAAGTAGTGGGAAACAGATTTTGAAGGGAATGTAAAGGCCTTACACAACTGACTGGTGCAGTTAAATGTTAAATGTTCTGTGCAGACAGTAACACAGAGGTCAGCTAAAAAAAGCTGGCTGTACATCACATAAGCAAAAGATGTAAAAGTCTGCCCACGTATGGGTTTTCAACACACACTCCTTGTTACACTGATACCACCTGGAACCAAAACATGAAAGCCAAGATGCAGTAACAAGCAGCGCGATGCTGTTTCATGGTTCCCCCAACACAAAGGCAAAGCCCCCCCCCAGGGCACCGGCCTTAACAACCTCCTCAGCTTCCTCATCTGTCTGTAGCTTTAACATTGCTGAAGGCATAACGTGTTGTCAAAAAAATAAAACCAATAAGGTGCTTAGGGAGAACAAAGGGCTGGATGGTGCTGCACCCCTTCCCAGCTCTGTACTGGATGTACTGGATCTGGAGGCCAAAGCTGAGGATGATGCCCAGTATGTAACTGCATCCCCAGTGCCACTTTCCAGCAGCTGTTTCAGCACAGGAACATAGCAAGTTCTGCGTTCTGAAAGTCGAAACTTGTCTTGCTTTAAGTCCTCTCCCCCATCCCCTTCTTCTTGACAGCACACAGCCAAAGGAGAACATTTCAGCATTTATCTGCAAGCCCAACAGCTGCCAAATGACTACAGGGATTTGAAAGTGCTCTACTGGAAGAGTTTCCAAGTTCTCCATTTGACGTAGTATAACATGGGCTTGCTTCTGTATTGCCTAGATTTCCTGCTACAGGCTTTTTAATAAGGAGCAATGGCAGAAGATAAGACGATAGCTCTCAGACACCTCATAGTTTAAATGCAGAGTAACTTGCACTGACCCCATCTCCTTGCACAAGTTATAATAAATGGCCAGTAACAAATGCCAAAGCTAAGCAGCATTTCCAGCAATCACGAACAATCACTTAACAGAACATAATCCTCGATAGGCTTTTTCTTGGGGGGGTGAAAAGGGGCGAACTGACCTGTCAAAAAAATAATCTCACCTTTTAATCAAAACAGATCCAGTTACATAGACAGTAGATTACACAAAAGCTCTCCACAAAGTTCACTGCTCATCTAATTATCTGCCCATTAAAACAGACACCCAGCCATAATCTGTTCATAATGCTGGGGAATTTGAGGATGTGGGCATCAGAAAACAAACCTCACCTACTGGTGCCCTAAGAATCTGCATTTGCATTCTGTGATTTGACTCATTGCTTACCTCTTGGCGATGTTACGGGAAGAAGGGGGGGGGGAAGAAAAAAAAGAAAGCAAGTAGAAACAATAAAAAGAGGTCACTTCTAAAAGTCAAGCTGAAACATCGATGCACAGTAACTCTGGGGAAGCACTGCTCCATTACTCAGAGAAAGGGGAGCCAGGCCCGTCGGAGAAGCCAGGCTCACACGCTGGGTGGCTGGTTACACACAGGTAGCCAGGCCTCGCAGCTGCTGGATGAGGCAAGGGAGTCAGCACAGAAACCAAGCCCAGGCCTTAGCTACGCAAGGGAGATGTTTAAAAATGATGCACAGCTCTGGGTTCCTGCCTGCCACCTTCCTCCACACACTGTGTTTGGGGGTAGGACAAGCACACATGGCTCTCACTGGCAGCAGCTCACCTTGGCCTGAGAGCAGGGATGCATTAGGCACAGCAGGGAGGGGGGTCATTAGGGAGCAAGGCAGGAAACCGCATGAGCTCTGTTAGGATGGACAGGAGTGAAGAGCAAGAGACCAAGATGGAGAGAACTCCTCTTTTATCCCACTGAGACAGATGTTTTGTAACTCTGCTGACCAAACAGAAGACAGCTGATGCACACTAAGTTGTTCTTTCAATGGAAAAGATCAGCGGTAAAGTGAATGAGGGGAATATACACTGGTACCACTCATACAAGAGCAAGCCAGAACCAGAATGTCTTAAAACTCTTAAATGCAAAAGTCCCAATGTTCAAGATGTCATGTATCATGTATGATTTTCCACTTTCCCCCTCAGTTTCCCTAACTTTTTCTTCTTCTGCTTCCAGTATTTCCAAAAATACATTATTTGTCTTAAAAGTATACTCATTCTTCAGTGAATTGTCCCTGAACTCTTATTTCCTTTTTCCCTCTCCTGAGTGCCCTGGGCCCCTTCCCAGCTGTTGCTGTTCCTGTGTGGCTGCCCCACAAGGAAAGTTTCCTGTGCATGAGACAGGCACTCAGAGGGATTAGGTGGGTCGCACCACACTGAGTGATGCGGCCTTACTAGCACGGGCAAACAGATGCAATCAGCACCAAGAAAAAAATGGGAAGTTTAAACAAGGTGCCTTCAGGAAAGAGCAAAGACCACTCCAGACCCTGGGAGCACAGATGCAGAGAAGCCTCTCTTCCAAAGCTGGCCTGCCACCCCTGAATGAGCCCATTCACAGCTCTGGCAGGGACATAGCTAGGAACGTGCTGACACACATACACGCCTGGGTGAGCACTCTTCTTTCTTACCTGCACGAACCAGACCTGCCATTTCCTTTGTCAAGACAAGGTTTCACAGGCCCCCTGTGAAACTCCATGCAGACCATAAAGCAGCAGCTCCCGACCAGTTGAGCTGCTCTGTGGTTCCCCCCAGCCCCTGTGTTTGGTTTCGCAGCTGGTGAAAAAGCAAGCTGCTTTGCACAAACCCCGGCTGTTTGGGGATGGGTGAGAGTCAGCCCGGCTCCGCCGCAGCCGAACCTGAAGAGCAGCAGGGAAGCTGTGAAGGTGTGTGGGAAACACGACAACGGTGAGGACAGCCACGTCGGATCCCGTGCGGGGTTCCCCTTGCAGTGCAAGGGATGGCTGCAAGGGAAGCCTTGCACTGGGATCTGCTCCGTAGACTCCGGCAGCACTTGGGCTTGGCCCACGCTACTGGATTTTCCCTGCATACATGCCTACCTGCAGCATCAGAAAACCTTCCTAGCCATACAACTCCACCAGGCTTGTATCTTACACAGGGGGAGGATTTTGACTGAGCATTCAGATCTGGGTAAATATCACTGCACTGAGGCTGGGCTCCTCTTAGATGGGTAATTCCCACTTTCAGAATTTTGCTGATTTACAGTGCAGAGCAGCCACTTCCATGCAGGAAGACAAGGTAGTCAGGTAAAGGCCTACCTTTTCTTTTAACCCTTTCCCATCTTTCACTGACTAAGGTTGTAAAATGTTTTTCGGCCTGTTTGTTATCCCACAGATATTTACACTCAGTGAATCTAGAGGACAGGAGTGGAGAGGTCTGCTTGTCCAGGATCCCACCCAACCCAAGGAGCAGACATGGACAACCTGAGTTTGTGTCACCCCTCCAAAGTGAGGTCAGGAAGGTGACACTATTTGATGATATCAATTCTGGCACCAAAGAACTAGCGTAAGGTCTGGTAAGGGTGTAACTGAGCAGGGAGGTAAGGACCTACGAAGGAAGGCAACATGAAGCAACCACTGGTAGGTCAGCTACTGCCTTGTCAGCTCCTGGGAAAAAATGAACTTCTCAGGAGATATATTCATAAGCAAAACCTCAAGGACTCAAGCAGAGAATCCAAAAACTTTTCCGCTTGCATGAAAGAAACCACTATACAGTTGTAGCCAAAATAATTTTCCCTTCAAACTGTGGAAAGAAAACCGCTCCACTGAAGTCTATTTACAATTCCAGTTGCAGTTTTCAGTCAGCCCAGTCAGAAGAGCCTGCTTAATCTTCCATATGTGGCAAAAAAGAAAGAGAGGGGTAAACTGCTTTCTGTATACACAAACCAAATTACCAAAAGAGACACCGAATGTGGAAAGTTTCTGATAAAAGAGCAGATACAGATCAAGGTGGAGAGGTTGCTGCTTTGATTCTCTTTTCCTGTGGTTTTCTTTTTTCCAGGAACTAAGGTGGAATAGAGAGCAAAGCTTGAGATGCTAAGGTGTTATTAGATAAAACAAGGTGTTGCAAGGGAAACTATTTTGTGACTTTAAAGCAAGTGCTTATTGCCAAACATCCCTGACATTCCAAGAGAAGTGTTAGAAAACCATCACAGAAGTAATGCTCAAAACTGGAGCAGAGAGAGCATTGGAAGTGGATGTTCTACAAGCAGTTGGCATCATCAGTCAGACGATTTACTATTCCCCGTCTATGTTAACTGAAATAACCCCAACTAGCCTTACAACAGAGGCAGCCACCACTAGATGGTAGCAGTCTAGTAAATTTGGGGGGTTTTCTGGCTCCACTTGCACAATGCTGCTTCTTACTTCCACCCACCAAGTGAAGAACATCTTTCTAACCCGTAGAATTTTGGGGGTTATCTTTGTCCATTACTATTGTAAACACTCTAAACGCTAAAATCAACCCACCTTCATTACACAACATGCACATACACAAGTTAAATATTTAATTAGCCCACACTTGAAGGAGCTTTCATATCTGCATGCCTTCTGAAATGAAAACATCGGAGATAGAAGAGGATTATTTACAGTAAATGAAACTGAATGTATCAGGGGGAAAGGACAAAACCAATTCTAGGAAAAAACCCCAACCCCTTTTTGCCTTGGACACAAGGTACAATCTCCCAGTACCTTAAAGAGAGAAGCTGAGGTCACCATCACAAAGAAAGGTGTTCAGGACACGCTCTGACTGTACCTACCAAGTGGAAATGAGCATTGAAGGTGAGGGAAAAAAAGCCCAGGCTTTCAGCTTAAGCATTTAGCAGAAAGGCAGTTACAGGTAGAGCCAGCAATATGATCAGCAAGTTATACACCATCTTCTCAGTAACTTCCAAACAGCAGTTCCAGCAGTTAGGGCAACCTCATGGCTCTTGTGTTTGCCATCCACCCCAATGGCAACCCCAACTCTTGCTTCACCCTGAGCGGTGGCTCTGAAACGGGTTGTTAAACTTTGCCTGACACTGAAAAATCAGTTTCAAGCCCTTTGTCCTCCAGGAAGTACCCACAAATGTAGTTCAGAGGTACAGAGAGCTACAGCAACTTGGAAAAACAAGAAGTCCCTTGCTATACCCAGGGTTCACATGGTTTCTGGAAGGATCACAGAGTGGCAGGTATCTAGAGCAAAGATGAATTCTGCTAAACACTAATCAGAAAATTCACTGCTCAGTATACTTTGTAAATATTTGCCTAGTTAGCACAGAGCAATTGTGTTTTGCCCCTCTCACATAAGGGACAAGCCTCTTTAAGAAAGGGACCTTTCTCTAAAAGACTTTTTCTGTATTATGTAAGAGAAAATCCCCTACCCCATTCCCATCCCACATCTCTCCTCAAGAAGAGAGCATTCAGAAAGCCCTAAGGAGACAAAGGCAGGGCTGCTTTAAGGTGATCGAAGTGGGTGATTCAGTAAGTTGCTCCACAATTTCATTGAACTCTCTGCAGGTACAGATGTCCTCAGTTTGCTTCTGGTGCTTTTAGTCAGACCATTCCTGTCCTCTCCATGCTGCAAGGACAGCACAAGCCCCATCATTTAGCTTCCTCATCTCTGAATCCTATTCAAAACCACCATCCTGAGGTTTTTGCTTTGGTTTAAAACAAGACCAAAAGAAACCCTCTAGAACTTGTTCCCAGTGATACTCTGTTGAATTGCACTTCCTGTCTTAAACCTCATCTTGAAGCTTCGCTTCATTTAAGGCTGACCAAACGCCATCCAGACACCTCCCTTCATGCCCCTGCTATTCAGCACACAGTGAAATGTGGACGATCACTCACGTCGAAGCACAGCCCTCCCATGGGCTCTGCAAGGGAGCCCCAAGCACCCTACTCACACACACCTTTTAAAACCTGCACAGAAAGAGAAATGACCCCATTTTAAAGGTGAGCCAGAGCTTCAAACTGCTAATTTATTTCTGCCTTGGACAATGGAGGAAGCCTACAAGTCCAGAGCTGTTGAATGATTTTGGACCATGATTCAACACCACTTGGTGAAGCCAGTTATAAAGACGACGCCGCGATATAAAGCGCATGTGGTAACTCCAACAGTACAGAACCTGGGCTCCTGCTTTGCTGTCTAAAACAGCAAAGTCAATTTCAAGAGCATCTATCCCTAGTGCCTCCCAGGGGATGGATGCTGCCAGCTCCCCGTTTCAGCTGCATCCATGTGCTCTTTTAGGGCCATCTCATAACTGCCGGTCCCTCCCCTTGCCCTTTTCATTTTTTGGGGCAGCTGGGTCAGCTGCAGCAGTGGGGATGAACAGTTGGGAACAGGTTGAGCCAGTACAGCCAAGAAGTACTTTGTGTTATCCAACCATGACCCAAGGCTCTGTCTGCCAGGGGCAGGTCAAACCACTCTGACCAGCCCAGAGCCAGCTGCACCAGTGCTAAGAACAACATCTATCTTCCACCAAAGTCCTACCCATCCTACATGCTGCACCAGCGCTGGTCTGAGTAGCTTTAGAAAAAAATGCCTCTTCACCCTGCCAGCAACAAAGCTGAGTTAGGATCGCCCTGACTACAAAGAAAGTTTTCAGTAGACCCAAGTAGGACATTTCAGTTTTGTTCTGCTGTGAAAGCCATCAGCAGTGAGCACTTCCAGAGCCCTTTCTGCAGACATTTGCTCTGTGTGGGGATCATGTTATAACATGAGCCTTCCTCTCTCACACTGTACTCATCTGTTGCCTGCAGAGCCAGTATGAGCCCACGTGACACCCCGGATACCATGCTGCAGCCCTGTGAAGTTACGGGCTGTTAACATGGTAACAAGACAACTCGGGCTTGTCATGATAGGCAAGCTCAAATCACGTCCTAACATGTCTCCAGCATGGCAGATTTTAATGCCAGACTAGTACTGAGACCTGTATTACTACATTTGAATCACTGCAAGGCAACGTGCTGTATTGAAAGAAGAAAGGATGCAGAGCCTGGGAAGGCAGCAGACTTTCCCAGACAAACTGGAGTTCGGAAATGTAAGAAGAAAACCCTGTGCAGGCTTCTGTCCAATCTGATCTGTAGCTACTTTAAAGATGACAGTAACAACTGATTTGTAATTTTAACTACCTTGATGCACAGAGCCAGCTCCTTGCTGCTTTTAGGCTTGTTACTTCAACAATTGTTCTGTGAAACTGGCTCAAAGTCACATAAAGTGACCCTGTCTCTCCTGGATGTGTGCCTCACAGCAACAGCTCCCTTGTCCCTTGCCTGAAAAGTGTTTGCACACATACCACCACCTGCTGAGCTTCCTTCTTGCACCCATCCCATTTGGTCAGCACAGAAAAACCATCCGGTGACTGCACTCACCCTCGGCTTTGTGTCAGCCTGTCCTTTCCAAATAAGCACCAATCAATCTCCTTCACTGCTAGACTCCCAAAACAGAGGGAGCAGTATACTGGCAGGTAAGCTTCAATGCAAATGAATATACAGTAGAACACCATCGACAAATAATCTCAAACACCCCCACGTCATGCTGCATGTGGTACTGGCAGGTATAGTGAGGTAGGCGGTCTCAGAGCCATCGCTGAGAGCTCTGCAGGATCACTGGCTTGGCCCGCAACAGCAGCCAAACTAAAGCAAGAAACGCTGGGGACCTTGAGTGCAAGACCAAGGGCATCCCTTCACTGCTGCATAGAGCCCCGGTGTGCCCTTGTTTCAGGTGGTGGGTGCACTTCTGGTCTCCACACCACAGGAAGGAGATACTCATGTTGCAAGTGGCACACAGCAAACCTAATCCAAGCCACAGAAAGGCTCAGGCTTCAGAATTTGAAGGAGGGAAGGAGGTGTTATGATTGAGGTTCACAAGTCGTGAGGCAGCTGAGAGGGCACATGCAGAACTACAATTCCCCAAATCCTGTGATAGCAGAACTCAGGACGGCTCTCTGAAACTAGCAGGGGAGCGGCTGAAAACAGATGCAGAAATAGTTCCTTACACAGCAGGTAGTGAAATTCTGGAGCTGGACGCCAGATGAGGCTGGAGGCAGTCAGCATCAGCGGCTTCAGAAAGCAGTTGGGAGAGACTTGCAAAGCACAGGTCCACAAACAGGTAGTAGAGGGAGCAGGGCAGGGATGTGCCCTCTAACATGCAACCCCAGTGCATCAGTTGTGGGTGCTGATAGAGCATGAAGAGGAACAGGCTGCAGGAAGTGGCCAGGCCCACATGCTGACCCCAAATAGCACATCCTACTGCTACCATCAGAGACACGAGCACTTGGCTGCGTGTACCACTGCTCTAAGGTGGCAGGGCACTTCTCATGTCCTTGCGCTTCGCTTGTCTGCGGTGTTCAGTCTGACCAAATACAACTTGGGCTTGCTGTCCTAACAGCTGGGAAAGACCGCATGTGCCACCCTGAGATCCACTATCCTTCCCCTTAGACTGGGGCAGGAGCATGTTTCTCATTGGGAAGCAGCTGGTAGCTTTAGCATTTGTGCAAATCCTGTTGGATTTGGTAGAAAAGACACCACCTCATTTTTTTATGGGGAAGGCCTTCTGGCCCGAGATGAGAAAAATAGTAAGAAACTTGGGGTTTTTTTCCCCTTTTCCTCCTATACTGCTTGGTGATCAACTAACAACATCCTGACTGCAAGCTCCTCAATGGACCTTGACTTTCTCCTGAGATTACTATCACCTGTGTGAACTTGACATAACTTCCACCAAAGTCACCGAACATCTTTCCATTGACTCCAGTGGAATCAAGCCCTGTATGCAGAGTTAGAATCAATTCCTTCCCCACAGGAGAACATTTTTAATGTCTGTAATTCATTTAAATGACTAGAACAAGGGAAAGGACTGAGTGCAGAAGGAGTTGAAAGAAAAGCCAGGATGATGCAGTGCACTGAGGACAGTGGTCCTGCAAGACATCTTTGTGATGAAGAAGGAGATTGTGAGGACAGCTACCTGCAAAAGGAGGTCAGCTCGTATCACACTTTCCACCCCACACTCCAAACCTCCGATCACACACAACACCTTCCTCAGCCAGCAGCCCCTTTGATACAACACTCTAGGTATGTTTCTCACTTTAATCTTCTGCAAGTTAGTTCTGTTTTAATTAACATCTCAAGCTGTACGAGGGATTCCCCGCACCTCACAGACATCTCAGGCACTCTTTCTTTCTCTTAATTTTCTTCCAGTGTCAACACAACTTTTTAGAAGCATCAAGGCACTGCTGTTTGTAGGCTTTCTTTTTAGATGCCTATTAAGGCAACCATGCACTTATGGTAACAAATAGCACCACTTTCTGCACTTTTATTTGGCTTCATTCACAATGCAAATACAAAACAGAACTTCAAAGTTCAGCAGAAATCCTTCTGCTTCATGATAGCCCAATTCCTTTCCACATCTCTTTTCAAGCATGCAATGACAGGATTAACTGGGGATTAATTACTTGAAACTCAACCTGCATCTCAGGTCACGATTTTCTCATATTCTCAGACTTAGAAACTTTCATATAAACCAAATATTTGTCACACAGACCAATATTTAGAACAGGTAAGACATTCTTCTTTTCACACAAATGTCCTAGTTGGAAGCCTCAAAACCCAAACATCCTGAGCAAGCTCTACTCTCACACTCCAAGTTACAGTCCCATTCCCAAATGGAAGCCAGGCTGCCTTCAGAAAGTGTCAACTTTAAAGGCACAAAAAGGATCATTCAGAAAAGCAGTATTCCCTATTTCCTGTATTGCCTCTTAACGGCAGCTGCTCTTCTGATAAAATATACTTACTGGAGGGTATCTTACAGTCACTTTAAGTGCAATGTGATTTAATTTTTTATTAACTTTTTTATTTTTTAATTAACTTTTTCTGTAAGAATGGTCATTGCCTGGATTCAAACACATCTGTGCCTCCATACTGACTCAGAACTGACTGTAAAATTTTGTTAGCAGCACAGCAGGATGAGATAGTCTGGACACTTCAAGGATGCCAGCCTTTTGAAGGGAGTCTTTTTCAATATAACAGGGTATCTAAATAACAACAGCATGCAAGAAGATCATTCCTTAATTAGGGTATCTCCTGCCACCGTTTTCCTAGTTGAAAGACATTATTATCAGGGTAATGACAAATGTTGCAAAATAAATATGTCCAAAACTTCACTTCAACTTGAGTCATAAAAGCAAAGAATAAAAACACCTCCAGTTCTTTTTTTTAATTTTTAATTGTGTCCTCCAATCAACAGGAAACATTCAGGTTTCTGGGCTACATGTAACTGTATTCTATTTATTTATTACTTTATTTTGTTTATAGAACTGTTCTTGTCCAGTTCATTCCTGTTGTAACAGCAAAACGAAACGAAACCAAACCAAACCAAATCTCCTCTGCTATTATATCTCACTTTCTACCAAAAATAATCTGGGGCTAAGTAAGATCTGACAGTATCACTGTGAAAATGTCCTCAAGTTATTCTCTGCAAAGAGATATAGGTTATCTATAAAAACTAATGGCAAGAAAAGACCATTATTTTAACTTTATATTGAACCTTGTCTGATGCACATGTCAGGAAAGGAGCAAAATTAACTGCACCATCTGCAGGGCACATCTTAATTGCTGCTCCGAGAATGGGAAGAGTCAAGAGCAGGAGAGAAAAGGAAAGAAGGAAGGCAAACCAAGTTGAACCCAGGAGAGTAAATTAAACAATAGACATCAAGAGAAAGAAAGTATTAAAAGTGAGTGTACAAGCATGTTCCAACAGAACATGGGTGCTGTATCAAACACTGTATAACCCATGCTATGCCAAATTCCCAGTGCCCCAGCTTGGGAGCTTTGCATGAAAATAAAAACTGTGGAGGAAGATGTATGCTTCTTCAGGGAAAAGCTTTTGAATGGAAACAACACACAGCAGTGCTCAGGCGAGAATAAGCAGGGCCAAAGCTTCCATGGGAGAGACCGGGTTGCGCGAGGGGTGTTGGTTACCGGCAGCGAGTGCGCTTCTGCCCTTTCACAACAGGGGAATGTGATCCTGACACCCCATGCAAGGAGACCTCCATGTCGAAATTTCATTGAGCATGAAAGACACTCTTGCAAAAATCTTTTCATGTCTGTACAAACAGGGTAGTTTCAAACTGGTAATACACAGACACTAGATGCTCAAAATGATGCACCTTTTCCTCAGCCGTGCTCACCAATTATTACCTTATAGATGACTTAACACAAATTACTCCAATAACCACTTCCCTACAGATGGCTGGAGAGGAGGTAGTTGCCCCTTTTTAGTTCAGATGACTGCCTTGGGTTTTTTTGATAGCAGTGTACTTACTACACAGTTTGCTACAAGGAGCACAGAGCTGCTTGCCAGCAGGGATTCCCAATGGAGCAGATACCCAGCACGTGCAGTTTGAAAGCAAGCCATCAGGACTCTCATCCATCTCATTCACATCAGCCTCTCGGCCCCTTCTCTTCCCAGGTCAGGGAGCAGCCATCAAGCCTGCACAATAAAGTTCCCCTTTTCTCTTTATAGTAAGATTACTGAATAGAACTTTTTCTTAATTCCTTTAAAAAAAAAAAAAGAGCCATCGAACAAGCTGCTGCCTATGCAACAGGTGGGGACAGGAACAGTGTGTTGCACTAGGACACTGTAGGTGTCTCCATCAGAAAACCGACTTACCCACCCAGAACACAAACCCAACAGTTTTACAACTGCCAAACTCCTCCCATGCCACCAGCACCTGACACTTACCAGAAAAACACTGGTCTCACTCCACGTGAAGGCATCCTAGTGCCTGCTTTTTACCTTCCTAGCTCACCTGCCCCTCTCTCCTCCAGTAAGCTTCATCTACACTACTGTCACAGGGGAGCTGCCGTGACTCCTGGAAACAGAGCTCTACTATCACCTGAAAGGCCAAGTCAAACTTGCTGTGGGGTGGTCCTCCAGCAACAAGTCTCCCTTGACAATGCTCTAATTACTAGAGCTCAGTATGATCCTTGCCAGGGTGCACCAACCTGAATCTGATTACTACCACTGTCGTAGCAGCACCAAAAGCCTTGCTGCCGCGCTGAGGATCCAGCCCTGCTACAGCCGCAGTTGCGTTCCTTCCCTGTAGGGGAAGCACAGGCTTTCTGAAAGGATGGTGTCTCCTTCAAGCTGGCTGGTGGTAGGGGAGACAAGTTTTACCAGTACAACTCATGGCGAGTACATTTTCCTGTCTTTATTAAGGGTTTACACCAGTGCTGCTACCTTGGAAGCCTGCCACCAATAAGCAGGTCAAACCCCTTAGCCTGGGAAAAGCCTCTCTATTGTTCTCTGTCTCATGAACAGTTCTTCAGTAACCACATATTTTTTTTGGAGAACAGGGTGTTAGAAAACAATTGATACAAATAAAGAGCTCTCCTTCACCACTGAAAGTAAACTGTATGCTTAATAAGATGAAATAATTTGCTCTCTGTAGGCTAGAAAACAATAGCCTCCCTGTTGCACTGATACCTTGCAAGTTATGTCCTCACATCACCCAAAGCAAACTGTAATAGGGACTGCTCCACAGCTCAGATTCCCTTTAAACCTCTTAGCTAACCTCTTTTACCTCTTCTAGTTTCCCTCTTTAGCACAGACATGACTCAGTTGCTTCATGCAACGTCAATTGCATCAAAAACCATTAAGTTATCTTATGAGATGGTACTTGATTCCCTGCAGTTTCCTACAAATCTTCGTAACTTCCACTCTTTACACCAGGGCTTCAGATTGCATACCGAAGAAAATAATATCAACAACTGACTGATTTAAAAGGGAGCAACAGCAAGCAGGGCTTTGTCCTCTCTCTGTCTCTCTCTCTCTCCAAGCAGGATGAGAATCTACTAATTACTTCATTACAGTGTGGGTGGAAAAAGGAGTGAACTTCAACTCAGCACAGCATTCAACGCTATACTTCCTCTATAGCAAAGAATGAAAAATAACCCCAAACCTAGAATAAATCTCCCTCCCCAATGTCTCCATTTGTTTACACCAGGTCTGAGGTTACTCACATAGTGGTACAATATTAAAGATTCCATACACATCTCCACACCTCAGGGCATAAGCCCACCATTAGTCATCTAGCACTGAGAAGAAACATTTCCTAGAGGCAAGCTACTACCTAATGCTCAGGATTATGTTTTTCCCATCCTCCTTCTTTGATCTGTCAAATAAAAGCCACCACAAGAACAAAATGCTAAACACACTGTTATTTTATTTTCCTGCCACAATTCTATACTTACTTGCTCTTGTTTTTAACGATCATTTTATCATTACTGATGCAGACAAAGAGCCATTGGAAACAACCAAACAAACCGTGTAAGGCCCAATGAAATATTCAACACAGGAGTTCACCTTCAACATTAGACAATAACAGTGAACACCTGAAACCAGAGGCTTTTCCCAGTTACACCGCTTGGGTCAAACGGGTCTTACCAGTTTAATTTGCCCCCTCCATACTCAAAGGCACAGAGATTATTCCATTACTGAAAAATTCACCCCACCGCTATGTAACAGCAATGGCTAGGGATTTGTAAAATAAGGAAGAATGTCGCCAAGGCATCAAAGAGAGGACAAGAAAGGAAGATACTTCCACAGGGAGGCCCTTTACTGAGGAACATCCTCAGGGTCTACAACCCCCTGTGAGCACAAGGTGCTCTTACCTGTGTGAGCAAGCATGTGCTGCTGTGGGGAATTTGCCCATGGAAGGACTCGAGGACAGCAAGGACAGGGGATATTTTGCAAGCAGTCTGAGTAAGTGTTCCTCTTCCCTCTCAGCAGCTTATCTTCGGCAGTTTCCTTCTCATCCTCAGCTGTTCCATTTCTGCCACTTTCTTCCTTGAAATTGTCAGTGGACTGCAGAAACGGGCTAAATTTATTAGTGTCTGTGGTAGCCAGCATCTTCTCTATGCTGGCGAACTCCCCACTTGACTCCAGATCCACACCACTGCTAAGTTTAGGCTTATTTTTTGTTCCTTTCTTTCTACCTCTTTTCTTAGTCAATCCAGTGTCAGCAACAGGAGGCTGCTCTGGATCACATGCCTGAGTCAGGTCACTGGGCAGGCCGGAGTCTCTCTGAACAGCGGTCACGATTGTCACTTTTGCTTTGGCATTCCCTGATTTGTCACACCCAGTGGAGCTGCTCACTGCCTTGGGACTGGCGTCTGCAGCCTCTGTTTTCAGCAAAGCGGGAGCAGAAGACACAGATGAAATGATCTGTGCGATGGATGCCAACGGTGGCAGCTCTTTAGTTACTGGAGGCTTTGGCAAGAGAGGTGGCGGTGCTGGTTTAGGCCTCAAGGGTCTCAGCAAGGCAGTACTGCCAAGGAGCGCCGGGGAAATGATTGGGACAGTCAAATGCAACGAACCTTTCAGTGGCTGGGGGTGTCCGACAGCCCTGCCTTTCTCCGAGTTCCCATTGGCACCAAAAACCAAAGGACACTGCAGACAGTTATAGGCTTTTTCACTGTTCCCAGAAGCAGCCAGCTCTTGATTTCTGACTTCACACGGGACATCGTCTTTATCCTTCTTCAGGACTTTGGGGATGGACAGGTCAATGGGCTCCATGGAACAGTCATAGAGGGACAGGGGAGAAGAGCCAAACAGGTTCTCCTGCTTCACTTGCACAGCACTCAGGTTTTTGTTCTTCTGAGAGAAATCTAACGGCTCGTCAAAATCCATCGGGAAGTTGCCTGTAGGTTCAAGTTTAATGGGAACATGAGGCGACGTCCCAAGCAGGAAGCCATTTTGTGGCTCCAGGAAAGGCGTCATGGCCTTGCGGTCCATGTAAGTGCTGTCTTCCAATAAAGTAGGGTCCGTCTGGCTTTCCTGGGCACTGCAGTCCACTGCTAAAATGTAATTCTCAATCTCCCTTTCTTGCACGTGCAGATGCTGCTTGAGGATATGGTGAATGCAGTTTCTCTTGGCCGAAAAGGCTGTGCCACACTCCTTACACTCAAACGGCTTCTTCTTCTGGCAGCCGCTGTGCGTCCTCATGTGAATGCGGAGAGCCCGGTAGTGCTTCAGGTCCTCACCACATAGCTTGCACACAGTGTCTGGGGAGCAGAAGGCATCCACCATCTCTGCAGCGTTGCTGGTGACATATTCAATGTTCTTCTCTATATCCTTCCTGGTCACTTTGAGGTGCTTCTTCCGCAGGTGCCTCTCACAATTGGCTTTCACTGTGAATGGGTAGTGGCAGATTTTACAGATGTAAGGCCTCTCCCCACTGTGCGTCCGCAGGTGCCGGATCAGCGCTGCTTTGTCAGCTGCAATGTAGTCACAGATGTTGCACTGGTACGGCGAAATACCCAAGTGAGATCGGATGTGAGCTCTCAGGACACCAGAGAAGGCAAACACCTGGTCACAGAAACGGCAGGGGTACAAAACTTTCCTCATGGTTGGGGCTTTCTTGTTCGCTGCCCCTGCAATGATGGCTTTGAGGTCCCCTTCTGTCACCTCTTGCTTGATCTTGGCTTCCATGCTCAGAGGCAGGAGAGCTTCAATGATGCTGTCCTGTTCCAGCTGTGTCTTCATCTCGTGCTGAGTTAAAGGCTCTACTTTGGGTTGGAGGAGCAACTGTGAGGAAGGACTCGATTTGGCTCCTGGCTGGGAGAGGTGAGAGTTGGAGGAGGACTCCACCGAGTTCTTGATCAGCCTCAGAGGGGGAGGTGGGAGGCTTGGGCTGATGCAGCCAGGGGAGGCCTGCTGGGCACTGATAAGAGGAGGAGGTGTAGAGGTTGCAACAACTGTTCGGGGTGTTACCAAAGGCTTTGGCTTCAGCGGCGGCATATGCTTGAAAATGGACTGCACAGGGACAGAAGGTGCCTTAGAAAGTGGAGGAAGACTGATTTGAGGAGGAGCGGAAGAAGCCATCTTCAAGATCTGCTGAATGTCTGCCAGCTCAATGGCAGACTCATTGGAGATAGGTTTTACCACAATACTGCTGTCAGGCTGGATGATAAAACCCTTCTGGAAAGGCTGCAGCGAGAGGAGCTTTATGTTTTCTTTTGTAGGGGGAAGGACTGAAAATGACCCTCCCATAGAGGCAGCATCCAGAGGAGAGAGGCTGAGCAGACCAGTGCTGCGGGGTTCCTGAGGTAGGTTACTCTTCAGTGCTCTGAGCTGTACTTCTTGGACCTCATCTTGTATATTGTCCTCCTGTTTGACAGGCTTGATGTCTTTGGTGTATTGTAGGCCCAAGGATGCCATGAAGGCTTTCTGGTCTGGGTTCTCGACGGGTTGGGTCATGGACTGTGGCTTGTGCTTGTCTTTTCCCTGATCCACCACATGAGTTTCTGTGTGCAGTTTGAGTGCCGAAAGCATGGGGAATGCCTTGTTACACGTCTCACAAATGAATCTGTGGAAGTCACTGATGCACCTTCGCAAATTTGTTTCACACCAGACCTGCAAGACAAGCAGAAACATTTAGAGAAGGCATCTCAAACTAGAAAGGCATCAAACCAAAACCAATTCACCCTCTCATCCACAGCCACGTTAAGGAGGCTACAGCAGCCACCACCTATCTGGTGTGGAGATACTCCTGGCTCCACAGGATGTAGTCACCTGAGTGGTTTAGGGTTGATTCTCCAAAAGTTCCCTTCTATAAAGGCAAAGTCCCTCAGAGGGGGTATTCAGACCCTCAAATGCTTTTCCATCCTGAACCTTCCTTCCAGAAACCTCTCTCACTTCACTGACAGGACAAAACCCTCAGTAGACTATACAGCAAACTCCAGTAAGCTGGGCAGAAAGACCACCTCCTTTTAGCATTATTACCACAGAGAAACTAGGAGGAGAGGAAAGAAAAACCAAAATGACACCCAAGAAGGCAAAACAACATAAACCAACCAAAATAATAAGCAAATCAATGAAATGTGGAGTCCAAAAAAGTCAAGTCTGATTATATTACTCTCTCAAGAAAAACACTGACTTCACAAAGGGATTTTATACTGGCCCCTGAAAATGATCATGAATCCAAATGCTGTATTTAAATGCTACCCAGAGTGCTCATATGTTGCAAAGGTTCCACAGCAAAGAAAAACGTAAGTGACAGGTAGAGGGCTGGCAGAATCTTAGATACTCTACACACTTCAGATATGTTGTAGGTATTGCCTCATGGTGCAAGCAAAATTATTACAAAAGGAAAAGTTCCAACTTTAAAATCCCTTAATAACTTTAAATGTCTGCCATAAATTACAAAAGAAATAAAACCAAGTTGTTTTAAATTTTCTCTCTTCTCCTGATTTTGTAACTCTTCCAGCAAAACTCTACTAGAGTTACAGAATGACCTACGTGGTCCCTCAGACCAGCAGCGAATTTAAGGTCTAGCATCCTGTAGCCAGAAGAGCTGGAAATCAACGCTTTATCCCAAGAAGAAAAGGGCAGGTACTGGGTAAGCATGGTCCTGATGCATTGTGCTGTTGATTGCTTTTTTCTTTTTTTTCTTTTTAAATAGATAGGCAGCTTCACTAAACCCAAACCAACTAGGGCAGGCAAGGTTTGACAGAGGGAGGAATAATACCATCCAACAGAAAGCTTTATGGCACTCAGAAAAGCCTTTCCCCAGTCAGTTATCTTCAAAGGTGCAAATCTACAGAACTCATATAAGGAACATAGCAGAAAGGTATTTGAGAGCATTCTGTGAAGAGCTCTTTGAAGATGTCACCATTTAGTAAGAAAAGTGACTTCACAAAATTTTTAACGATAAAATCTTTCATACCACAACTGCATCCTTGTTACAGTAAATTTAAATAAATGCCTTCCTTACCATGTGTCTTTCCTACTGATTTTAGATGTGGGATGGTTTGGGAAAGGTAAGAACTCCTGTACAGGCTGGAGTGGACAAGAATCCAACACCACCCAAGTTTTCCTTTAAAATATTTTTATAGACCTTTACACCACTACTTATCCACTGGAATGCTGGGGGGGGGGGGGAACCAAACAACAAACCCAAGCAATAAAACCAGCAAACCACCAAACAGTCTTTAGATAAAAGAAGAAAAAAGGAAATGCAGGAAGCGTTTGAAACGTACACAGACAGTGGTGAAAGTGCTTCCCACAAAATATTCTGCACCCAATCTCTGCCTTGAGGCTGAGCCTTTCAATTAATTCAGAACACCACATCATCAGTTGGCACCTTAAGCGCCACAGAACAGAGCCTACCTGAGAAATGCGGGGGAACTTCCTACAGGAGAAGTCCATGAATCCCAAGTCGTGGAAGCCTGCTGGAATTGAAGGGTTGTTCTGAATGAAAGGCTTTCCCATGGGATCTCTGGGAAGCTGCTTGTGGGTACCTGCATTGTGGCGCAGTAAGCCCCGGTGAGTACGGAAGGTGATGCAGCAGATGTCGCACCTGGAAAGGCAGAAGACAGAAACTGCTTACTGAGCCCTGCGAGCTCAAGCACTACATTCCTCTCGCGCTAGGCCAGCCTCCTTCCTCTCGCCCCGTGACATTAAGAACCTGCTAAATGCAAAATGAAGCCACAGCATGTCAAAAGCCTATCACCCCAGGAAGGCCATTTCAATCACAGTCACCTTCTACCAGTTTCTGGCTACTAAGTTCAGTGGAAGTTCAAAGAACAGACTGCATGAGAACCGAGCATCCCACGTGGGCAGACAGCAAAGTGGCGACAGAGACCACAGCCTTTTAACAACCTTCCCGTAGTCTGACATAACATATTTCAAGGGCTTTGCACCATTTTTACTACAAAAGTACTATTAAAATAAAAGACATTTTAAAAAGATCAGTAACAAGGAGAGGCTAAATAAGACCTAAGCAGCAAGCAGCTGCAAATGTGTAAATAGCACCTTTTTCAACTACTGCTTGAAAGGTACTACTGCACACCACTCAAAGCCCTGTGTGTGAATTTCACCCACACTCCCTTTCCACAAACTTTCACTGATTTTTCTTAAACCTGTTATGAAAAATAGACTGTTTTAAAAGAAAAAATAGTGCTCCTTGAAAGGGAGGATGGTCAGAGGAGGAAGACCTGAAATAGGTTCAACGCTTCTGACACTCATACCTCCCCTTCATAGCCAGCGTGCCCACAGAAAAATGCAGAAGCAGTGTCTTTTCCTACCCACACCTTACTGCAATGATTTCCTGTTTTGCTTAAGTTCTCAAATCCCAAATTCAGCTAAACAAAGTGTCTCACATAAAGCAGATTTGCCTTAAAGGATCAAAGGTATTGGAAATGCACCTATGCTTCAAGCAGTAAGAACTATGCAAGAACACTTGGTCAATACGCCAACACACAAGCCTATTGCTTTTAAGTATCCAGGATTTGAGGTCTGCAGCATGACAGGTCTGGTCCACTCTGCATTCAACAAGTGACACGCAGTTTCACTCAACACGGTTCCTTGTTACAGCTCCAGCTCCCAACCAAAGCATAATGTCACTAGTCAATGTGAGGGAGTCAGATTCTGTCAGTGAGAACATTATACGTGCCAGGGGTTTGTCATAGGTCTCCCCCTGCTTTAGTTCTCCCCATACTGTCTTCACCCTCCACATCAAGGAAAAGGACATGTGCCTACTCATTAAAAAAACATCCTGCAATTAGAAATGACTTCTGACAAATTCCTGAAACCACTCCCTCCCTGTCCTGTCCCTAACAAATTCCCATTGTTGTTCTTTTTATCACTACATAAACTTCCACAGACCTTTTTTATTCCCTGAAAATGAAGAGATAACCAAGTCACCCAAAAAGCAACTGGACTCTAGACTCTGAGTGGTGCAAGAAGCAAGCACAAAGCATATGAAACATGGCCTTTGTTGCTGCAGTATCCAGAAGGCTGGGACATTAAGTATATGGTGGTAGAGGTTCAATTTCTTTTTATCTTCCCTGACAATTCAGTTGCATCCTTCCTTTACAGTTATTACCACCACAGTCCCTGCATTTCAATAAATACTGAATCAATGCCACTTCCAAAGCAAAAGTTTACTTAAAGTGGTCTGCTAAATATGGCAGCAATCTCCAGTGAGGGACGGGGAATGCATATACGTAGGGCAGCTCCAGTGTTGGGACCTACAGCTCTCCTCCAGCTCACTTGGCAGCACCCATTCTGTGATGCAAAGCTTTCATCTTCTGCAAAAATGAAACCACACAATCACCAAAACTACGGGAGGAAGGAGGACATTAAAGGGTTAGTGCAGTCACCTGCATAACTCACAGGCTGCTCAAATAAACTCTCTTTTAGAGGTGATGAAAATGTCTCATGTGAAAGCAAGCAGCGCTTCTGGCATGCTCCTCCTGGTACGTCAGCCTCTGGACAACGATGGCTTGGAAGCAATGCTTCTGCACCACTTGGGAGCACTGCCGGTGGTCTGAGGGGCCAGCTGTTCCGCAGAAGGATGCAGACCCTCACCTCAGGGTGTCTTGAGGCTGATCCAGGGTCCCCAGTCTGCCTGGCCTCCCCTGGACCAGCAAGCCAATGCAGCGGCCCTTGCACATTATGGAGCAGACACAGCTACTACCATTGATGGGACCACAGAGCTACTAGGAGAGCTGGCAGTTGCTGTGATACCCCAAGGATTTGGGTTAAGCAGGAATCAGTGATGCTGGGCAAGCAGCCAGCCCCCACACACAGTGGGGAGGTGTGCCTCATCCATCTTATACTCCTTCACCTCCACTGGCTGTGTGACACGTTGATTTTAAGCACTGGTTTATTTAGGGCTCCCATCAAAAGCTTCAACTGAGTGTAAATCTTCCAGCGCAGAAACCCGTGTAAAGGTCCTCCAGAGTACACCTGTATCAACTACTATGACAGTAAAAATTTGCCATTTAAAAATGGTGTGTTCCATGCAGAGGGACCCACCTCCCCGCCCCCAAAACAAAAGTAATATATCTTGCAAAAGTAACATGTACTTTCTCCTTTCTAGAATGTATAGAATTAATATTTTTCTCTTCCCTCCTTAGCCTGAATACTATTTTCCTTGCTGTGAGTGAAGAAGCAGCAAGCAAGAAGAGAAGAGAGGAGGGAAAAGGGTTAATCTCTCTTTCCATTTGGTCAAAAAACAAGGTCCTAAATCACGACTGTCACATGAAGATGCAGGCACTTCAGGCCATAATAAATGCCCTGTTCCCTGGCTCTGCACCTGTGTCACAGTTTACAAGAACACAGGAGGGACCCATGGATCCCCCCGGCTTCCTCCACGGTGCAGGTATACCTGTGCAGGTGGTCACCGCCTGGAACACAAACAGCCAGAGAAAAGCCCTCCCTGGCAGACATTTGGAGTGGCCCCTGCAGAGCAGGCAGCCCAGGCAAGCAGTCGGCCCAGTGGGCTCCAGCAACCCCGCTGGCACCTCACGCCACTGGCCATTGTAAAGCCACCAGCGATGCCAGGGGTGCCACCGTGCTGATGGCTCAGGAGGTGTCTCAGGCTCTGCAGACCTCACTTGGGCTTGTCAGTCTTCACCACTGGACACAAGCTATTTAAAATACATGTCCCCTTTGCCCAAGCGCAGGCACAATGGGGGTTTTTGTATGTTTCTGTGTTTGTTGAAGTCCCTCCCCCTCACCTCAAGTAGGAAGGGAGTCTGAATTGCTCCCAAGTAACATGACATCAGCTTTGAATACAATTACATATGGATGTGCACCACCTCCAAGAAAAACTTACAGGGACCGAGCTTCAAAACCTAACTAGTTAAGGCAGGCATCACGCTGCATTGACTAAGGCTTGTGTTAATTTAAAATTAAGTAAGCTGCCATGCCTAACAATGCAGTAACTGGAAGAACTTTGTTAAGGAAGCCTACCTATTACTTTCTCTGTTTTCTCATCAATACTATTTTCCATCTTTAGGTAGTGTCAATGCCTGCAGTATTTTTAAATCTCCAAACAAGAGTCTAAAAGGGGAAGATAAAAGTTTCCTAAGTGACATGAACATTTTTTCATCTTGCCTAAATTGCTTTTTTAAAAAAAAAGTTATACAAATGTGGGAAGTTTGAGAAGTCCAGCATATCAAATAAATAATCTGAAACATGTGGTAATACTTTGCTCATCATGAACTTTAAAGAAACCAAAACAAAACACAAGAAAAAAACCCCGACCAACCCCTCTCCTAACAATTTCACAAGTTCTGCCCACAGGTGCTGCCAAGCAAAACACGGATGGTATGGCTGCTGAGAACAGGTTCTGAGGTTGTCAGCAGAACAGGCAGAGCAATGGCTCAACACCTGAGCGGAGATAAACGCACTCTACTTGCAAGGTAAGTTTCCAGATGTAGCAAATAAAAGCTGCTGTGTTATCATGTGATTGCTAGTCTTGGCCAGAGTTTTCCATTTTCCTATAAATACGATTACAGAGCAGTGAGAAGAAAGCTGTTCAGTTCCAAGCACAGAGAGTCAATTATAAGTAAAGAGGGGGGAAAACCCTGCTTTTAGCAGCTAAGGCCACTTTAAAATGAGCTTTATTCTCAATTGCCTTTATGTTTTGGAGTTTTTCATACCTGTAAAATGGGAACCTAATACCAGGACTCTGGGCAGAGCTGGCAGAGGTGAACACCACCAGTGGGTGAGAAAACAGAACTGCTAAAACACAGAAGCAGAACCGAAATGTAGCTGTGCAATGACAGCGCAGTGACCAGCCTGACCTTGGTGCTCAGGCCACGTATCACACCAGGCCAGTCTGTTTAATTATTACTGCACCAGTACACCTTTTTCTTTCTTTTATTTTTTTTTAATGTCTCTGAGAAAAACACACTATTTAAAAGCTTTCTATTAAAGTAAGTTGGTATTCTTGAAATCTGTAATGCTAATTAGGATATAAAGGCATTTTAACAGGCTTTAAGAAATAGGCAATGCTTTGTGCAGCTTGTTCAAGAGGCAAGCCAGGATTTGCTACACTTAGGCCAAGCAGCACCTATGTATGAAAAGTTTACATAAGTGATGCCTGTTGCCTTGCATTACACTCTCTGAGCCAAGTCCAATTTGTAAGCAATGGAAATAGCTTCTTTCTTTAAGGAAAGACATTTCAGAAAGGTAAAGCACAAAGTTTAAGCAAAATTAATCAGTCTCAATTTTAAATGCATTGCAGTGCAACATTCAACCCTTCCAAATTTTATATTTGAGTAGTCAAGATGCAAATGCCAAATATTTATAACCATCATCCTGTTACCAAAACATTAAACAAACATTATGCTCTGCATTACCTGAGACTGGCAGTGGGAAAGGGGAAGTGACATTTAGCTTTCTTCTACTTACACTTCTGAAACCACACAAGAAGAGACCAAAAGTTGAAGTTTCCACCAGTGCAGCTCACTAACACCATGTTGCCCATGTTGTGGACATCAAAAAATAAAACCACTGTTAATTGCTAGGCTTTATCTAATTTAAAATGCTTGGTACCATTTTGTCATTTTCCTGTTTGCACTCTTTAGCAACTGCTGCAAACAGAAGCAAGGAAAACAAAACAAGAATGAAACATATCCTGAGACAGAAGTCAGTAACACACAGTTATGAAGTCATCTAACTCCTCCCACTGAAATCCCTAATACATACTGTAAATAAATTTACACCCTTTCCCTTACTATTCTCCTTTCTGTCTCACGTTATCTGCAGAATTAATGCAGGTCTCCTTACAAGCAAAGAAAATTCTATGCTGACCTAAAAATAATATGGCTGAGCAGAACAGGACAGGTGATTGATTCCCTGCCGTTGACTCACGTCTGCACCAGGGACAGGAGCAGGCTCCCAGCCTCTGCACTGGTAATGTGCACTGCAGAGGAGGCTGACAAGGAGGGGAGGTGGAAAAAGGACGGTTTTAAACATAAGGGGTTCACGGCTTGTGAAAGAAAAGCTATCAGGTTACAAACATATTCCCCTTCAGGAAAGGATTTCTTTGCTTCTTTCTCACTTATTTCGGAGCAAGGAGAAAGGAGGGAGGATGAGGGAGGGCACACTGGTTTCTGCTCCTGTGCAACCCCACCCAGGTCCAGATACTCATCTCCTTTTGGATTAAAACCTTTCCTGGCCTCCACACCCAGGGCCCTGGGAAATAACATCCAACAGCTGCACTAATCTCTCCCACTTGCTGCAGATGAGTGATGGAAAAGCAACAGTGCTGCAAACGGCGCTCTTGCTTCCCTCCCAGCGATCCCTACAGGTCCTCCTGCTGTCCTGCAATCCCCTCTCCTTCCTCACAGCATCACATGTCTGACCCCAAAAGGCTTGCTGCTCCCCCGTCTCCCCCCCACCCAATGTTATGGGTCAGTGCCGGAACCACAAGCAGCACAGTAGCCCTGGGAGCCAACTCCCTGCCAGGTGTGACAGGCTGGAGAGGCTCCCTTCCCCTTTCCCAATGCACTGGGGGGTGGACACAGCTCACCAGAAGTTCAGTGCATGCTCTCTCACACCCTCAGCAAAGGCAGGAGTTTTAACTTGACCTCCCTCCTGCCTCCCCACTGTCTCTCCCACTTCGTTACCAGTGTGTCTGCCACTCCCTTTAATCCTCTCCCTCAAAGCAGCCACCCTTGGGTGCAGCAGAGGCTGAAACCACAGCGCCAGCCCCCCCTCTATTAATAGAGGGATGCACAAGTCCACGTGCATTCCTACAGCCGCGCTGTGGTCCAGACGAGAAGCATCCCGTGCAGGAGCTGCGGCCGGTCCGAACTAAACCAGGGTGATGTCGTGCTGGAGACTTGTTGGCATGCTGAGGAGCCAGCGTCCCTACCAGCCCACCGCCACTCCCACAGCCAGAGTAACCCAAGAGGAGTTTAACCTCTGTAAGGTTTAACCAAAGGCACGAGCCATCCTGTGCCACCTTTTAACTTGGTGTGTGGGCAAAGAAAAAAACCTCAGAAAGAAAGATTTCGCTCCTTCCTAATGCTACAACGAAGCCTGTGTGCCAGCAGCACCTGCCAGTACCAGGTATAATGCCTCTGCCCCAGCGGATCTGCAGCTTACTCTACCATTTACTCCAACAGAATTAACGTGCACCTAAGAACAAGTAAAGAGAAAATGGGAGATGGCCTGCAGACACTTGCACACAGAAAGTGGTTCATTTCCACCTAATGACCATTTTATTTAATAAAGGTCAAAGTTTTAAAAAACAGAAGGACCGAGAAACTGGCTGGACAGAATCATGGGACAAGAGCTAAAGATCAACATAAGTAACAATGCCAGGTTTAATAATTAGGGCAAGGAAACCTGAGAAAAAACAAGCATGACCAGTGCAGTCCTCTGCATCTACCAAAATAGGGAGCTGCTCAGCATCCAGAATAAAGGTTGTCACCTGCACACGCAAACTCAAGTGGACCTTCTGGTATTTTTCTGGGGTAAGGAAAGCTCTTTCTGCCTTCTAACACATCTTTCAAATATGGGAGCAAAGTACTTGCAGAGTTTCAAAATGACTGGCAAGAGTTTAAAAAAAAAAACCAAAAAACTATGCATCTATACTGTATCAAAACTGCAAAACCACTTTTCACAAGTATTGTAAGAATAAACGCTTCTGTCTATCCTATAGCTATCTACTGATGACAACAGATACATGCAGACAAATCTGGAGTGAACACCCTTGCCCTTATCTACCTCCACAGGTAAGCTGTGCTCAGCCCACAGACATGACTGCTAATGCAATGAGCAACAGGCAGCACCTTGAGAGAGGCCATGTACAAACACACCCTGGTCATCAGGATCGGGCAGGCTAATAACCTATTTTGGCTCAGCTCTCCTTCCCTCCTGTGTACTGCTTTTTACAAGTAGCTTTCCTCTACAGTCAGCTTTGCATTTTACCCACTTTCTATTCTTGCAGCCGAGCTAAGATACTCACCACCATGTGACACACCACTCAGTTTCACATCAGAGCGTCACTCCCTGTGCCCATTCACTATCTGGTATTTGTACTCAGCTGCTCTGGATTCCCAGCCTCCTCGCACAATGAGCTCCCTGATGTGAGCTGACCACTTCTAGGCCAGCGTTGGACTCACACTGCTCTTCAGATATTTCCCATCTCTTTTCTCAACAGAAACTCCAGAAAGCACTTAAAATGCAGTTCTGGTCTGCTTTTGTAAGCCAGCATACAGACTGATGTTCCACCCACTGATTTTACTTCTCCATTTGCTCAGTAAAAGGATACATTCACGAGCTTGGTTATATCCCCTCTCCTCTGCTTTACCAACATTAAGAGTTGCATTGTACCCCGGTGTATTTTAGGTCCTCATATTTACCAGAGCTGGATTTCATTGTCACAAGCTGGCTCGTGGAACCACTCCTGCACTGAAAATGCTGCCAACAAGAGATCAGGATTTGGTTCCTAGTTCCTGCCAGCAAGACACTGAGCAAGCAGCTTGCAAAGGAGAGCAGAGCAGGAGAGTGACCCGAATCAGCAATGCCACACAACTGACCCTTGTGCACCTCCATCCTTGGCTATCACAAGACTTGTAGCATTGAGTCTGTTAGTAACTCTAGCACCAGTTCCTACCTAAACTATCCTTGCTGGTACAATCTCAAACAGTGACTTAAGAACAGAAGTATTGGGGCTGAACTATAGTGTGCCAAAACCAAAGGTCAAAGAGGTCCATGAGTATGTCTATGCTGGAGTACTCTCCATCTCTCACTACTCAACAACCCTATAGGATACAACCGCCTCAGAATTACCCAACTGCATTCAGAGAGCACAGGATTTCATATTTTGAAGTGCCAACAAGGAATGAGGCTTGTCTGTGTGCACACCAACAGTTGTGACAGAGATGAAAAAGTGGTATGAAATTTCACAATGCTGCATGAAGACTACTCACCATTCATGCTTCAAGTTGCTTCCAGTAACAGTAGTGTCAATTTACTAGGATAAAACTTCCTCTTCCTGCCATGAACCCATCGTTTTGTCTTACAAGTAATACGTATTGCAAACCACATTTAGTTTTCAAGCACATTCACTCTTCTAAGTTTGCAATGTCACTAACACCCTCTTCCCACAGAAGGCTGACTGCGTCTAGGAAAGCAACGTGCTTTGCAAAAATGAAGTCAGCAGAATTATCCCCTACTATATATGGAGAGAAAAGATAGAAAGTGAATGTTGCTTAAGTAGGCATTGGCAAAATCAGGAATGAAACCAAAGGGGCTTTTTCTCATGGGGTTTTTATCTTTCTTTTACATCCTGTACAATGTACTTTTACTCAGTCAAACTGCAGCTCTGTACACAACTTAAGGCTTGTACTAGTTTTTTCTACCTGTGGTAATGATCGAAATCATCTCCTTACACTTTAAATTTACTTCTTTTTTTTGTCTATTTTATTGCCTCAAAGCTGATGTGCAGAACTGCCCTGAAGAACAGTAGCTGGGCAATAAACATGTAATATTCTAAGTAGCTCAAATAATCTTGACTCAAATCCCACCTCTTATTGCCTTGACTTGGGCTGCTTACATGCACTGGCTAAACTGACTCAAGATTGGGATGTAGGTCCGGGTGTCTTGCAGCATCCCACCACCTGACACACATGCACTGAAGAATGGGGATGTGTTGGCAAAGGGGGAAACCTGGTGACCAGCCCAACTGAATTGCAAGCTGCACATGGCATCCTGTGAAACGATTTACCCTTCTGAGTGAAGCCAGGTAACACCAAGCCATGACGGCAGCAACGAGACCTCACAGTTGTTACCTTGGCAAACGTAAAGGCGGCTGACAACAGACACCAATGGCCAGGGCATCCTGACATTTGCCATTCCGGACCTGAGCTCTTCTGTTGCTATGCCTGCTTTGGATCTAACTGCTCAAAACAGCAGCTTTCCATGGTGGCCAACCACTTGCCAATTTGACTTTACAAGTTTCAGCAAAACTTGGGTTGGCAGTTTTGAAGAAGAAGGCAGACTGTAAACGGCTTCTGGTTTTCTTTCTTTGGAAGTTCTACAGAAGCACATTCCCTCAGGGCAAGAGAACTACTTTTGCTCTCCTTGTGAAAATATGCCTGGGATTTGGCAAGTTCCAAAGCTTAATATATTATATCAGTTAGAACATGCTCTGTAAAAGGCCAAAAAACTTCATCTACCCTGAACCCGCTCATGGCAGCAGGCATCTACTGGTTCTGGTCACTAGGTCAGCTCAGTGATGTGAGGCAGACAAAGTCTTTCACACTTTGCAATGTTTTTTTATTTCTTGTCTCCTATAAGAAGTTAGCAATCAAATCCTGCAACAGAAGGCAATGCCACACTGAACCAAATGTGACCAGAAAGTCCCCATAACACTTGTTAAGATCCAGGTTTTTACCATGTTCAATCTGCCACAGCTCTCCTTGCTGGGAACTGATGTCGAAATAGGTCTCTAAGAGAAGAAGAGGTAACTGCAACCCTAGCACCACCCCCTCCTCCTCTCCTCAGGAAGACACACAGCCATGAGAGGCAGCATAAATGTCTCCTTGCCGCTGTGAGGAAGGAGTAATTGAAAAACCTTTTACTGATGGTACACAGCACAGTAAGGAGCCTCCCGGAGAAGGAGAATAAAGATAAAGGGTATGATCTGGTTACCGTGAAACCCAACAGAGGAATTTTATAGTCATGTACTCTTTCAAAAGCCACGGGCTTTGCTTTTAAGCCTGTTCCATTGTACTTGCCAAAGGAAGGTGGAGAAACTTCACAGAGCGCTTCACAGGTTTCTCCCCAGGAAATTCTCAGGTCTCCTTTGCTCTCACTGCTGATGTTGCTCAGCGCTCTGTCAGGCGACCTTTACAAGCACATTACCATGTTTGACAGCAACCCTCAGCCACAAAAGCTTCCAGAGAAGTTACCCTGCTCCGTGAGGTTTCTCATCTTCCGTGTTGGCTGCACAGCGTTTCAGCGCTCTGCTAATTATATCGACACTCAGATACAAACTCCCCAAAATAGATGGGTGTCCTGAGGCCCCGGCTGCAGGGAAACAGCTTTAAAGAATCCAGGTAGAGAGGCGAAGGGGTGTCAGGCAGCAGCCCTGCGACACCTCCCACTGCCCGTGGGGACTTCAGACGGCCTTGCTGGGACCAGCTCATGTCACTAATTAGGGTGCAGGTCCCATGGCTTCAAAGGGACAGAGACTGAGCAGGGAGGGTAATGGCATGAAGGAGATGCAGTGCCACAGCCCATTGTCAGCGGGACAAAGGGCCCTATTATTGCTCCCGAGAGCAGGACAGTTCTTACCGTAATTAGGAGACAAAGATGCACGATTTAGGATTTTACATAATCAAGAGATACTCTCCCAAGAGGGAGCCCCTCTCACACAATCAGTGGATTAAGCATTGTTTATTCTGCCGAAAGTAAACAATTGAGGGGCCTTCCCCCCTCTCGCGGCTTTACATGAAAAAGCAGTAGTGGGGAAGACAATACCGGGGGGTGGTTTTTCATCTGACTTTGAACAGCTAACCCCGTGATTTAAAGTTGGTCATTTGACAGTACCTGGAAGGGTAATGGCCCACCCTGTAAATTAGCTGCTCACAGACTGATCCCGGGGCTGCCAGACAGCCTTACCTTTTCTGCTACTTAGCAGAGGGGGGCCGGGACAGACAGACGCTCTGGGCTGTATTTACACAACAGTTCCACAATGGCAGGATTAAAGGACCTACAAGGAAGCCAGGCAGAGAAGCTCCCGCACAGCCCGGCACTTGGCTGCCGCTGGGGTCGCATCCCTGAAGGGAGGTTGGTACCACTGCCAAGGCAGTGCTCGCTGGGGCATCGCTCCAGACTCCGTGTCCCCAGTAATTTTTGTACCAACTACTAGGGGGAGCAGAAAGGAGACGGATGTTTGCCTTGTGGTTTACAAAGAAAGGCACAGCTAGGCAGATCGAGCATCGCTTGGTTTTGGTAAGGACACAACAGTCTGTGCTGGGCTACCTAAAGCAATAGCTACAAACCAACTGCCAGACCCAGAGCATCTGGCTCAACATCCAATACCAGCCTCACAGAAATCCTGATCAAGTGACTCTTCTTTTACAGTACTGGCAATAAAAAGAGACTGAGCATGTTCTGCTCCCTGCTTTTGCTCACAACAGAGCTGCTATGCTCTACATGGATTTTGTTTAGGGAGAATTCTTCCTCCTTGTTTTCTGTATCAGGGAGACACCAGGGTTTGATGAACACCTAACATTTTGCAGTTTGCTCTCCCACCACGAGCACACTGTACATGCTGTGCTGCCTCCTCCTCCTCTCCTACTTCTGTGAAATATTTGCTTCATCTCCTTCACTCAAACCCAGGCACCCCTTGGCCTTACCAAGAGGAATCGTTCTGGTCACACGAACTCAGGACCAAGGACTGGCGTGCCACATTCTGCGTACCTTGTTAAATCCTACAATCTTGCAAAACTCTGAGAACCAGGGGGTTACATAAGTTCCTGCCAGCCAAAGATTTTAACCCATTCCCTTTGGGGTGAAGAGTGACCTTAACAGCTGCCCAGACTGCTCTACTTAACCAGAGGACTTTCTGCTAGGCCGGGCTAAGCTGACAGTCCTGTTTCACTTGTCTAGACAAAGACAAAAGGTGTGTTTTAAAACAGACAGGGAGGGTAAATTGTGTTTGAATATGTTTGCTGACCACAGTTTCCCTGTCCTGCCCTATTTCCACTGACATGACTTAAATTGCTAAAGCAAATATTGATAAAAGCCCCCTTATCATCTTCTAGACAGCCTACAACGACAAGCATCCCAGCACCAGCCTGAACTCGTTCCCACAGAGCTTGACAATCCTGACTTTAACTTAGGGACACATTTTAGTCTTTGCTACTCAACACAGTCAAGGGTAGCAAAATCCATTTCAGGAGAATATTATCCACAAGGAAGTCTCCTAATCCTAGCGAAAGAGCTGCATGAAGAGCAACAGCATGTTTGCACAGCCTGTGTGTCTTCCTGCCTTCTCGCAGCCTGCAAAGCCGCCACGCTAGAAGGGTATATCTATTGCACTACCTTTTGTCTGTCACTCAGAGCAAGAGCCCACCTCTCCCCTCGGGTCCATGGCATATAACTTTGCACAGAGGTCATACCCTTTACAGAAGCTGCAAAATGAGGCTAATGCCACAGTAAGCCTCATACAACAGCCACTTTCTCTGAAGCACAGAGTGTACTGCAAAATTATCTCAGAGAGCCTTTTGTGGGGACTGCAGAGCTCTTACCAGAGAAAAACTGTTTCAGTTGTGCTCTACAATGAAAATTTACTTCATTTAATTCAGTAACAGCAAACTCCATTTAATTAACTACTATTTGCTGGTCCAAGTTGAAGAAAGAGCTTTCCAACTCCTTTCCCCAATAATTGCAGCATTTACAATGCCTTTAAAAACTCCTTTAAACATATTTACTAAAGTTTTCTAATTAAAAAACAAATTGGAAAATTTAATAGAATTAATCCCATTTAATAGAACGGGGTGGCTCTGCTCCATGCCAAATTGTATTCAGGAGAGAGTGCTAAGATTTCAAGATGCTGAATTATGCACCCTTCTGAAAAGATCGTTAAGAGTCCAATGTCCAAAAATAAGCTTAAAACACTGAAAAGCTTCTGCAAATCACCAACCTCCTTTTCTAAAATAGCAGCTTTTCTACATGTTTAAACTAGACTTGGAATATATCTTCATGTATTTGGCTCTACATTTTTCTATGGTCAAAACAGGAAAGAAAAAAGTATCACAAGTCACAGGGGCAATTATTTGAACCAAAACACAACACCCAAGCGCCTTCCCAAACAATTAGTAACTATTTTTTCCTTATTAAGAGAAGCTGATTTAAGCCAAAATCCACATCATTCTATAACCTCAACAGGCAAAAAATCTGAACACATTTTATTGAAAGTCTGGAACCAGAAACTTCTCTATCTTCACTCAGTCTCATGACAGACCACAAAACCTTTCTATCCAGCTGCTGCCTTCTCTCCAAACACACTAACCTCATATGCTTTTATCAAGTTCAGCTTCATGCTTTAAGCATTTTTAGTTTAACTTGTTAAAATTTTGTGACGCTGGCATTTTCAGTTTTACATAACAGCAATGATGGATTTGCAGGGGGCTTTAATGCCTTTTACTGCAGGTGCTTTAAAGTCTTTTAAAAACATTCCCAGCTATTAACTGGCAAGATTTTCTGTATTTGCAAAAAATAATACAATTACGCCCCAGAGCACCCCAGTGATATAAGATGAGGCAGAAACCTGTTCAAAATCTCAAAGGGGAGCAATTAACAGTGCAGGGGGCTGAATGGCTCCTGCGGCTCCCCAGCAGGCTCTCTCAGGCCATCTGGTGACCAGAAACACTCTCGGGACTATTTCTTACCTCAGTGAATTATCTGGATGCGTCTCCATGTGCGACTCCAGCACATACTTGCAGAAAAATTCTTTGAAACACACTGGACATTGATAAATTTCCTCCTCAGCCTTCCTATCCCCTTCACCAGAGTGACCATCCTCGACAACCTTCAAAGAGAGGGGAAAAAAACTTCACTAGACCAAATTTCAAGCAACAAACCAAACATCTGAATTCCTTCTCTTAAAAAACAGAGCAGCAGGCTGCATCTGTTAGCTGCTGCAGGCGACCAAAAATGACTCATTCCAGCATTAGAGAGGGTGAACGACACAGCCCCTGTGTGTGTGTGAGAGAATGTGCATGAGGGAAAAGGAGGCTCAGTAGGAGATGGTGTAGCACAGTCACGGATACATCAGGTCTAATGAGAAACTGCAATTTGAACAACTTATAAACCCGTGTGTTTATACACCGCCCGACTGACATTCCTCCCCCTTCAGAAAACCAGGCGAGCTGTCAGCCTCAATTATGCCTGCCAACTCCTAACTCAAGTGGTCCAGGGAAAAGGAATGAACTTCTGCATGTTTTCTATAGCCCTCTTCTGATGACAGGGAGAAAAGCATGCGCAGAGAGACAAGGGACACTGAGCTAAATGGAACTGCTACTAGCAGCTTGCCATTTAGAGATAGTAAGTGGAAAGGGTCGAGTTAAGTTTGGCAGCCACCATACATTTTGTATAAATGACTGAAACACACTAAAGTATTTCATAAACAAAACCCTAATGGAAATGTCTAGCCTTCAAATAAATATTTTCTGGTTGCTCTTGCAACTCCAATAATGCAGGATTATGCTACTGTGAAAGGGAAATGTACTACAGGGGTGGGTTTTTTCCTCCAGATCAAGAAAAAAAAAAAGAGTCTTGCTGCTTTTCAAGTAAACTTAGAAGTTCAAGTCACTATCCTGAAAGACAATTATGAAGTAAATAGGAAAAAAATAGGGTAAAAGCTGCAGTAGCAAAAAACAGTCCATCCTGAGCAAACCCAAAAATTTAAACAATACAGAATTTTAAAAACTTGAATTCTTTGATTCCCTGAAATTAGAAAATAATTTTCAATCTCACACAACAGTGTTGGCTACACAGGAAGAACATCGGACCTTAAAATATATACAGAGCTGTAACAAGACCACATGTTAATATTTCTATGCTGACTGCAAGAACACAACAGCTGACGCTTTAGGAGGCAGCCAGGAAAGCCTTTTGCTTCGTGCCCTGTAAAGAACCTTTTTTGCAGGTGTCCTCTCCTCTCTGTCCATCTCAGCATCATGACTAAACTTCCGTTTCGAAGATAACCGCCTGCGCTTCAGCGGCGATGGGGGGGTTATGCTCGCTGTGCTGTTCGGGTCCTTCTCGTGAATCTTCATGTGCCTGAGTAGGAGGGGGAAGAAGACACCGTCAGCGGGCAACTCAGGGAAGAAGGACCACGTAAATTTTAATGCCAACTCCACTTCTGAAGTTTGCCTTTAAAGGATACCAGCAGAGATCTCATAAATCGGACTGAGCTTTGAAAAACAGCTGGGGCACAATATAGCTCGGGGCCTTGCTGCGCCTGGGACCGTGTGAGGCTGCAGCACGGAGCCCAACAGCTCTCCCCCATGCCCCGACCCACAGCACAGCACTAGCCCAGCCACTATCTAGCCCCATAAACACTGTGCCCATCCCCCATCATCCAAGGGGTCTTGCTGCTCCATAGCCCTGCACAGTAATCTCCACACCCAGCCCCTCAGACGTGTGGTGGTTGGTCTAGTAAGCAAAAGCCTGCAGCTGAGCATCTGAATCCCTCAATGCATGAACAGTGTCCCACTTTCAACTGGCTCTCCTTTTAAAGTTTGGGACAGTATCCCAAATGGTTCAGTATATGCCACCCTCAGAGCAGTACTTCCTAAATACAATTGTTTCCTTCTCATCTTTGACAAATGGATCACCCCAATATTGAATTTCAACTGCAGTTCTAAAGTCAACGTATGTCCAAGCTGTTAAGCTGCAGCAGGTAAGGCTTGCAAAACTCCCAATTACCAAAGCATCTTCACAAACCTGCTTCCCAGGGACAACCCCCCTCCCCAGCTATTTCTTGTCCAAAGGCACTGGAAAGGGGAGAGGGACAAAATGGCTCAGGAAGCAGTCTCATGAGTATCTGTATTACCTGGCCTGCTTGCGTCGTGATTTTCTGTATGTGCAACCCGAGGAAGGCGCTCTCCTCTAGTTCTGGGGTATTGTTCCTGTGCTTCATTTTCTGCATGAAGCTCAAATTCTAACTTTCCTTTCTTGAAAAATATGTAGGGCCTTTAGCCTCACTTCTGATTTATAGTGCTTTTGAAAAAAAAAATCAAACTTAGGCTCCTATGGGCAATGGAAATTTTTGCTTCCAATAGGGAGAAATAGGACTGCAGGAGAGAGTTGCCCTTGGTCCATATAACTGACTTCAAAGCAGCACAAGGGAGACAGTGTTAAGGGTATTTGGGCAAATCCTTCAGAAGTCACACCCCCAAATCAGCTCCGGGTCACACCATTTAACTTGATGGCATGCTCTCATGTTCAAACATGAGAGAATGTTGTAAAGTAGAACAGTCTCGTATGTCCTCACAACTGCTTGGGTGTTATGACATAAAACCCGTTTCAGATTTGGATGCCAAGGGCATGATGCTTCAAGATAACACACTGGACCAAACTGGCCCACAGGCAGACTCCACTGGAGCTGCTGGGAGGTCTGTCCCCTCACACAATGCTTCCTTTAACATTTCTTTTCACAATCTCTGATTTTTTTATTTTTTTTTTAAAGGCATCTAAATTATTGTCTCCAACTACATCCAGGCTCCTGAGGGTCTTACGTGGGAACAGTCTCGAGCCAAAGGCACCACACATACCAGGAGTGATACAGGATTAAAATGGCTGTTCAGCTATTGCCTGCTTTCAACGCCAGCAAGGTTGGACTGCTTGGAGGACCAGGTCAACATGGAGAAAAATGTGTCCTCCCCAGCCTCCTGGTAACCCTCACTAATGGTGGAAGGACACCGGTTACACCTGTCAGTCACACCATGGAAGGTTCAAGCAGGGGAGAGCATCTCTGTGCAGATATGCCCAGCAGGTTGGGCACAGGACCACAGCAAAGTTGCTGAATTTGTCTGTCTCTTTCCTTGCTGGAAAGAGACAGACAAATCTGACTGGGAGCAGAAGGAACGCTGAAGCTCTGAGGGACTGACTTTCTTCAGGTTTAACAGGACCCAGGGAGAAGTTGAAGCACTGACAGCCTTTGGGGTGCAGCGCACCCTCCTGCCCCAGCACCACAAGCACCAAAGCTAACTGATTTACCTACACAAATCCAGTACTACCCGGTCTCACAAAATCTGCAAGGAAGCCACGTACAGGTATTGTACTGCCTCACTGTCTGTATTATTTTTTTGGTCTTCCCCCCACATCCTCCTTGTGGCGCTCATCTAACTTTTTCTGCCAGATAAGTCAATCACAGAGCTTCCTATGAGTGACAGATGCATCAACCGCGTGAGGAGCAGAGTTGCCTGTATTCATGCAAGAATAAGGGAGAAGAAACCAGTTCAAAGGGTTTCTGTCCACAGTGGTTGCAGATAAAACTTGAAAAGCATCTGGGAACAACAAATGCAGCATTAGGTTGCACAGGCAAAGCAAAACCTGGAAGGTGGTTTGTTGTGGTTTTTTTGGCAGACTGCTTTTCAGTTTCCATGAGCTCCTGAAAGTGAGATAGAGCCTTCTGCATGTGCCTGTCCCCTGGCCCCAGACACACACACACACACACGGCATGCTTAACCTCTGGCTGCTTGGCTGATGCACAGCTAATATTACTTGGCCAGTTAACTTTTCAGAGAGCTAGAGAGCAAAAGCAGTCAAGCTTAATCACATTCACCCACAAAACAAACAAACAACTAAAAAACCTGCTAGGCATTAAAGCGTGGGACTTTTTGTTCCTATTTTCTTTTAAAGTCTCCTTTCTGCCAGTAACAAATATGCCTTAGTAGCTGCCCATATGAAACAGCTTCCTTGGGGCTTCCTCCAGCCATTCGTCCACCTGTGAAACAGCCTGTTTCGATGGAGCTGCTCCTACCTGAGAGAGGTGCAATGGCCCATCTCAGTGCTGGAGAAACTGAGACCTCCAGGTTAGCACCAGCACAGCCTGGCGCCTCTGCCTGGCCTGACCTAACGCACACAAACACGCTGGCTCCTCCAAGCCCCAAAAGCAGGCCAGCTGGGTGTGCAATACAGCGCACGCCCGTGAGGTGGGGTTTGCAAACGTGGGTGCAGCACCACGGCGACGGGGCCTCGCTACCTGGGCTCTCCAAGTCACCGGCCGCCCCTAGCCTGCAGTTCTCCTCTCTGCAGCGAGCACGCTTTTGCCATGCCCTAAAAGCCAGCGCAGGATCCATACCCACAGCAAGGAATGCGGTAATCCCTTCATGTTTTAGTTTTGCATATTAGAAAGGAAGCAGCCCGAGCTATTGAGCTATAAACAGGAAGACACCCTGACTGCACCTTTGACTTTTACTGCGAAGGTCAAATATCAGAGGGGCTGTGATAGCTCGCTGCCTGTGATCGGTAAGGGAAAAAGGAAAATCCACAACCAAAGCAGGAGGTTCTCAAGGAAGAGTCACAACCTGGCCACATTACAGCCAGCAGGTTTGTTCCTTTGGCAGGTTAAGCAAGTTTCACTACATCAAGTCAAGGGTGGAGAGGAAAAAGATTACTGGAGCTACAGCCCAAGATAAGCGGGAAGATAAAGCTGAGCAGTACAAAGGATAGACACGGCCTTCATCTCCCTCTCCTGCTTTGCAACATGGATGTCATTCTACCTGGGGAAAACGTCTATCACCCAACTTGAGCTGAACTGCAGCAGATGCCAAGGCACATCCACAACCTTTCTTTTAAAGTTAAACACTCCTTTCATCAAGGCTTCTTTTACTTAAAATGTTTCCTAACTATAATTTGGGGGGAGGGGGGAGAGGAGGAGAGTATTCCAGTTGCCTTATCCTCCTTTAGAAGAGTTTGCCTTGATTAGATCTTACATGTAACACTGAAAATGCTGAAAATGCTAAACCTCACTGCCAAGATGCAAGGAGAACAGGAACAAAGCTGTGCTTAGAAGTTATTTTCCCATTGTGACTGTAACACCATATTTTGCCCTGACAACACTGGGATTCTTTGAATAGGAAAGCCAGGCTCAGAAGTCAGCCTGGCTTTCAGCATCTTGCAATGATAAAGGAAAATGATATGACATTCATCAGTTCCAAAAAATAAAGATAAACACTCAACACTTTAAGTGGAGATGCCATGGAAGAAAAAAAAAAAAAAAAAAAAAAAAAGGGGAAAAAAAAGAAAAAAAAAGAAAAAAAAAAGAAAAAAAAAGAGGGCAAATAAGGATATGCACAGCATTGGTCACAGTCAGCCACAGATGCAGGTTATAGTACCATGCCAGCAGCTCTGAAGTGACCACTACTGCAGCTCAGAAGAGAGCCAGAGCTGCAGGGGATGAAATTTGGCCTTTTTTTTTTTTTTTTTCTGTTTTCCTAGTTAAAATCAATGAATTGTGGCTCTGAGCCATCCTACAGAGCAACCCTGGACCAGCAGCCAAGCTTGGGAAGGTACAGAGCCCTGAAACCTGCACTTCATATAGTGGTTGTCAGTCTCCACAGCACACATCCAAGTACACACACAACACTAAAATGGAACCACGACACACAGGGTGAAGGGAAGGAGATAAAAATGTGAGCTGAATGCTAGGGAGGACTCCCTTGCATTCAGTGCTAGCTAGCCTTGATTAACCTCTTGGAGAAGAGTGGTGGAACTCTCTTTAAAATGGGACCAGCCAGCAAGCCAGCCAGAAGAATTTGCAAAGAATAATCCTGAAATGGAAAGAGGAAATTAAGTCTTTTCCAAACAAGGTCTGATCCACCTCTGAACAAAACTCTTAGCGTCTAAGAACTGCTATGCAAAAAATGCAGATAACTTGCTACACACTATGCTTTCCTCAGCACAGCTGTACATGAAAAAGCTCTCCTCATAATCTCTTCCCTCCCCCTCTCACAAGGAATTTCACAGGTGAGCCAAGAGGATCCAACCGTGCTACGACCGGACAGACCGTGTGCCAGTCAGCCCTCCTGACAAAATCGCATTTTTCAAGTGCCTGACTGCCTTTCATTCCACCCTCCCAGTGAGAATCACCTTCCACTTCCCCTCTTCTGCCACAACTTTCCTCTCCCCTCTAACCGTCCCGTGAACAGGATGACTAAGAAGATACTGCCTGAGAATTCCCCCAGATTCTTTCCTTCTTCTTTTTTTTAAAAACAAGTGGGCAAAAGCAGCTTTCAGCCTCACACTGTAGTGCCAAGGCACATCCACAACCTTTCTTTTAAAGTTTTAAAAGTTTTAAAGTGTTAAAGTGTGATTTCAGAAGGGTGAATATTCCACCAGAACAGTAGCAAGCAAACACTTTGCTGTTTTACATTGAAGGAGAGACTTTTGTAATAATAAACAAATGCAGAGCTCAAGTGCTTTACTCCTTTTTCTCCCTGTGGATGGTGTTGGATCAGTGCCTAAGGGAGGTGACTCATAGGAAGGGAAGGAAAAAAGGAAAAGAAAGAGAAAAAAAAAAAGGAGCATGTGTCCTACTGAAGTGACAGGCTGCTCCCACTTGGTCACATCCCTAGTCTTCGCTGCATCTCCAAAAACGGGCTGCTGTATTTTCTTAATGCTGAGAGGATTTGCATGTTGATCATATAAGCTTTCTGGAGGTCTCGAAACAGGGCAGCCTACAGCTTCAATGCCAAAACCAGAACGTGGGCAGGTTTTGACTGGCTGGCTCAAGGCTAGAATGCAGAGTCAAAGCATCCTGAAAGAGGCAACTGCAAGACACAGCTGCTCCCAGCTCCGGGTCCCACTGAATTATGAACAAAACCAGGAGCTCCTGCTTTGCATGCAGATAACCTGATCAGCGCCACTTTGGCTCTTGGAAAGGAAGCATCCTGCAGCATGCGTGGGAATCCCTCACCTCTAACTCTGGGGAGGAAAAAGCCCAAAATCACACTGCAGCTTCACCCTGGGTTTCCATGGCTGCTGATGTGCTCCACATCCCTAAGAGATAGGGCCTGCCTGGCACAGAGACCCAGGCAAAAGGAAGGTGTGGAATAAAAGGGTGTATCTGCAGCCTCTGAGCAGGGTCCAGGGTTAAACCTCTCCCCTGTAACTATGGCTGCGCAAACACTGCTGGCTTTCAGTCAAGAGGCTTATGCCAGGTAGGACTGATTAGAAGGAGCAGCATGTCCAGAGGGGGAGCAGCAAGCAATTTCACTGAGGCCTGGTTGGGAAAGTCCCAGCATCTAAATCAAGATTAATTCCTGAGCTCAGGATCCAGTGCATGTATAAACACTCTCCTCCTCCCTCACGTCCCCACGCCTGTGGAAACGCGATGGGAAGGCCAATGAATCCGGGCATTATCAGTCCAGAGAGATCATCTGACAGTATCAAGTTCAGGTTCTGGCTTCACATCCCACATATTATTCTAAGTTTCTCCACTTTACCACTAGATGTACCCTATACTCTACTGTTTTGCACATGGCTGTTCCTCAACCCACTCATGATTTCTAAAGAGTTTGACACCAAAATCAAGGGGATGATGCTCATACATCAGGCGCTTATCTAAAAACAAGGGAGCCACAACATATCCAATCATTCAGAAATTAAGAGTAAAACCCAGTGCTTTCCATCCTTGACCTTATTTAAATTGTAACTTTTTTAATCAAGTTACTCAAGTTCACAAAACTCTTCTGGGAAGGACTGAGCTGGTCAGATCCCCATGTAAAACGTAGATGATACAACTGCTTTACCTCTTCCACTGTTTTCTTCCCCAGGATCTTTAATTTTCATTGCTACTTTCAAATAACAGTAAATAATTACCAAAGAATCAACACCCCAACAATCTACAGTTGAGAAAAAGCATGCCTATCATTCAGAACATGACCAAACATCTCTGGTAAAAAAAAATAGATCTGCTTTATCTAAATTTCAACCTTGTGCCACTGTATCAGAACCAACAAGAGGGCAAGGGGCATCCAAGGCAGGCTGTAATTTGGACCATGACATTCTCCGGGCCCCAGAGAATGAAAACTGTCTCACAGAGTAAGAGAAGACAGCCATCAAAGTTACACTAACATCTCTTTCGAGAGATTTCTAGGTCGCATCACCTTTTATACTTTTCCCATTCTGTTTAATAAATGTTACTTCAAACCAAATTGTCTAGAAATGTAGGAAAACGCAGGGAACTCCTCTTCAAAGCTTTTGCCATATGACATGCATGGGGAGTAAATCCTAAAAAATTAAGTGAAGCAGCTGCATTTTTTTGAGCAATTGCTTAATATATTGCTGCTAAATTTCTCCTTAAGAGTCTCGTGAATGTGACCAGAACTTAAGTCGTATGTGCAGTAACATTATACCCTTGGGTTAAAGAGTTTAGTCAGTTTGTTTGTTAAAACATGTAGAGAATCTGTATTGACAATGTATTTCCAGTGCTAATTACCAACATCACCCACTTAAGAGAGCAATCCGCTCAGCCTTTGCCAGTTGTAATCACAGGAACTAGAAAGACACAGGTAATTTTGCAAATCAGACACAATATGTTCTTGGAAGAGCTTCTGTTTTGTTTGCTACTTGTATCCTCAAAAAACCCCAAAATGACCCAAAAAGCCCCGAGACACCCATGCACACTTCACAGCAAGTCAGGAAACATTCAAATACCAAAACCCCAACAATTTGGTGAACACCCTCTTAAGACTACAGAGGGATCTCAAAACAAATTTCAAGTACCACCAAATATTCTAATGGTAACCAGCTTTGAACACCAGCGTGGGATAAACAAGGAGAAGCTGAACAGCAAGAACTCTCCACAGCTACACTAGTAGGGAAGCCACTGCAACGCATGCAGGGAAAGAGCAGGGTGTGACGAACAGGGCCCAGGAAGGGGCAGATTGGGAAGCGCTGACTCCTTTCAGCCATGATTCTGCAACCAGGCACAGTAGGAGATCCCCCCAGCTAGGGCTCCCTGCAGCACCCAGGCGCTGCAATCTTGCCAGCACAGTGACACGGCTCATTATCCTCAAGGAGGCCGCAGCGCTTATGAGCCCTGTGTGTATGGGGCAAACACGGCCAGGGGAGGCTCCCTGCACTGCAGCATGGGGGAGCCTGTGGGTGTAGCAGCCCCCCAGGAATCGCTGCGGCCTACAGCACCGCATAGACGTGCCCTAAGCATCCCCCCCAAGCCCAAGCCTAAGCCTATCTCCCTGCACAATGAGGCTCTCCCAGCAAAGCACCAACAGCCTTACAGCAGCACAGCAGGCGGCATCTTTAGGATGACATGAGCACTATTACTGAGATCCCCAGGACGAGCTGGGTGCACTATGGCTGCAAAAGCCACCCGTGATTATGGTCAACTGAGAGACCAGAAATCCCTTTTTGGAGCTACCAGGACAGTCTGCAGAGTTACCCAGTGCCATGCAGCTGCCACTACATGACACCCAAGGATATACAAGACACACACATAAAGGATTTGGTATTTTTAACCCAGAATAAAATCTTTGCTTTGCTGTGAATAAAGCCAAGTTGTAACCGTGAGAGGAAAGACACTGATTTACAAATTCAACATGTGTGTGTGTACCATTTCTGAGTAATTATGCTGTATTCACAGATATTTAAGCAACTACTTGCTATACAGAGTCAGCAAGTTCCAACAGGCTGAGATTGATACAAATGCATTCCCAGCTTGGCTCAAGGTTACTCCTGTTCCCTACCAGCAGCATTGTCAGAACACCTCAAAGGGGGAAAAAAAGAAGAGACAAATATTTGCCTGATGATGCTGTGACAGAGAAGTGATTCAAACCATGCCTCCAAAGCAGAGAGCCCCAAAGGACAGCAAAAGCAAGCATTCATTTGCAGTTCACATCAACCCTTGAGTAAGGGAGGGCAAAAGAGGAGGGAAAGGCAGGGTGAGCTTCCCAGTATCACTTCACCAAACCTCCTGCCCCCACAGGCTGCACTGAATTCAGAGCAGCCCTAAATTAACAAAATGCCAAATCCTGCAAGGAGACTTCCAAACTGTAAGAAACTCTTTGATACGGGACAGTATTAAATAAGATCCCTCTGAGGCCCCTGTGCTTTTTTAAGGTTGCAAACAAAAGTTTATTAACAACAATAAAATTAAGCAGGAATAAGATTTTTAAAGGCACAGCAAAACCTGGCCTGAACTGCTGTTTGGAAATCTGTGTTTTTCAGACATGTCCTCCAGTTATCATGGTATATAACCTTGGTCAATGACTTCACTGTTGACTTTTTCTGGTTTTTGGTTTTTTTGGTTTTTTTTTTTTAAACTTTGCATTTAAAGAAAACAAGTGTTATTATATGGTAAGGAAAATTAAAGCTGTTTTAAATTTTATCATCAGGAAAACAGGGGGAGGGGGTGGGGAGAGAGAGCAAATATTAGAGAAAGGATGTCAGAAGGGGCAATAGTTTTATCCTTAGGAGCAAACACAGCTGAAGAAGTCCTAAGTACGCCCTGCCTTCCTCCTCAAAACTGCACCCCTTTACCAACCAAGCAAACATAAGCCCCAGCCACTTCCCAGAACCAGGCAAAGCCCTCGTGCAGTTGCTTTCCTCTCACACTCCACTGTTGAGCAATCCTGATGGCACACAGCACACAACAACTTGCTGTGTCACACGGCTCAAGGAGGAAAAAATAGACGGCCATGACAACGTGGGGACACTGTGTAGATGGGGTTGAACACCTCCCTGCATGCACACACACACACACACACACACACACACACACACACACACACAGGGAAGCTGCACCAGATAAGAAAAGCATATCCTCGTTCAAGCAGGGTCTCCGCATCACCCTGGTATCAGCAGTCACCGACCAACTGGAGGAGCAAGGAAGTAAGGGGTTATCACTGCACACACACACAGCTTGTGCAGGCTCTTCCCAGCGCTGCAGAACACATCCTAGCAAAAGGGGTTTCACGTGCTCAGCCCATTTCCTCCCCTGTTCCTGAACATGTGGTCCTCCTTCCTCACTAGTGGTGATCTCACAGCATTCCCTGCCGAGCAGAGAAGCACTAGGAAAAAGTTTCATGTCTTGTTACATGTCTGTTTAGTCAAGCATAGTAGCTGGGAAGAGAAGTCCCCATGTGATTTTGTGCTGCTTCACAGGAGTCTGGGAACCTTTGCCCTCAAGTGAAATAAATTTTGGTGCAGTCCATAACAATATGGATTGCCTTCCTCTCCTTACCCTCAGTCTGAAACAGCCAAGAAAGATGACACACTGAGGGAGCTTGATGCCAGAAGTGAGCCCCACAGAAGTTGTACATCTCTAAGACTTTTAAGACATCTTTCCACAGGAAGCACTGAAGAGCTGACTTGATCCACCAAAAAATTGCTAAGAATGTTTAGAAAACTTTGGCTAGGAGGACAGTCTGAAGAAATCAGCATATCTATAGATGCCCTCAAGAAAGAGAAAGCAGTATTTCCATGTTGTGTGTTGTTAACCAGTTGTGTCATTGCACTACTACTTTATAGACCATCTATTTGCCTAAGCTGTGTACACCATGCATCATGGCTCAAAAACCTGAGTGAAAGGCCCTGGCTAAGCCCAAATGCCAAGATCCCCCTCACTGTTTTTTGGAGCTTGATTGGATTCCTCAAATGCTGACAACTTACTGTTAATGAATGTTCTCATTTTCAAAAGAGGGGAGAAAAGAAAGAGGAAAAACCCTGCTGACCCTGAGAAGGGGGTACGTTCTGCAGCTTGCTGGTTCCAGCATGCTGAACTAGAACAGGTTGAACAGGTTGGATACTGGGGGGAGAAAAGGTAAAGCTGGGAGAAATACATTAAAGGTGGAACAACAGCAACCACCAATGCAGTTTGAGATGGGCTTTTTCCTCACTCTCATCGGTACTTGGCCCTGGAGTCTTTTCAGACAACAGCAGGAACCAAGCAGACACACGTCCATCAGAGAAGCAATTGCAGGTATTTCTGATGTGCACACACAATGGGCTGCACAAAGATTACCTTAACATACAACTCTCCCAGAATACTTTCTCACCACCAGCATTTTCTGCTCGGAATCGCCCAAGCTAGGAGACAAACCACCAAGTGAAATACCAACCAAACAAATTATTACCTGTTAACCTTGAGAGCTAACATCTCTGAAAGAACAGCATCAACGGAGGTTAATGGCAAAGGATGGCAAAGGACTACAAGCACCTCAACTCCCTGCAAAAACTCCCTGGATTTTCTAGTGCTTGCTAAGTTAAGGGCTGTGTTTATTTTGTAGCTCTTCAAGGTGAAGGGGAGGTAACATCCCTGAGAATACTAAACCTTCGGAGTAGGTGATGTTCCTGAGAGGGTACTTGTGTGGAAAGATCAAGGTTTGTCCAACCAGAGTGTAATCTGTCAAGTGGCTGGTGCTGATTCGAACTGTGACACCAGTAACAAAAGCAGCACTGAGCCACTCAATATGTTGTTACATGGAGATTTATGTTACTGCCGGTGAGGAGGGTGGTATTACTCTGCTACGTCAGACCACCTTCCTCCTGGCACAAGTCACAGCAGAAACTTAAACTTACTGAGCTGTGCCTTCCCTTTTTTTTTTTGCCTGCAGAAAACAAACAAACAAACAAACAAGCAAATCCACAGCCTTACAAAGCACAAGACCAGCTACTGCTTAAAGGCAACACACGCAAAATCTGGGACTGAAAAGCACACTGAAGTCCTTCTTATGTTTAGGTACTGAAGAGCTCTGGAGGTGCAAGTTTCTCATTGTGTATGCTTCGGTTCTCAAAAACAATGGAGCTAATTAAGGTCAGCGTATAAATCTTAACTCTGCACTTCCTTGCTTCGCTTGATTCTAATCAGATCTCAGCATTCGTGTTTTTGTGTTAACTTCCTTTGCTGTTCTTTAATGATAACTGAAGGGGGATACTGTCCAAGGCTACAGGCAGCATGTAACACATCTGAAATCATGGCATCTCCTTTTGGCTCCTGCAGCTCGCAGAGGTACCGTGGCACAAGAGCTCCTTCAGAGTTTCCTACCGCTGAAGATATCCAGGGAGGGGATTTCTGGGGCACCCTATTTATGCAAGTTTTTACAAAAGATGGAACAATCTACTCAGCAACAGTGAGACAGACAAAGTTTCTGCCTGGGACCGTTAAAAATACTGTAGCCTCCTAAACCTCACCAAAGACACAGAGAAACATTCTTACTGCTATTGAACAAGCCTGACCTTTTCTTTCTTTTTTAATCTTCTTCAAAACATGAGGATCCCAGCAGAACAGAAAACATTTACCCTGGATAATCTGCTGACAGAAGACCAAAAAAAACCTTCTCCTCACCTGTTTCTCCATCCTTATTTACAAGTTGTTTTAGCAAAAATGTAAGAAAAAAAATTAATTGCAAGGAAACCAAACCAGGTATCGTATCTCACTTGCCTCTTCTAAGTACAGTTATCAATTACTGGAAGCAGACATGAGTCCTTCGTGTTCGTTATCCCTGCTGAAGAAACAAGGCACTTGCAGTTGCTGAAGCTTACCTTTCCCTAGCACACTGATGGTGGTTAAACCATCCTACACACAAAAGGAATGGATTTGAATGCTTGCATACACCCTGCTTCTTCATATTTAAGAGCATTGCTTACCAGTTACTACACTGAAAGAAAAGCTCCTTAGGAGATGACCAAAGAGACGTTTCCATTGTGCAAGACAGTAAGAGAAGGCCTTTGCACACGCATGATGTGTCAATCATTTTCAGCCTGGCGAGTTCCTTGGCTATTTGTTTTCACCTTCAAGATCTCATATGTTCAGTTTTTCAAAGCTATGCAGCATCCAACACCAAACTTCCCCTTGGCCATCTCTGCAAACCACCAGAAACCAAACCCTATGGTAGTAACACAGTTCCTTGCCTCTTAAAGGGGGAAAAAAGAAAAAACCAAAAAGCAGCTCATCATCACATTTAGCTATGCTTCGCCTCCAAAACTTCCCATCTTGAGCAAACACCAGGCTGCACGTGCTAGGCTGCAGAGAGCCTATTTGTACTTGGAGGCTGGGCATTGTGACTGCACTGCACCCTACAAAGCACACAACGTACTGGAAGTGGGCCAGTGCCATAAATAACACAGGACCAATTCACAGGTGGAATGCAGGGAAAGGATGGATTCAGCCAGATCTCGAGGGGACACTGCCTACTGGGTATCTGCGAAGGCAGAGGCAGCCTGTACGTGTGCCTGCCCAACACACCCACATCAATGTGAAATCACCACAGGCTATACATCTCTACCCCTGTGCCTTTTCAGGGTTCCAACACATCTTCCAACCAGCACATTACAATCTTTACCATGTCTTTTCACAGTGAGGGTGACAGAGCCCTGGCACAGGCTGCCCAGGGAGGTGGTGGAGTCTCCTTCCCTGGAGATATTCAAGACCGGTCTGGATGCCTGTCTGTGCAGTAAGAGCTAGGGAGCTGCTTTGGCAGGGGGGTTGGACCTGGTGATCTCTTGAGGTCCCTTCCAATCCCTACAGTTCTGTGATTCTGTATGTTCTTCATTTGCTAGTGAAGTTGGCCAGCTTTTGTAGCGCTTCACACCAAAATTCACAGGTTACCCTCCAACACATGTGTTTTCTGTCTTTCTCAAAAAATTAATTCAGCAACTTGTACACACACATCAAGTGTTGTTTAGAAAAGCCTTAATCTGAACATCAGAATAATATCATATCCTGATAAAAACCCACTATATGTCCTTCCACAGTGCATTAAAAAGAGGAGTTTGGGAAAATTATCTAGCACTGAAAATAAGATTGAGAATGCAAGTGCCTTCTTAATTAAAAGAAGAAATACCTTCTTTGATAGGACCCTTTGTAAGCATGCTTCAAAGCATAGCTTCTGCGATCCAGATCTTCCAATTTGAGTTTCAAAGACTTCTGCATGTGGTTATTGCATGTGGTGTTTTGCACGTGCCAAAAAAAAAAAAAAAGAATTAAAATCCCCAAACTTTGAGACCAATTCCTGAGATGGTGCATGAACAGCCCACAAGTACCTAAGCAGGATGTAAATAAAGAGCCATTATGAGGAATTTTGCTAGGTATGGAGTAAGGAGCGGAAGGAGAGAAAGGAGGTAGGTACCTGTGGTATTTTGGTTTCATATGAAGCACTGCAGTTAGTTCACCTTCCACACTTACATGGACTGTCTGGTGAATATCAGCCATGCACACTGCAGTGTCATTTACCAAGCCAGGGAAGCTGTGGCTGAGATACATGTATTATGCCTTCAGCCTTTTCAGACTTGCCACAGAGCCTTTAAAAGCCACCCACTGGAAACTGGTGGGGAGGTCATTTCTCACCTCCCTCCTGGCATTTATATCCTATTAACATTTTTAAGTTGCATGGAAAGCGTGTCTCTAAAGGAGGAAAACGTGGTTTTAAAGCGATAGGCACTGACCGTCCTCAGTCACAGAAATGGAAGGGGAGCTGCTGGCAAAGCCTCCAACCCCCAAAGGAAACCCTTTAGGAGCAAGTGGAGGCATCGCCCTTCCCCCTGAAGCCTGATGCATAATTCTATTGCAGCGCAACACAGTAAGTCAAGCAAAGCCTTTTCCCTACCTCAAGGTCTCTTGCTAAAGCTTAGAAAGCACCACCACTGCTAAAAACCACAGCAGCAGCCTAACTCCTCTGCCTGTATGTGGGGAAGATGCAGAAGTGAAGATGGAGTAAGACATGTGCAACCTCCAGATGCAAAAAGGCTCCTCAGAGTTGGCACCATTTGCAGATAGTGCCCTAGGGAGCTACAGTGACAGTACAGATGGAAAGCCTTCAGAAAGCTTTTAGTTATTGCAGTCTATTGATTTGAGACATTACTTTGGAAATCCCCAGCTTTGTCAGAGCTACAGAAAACTCTTCGTGCACACCCCCCCCCCCTTCCTTCCACACAGTTTATGCTCCTGCTGGAGATCTCTGAGGATATTCAACTTGAACTTACTGCGACCAAGAGAAACCCACAGTGTCTGTCTCTCTAGCATGAAAGTGTGAGGATTAGCAGGCATATCCTAAATTGCAGATTTTCTTACGTCCTGATCATCCCAGTTACAGGAATTTTGAGCTCAAAATTAGTATGATCTAACTCCTTCCTGGAAATTCCTAAAAAGCCCCAAGAAAACCACCCCCAAGCCCCCAGATCAGTCCTTGATGCTATAAGGCTTGTTATTTCCAACAAGACTTGCTCTTTCCAGTACTGGTGCAAAAGAAATGTCTGCAATTCCTGTTCCTGATACCAGACACCGACAGATCTCCCTGTTATCACACCAGATCAAAACAACCCTCCCCAAACAGAAGGAGCACCACTGATGCAATTAGCTTGATGGCACAGTCAGAAGAGTGAGAAAATCGGGGGTTTTTGTGTTGGATATGGAGCACTCTCCAGAGACCCTTGCTGTCTCCAACAGCCACTGCCACCATAGGAGACTCAAGACACTCCTGAGCAGTCTGGCAGCTGTCAGAGAATTTTCTGAGATGCCCCAGGCTCATGGTTCCCTGTCGAAAATCCTGGCTAAGAGTCACCCTGGTCAGAAAAGGAAGCAAGTTTTAACATCTTTTTCTGAATGGTGCCACACAAGGGAACCTTAACCCTCCACCCCGTCTGCTATGCCCATTCAACTTGACTTGTTGACAAGAAGCCAAACAGCACAACAGAAAGAAACTGGACTTTATGTGAGGGCTATGACTCATATAGCAATCAAGTGTTCCATGTATTGTGGGAGTTAGGAAGGGCAGCATCAACTTACCAGGTAAAGAGTACGCACAGGGCCCCAACACAGCTAGACTTAGCCAGAGAGGAGTGCTCCCCCTCTGCCTAGTGTATAGAAGTTTTGCTCACATGAAATAGCCAAAAAAGCAACCAAACCTCATTCCCTCCTCTGCTCAGCTGAACGTCTAACGACCTGGCTGTTATGAGGTAGAAAAATGGATCAGAAATTTCATCCTCTGCTGGAACAGTAAGAAGCACTCCCATGTCTTCCGACCGCCAGGCCCTAGCTGGCAACACCCATGGCACAGTATTTCCATTGACAAAACCATATTGTTGGATTTTATCCCCAGAAGGTCTTTTAGAAGTCCAGATTAAAGAGATTGTATAGACAGTTAAATAAGATCCAGGGGGAGAAAGAGAAGAAAGGATGCACAGAGTATGTACCTATATGTTACTCGCAGACTAACTTCTCCCTCAGTCCTCTCTCCTGTATTTGATGTAAATGCAGTAGTATTTGGAGAAGCTTCTGCAGGACCTTTACAAGCTGTGTTAATTCTTCAGCAGCACATTCACAACTTCCTGCTGAGCCTACTTCTCTCTTTGATCCCACACTCTATGTGATGATCCAGGAATACCATCATGCAGGCTACCAGCAGTACATAAGAAATCTCTGCTGTTTTGGGCATATATCCGTTGCTACTTAGATACTGTTGCACAAAAATAGCAAACAATAAAAAACTGTGTGCAAAAGCAGAGAGAGATGGATTTGTACTGTCATCAAAAGCAAGGCTGCAGGAGTTGCACACAAGGCAGGACCTGGCAAACAGGTCCTTGGCTCCAGGATCCTGAGGCAGAAGCAGTTTTCGCTGTCATGTGAGAGGCATTCAGCACAGCTGAATGGATCTGATGCTACAGCTAAGTTTTAGTACCTCTGAAAGAGCTGACTTCACACCATCTTAGGCTAGAAATGCCTGTTTTGGAAGGAAGTACCCACAGGTACCTGGTGGGCAAAATGAACACCTCCTTTGTGATTGTGTCTAGGCACCAACTTTGCATTTATCCTCATCTACCTACATGCACATTCATGCTTTCCAGTTTGGAAACAGATTCACTATCACAGTCTGTTACAGCAACAAGAAAAGGTTATCCACTGCAAAAAATCAATGGCAGAGTCCTGCCAACCACAACCCTCCTTTAACAAAGCTAGCTGGTTTCAGTGTGCTCAGGGTCTTGCCTGTCACAGGTCACTGGCTGCAGTGCCGCCAAGCTCAGCAGCAGGTTCCTGCAATGTCCCACCAAGCTGCTGTGGTGCAGGCCCTCACAAGGAGTTTAACAAAGCAGACAGGAAAGTGTCAGATGGAACAGATTTTTAATAGGAAGATTGTCCTTGCATGAACCTTAGGTCCTTCTCCACCCTGGCAACTTTAAGCAACATCTCATTAAGAGAAAAAATTAAAACCCAACAATCTTCTCATTGTAAGGTTCTGATCTGTACTTGATTCTTCTGAGCAAGTCACTGAGCCTGGTGATTCTGGCAAATTTGCTACTAAGGCACAGTGAGAGTTGCTGCATGTAGAAACCCACACAAGCAAAGGTGACAGCACTGTTATCTGATAGGCCTGGAGACAAGTCTCAGGGGAAGCCTCCCTTTCCTGCTTCCGGGAGAGGATGAGGAGATGCCTTGTGAGCTAAAAGCCTAATAAACCCTGCAAGCAGTCCTCCAGCAAGCAGCCCGGGCTAAGGACCTGGACACAAGTGTCCAATCCCCCACCCTCCCCCCACAGTCCAAGCAGTAGAGTTCACCCTTGGATGCTGACTGTGGCATCAGCTGCAACTTGGCAGTGCCCTGCCTTTCTCATGGCAGACAGAGTAATGACCCAGTCTGGCAAACATGTGGCTCACACCACCTCTGGTCAGATGAGTCAGACATGATTTATTCAATGCTCAAGGCCAGTACCTCCTCTGAACATCTCTGTGTCTTCCCCCTCTCGTTTTACACCTCTCTCTCTAACTCTCCCCAATTCCAGGCAAGTATAAGCTAAATAAATATGGAATTAAAAAACCTGCATTCCCTCCTGTTTCTCCTCTGTTTTCACCTAACTGTTTAACCTGGATAATATGATACAGGAAAGGTAAAGATGTGAGCAGCTATTAATTCCTTTGTGTGGCATTACACTTTCTTTCCTGTTGTCACCAAAATCGCCCTTTTCATTCCCGGTATAGGATTGGAAAATGACTGGTAATAATCAGGGAAACAAGATCTTCTCTCTTCCACAGAGAACCAGTCTGTAACTACCACTCTTGTCATTTTGCTTATAAGCTGGAGCCCCTTCCCCCACCTGTCTTGCAGTTTCTTTGTAGGCTGCAAACTCTTTGATATGGGGACTAAAGCTATGTGGGAATTCGCAGAGTCCTCTGAGGTGTTCCACCCATGCAAATAAATGAATACTGAGTTGGGGGTGAGAAAGGGGAAGGAACATCTATGTGATTTAACATTTTTGTTTCCTCAGTTGACAACTATACATACTGTTACGTCCCTACAAAGGAAGCAATGTCAAATACATTTGGCAACTTGTGTTACAGAGAATTTTCCCGATCTATAATGCAGCAAGTTATCTATGGTACAAGCAAGTACTGATGCATATATTTAAAAACCAGATCAGTTATTCTGAAGAGGCATCTTCACTGGGTTACCTACCTACATAACATAAACCACCACCACAGACATCCCAATACAACCACGTGCATCCATTAGAAGCTCCTATAAAACTTGGCTGAGAAAAATCCATCCCACTTGTTGAAATCATAGTAATAATACTCATAAAACCAAAAAAAGCAGTACTTCTGGATATCTGTAACTACTCTTGGTAATGTGCAAATAGAGATGGAAGACCCTTCTCAATTCTGACTTCCTCCCACAACCAAAGCATCACAGTAGTTGTAGCGTGTATGCGCATCATGCCATCCCTTGTAGGTCACAGACAGTCCATGTTTTCTGTCCACACAAGTGTCTTTAGCCAGCCTGCAAGTCCTTCCAAGGAAACAAAACAGCCCCCTATCCAAACTCCTGTGTCACAATCAGCACTCACCTGTGCATGTTTCCATTGGTGGTGAAGGACTGTCCACATACTGAACATTTATAAGGCCTTTCACCTGAGTGCACCAGCATGTGGCGATCAAGGGAGCTCGCTGAGCTCAGAGACTTTCCACAGATGCTGCAGGAATGGTCTGTCCCTCCAGTGTCAGTGTTATGCTAGAGAAAGCAATGATTTTTTTCATTGAATGTCCCTTCTGAAGTGCCAGCAAAATATCAGCAAGAACTATAAACATATTAAAAGCAGCTTTGAGGAGAAACTCCGCACAACCCCTTATATTAAGGTGTGCCCTCTATACACCTCTCCTCCCCAGCCCTCCCCCCATTACACTCCACCCCCACCCATCATTTTTAACTCCTAAATGCACCAGCACAAGTTGCTCTTTCAAACAGCCTGCAATGCCTGCCACGTAACAGGGGAGGATGAAAAGGGATCCAGCAACAACCCATCAGAGAAAGGGTACCTCGAGATAACTTTCTGGGCTTGGGTGAGTGGTACGGGGGGGAAACAGAAAGAGGACATCACTATGAACTGCATGGCAGAAGACAGACATTTAAGAACAAATACTCTTTAACTTCACACTGACTGTGTAGTAAGAAAACAGAAGTAAACTGCTTCCGAGTGCACACGCAGACTTCTAGAGCCGTAAGAATGCGTTACACACAGGGCCTTTAGCTACTGTGCTGTGTGCACCGCTCGCCCTTACTTGCACTCAGAAACTGGAAGATTTCTTCACATACCAAAAAGGAAACCAACCCCAGGAGAGTAAGGAAAAAAAAGGCAACAGTTACAGTACTGAAGGGAAGACTGAAATAGTCAGTATCTAGTGGACTCACAGTGGTGAACCACAACCATAGCATCCTAAACAGAACCTTCTGACACAGAAAAGGCCAAACCTCTTTATACAATACACATACATTTTGAGAGGTGCAAGAAGAGGCCTGTGACTGATAAAAAAAGTGCATCATCCATTAAAAAAGTGGGTTTTTATATTTAATTCTGCCTCTCAAAATTGCTTTGCGCTGTAAAGGACCAAGAGGCTCTTCTATACGTAGAGGACTTAAACATCATGTCTTCCTGCTTCTTAATTTGCATGACCAGTAAAAGGATCTGTACTCAAACAGGATAAGAAAACAGGACTTATGCCTCATGATAGAAGTGCTTTTCCAGATCCTTAAGCTATGCAGAACAGGACATACATCCTTGTTTGAGCCACTGGGGGGGGCGGGGGGAGTGGTGGGGAAGGAAGGGAGGAAAATTACCCACCTCAGGGTTGGGTTTATGGGTTGGGTTTTGGTTTTGTTTTTTTTTTAAAAAAAAAAATACAAGAGGAAGGTTAAAATAAAAGCAAAACAATTGAGTAAGGTTATAATGAAGCATTTCTGGTTTGCACATGGAACTGTTTTTCACCATTGCAAAACACACACTGGCAAACCAGACACTCTTAATGAAAGTACGAATTCAGGAGCTGGTACTCTGCGTACCTGACGAATGTGCATAGTTAGCTGGTGCTGTGTAGTGCAAATCTTTTCACACAGAGGACAGGTATAGGAAGACTTCTCTTCTTTTGTTTCCTGTGAACAAAACAAAACAAAACAGATCAGGAGGAATACCGGTACAAAAGAACTTGAAAGCTGTTACTGCTGAGGATGGAAAAAATATCACCCATCCTAAGCACAAAAGGCAGAACAACTTGCACATGTGCATTTACCAACCCAATAGATCCCTCAGGGAAGTTTCAGAAACTTCTGAATTTATAAATAGAGGCCATTTCAACTGCCAGAGAAGAACAGCAGCTGTTTTAACAGCACATGGATGGATACTCAGCAGTAGCAGTTTAGGACAGGAAGTGAAGGCAATTATTGCAACCAGCTCAAACTGCCAGGAGGAATTTAGGTGAGCAGAAAGTAATTACTGGAACACCACCAGAGTACGTGGGCAAATGCCACTAATCTTCCCAAAAAATATTTAATTAGCACAAGTTGTTGGGACTTCAGGTGTTCTGCCCCATCTTGATGGCAGGGCACTCGGCCTGGTGGCCTTTTCTAGGGGCTGTATATTCTGCCCCACAGCTGACTCAGAAGGAAGAGCAGCGTTTACTGAATCATCAGCACCATTTCCCTTAGCATCCTGTGTTTCTCCTGGAAGCATCCCATGCAGGCACACAGGCCAGGCCCAGCCCTTCTGAAGCTTGCAAGATCTGATGAGATCATAACAAGAAAGAGGTGACAATACAGGAGTGTACGTGACTCAAAAAGAACACATTATGAGTCTGGGTATTCTCCACCCAGGTGAGAATCACGAGTAACCATGGTCAAACCACAAGTACAAACAATGAAGCTGACCAGAGAGCTCAGCCTGATTTAAGTATGCCCTTGAGACACTGAGCAAAGCTGCCACTCTTTCAGCCAAGGATGAAATGGCACTCCTGTAGGAACTAGAGGCATCTGCTTGAATTGTCCACAAGGATGTCTACTGCATGACATAAAGGGTATTTTTACCACCTCACTAAGCAGCCCAGGCACAGCTTCTGCTCTAGCACCTGTGTATTAAAAGGAAGATAGCCTGGCATTGAAAATTAAACCTCATTTTTCTGTAGAACAAAGCAAATCTTCACTGGCTGGATAGATCACTGCCTGTTGCACTTCTGGTGACAGGAAGAGTACAAAACAGACCTCTGCAAGGCTGATGGTAAAGTGCAGTGTTTATGCTAAAAGGACATGTTCTACTGAACTTCTTCATGGGCTATTTTAAGAATCATTAGTAAAACCAGGAAAACAAGCAAAAAAAACCCCAACCTGCCCATAGTAGCTCTTCAGTTGGGACGGGGGTTGATGGGTGTGAGTGTATCTGCACTTCTCCTCTCTCCACATAACTCTTTCCCCCACTGCCATCCCAAAAGCCATCAACTCAGAACCAATCATTTCCAGCTTGTCGGACACAGGCATTTGTGGAGAACACTGAGAATGACTAACCCAAGCCTCTGTGAGAAATTCTCTGGCATGTCAGGTGGGAAGATGCTGACACAGTGTTCAAGAAATATTTTACAAAGTCTCAATAAAGCAATATTCCCTCCTACATTATTTGGGGAACCATTCCAGACAGTCCCCTATTAAAATCTAACACTGTGTTTTCAAAAGTAGGGCCATTTTAAATTTTCTATTAACCTCAGTGACCTGTGGACATAGATGAAGAGCTGTTTTCCCATTTTGCTGGAAATAAACAAAACTCGTGACTTCACTTCTAAAAGGATCGGGACTGAAAGGATTAAGCCCTCCATCCTACTCTCTCTGTCCCACTCTGTCCTACTGTTTCTCCTGTACATCTTTTTCTAACTGTATTCCAGGGCTTTACCACCTAAAGGAACTACTGTAGGCCACGCACACAGGCCTAACGCACTGTTCCTTGCAAAACACTAGAAAACAAGCAAGAAAGGCTGTCGTGTAGTATGAACACTACAACAAAATTAAAACTCATTATCCCAGCGCCCCCCTCCCCCCCCTTTTTATATACAAACAGATAATTCACACACTCTCATTCCTTCCTACTTATAGAACTTTATTTTACTACATCCAACCTGCCTGTGGCGTAATGTTCTGCTACAATTATACGGCGACCCTGTTAAAGTTGGCTCAGGACAGAGAACAAACACACTGTGCTGTGAGGAAAATCCCTGCAGCTGTGCTGACAGTCTAGATGGTGTTTAATCCCCAGGGTATTTCTATGAAATTATCAACCTACTACTTTTTGTGTGTGTGTGTGTGTGTGTCCCCTCCCCCGTCAACTAGTGCTGCAGTTCTACATGATGCACTTGATTGTTTCAAAGCCTGCTTTCCACACTGACTGCTCTTCCAATCAACAGAAATTAACAGAAGATAGAGTAATTACTGGTTCACCTTGAAGCAAAGATCAGAAACACACTATAGCTCAGCCAGAGCTGATTAGTGTTGAATCTGGGGTTTATTATTAACTAAAACCCAAACTTTCTCCAGTGGTCACACAGGGTACATGCCGCATACCGTAACACAGCTCAAGCAAATCCAGGGTAGCTACAACAGGAATGCTGCTGACTGACCCAATCCAGACCAAAAAACATTAGCATCCCTACTGTAAAAGCTCCCCCACTCACAGATTTACAACATAGCACTCAGCTACCCACGAGAGCCAGGCTGGTAAAAACACACTTCCTGAACTGAAAGACAAAATTAGCAGCTAATTTGTTAGCTACTCTCTCTTCAGTAAGTCAACCTGGCACCACTACTCTGCACTGTACTGGTGGCAAATGCTTCTGGAGTTGTGCATTAGGTCTATTTGTTTTTGTCTAACTCAAAGAAACACCTTAGTCACACTTTTTTATTTTCAAGATCAAAGCCAACGAGAAGCTAAAATGGATGCAGGTTGATGTGAGAACATGTTTATTAGACTCTGGGTAGACTAGAGCCAAGATAAAAAGTCAGGATTATAAAGAGAACCACAGGCTTTGTGGCAAAGGTTCAGGGCAAAATCTTTTGCTGCGAACTCATGGGAAACAGCAGTCAGTCCCAGAAAACTAGCTAACTGTTATTATCCTTGAAATTATAATAAGGAGCACATTCTGATCAGAAACTAAGATCTGTGTGCTGCTACACATTGAAACAATTCAGTGCTTTCATTCTGCTATGCTGGAAGTGGAAATTTGCCGCATTAAAGGTTGCTAACCAGACTGATACCCACTTAATATATCACATCTCACGTCTGTGTTCTCAGTAGTGTCGCCATTTGGCCCCTCTGGTGATAACGATCTTTCAGCCTAAAGACAAATAGGCTATTTACTATGTTTTCAATGTATTTGTTTATTTTTATGCTGTAAGAATCCCTCTTAATCCCGTCACATTTACTCTCCAGCTTCCTTTGATTCGATGCCCATCGAAATATCAGGTGGAATAAAGGTCACCAACGCTAATAAACTTCCCTGAAGCCAAGCCACATGGTGTACCGGCGGACAGCTGTGTCATAGCACCGCCACCGCGACTCGTCTGAACTCCAGCGCCTCACTTCACACGATGGAATCAGGGAACCAGGGCAGCCCCCCTAAGGGGGAATGCTGCAAATAAACCTTAAAGCTAGGTGCTAGACAACACAGTCCCACAAACACAGTTGCCTATGCACTGCCCGGGCTCTTTATTTAAGAAAGTTCATTTACAGCTGATGGCTTTTAACTCCTTTCAAGCAAAAAAATCCAAGACAAGTTGTCAGCCCGTCATCTGGGCAGCTACTCCGTAAGCTATTAATAAAGTACTATAGGGACATCACATGAGTCATGCGCCTCTCAACCTCCCTGGTCCCTGTTACATCTTCATTCATTTACAATTTCTCTGTGCTTCATCGCAAGCTCTGAAGTCAAATGGGCACAGGGGTTCATCAGTAAGGCCTTCATCAGCAAGGCTCTGCCCAGCACAAGAAAAAATGCATATAAATATTCACAGCTTTAACTGATAGGACTCTCTCCTTTCACTTGTTTAGATCAATATTGCTATCAACTGGTGCCATCAACTGGTAAATGGAAAAAAAACTGATAAAAGCTACATATATTTGTTCTGCAAGATTTGTATAAAGCATTCTGCAATAGCTCTTCACAGTTGTTATTATTAACAGTGAAGTAAGGGCACCTGACACTACACACCAGTGAACTGAGCATCCTGAGGGACGTTTTGTCCTACCACTACCTCTGACCTTAAATCACACGGATCTTCCTCAGGAGCAGATGCACCTCATGAGGGATCCCACACCCATGGCTGAGTCAAGTCCCCTGCCACACTGCTTCGTTCCCCTCTGAGCTATTTATTTTCTTCTAGTTTCATTAAATTAACTGATCTCCCAAGACATTAGGCAAATGTAAGAGCGTGGAGAAAGGATGTAGTGGGGAAGAAGCGTCAATTTTTAGCTGGCTTTGCCACTACTAGTGCCATCTGCTAGACAGCTCACCACTGCATGACAGGGGAGCTTGTGCTCAAAACGTTTTACATATGAATCCAAGCAAGCAGAATGCTTCAACTTCCAGTTTTCTAAAGTTATGTTCTGGAGAACCACCAGAAAACATATACAGAGGAGCGATGACAGCGGCAGGAAGTATCCGCTGAGGGAAAACCAGGCAAAACAATCAAAGAAACATAATTGTGTCCTATTACTTTGCATGCAGCTGCTTGTCTCCCCCCACACTTTGCTCTCCCTGCATTTGGGTTTACATACCTGGTTCCTCCTGCCAATCCGATTTGGTGCAGGAGACTTTGAGGGGGATTTGACATTTTGAGAGTTCCCGCCATTTTCAGCGATCTTCCCCACATTCATCACTGCTGACATCATGGCGTCAATGGAGGACAGATCTGCTCCGTCCAAACTGTTGGGTGAACTTGGTGATACCTTGTAGCTGTTTAAGCTTTCCAGCTGCTTCTCTGGAATTAAAAACAGAAAACCACATTGGAGTCACTGGGCCATCTGAAAAAAAAACAACCCAACCCAAAACAACAAAACAACCTCCACAGAGTTTTCAGCTGCCTGTAACTCGCATCACTCCGCTTGATCATCACGGAGCACAGGCTACAACCCATAACTGGAGTTCTTGTAACAGGTGAAGTTTCTCACATTGGAGCGCATCAGACAAGGTGTACATGTCCACCTCACCTTAATTTTCAACCTTAATTCAGTATGGTGTTTATAGAGTCATCTACCTTAAAACTCTCTGGCTGCAAAATGGTACAGCATGGATCTATTCATGGCACCTTGTGATCACCATGAACTAGCAGAGCAGTACTGATGAATGCACGCTCTGGCAAGCACAATCATTCAAGCAAACATGTGTTTTGAGCAGAACTGCACAATTAAGGCATTAGCAACACAGTGTAGGAGACTGGATTCTCTTTCTAGCATAGCTTCAGCCAGCTCAGTTTATGGTATAACCTAAATTAGCAAAAATCAAACCAAAATAACCCCCCAAATGCCTCTTTACTGCTACAGCTGGCATCTAAGTAAATATTTTTTTTTACTGGTCTACCAAGCCGTATTAGTCCATGAAGCATGTGTGTGTCATCAACAACTAATGCCACAGATAAAACAGTTCAGATTCTGACTTCTCCATCACATTCTTTACATAGCAGGGATGATCCTGTCTCAGTACCAAATTCAAAACACACCTAAAAAACCTCATCTCTGTTTTCTCAACATGGCAAGCACACAGGTAAGGCCTTCCACTTTCTCCTTTAAGAGTTTGAAAAGTATTTTCAAACTAAACTCTCCTTTCCCCCAGAAGAAGTCTCCCAAACAAACAGGAACACCCTGCAAGTCTGTTGCTCTGTCACCTCCAGTGGAGAACACAGAATTTTAATGAGTGCTGTGAGAAAGTCACTGTAATACTTTCATGAGGATGTGAGGGTGAACAAGGAACAACACATTTGTGCATATTTGATCTCTGCATAATACTGTCTTTGGAAGATAAGTTTGAGCATTCTAAACAGGTGGGTTTTTGAAGCTAGGTAATGTGGTGCCAAGTTACTAAGAGCCAAGAACACTCTTAGTTTGGAGGCTTGCAGTGGTAGTAAAGAGTATTTACGTCCCATGCTTCTGTTCAACCTATTCCATACTTTTCAGAGATAAAGGTTAGGGATAACGAAAGAAATGCATGCACCTGTGCTTCTGTTCAATGTATCTTACACTCTTCACCCAGATAAAGGGGTATGGATGGGTAAGAAATGCTGCTACAAGCCTTAATCAATGCCCTAATTTACAGAGTCACTTAGAGTTAGTCAAACCAGTTACCTTCATTTTTATCCCCTGATTGACTGTGGCTCTCCTCTTTGTTGCCGGCGTCCTCGCTTAGTGTAGTATGTATAGTAGCGTCTGGCTCTTCAGCCTCTTCTTCAGCAGCACCCTCTAGCACTACGTGAGGGAGAAGGGAAAAAGAAAAAAGGAGTAAGTTTTTCTGGAAGCCCTTTTAGCAAAATAAGACTACAGCCCTTCAGTGTGAGGGCTCCCCTGACTGGTAGGTAGGTCTGGTGACAGAAGCGCACAAACAGCGCCAGTGCAGGCAAGGGAGCTTGGGCTCCCGGCTGGGCTGAGAGTGATGCTGCCTCTGCCCGTGGCGAAATCTGGGCAAACAAAGAAAGGAAACCGTTACCAGTTCAGTCCCCAGTGTTCAGCCACCAAAAAAAAAAGAGGAGGAGGATGGGAAGATAGCAAGCTAGCGTGTCACTGACAGTCATGGCCTTTGATTAAGAAGTTGGAAGAAATTCTGCAGCTAGAGAATTTAAGTAATTCAATTTCATACACACCCTCCTCCCCTCTTCCCTTCTTGGAGGATTAATGTTTACTCCAATACAGAAATTCATGGTGACCTTTTTTTTTCCTTCTAGCGGTGGTGAAATGACTACCGAGGTTTCTGGGACCATTTGGCACATTCCTTACCCACCGCCCAAGGTTTCCAGATGAGTTGAAGACATAGGCAACCATTGTACGGGCTGACAGAATTTCTCCACACCCCTTTCTGAAACCACAAACTTATCATCCTATCATTGAGGTTTCAGGAAGGATGCCTGTTCTGGCTAGAGAACGACAGGGCAGTTAAACATAATTTTTAGAGGTCACAGGGAATGATCGATGCATGAGAAGGAAGAGAGCCCTCTGAAGGAGAGGACTTCTTGGCACACATGGTGATAGCCTCTGGAGAAGGTTATTTGTAATATGGGAAAACTACAGATACACCTTTGATGGAGAAATACACCTTTATACCCTCACAAGCAAAATAGCTACTTCACTATGGAAGCAAACACACTGAAGACATTTCACCACCTCAGATTTCAAAATTGCATCCAGCAAACTTCATACAGGTTTTCCTTTTTTTTTTTTTTTTTACAGAAAGCAGACCATCAGCCTCAAGCTGTGGTTAAATCAACTGGGTTTCTTCCTTTTAAAAAACCCCTATTCTCAAGGATGGCATGCAAATCAGTCACGTAACACATCTCCAAATGCTGTTTGAACAGCATTTGCAAACAATACCTGACCACGTTATCCCAACTACTGACATTTTAGAGCGCACAAGGAAAGGCAGACAAAGGGAAAGGGCCCGGCTGGTGTCAAGCAGTTCCTCATTTCATGCACGGCCAGACAAGGCAGCAGATTTAAGTTTCCTACGTTTAAGCACTGACCCTCTTCAGAGTGGCACACAGATGACCCAACACAGCAAGCCAGCGCAGTCTGGAGACAAGACCTAGGACCCAACCAAGCCCAGTGTCTAAGGCTCTGGGTAACATCAGCTTCTTAACAAACACTCTTTCCAGTTTGCCTCTTCACAGACAGCCAGAAAGACTAATTTTCTGCTATCCTGTTTTGTGTATTTCTGCTAAAAAAATTGCTAGTGGTCCCTGAGACATGGGGATTTCTTGATTCAAGGTGAGGCCAAGCACCCATCCTCCTGTATGACTCTAGTGATTATGGAAGATGTTCATCTGTTTGTCTTTATTTTGTTTGTCCCCAACTGTTACAACTTTACTGTTATTTTGTTTTTAAAAAAGCTCCATCTCATCCAGGAGGAACACAGTAATTTCTCCCCCCAAATCTTTTTTTAACCACTTTATGTTGTCGCCAACTTAATTTTGATGAGAATAAACACGAGAGTTATTTGGGACACTAGCCTAAATCTTCCTAAGTTGGTTGCTGTATCAGCTTAGTACCACCAAAAATAAGGACCACTAAGGATTTCTGCTAAAACAATGCAACTAAGTGCCTTAGTCCTCTCCAAAACCCTCAAACAAAACAACTCTTCCTTCCAAAGCAGACCTATTAATTCCTCTTTCAGTCAATACCTAGAACACTAACTTCACAACTGATTCATCCTGGAAAAAGTCAATCTTTTGTCCAAGTGTGAAGAGTCCTGTGTCAGCCAAGCTAACTTTAAGATAGCTGAGGAGCTTCCCAGAGTCAGATTCCTAGCCCTGCTTTTGGCAGCGGTGAAAATGGGCAACGTTCACCACAAAGAGAAGAGAGAGCCATACATGCACACATTAACCAACCTACCTCCTGGATTAGGAACACCTGCCTGCTTGCCTTCCGTTCTCCTGCCACAGTTTCACAGCAAACTATGCATTGTGCTATTACTGCCTTTCCTAATTTCTATGTGCCAACAGACATTTTACTTCTGAATCTAAGTATATCCCTCCTAACGCAAGGAAAGATGTATAGCCACAGATTTTGTTTTTAAAGCTTTTCTGTGCACTACATTTTCCTATTTTGGAAGCAGTCAAAAAAAACCCCACCTCAGTTTCTGTAAAAATAGGTATTTTTGTTGCATGCTTTGATTTGCTGGTGTGTTCCCTACTCTCTTGCATGAAGCAAAAACACACCACTGAAACAAAGACAGCAGCATGAGCAGCACACACCGATTTCAGAAGCATAACTTTCTATTTGCAATAGGATATAGAAACAATAAGAATACTGGGCCAAATCACTCCTTCCTGTGGGAAAACCCGTGGCAGAGCACATTTAGTCAGGAACATACTGAGAGATTTCTCTAGCTGCTCCCCCCCCCCCTTTTTTTTTTCTTTAAATAAATGCATCACTGGGGATGGGGAAGTGGTAGGGTTTTTTCCACAGCATCGATGAAACTCAGGGAATCAGACAGGCAGCAACCAACACAGATGGATGCCCCATGTCACACTGCCTGCAGAAACGCAAGCCTTCTCAGCTCACACCAAATGCCCCTGGTTGGAGGTCGTGCTGATGGAGCCTTCTTCCTCCCTCTCCCCAAAAGAAAACAAAGACCTCCAGGAAAGACGAGAAACAGGAAATAAGCTGGCAAACAGTACAGCCTCAGGTTGCACTCAACATCGGACCAAAGCCTCTAGGAAACAGGGTCACAAGCATTCAAGTCATCTTCTACTTTGAAGAACCCCCCCGCCAGCGTCACAGCCATCCTCTGTGAAAAGGAGAAAAAGCAGAGAGCAAGCAACAGGGTGAGAGTGCTCATTTATGTTCCGGGGTGGTAGCAAACAAAACACTGCAGCAGCCCCCTCTGCACAGCCACATCAAGAGACCTGGCTCTTCTACAGGAACATGTCTCCTCCACTTGATGATACGGCTGAAACCACAGAACTCAGACAACTTCAATCCCACAGAGAAACTTGAGGGGCCTTTAGCTCCTGCTACAGACAGGCCCACCCCGATCTCCCACACAACCGGCTAACAAGAGAGTCACTGAGACAGCAGAGAACTTAAAAAAAAAAGAAAAAAAAAAAAGAAAAAAAGCCTTGTTGCTTCCCATGCAGTCTGTACAGGAAGATACTTGCTAGACCTATTTCCTCCTTTGGGATAAAGTGTGACTCCGGTGTATTTTAAAGTGGAGCCCATCAACAGATACTTCCCCCCTTCGCTTATGCCTATTTATTTGTATTTAATTTTCTCGTTTTAAGACCACTCTCAACAGTTACAGCTGCTTCTCCTTCTGGTGAAGAGCATCATGGATGAAGCAAAAAGGAGAACACTGACCACAGGGGAAGGAAGAAGAAAGAAGAAGAAATGATGAGTCTTCAGAGTCACAGTCACTTGACTTGCCGCCATCGACAGGCAGCTACACAAGCACAGAGTAGCACATCCTGGCTCCCGGGAGCTGGGTCAAGCCTCTGCTCCAGACTGCTCCACTGTCTTTGCACATGAGCTCTCCCTTTGGAATAGATAGGAAGAAACACACAATATAGGCAAGGAGAGGGAAAACCTGGTGTGTAATACAAAGCTGCTCATTGTTCTGCCTTCAAAAAAACCCCACATTAACGTTAAAGTTGAAGCCATGCACTAATTGGGCCAGGGAAAGATTAACACTCTCAGCCAAATACTTTTATTAGTTTCATTAAACATGCCATAGTACGTAGTACAGAACACAGGAGGGAGGAGAAACAGGGGAAACAAATGACAGCTTCAGGAATGTGCACCCCCACACACATGCGTTTCAAACCACTTTTTCCCATGAGGCCCCACCAGGAATCCTGAGCCTTCTTCATCATTTCCATCTTAGCAATGCTATTAGCTTATTCAAGGCTTTCCCACTGGGTTGTTTTTTTTTTTTCTAAGTGGTAGAAAAAAACCCCAAGGATCATTTAAATGAAGGCCAGACCTTCTAGTATACAAATTTAGATGAGAATGTAACTTCAAAAGAGGGATATTGCATTTGAATAAACAAAAGTTTACCGTTTACCCTTGAGATTATTATGCATAAGAATTGTTAAACCCCATTCCAAAGAGTTTCTGACGCACTGGTCTCCTACTAAGCTTCTACACAGAGGAGTAGATGTTACACCCAGAGCACATGGTGACATTCGGAAGCACAAATGGTCGTTCCCACCCCAAGGGATGTGCACAGAACCACACTGCACTACATTTTGAACATGATTTTGCATCAAAGCTGTCAGGAAGGAAAGAGGGAGCAGAGGCGTTGTGTGGGAAGAAAAAAGGGTTAACACTATTCAAAGCACTGCCTCAAGGCAAAGGAAAACCAAATGAAAAACGTTTTCCCGACTGACCTTTTTAATACCAAGTCTGCCCTTGCTACTGAAGTGTTGGTGCTGACTCGGCACCACAGCGGTAGAGAATTATACTGGCACCGTCACCTCACTGTCACCACTGCTGGAGCACAGAGCAGCCTATAGGGAAAGGAAGACAAGCCTAAAAAGAAAGACAGTGGCATGGGAGTACCTCGTGGTTGCTCTTTTGGTAAGAATGAAAAATGTTACCCCAAAAGGTTTTGAACTTGTAACTACTGTTCTCATCTAGGGAAAAAACCAAACCAAGTAAACCCTAAGAGACAACAAACAAAAGGAGAAACAAAGATACTCTCTGAGCATTGAAAGACAAGACTGCTCATCTTGCTACAAACTCTGAGCTATTAGCAATACAACAGTCTGACCTATGTTAGCACACATATAATAGTTTGCTTCCTAAAACAACCCTACAAATCCACAACATCCATATGCCTATTCTCACCAAACATGTCCACCGATAGATACACCCGGACACAGAATAAACAAGTGAAGCACATGCTCACTGACACACATTAAAACTTAGTTAGGGACCACTTTCTGTTTTGAGAGGTGGGAAGGGGAAGAAGCATCAAGTAACAACAAGAGGACCCCCATATTTCCTACAACACCTAACAGTCTAAATTTTAAATATTCAAATATTTAAATGTATTTGCTCCTCCTGTTTATTCCCTTGCATGCATGATGAGATATGCATATGCATTTCGGTTTTTTGAAAGTCACACCCCCCTTTCCCTTACGGACCATTAATGGTCCTCAGGACTTTGGCTCAGACAGCCAAAAGCATCTCCCATAAAGCAGACCTGAATCTGAACTTAATGCCTCAAGCAAATGACAACTCTGAATGACCGTGATACTCCAGTATTACATCGATGCAATACTCTGAAAACAAGGAAGCTATACTAACTTAACAGTGAGATGCTGTACGGATGAGACAGGGGTTTCCTGGATAAAATTCACCAATATGGCACAACTGTTTTACAGTAACGCATGGAGACACCAGGCAGCCTTAATATAAAATGCATTCGTACCTGTCTTCTGGGCTCTGCGCTCGATTTGCTAACTTGAACAGGGCACTCGTGTTTGCCTCTCTCACAAGCAGCATGTGCTGTGGGAACAGCCCTCACATAAAAGCCTGTGGTCTTAATAGGCTAGAAAGGAGAACTGTGGCACATGCTGCTCCAGCACCGAGAGCGAAAGCAAAACCCAAGTGCCCCCTGGGTCCCGAGAGGGAAGCCCAGGTCTCCCTCTGCCTGCATGCTCAGTAGGCACCTCAGGCAGTTTGAGCTGAGCCTGCACTGAGAACCCGACCAGCACTGCCATTCTCAAGGATGGCAGTGCTACACAAAATGCACAGCATCGCAAGAGGTACAATAACTTGTGGCTGAATTTAGGCTCAACAGCTGCTGATAAACTTTCAGGTTTTCTAACACCTTAGCCATCCTCCACCCCCCCACCCACCCTCACCCCCCGCAAGAAGTATCTATGAGCTGTTCCTCATCCTCACTGTTCGTAACAGCTTGTGGGTGAGCACCTGGTCCTCCAGGAAGCCTTTGTCACCAAATTGCAGTCAGCTTCAACAGTTTGTTCACACGAAAAAGAATACTGAGATTTGAAGACAGCTTAACAAACACAGGGCCACATGCATGACTTTTAGCCACACACAAAAAAAAATGAAGTCAGAGCAACAGCAGTGAAACAGGAGACTATAAACAGACACCCCACACACGCTCCTTCCCATGTACACCACTGCAAACACCCCTCCGTCCGCATCCTTGCCTGCTTGTGCAACCCTCAGGCCGTGTGTGTGGACTGGGCCCAGCTTCCCCACACACCAGGAACCACGGCGACACAAGGAACCATGGCAACGGCGGGCGGGGTGAGGAACACGGGACAAGACAGGACTTGGGCCTCACCCGGCACATCCCCTCCCCTGCGCCCTTCCCGCTGGCTGAGGAGGGACACAAAAGCAATACTGTCTGTCCTTATAAGCTCTGCTTTGCATGTGTTCAGGGAGCAGGGACAGCTGTGCGGACGGCTCACAGAGTTCCAGGAAGCCGATGTGTTTCTTGGCTTTGACTCCAGTTTATTTGCCTTAGATGAAGTGGCGACCCGAGAAAGTCCCTTGCATTCCCCCCTCCCCGGGCTGGCACCAGCCACAGTGGGGCAGCACTCCTTGGGACAGGGCCCGCGGTCTCTCCCTATACTGATGGGCCTTCCCCTAGTCTGGCTGACATGGCTCTCCCTCAGGCCAGGACTGGCTCAGCTCCCGCCGGGCAAGGGGACAGCCTTGAGAAGGGGAGGGAGTGGGTGGGAGGCCGGAGCAGAGCCAGGGACCAGAGGGAGCAGGCCCTGAAAGGCTCTTCCCTCAGCAGGGAGGATGGAGGTGTCTCACGAAGGCGGGAAAGGGTCAGGCAAGCAGCATCATGCTGCCTGCCAAAATTGCCACTGCCCACACAGACCAGAGGACAAGGCAAGAGAGCAGAGGGGAAGGGGGAACCAGAAGCGAGGACCAGAAGGCTTCTGCATCACGTACACCTCCCTACCCAACAGGCCAAGGAAGGGGAGGCACACCTGCCCGAGGGGAGCCCCAGCTACCCCAGGGAAGCGCAGCCCTGGGACACAAACCTCATCAGCTGCTGCTGCTGCTGCCTCAGACAAGCGAGAGGGGATGAGGGATGCAAAATGAGGAAACAATTTAACATGTAGCTCTGTGGGTTTGTTTTTTTTGATTTCTTTTTGCTTTCAAACACAGCTAACTTAAAATCCTGAAGGGGAGAAGCTATAGGTTAATGTCCCATCACCTACATGGCTAAGCAAGCACTGTGCTGAGGGAACGTGATACTTGTCCAAAAGCCCGAGGGGTGAGTTAGATGGATTGCATTTGGGACAGCCAGATGGAAAACATTTCTGAGTAACAGAGAAGAAAAGCGACCTCCTCTCCAAACAGCCCTAATTACAACGCTCCACAGCTCTAACTGAGGAGAGGCTGCAGGGATGTGGGGCAGGCAAAGCGGGACGCTGGGCTCAGTCGGGTAGCTGTGACGGAGATGCTGACATCCCTAACAATATATGGCCAGTCTAAACCACGGGATATCTTGTCCTTTTAAGGTGGGCCAAGAGCAAGCATCTGTGCAGCAGCAGCAGCACAGCCCCAGCCTGCCATCAATAGCTCCTGGTGTCACTGAAAAAAGAGGGACTCCTGTGCCATACCAACTGGCTTTGCAGATGCCCAGGCACCCACCCGGAGAGGAGACAATCGGTCTGGTTGTTCCTCCACACAGCATCACAGAAACAAGAAGGAACAGTAATAACGAGAGGAAGAAAAGCCACGAAACCATGCGGCCAGGCTGCTTGCTGGCAATTGGTGCCTGCAGCTGTTGGGGAGGGAGGGAGGGCCCGTCCCCATCCCTCACCCTGACGGGCAGCAGCTCAGCCAGGGGCAGCTTCGGACCTAGGACTCGAGGTGAAGGTTTAAAGCAAATCTCTGGAGAGAGAAATGAGCAAACATTTCGCCCCCTCACACTGGCTCTGAACATGTAGCCAGAGCTGTGTGTGCACAGCAGGACGGGTTGAGCAGGGATTAAAGAGGGGCAGGATGAATCACACCGAGGAAGACACAGAAAATCTCCTGTGCTAGTGCCCTGCTTCTTGTGTGGTGCCCTGGTTGCAATCTCTTCCTCCAGGAGAGATTGAAAGAGAGCTTCACAGAGGGCCTGAATGCACAGGCCATTTTACAAAAAACTTTCTGGTTACAGAGTAAGCTAAACCAGGAAAAGAGTCTTTCCTTTCAGAGCAGCTCTGTCCCACGTGGCGTTTCACCACTGTAACTGCATCCACGTGCTAGTAAATTTCCTTGTGCAGGCAAGCCCAAGCAGGACAGCATCGGCTGGCTTACCACAGAGCCCCCAGTGCATCCTTTGCAGCCCAACCACGCTGTCTTTGTGGGAAATGCCAGCGTGCTCTCTGCTTGGAGCACTGTACCAGGTAGTATGCCAAAACAACTTATGCCTCACAAAATTATGCACGACAAGAGAAAAGAAAGAGTAGAAATTCCAGGGATTAACACTCATTTCCTAGTGGCAGCATTGTCACCCATCATGATTTTATCACAAGCCCTGTAAGAATCTGATGGTGCTACATTACCGCACAAAACTCTCAGCTTTTTTTTTTTTTTTTTTTTTTTTTTTTAAAGTCAAAGTTCTAGTTTCCTGGGCTGTGGAGAAAGGACTGAAACATCACATGCTCAGCAAAATACAAAAAAGCAAATTAAAGTGAACAGTTTCATTTTAAAGCCTCAAGCTTTTAAGGATAATCATGATCTCAGATGCTCACTCAACCTGTAATTTCGTAACACACAGGGATAGCAACACAGAGCATCCCTTCATTACGCAGCACATTTTGTAGCCTGGAATATATACCTTCCAAAACTAAAATAGCTTTTTTCTTTTTTAAAGAGGGAAAAGAATCACAGCATCTCAGGACACTTCTAACGTTTTATTTAAAAGCCAGCACAGCTGCGCTCTAATGCTACTTAAAGATGAGAACCTCCACCAAATTACCAAACTCGTTTTAAGCAGACAGAGATTCAACATGCAAATATTTTGCAGAGAGAACGATTCAAGAGTTTGCAGCTCTTCTCACTGCTCTTTTCCAGGGAGCATGACTTGCTGACAGGATTAACTACTGCCAGGCTCACGAAGCTGGGAGACAGCTGCCACATGGCAGCCATTTATTACAAAGCTCCACTCCTCTAAAGTTAGGAAAGAGGCAGACCATTTCATCTCTGTTATCAGCAGGGTTCCTCTGCTCCACAGGCTTAGTGACTAGGCTTTCTCTAAACAAACACCTCCTTTTCTCCCCCACCTTGTTAACATTATTATCTTCCTGTCTTCTGTTTCTGGCCATCACAGAAACTATTCCCTATATCCCACCCTGCAAACAACAACAACAATCTAGAGGGTAATTTACAACATTCAAAAATACACACACCTCCAAAACCACATTTGTTAAATTAAGAGTTTTAACTTGAAATCTTAAGAGGGGAAACCACATGCCCACGGAAGAAAGAGAGATGTGCTGGAGCAAAGGCATTCACAAGTGTGCTGTACAACCCTCACTTACCCATCCACCCTAGGAGGCACTCCTAATGTCAGCCTCCAACTGCAGTATCCCAAGTGGCTATACAACCTTTTCATGAGCAAGATAATCCGTAGCGCTTGCTCCTAGCTTCTATCTCCACAGCATGAAGACTCTGAGCAGACCCACTAGCCAAAGAAGCCGCCTCCCTGCTCTGCACTGTATGAGGCGCAAACAGGTCTCAAATCGACCACCTCGTGCAATCTCCTAAGGACCAGGAACAGATACACACCATCTACATCATCTCCACGTGATATTAAACACAGATGACCATCTGCTGCCATTCTCCTGTTGTTCTAAACCAGAAATAAGAGATACGAGCTGGCTGTTTAATTTTACCTGGGGTTATTCTGGGTATTTATTTGCCATACATGCCAGAGTACCACAAATCACTCAAACTGAGGTTGATTGCTTCCTCCAGGTGAAGGGAGAACCCAGCCTTGGGAAAACGTCTCTCTCCCATCACTCATGAACAAGTTACTACCACAGTCTTGTGAGCACATCCACTGGCTCATACCAGCTGGGCAGGCAGCTGTCAGGGTTGTTTGCAGAGCTCCAAATACTGAAATACAATGTTTCTTTCATGTTTTAGTTAGGTAAATTAATTACAGCAGTAGATGGTGCTGGCAAGCCTCTCCAAGTCAAGATTCTCACAGGAAAGCCACTAGGATATTTTAAACGGCAGTGCTACTCGCCAGCGGTATTCTTCAGTATGGGTTTTCTTTCTATTTTGAAGTACAGGCAGTGAAACTAACCTGTGGGAGGTGCTTCCTCACACTGACAAAATGAAACAGCATCTGTTAATTTTCATAGACTGCAACACACGTGCAAGAGAAGGGCACAGGGATCCGGTTCAGCAATTTCTTATGGAATTGAAAAGCCCTTCAGCTTCATCAGATGCGTACAAGACAACTCCTCAGAAAGGACATTATCTCTATCTGACTTGAAAAAGATGCATTTTCAAAACAAGAACTGCATACGTGCGCACACACACAATTTTCCCCTTCACCCACAACAACATCCAGCTGCTGACCTTCCAAGTTCCTTGTAGTATAGCTTTTGCGCTGGTACTTTAAAAGCCTAGCAGGCATTTCTAAAGGATTTTACAAAGTACACAGGCCCTGGCCTTGTAAAAGCTCATGAGGAATCCAGGGAGGTCATCGTGGAGCTTAGACAGTCTGCAAACAGCATAATCCACGTGCTGGTGAGGTAAGGAATGACCGAAGTTGGATTGATAGGCCTGAAGACTTCTGCAGCGACTGGCTCCTCCAACAATGCTGTAAACCCTGGAGGAAATGCCTGCTGATCTTCAAAGCCCTTCAGTAGGAACAGCCTTAAGTTTCCTGAACATGAGGGTTCTGGTTGCGAGGCCACAATCCTCTTATGCACACAGGGAAAAATATAAAAACAAAGCAAACAAAAAAACCCATACAATCCACTAAGGTTAATAACCACAAATAACCAGCGAGACTGACCCTCTACTCTGCAACGAGCTGTCGGATCCATCCAGCAAAGTTTTGATGCTCCTCGGCACAACAGCCACACGGACCAAGCAGCAGCTCACAATCTCTGCAGCTTTCCTTTTTCTACTCCAGGCAGTCCTCCACACGTGTAGACTCCTGGAACGCAACACTCGGCTGTTCGGACTAGGAGGGGATGCTACAGCCCGTAGCTGTGCAAGGTGTCCACCGTAAGGATATCAAGACCACTGCAGTGCGCTGCACTGCTGGCAGAATTTTAGGTACAGCCTTCAGTCGCCTGACGTGCTGCACAGGCGACCATGAGTAAAGGGGAGTCTGGACACCTGCACAGTGCAAAGAATTGCAGGAAGTTTATTTCAGGAACGCTGGGGAAAAAAAAAAAACAAAAAACAGACAAAATTGTGAACAGGTTTCTTCAGTAAGTGGTTTCAAGTTGCTATCCCTCCAGCCAAAAACGTCTGCTGCTAGTCCAAAACCACCCTCCTCTTCCAAAAAAACAACTCCACCACTGGTGCTTCACACATTGCCATCAAACAGATGATACAGACAAGTTTTCCCACAACTCACATATGAAAAGGGAAACTCATTTCCTTCTGCTGACACCCATTGACATACAATATACTAAAACATTAGCCTGAATCAAACTAGAAGGAATTATGGATAAGTTCAACCCAATTTTGGGTACAGTAGTAGTTGCAAGTGATCACCATACAGAAAAACAAAGGACAGCAAGAGAAAAAATGACCTAGTGACCGGTGCACCCACTCACACCCACCCCAGCTTCTGCAGTAAGACGGCTCGAGTTTGCCGGTGGAACCTTGACTAAACACTTTCATATCTGCACACCCAGCCAAGCAATGCTGAAGTATCATAATCAGACCTACGATACTGAAATTCGGGCTTCTTTTCAGTACTGACGTTCCTACGTGAACATTGTCTCAGTCATATATACATACACACCCACACAGCTGCTTTCTCTTAATTCTAAAAATGAAATCACCTTGCTTTACAGTTTCAAGTCAGTACATACTATGGCTATATATGTATATAGATATTTATATTAATCTTGCTGAGGTAACTTAGAATCTACTCAATGATCAGAGGTGAATGAGAACTGAAGTGTTTTAAAAGAGCCACCCCAAAATAAATATATCTGATGCTGTTCTTTCATTAGGTTACAACTCTTTAAAGGAACAAACTGTATTTCTACCCACATGACAGCTCCCATTCTCTAAACTTCATATAAAAACCCATGTTCATTCACATCAAAAGTAAATGACATAAAAAACCTCAACACCAGAACTCAGCTACCAGGAGCTATTTTCCACTTCCAGTTCAGACATTATCACTTTGTACTAAGTTTTATATGCCTTACAGAGCTCAATTGTTCAGTACCGATGCAAGAGAAGAATACAGATTTAGTAGCCATCTCCCCTGTAGACCTAACAAGTGTGTATTTGAATGAATTAAAACAAGAAACTAAGAGGAGAAAGCAAGCAAAAACCACCAGTTAAATAAGCAATTTTTAACCATCAGGTGAAAAACTTTTCTTAACCTGCCCACTCATTTCACACATAGTAATGCGCAGCTATCCTTCTACCAAAAATCAGAGGAGAGTCACCACCAGATTTGTTTCACTCCTTCCTACATCTAAACTTCAAAGGGGGTTTCTGAAGCTTGAAGTTTTCACCATTTCTACTTACTGACTGTCCCTCTCCTCACCTAGCAGGGCCTGGCACGCCGCAGTGGCGATGGAGGTAGGCACTTCCATCGGCAGGAGGGGCAGCAGCAACATGTTCAGCGTATTTCACACCAAAGTCGGAAAGTTATTCAATATAGATTTGCCATAAAAACAAATGAAAGCTGACAAGTTCAAAGGTGCCTCAGCAAATGCACTCCTTAAAACCCTCCTAAAATCTCTAAACATAGTAATTTCTGAAGAAACGAGGTCTTTAAAAATGCAGTAAGCAAGCTTCCCCAAAGGGTGGGATAATTGGGAGGGTTATCACACCTCTGGGGGAAGTCACAGGCTCTGCCTTGGCAGTGTTTCATCCCTTCATATACCCAGGGGACTGATTAGTTCATGATAAGCAATTAGGCACCCTAGGGAGGACAGTTAACCGTCTTACCAAAACAAAAAGGCTGCACAAATGTAAGTCTCACTAGATTAAAGAAACACTATCTGAAGAACAGCAAATTTGTGTTCGTTCCCTTCTACTGGAACTAGCAAATACTACGTTTTGCCTACATATGGCACACACAGATCTCAGAATCCCAAACTTGAGCACGTACTTGCTGCTAAATTGGTAACAAATGCTCTGAAGCACTTTCTTTCCCAAGACACCAGTGCTGTGATGCAGGAAAAAAGGAGGAGGGACAGAGGGGAGGAATACAGTAAATTATGATTAGACAACTTGAAATAGCAATCTCATTCATTTTAAATTCTCTTCCTCATTGTTAAAATAGTCTCCAACCAAGGATGAGCTGCAGAAAGCAGGACCTGGAAAGGGATGTATGTGGCTGAAGGCTGGTTGCATGTCAGAATGAAGCTCCCTGCCAGCTGCTGCCACCGCCATTACATTCCCTGCTCCTACAGAACTCCTGGGAAGCTCCTGCCCATCGTGAGGCTCGCAGTGAAGCACCGATGTGCCCCACAGTCCTACCCATGTTAAACATTTATCTCTGGTGAAGCAGACGGATGAGTTCACCTTTCGCCTGCCAACTGATGTAAAGGCTCCAGCACACACCAGAGCTGCCGATGATGCTGTTTCTGACTTATATCAGACCCAATGTATTTCAAAGTACTCCGACAGCTTAAAATATGAAGGAATGCTTTTCAATAAGACGACCCCCTGTTCTTTTCTGTCCTTTTATCTTTTCTTAACAGTTTGCCATCCAGTGATAGGAGGGAACCCCAGCTGCATAGCCTGAGCTTTTATCTTCTGCTGACCATGCAACAACACAAAGCTCAGTGCTGGATTTCCTGCTGCTCGCCTAAAGGGGCTGTTCAGCTTGTTTAAATATTACTTGCCTTGGGAGCCTTGGAGTTGTGCCCAAGCACTGTACTGTATCTTCCCAGCATCCATTTCAGCATGTACTTTAAAGGTCTTTAGGTTGGATGTACTATGCTCTTTCTCACTACAGGAGGAGCCTGATGCCTCTAGAAAAAAAAATGAAACCCCACCTGACTCCTCCCTCTTTCCTCATTCCCCCCATTAATCCCTGTGCTTCATTCCGTTACACGGCTAACACAGTCCCTCTTCATCCCAAAAACATGCAAGCATATTTAGTCCAGTAAACCAAACCAGCTACAACCAAGGAAAAAGACATTCTGGTACAGAAGGCTGTAGCTAGGAAGAAATCAGATGGTATCACGTACAGCAAGCTATTGATGCTCAGTGAGCAAACAACCAAGGAAGTACAGTAGCAAAAGTGGGCTTTTAAACTGAGCTGTGTACAGCAGCCTCTCGCCACGCTAAATTTGGAGACTCCCCACACCGGATTTTAGAAGAAAAGAATCTTCAAGCACAATCTTCTCTGCATTTGCAAACTTAAAATCAAGGCACTTCCTCATTCAGAGCTATGATGAAAATACAAGATGGGCCAGAAAGGATATTCCAGCCTTTACAAATCCCTTCAGAAGCCCTCCTTTTCACCATTACCGTGCCACCAAGGAGAGGCTGCGCTCTGGCTACAAGGTCAGCAGGGAGATAACCTTGGCCAATAGAAACGATCTGCATCAGCCCAAAGGCCGCGCCAGGCGGCCACCCAGTAAGCAGCCCAGCAGGCCTCACTGCTGACCTGTTTGCAGCCGATAACAGCTGATACAGCTGGCGAAGGAGGAGATAAAAATCCAGATTCAAAATCTATTCGTGAAACTTGTGGACACAGCAGTTCAAACATGGAAAACTTTAGTGAATACTAAAGTCTGCCAGAATGGTCCTGCAAAAGGGGGATGTGTTCCACAGCAGCTGAGATGCAGAAATACATATATGTCCCACAAGCTGAGAGGGAAGTGCAGTTGCCAGGAAACTCAAGGCTAGAAGTGAAAACCTGTTTTTAATCCATTCTGCTTCACCTCAGCCTGCGGTGTACAGACTGATTTAACCTGGTGTAAGCCACAGCTGTCATTCAGAAGGACAGACCGCCAGTCCTCACTTCAACCCAGCAACTCCGGCCACACATTTTCCCTCCAGTCTCGTGCCAGTTCTACCATTTGAACAACCACACCGTGATCCAGGATCATGGAATTGATCTGGTTTGTGATTTATGCTTGTCTGGGTTGTTTTTTGTTTTTCACTTAAAAACATACACACATAGAGTTTCATCAACAGCCTTCACACAGGGGAGCTGAGACATCGTCAAATTACACCCTCTATTTGAGTGAGGGATGAGAGACCTGAGCAAGAATGTTGTTGGTAACTCTACTCCCGCGGTGCTGCAGTACCAGGGAAAGATGAAAAGATGTAGTGGAACAAACCCACAGCCAGCTCCATCTCCTGACCCCCCTCACTCCATTCTCTCCAGTTCAGAGCTCGCTTGCAACCCCTCTGCCATAAAGACCGCTCCCATCATATAGAAGTTGAGAACTGAAGTTTGGTTCTCCCACTAAACCCAGTGAAAAGAAGTTACCAATAAAATCAACTGCTACAATTAAAATATCAGCACTGCACCTCTCCCGTGGCATCCCTGGAAAAGGGGAGGAAGACAGTAAGAGCAGTCCCAGGAAATGAGTTAGTAGTTTTCTGCTGACCTATGCAATTTTTCCTAGATCAAGGACTGGGTGTACCTTTTGCAAAGTGCTAGGCACAAAACAAGTTCAAATATCTTACTCCTTCCCTGCCTCCCTTAGTCCCTTCAAGGCTGAATTAAGCATGATTTTCAACTTTTTTGTTTGTAAACATTTGTAAGTGACCCTTTCCCCATGCACAATCACAAAAATTATACCCTCCAATACAACTCGTGCTTCATTAAGTCACATCAGTAACAACGCTAGGAATAGCCTGCCACCATGTGTATCAACCACAGCTGCAAAGTCCCCATAAGAAGGGACTCACAGCAGCTCACCTGGAGTCCTCAGGTACTTCAGAAACAATATTTACCAACCTTGGGCTCTTGGACTTAACACAGAGAACAGTGGGAATGGCACACATGCTGCCGTGCGGGTAGCTGCCCCCCTCCAGAGAGCAGTATTTATTGCAAAATGCATCACCTAGAGAGGACAGGGTGGGACAGAACCAGAGAAAAGAAACCAAAGCTCCAGAGGGAAAGGACGTGTTGCCTGGCTGTATGTCCTCAGGCGCTGCTAGCTCACGTTGCTTGCACCATCTGATCGCTCAAAGCTAAACATGGAATGTAGGTAGCAAGTCATAACGCTGCACAGGGCTGGAGACGTGACCCATCAGCTGTTTCTGCATTATAATTATTGCACTGGGCACAGCAGGACCAAAAGTTTGCCTGGGCAGATTTCTGGGACATTTTGGCTTGTTAAAAATGACAAGAAAGGCCACATGCCGCTTTCAGATCTGCGATTACAGTCGCTTTCCGCAGGCCTGGCCGGGCATTGCCTGCTTAAAATCCTCCATCCACAAGGAAAGCAGAAGGCCCAGAACTATTTTGCTTTATTTGAAACAGCATTAAGAAGTCAGATTTCACAGGGCTGTGTTCTCTCTCTCCCCCTTCCACAAGACAGAAAGGAGTTTCACAGAGAAGCAGCGAGCAACACTCCTGAACTACCATTCTCTCCATCTCTAAGCTGGTCTGGGCCATTTCCCCTTCAGGCCACTTCTGCTCCCAGGCTTTCCCTCACTCTCTTTTTATTTTTAAAGCTTCTGCTACTACTACTAAAAAGAAAAAGAGAAAACCTTATTGCAATGCCATCATTTCCTCCGTATTACCATATTCTCTAGTGAACCGATTAATTCTCAGAGTGATCCTGACCCTCAGCTCCCACTGGGCCTCGAGTGATGCAAACGGCTTCTTTCAGCTCTTCCTCCATTTTATTTTTGTCCTAGCATGCAGCAAATACAAGTAGAGGATTAAAATTTGCATCTCTGGACTTAAAATGCGGGTATCTTCATTGGTATAGCTGGAAAGAACACTTTGTTTTTAAGGCAATTTGATTGGTTTTGTAAGATGCAGAGAGCTAAGCAAAGTTCAAAGAGTACAGTGTATGTTCTCCATGTCTTTCCGTGGAGGCTCTCCCCTATAACCCTGACGTTATTAAGAGCAGTTTGTCAGGCAGCAACATGAATTTTAGTGCAACAGGTCAATGGAGAAACAACAACAGAAAGTACAGAAGGACAGAACAAAATCGTGCAGCAGTACACGGGCAAAGTGCTTCTGCTCATGAAACATAGCAGGCAGTGTTCATCCGGATAGTGCGGCCCCTTCCCCAATGTCTGCCTTTAGGAAACCATCAGCATTTGCAGGCCAGAGGGATGTTTTCAGGAGGTCACTCTGAGCTACTTCAGGCTTCCTGCCTGATACATGGACTTCCCCTGCCCTCCCACCCATTCCTCAAGCAAACAAAATAAAAAATTTTAGCACTTTTAGCATATTTCCAGACAAAGATGCACTCAAAGCAAAACGATTTTGAGGGCTGAAAAGGGTTACCCCCCTGAAAAGGGATCAAAGAGGTCTGCAAGGGCTGAGGGGTACAGGGATGCTAGGTGGTCCACGGGAAGGCAGGCAGAAGGGAAGATGAAATCGGTAAGCCAAGAAGGAGCTTGTAGGCCAGAAAAGCACACTCAAGGCTCACAGACCAAAACTTCTGTTAGCACAAGAGTACCCAGCTCTAAGAAACCACGCTCTATCTTACCCTCCCCATCCTCTCCCTGATAGCCTTCTCCCTACTCTAATTCAGAACAGACAGGCAACCGATCTCTAACCATCCGTCAGAAGAATTGGCTAACACGATGTCACCCGGCCCACCACATGAACAAAAACCACTAACGAATCCAGCTGGTGGTTAACTGCAAATTTTTGCTTTACTGCTGGTATTACAATGCTGAGGGTTCCCTTGCCTTTGTACATATGCTGCCCTCTTGGAAAACCCCTCTGCTCAAACTCAGATTTACAAATACATGTACAGATATTCTACACATCTGCTTCCACCTGGTGGATTACCAGAGATGGAGGCTGCAGTGTTTTGAAAACAAAGATGTAAACCCACCCCTAAAATTAGTTGCATGGTAATTCTCTGGGCAGGAGCAGAGGGGAAGAGTGGTTGGGCTCAGGGGGGAGGGGGAAGTTTGCAAGAAATGGAATACAAATCGCTTAGCTGTTTAACCCATTTTGAAATTCAGTTTTTTCTCTTTTGGAAAACCAACAAAAAAAGACATTTTTCTTTCATTTTGAGAAGTTTGTAGAAACAGAGAAGGACAGAGCATTTCAATACTGCTCTGGGATGCTTATGATGAATAAATGACTTCAACCAAGTGTCCTGTCAAAGAACTTTTCAAATACTCTTTCCATGGTTTCCCTTTCCATAATGAAGCACAAAAGTTTTAAATGTACATTAAAAATGCATTTTATACATACATCCTGTATATAATGTAATGAAAACAGAACAAAATTCTAAAGTAATTTATTAATTGCTAGCCATAACTATGGAAACCTGGGGTTCTTTTAACACTTTGTCAAAGCACATGAGAAACATCAGGGAGTATCCTGAGATACTTGCTGTTATAAAACCTTTAAGGTCTGGGTTGTTGTTTTTTTTTAATTTCCTTGCTATGATGCCTGCAAATGCAGCTTTGCAATCACTTCCAGTTCCGTTTTCATAGGCGTATGTTTAAAGACAGCAGTTGCCTTCACCCTGTGTGTAAAGCATCGAGAGTATTTCATTCTGTGTCCAAAGTTCCCAGAAAAGCCAACTCCAAGGATCCTAGGTGTGGCACATTCCTTTCCTAGATGCTCCTCCTAACTGGAAGTGAAGGTAAGTATTACTCCAGCCTCCATCTCTCTCCCTCTTTTACCCACAGCAGCTTAGAAAAGATAGTCAGCAGGCTACTGCAAATTACATGGAAGGGGTCATTACAAACCAAGGTCTCACGTCTTGCTAATGAATTGATACTAACAGGCCCATTCTATGGAGGAGACCCATTAGCTTCAACAGAAGCCACGATGGTGCCAGTGCAAGCTGTGGTCTGCAAGGGAGGGCACCCTGGCCCCTGCATGAGGACATTTGTTTCCATCACATGCACAGGTATGTACAAACTTCTGAGCCTTGGGTTTTATTTAGGAGACCAACAATGTTTGGCAAGGTGTGCAAAGCTTATCAGACAGGATGCTCAGCTTTCACTGGGCCATGCAGAGTCTTTTTCCCCATCCCTATTGCCACAGACATTAAGAACAAAACACACTGGAGAAGTCACCACTGCTGATGATTATAAGCTACGATAATCAATAGCTAGCTTTTTTCAGTCGATAGCTCTAACTGCAATCTCCCACCCACTTCGCCCTTCCCAAATCTCAGTGCCCCTGCACTGCAGCTTTGAGAACTAGAAGAACAGGTCAGACTTTCTCCCCCTTTTTAAGGGATTTACATTTGTCCTGGCTTTTCCTTCTTCCGGCAAGAAAGAGAGGAGGCAAAAAAGAATTAAAACCCTGAAGTTACTTTTCCCTTAGCTGCATTCTTAGAAATGGCAGAGGATTGGGTTTTTTATTATTACTTATTTTTCTTTCAACCAAAACAAAAGTGGCCTGAAGCTAAACACCTGAGATGTAGCGTTTCAGGACAAATGGTTCAAGCTCAGTAGAGCCTCATGCAAGGGAAGACAGGGCTCGTAAGGAAGCCACTTGGTGATCTCCAGTCAAAAATCCTCACAGCAGCCCAACTTCTATCATGTAGAAGAACTAAGTGACATTCTCTCTCCATTCCTGTCCCTGGTCACTTGTTCAGCATACCTGGAAATTAGGAAGCTGACTAAGCTCCCAGAAACTGGTCTGGTCAGGCCAAGTCACCCCTGCTCCGAAACGGTGAAAATGGATGGTTTGACATGGCAGCAGATGAAGTCTCAGACAACAGAACTGCCACCAAACATTCGAAGTACCCTCTTTTCTTGGAGTCCAGTTGCTGTCACTGCCCCTCACCCCTAAAGTCAAGCGAGCTTTTTCGATGCTGACTTTAAGCCCACATAGGACAAACTCCACTTGTGGTTGCTCACGAGTCAGAAAACATCTGCTTGGAAAAAGAAAGCATAGGAAAACGGCAATTCTCTCACAGACACTCGAGTCCAAGAGCAACAGTCTTAGCACTGTCAGTTTCCCATCTCATTAATTGTCTTGCAATACTTGTTTTTGTAATCGTTTTCCATGCTGTCTACACAAAAAGCTATCTCAGAAGCCAGAAGAACTACATTCCTTAAACATGGACCCTTTCCAGACTCACCCCAAACCTTTCAGTGCTTAAGGTCCTACACATACATGAACACACAGATCACTACAGGCCCAGAAGTTAATTCATTTTCATGTTGCCCTAATTTTGAGGCTAAACACTTCCTAATTTCTCCATCCCTGATGTTCCCCTTGCTCTTCCAGGGAGGCCAGGCTGCCTCCTGCTTTCTCTCTATTCACAGGTGCTAAGACTCCACTGCAGCCGACCAAGCTGCTCCCCTGGAAGTCACCTAAGTGTGCTACCTTGCACACAGAGTGGGATTCACATTAACTACTACATAAGCAGCAACTTTCTTTCCAAGAACTTCAGAGGGAGTAGTTGCTTATTTTCCAGTTTTTCCTTTTCAACTCTTTTTTAAAGATACATACAGCTCCTCCCCCTCTTTCCTCCTCACCTCCACCCTGAACGACTGAAGCTCAGTGCTCCCATGGTCGATGGCAAGGCCTCTGAATCAGTGGCTGCTAGCTCATTTTGAACCAGCTTGGCTAAGGCTCAGACAAGACACAGAGCACAAATGCTCTTTCAGGAACTTTAAGATCCAAACGCAAATTCTCCACCCATCACCTTGAATGTCAGGCAATAAAAATGTTAATAAAATAAGTCACAGTACAAGAGGTCATCAGCTAGCTGTCTGGGGTCTGATGACTGCCAGCAAGAACTTGGGAGGAAGGGATGGCAATCCAACCACCCTCGGTGCTTGCTCCCTTTAGCATCTCCACCAGATCTCATCCTACTGACTGGGTCCCGTGTGCAGCTCACCCAAGTTCCTTTGTCTGCTGGATGAAATGAACACAAGTAATGGCTGAACATCACTAATGGCTGCTGGAACTCAACAGCATCCACTTCCTCTCCTCATCCTCTGGTGATGCTAGACACCCTGGGGCTCAGCAACACCAACTCAGAGGTACAATGAAAACCAAACCAATGGTCACTTCCCGAGGTCGGTGTGTACCTACAAACATGGGCTCTTGATGTGATGTACACTTTTAATTTATTTTTTTTTTTGTGCACACTTTACATCCTCTGACAAAGGCAAGACAAAGCCCATTTTGGAAAGCTCTTGAAGAACAAATAAAGCTCAGTCCTTCCAAGTTTTGTGCAAGGAGCAAATCCTCCAGTACTTGCTTTGTGTGCTTATGGCCCTGAAAACTGCCAGAAATAACTGAAGGATGTGGGGAGAAGGAAGAGTTCTGTGATGAATCCTTCTTTTCAAAAGGTTTTAGAAATAACTCTATGATCCAACAGGAGCAACACATTACTCAAACCAGTATCTAAACTCAAAATGGAAACAATTTTAATCGTTGCTTTGGCTTTAGGCTTTCTACCTTATTTACCACTTTGACAGCAAAGGACAAACAGTAGAATAAAATAAGTTTTCTACTTCAAGATATAATTAGGAGAGGAACTGGTATCTGCATCTTTCTTACACATTCGTATCATACACTCAGAGGTAGAAACACGAGGATGTATACCTGCAAGGTTCATAACCACACCTTTGCATTGAAAAGATTACTGAGCAATCGGACAAAAGGGTGTTTACTTTTAGTGCATACAATTCTGTATCACTCAGCCCATTTGCAATCTGTAACACTGATACCATTTAACACTGGAGACAAAGGGACCCATGTTTCTCCACCAATCAGATATATTAAATCCACAGAAGTCAAAACCAAACCAGTCAAGAGACAGAAGAAGCAGGCCTTTGGGATGCTACACTACTGTCTCCTGCGTGGTTAATTCTGATGAGATTTTTGAAGCACAGCCTTCAGCCAAGTGCTTTTTCATACAAACTCATCCATAGCTCAGAGACAATTAATCACCATTTATTACTCACCTTCTGGCAACACCCACTTTAAGCTAGGCACCGTCCACACACATCAAGAAAGAGTTCCAGTCTGAAGGCTTTGTGGTAAAAGGGAGCCATTTCTGAGACCCGATCCTGATGGACAGGCAGCTACAGACACCCGTGGTACCCCACACTGCTACTAGCATCTGCCAGAATAAAGCTGATGACAGGATAACTCAAACACAAATGCAGTTCTGTCACAAAGGGACAGTGTGTGTATTAAGTACACCAGCTCTATCTACATTTCAGGGCCTGTCAACTGCTACTGGTGTAGGGTACAACTAAGTCTCGTGGAAGGATTTTGGTGAAGAAACACAGTGATTCTTCACAGACTTACTGATCATAGCGCCTCATTTGGTTACAGTACATAGGAAAGTAGTTATTCTCTTCTTCTGCAGCATTAGTAACTTCTCAAACAAAGCAGCCTGATTGAGGCAGACAGTGAGGGGCTTATCAGCTTAGGAAATGGGAAGGATGGTCCAATTAACTGCCAAGCAGTCAGACATAATTCACCCTGACGAGGCCAGTGAGAGACAAGTCGGAGAAATGCATGTCCTGTTCATTTACATAACACCCAAACATTTTTCCCTGCAAAGTCTCCCCTTCTGGAAGCACTGCCTAAATAAGGAGCAAGCCACCAGAGGAAAATCCACCTGTAAGGATCTGCATCTAACCGGCACCCTCTCCCGAGTGAGCAACCGTCTCAGTGGCACAGGAGGCACTGACAGTCACCGAACTGCGGGACCCCGGCGCTAACAGCCATTACCAGACGGCCAGAGAAGCCTGTGCAAGGTTACCCAGGGTCCGCACCACCGCGCTGTCTTCTCAGACATCAAGGAACAGCACAAGGAGGCAAAATAACCCCAACCCCGCTCTAAGTAGGCTGGCTTCATCTCCTTTTCCTGAACCTCTTCTGCTAGCACAGAACGAGTTGGAATGTTACTGAAGTACTTTCACAGTGTTTGTAAAAAAATACAAAAGAATGAAAAGAAAAAAGCTGAAGGAAAACCACACGTAAACGCCGATTAAGAAAGCTGTGAATCCAGCTGCAGTGCTGTTCTTCGTGTCCTCTCCTGTGCTCAGCACCCTGCTAGCACGGGGTAAACAAAAAGAGGACACAGAGAAAGAGGAAGGGGAGAAATTCTATGAAAGATGCTAGGAGGAAAAGAGAAGGTTCTCAGTGAACCATAGCTCTAGCCTAGAACCCATCACCTAGGAGGCAAAAAGTATTTAAAGTGGGGAGGAGGGAGGGGTAAAGAAGTCCCCAAAACATCAATTCATAAATATGAGCTTTGCCTGACGTTTACAAAAAGACTGGGGTCTTTATTCCACAACAAAAATGCACGCGTGGGACTCGGTCCATCCTCTGACAAGGCACCTTGTTTTGTATAATCCTCTTCGTTTTTCACAGTGCCAGCCTTAAGCCTGTCATGACCAGAAACACGTGCTTTATGCACTGTGAGCAGGAGTGCAAAAAACCCCAGTTGTGTGGAATATTTATGTTACGTATGGCAACATCCTATTTGTCAGCCGGTTACCAGGAGCTAAGGAATCCGTGCGGTACTAGCGAAGTCGCCTTGCAGCAGGGTGTTATAGCGAGCACGAACCGGACTATATATGGTATGTTTACTGAACGATTAGGCATAAACATGTTACAGAAGAAATGATGTCCTGTGTGAGATGCTGGGTTTGCTGCTGCAAGGCAAACCGTCCTGCTCGGGAAGGAGTTCGTCACATATTCCTCATACGCTTCTGGCTGCGGGTGCCAGTGAAACCTCTAGAAAACAGGAACAGGTTATGCTGCAAGTAATGATTAACTGCGCGGAGGATCAGCCCTCCGAGCTCCACCCGCCAGCATTCCCTCTCTCCTTGCTGCTCTTCCTCCCCCGCTACACTTTTCGGCTGGGGCTGTTCGCAAAGCAACCCGGGGAGGGCAGGAAGGCGCACACACAGGCGCATGCCACGCAGAGCTCTGCCTCTGTGAGGGGATGATGGGCACGGACAAGTGCACCCTCCATGTCTTAAGAAACAGCTGGCAGCAGGCAAGGCAAGCAAGCGCTGCAACCATCCGCCTGCCCCAGGTTCAAACCCAGTCAGCACAGGCCTATTTATTTCATAATGGGGAGGAGGGGGGAGAATCCTGAAAGGGCAGAGGGAGGAGGGTGTACTGAAGGTGTACTGAAGATGCCTCAAAGCACGGGAGAAGGTTCGTATCTGGCTTCAACGTCCTGCCTAACCTGTTTTGTGGTATGTTCTGGTTAACTCTCCTTTTGGTCGATGTTGGCTTTTTTTTGGCACCAGACCCAAGCTACAGCAGCCCCTTCTCTCCTTAGACTCCTTTCACGCTCCATCGCACTCCAGCACAAACACAGGCACACGGAAAGCAGACTCCAGCAAACAAAACACTGAGCCCATCGCGGACTAAAACAGGACACAAGATTTCTTTACTGCAGGGAACGGGCTCTTGCTGATCAACTCACCACGACACCAGCCCTCAAGTGCAAAACTTCCCACCTTCTGTAGCAACTTTTGCAGCTCCTCAAAAGAAAAAAACCCAAAATGATACAAAGCGGTAAGGGGGTGAGAAAGCAAAGCAAAAAGATCCCCCAAAAGCCACCCCCAAAAACCACAGAAGACTTCATGCCATACAAATCTAACCGGAGCACGGTGTGCAGGGAGCAGCAGCAATCACCACATCAGGATGTGCCCCCGTCAACACAGCAGATTTATGTCTTCGTTCTATACAGTATCCAGAGGGTTACTGCAAAGCCCAAGATCAGAAATATACCTGCTAAGCAGCAAAAGCATCAGCTCAAAGGTGCGCTGGGTGGTTTCTGACAGGGGTTAAGCAGCTGGTAACCAGTGGCAAGAAGGTGGTGGTTGTTTCAGTAGCCATTTTAAGCAGCAGATGTATTAACCCTGGGAGCGCTGTAACAAAAGAACCAGGGGCAAAAACATGCTACAGAAACAAGGACCCCTAAAAGCTCAGCAACACACGCATACCCCTCCTCTGCCTGTAAAATAAACTTGGAGAAGCCAACCAAGAAGAAGGATTACTACATGACCTCCAGAGCAGAGCAAATCCCTCAGAGCAATGAGTGCTAGGCATCAGAAACTTCCTGGTTTCCAGTTGGTTGTTTCACGTTTTCTGGGGAGTTTTCATGCTGTGGGAAAGATTTCTAAGTACACTGAAAGTAAGCCTGCAACATCCCCTTCCACTCCCACAGCAAGTATGCAGTCCATAAAAGATTAAAGTGTTGGAAACATATGCTTGAGCAAAGACTTTTTTTTTTAAATCATATCAACAGTTTACCACTTGATGCTTTTTATCAAACTATTTTGCCACCCGTTTTTAAAGGCAGCAAGGTGGCAGGGGGGGAGGGCAGATCGAGCGAGCGAGAGCGGGTGAGATGCATGCAGTCTGTAACCTGAACGCTGTTTTACAGATGTATTTACTACACTGCTTTTCTTTGGGAGCTTTTCAGGCCAGGGTGGCCTTTGTCTCTGCAAGCTATACACTAGCCAGCTCCTAACAAGTAGGCAATCCTGGAGAAAACAGATCTGGCTCCTCTCAATCTGCTGGGATGCCGAGGCACGAAGATGTGCCTGAAAAACTTCTGTCCGGTTACAGATCCCATCAATCCCCTTGGTCACGCGAGCGCCTGAAGTCTGGTACAATTATTAACTGTGCTGCAGTCACATGAAAGAGAACAAGCTTCCCCCTCCCACCCTCATCCCGCGGGTAACATCATGTGGGCAGTGAATATATGAAGGAATATGGCGAGGTGGAGGGGATGGGGGTGGTGCGTGTGTGTCTGTGTGTGTGTGTGTGTGTGTAAACCTCAACTGAAAGGCTGCAAAACTGTACTTTTAAAAATTTACTTCTTTTTTGTGGATCACCATGTTTCAGGCAAGCCTGCCCAATGCTTGGACTCGTTCAGGTACCCGAAGGAGAATGAGGAGGGGGATCGTTATCTTCCCCACTCAATCCCACCTCCTTCAAAGAGGGAAAATTGGAGGTGTTTCCAGGTTCCCCCATTTCTTAAACACAATGACGATGGAGCATGGGAAGTATTTTTCCTGAAGCAGGAGTGGGCGATTTCTAAGCTGGTGGGGTTGCTTTAGAGGTGTTCTTATTTGCGGGGGGGTTGTTGCTCAACAGGTATGAGAGAGGAGAGACAGTGAAAAGAGCCCACTGTGCTGCTGAGGCAGAACTCCTGGCATCGAGACAAATGAGATAGGCAGCATGGACTAAAAGCCTAAGCGGTGATTCAGCTGCTGGGACCAGAGCCTCGTGCAACAGCCACCCTGTTTCATGGCCTGTGCTAGCCTGGGAACAGGTACGGCATTTTACAAAAGCTGCTTTTCGAGGCCAAAGGGGGAAATGACAGAGAAACAGCATGCAAACACCATGGTACCCGCTAACCCCCAACTGCACCTCCACCCCCTCCTCACAGACCTCCCAGTCAGTCCGCCAGAAGGATGGTGTTGCATTATTTGAAGCGCAAGCCAAGCATCACAGATGTTTGTGAGCTGCAGAAACCTGTGCTGGGAAATATTAAAGACTTCATCTCAAGCAGGATGGGAACCACGCTCCATGGCCACACAGCACCCCCCCTTCCTGGCTTCCCCTGACAAGTCCTGACCCAGTGCAGGATCCCAAAGCCAGGTGCATGGCACGTGCACTATTTAGGCCCGCAACAGTGAATTGTGCTGACCGCAGAAGGGAGGTAAGCAGGGCAGGCAGTGAGAAGGAGTCCCAGGCTTGACATCAGATGAAATTTTCTGGGCATGGTTAAAAATTTAAAGGATGGAGCTCCTGAAGTTGTTACGTCTCTACAGCCTTCAGCCCTGCGGCACATAATAAGAAGTGGGGGGGTGGTGGGGTGTGTATATATACAGTGAGTTGATTACATAAGATTAAACATAAATGAGCCCATGTACTTCATACACTTTCAAGTGCTACGTGCATTTTCAAGTTTAGTTATAATTGAGTATGTCCCCAATAAAACAAATGTGTTTGTAATGTTATACCATGCATCCATTTTATAAAATATTTTAAAATGTGCTTTTGCCTCGGCCCGCCTACACAAAATAATGAAGAAATATCACTCATCAGGAACTCCCTAAGAAAAAATAAACCTTAAAATAGCATGGTACGCTCACTGAGTAACAAGTATGTCTGAAAATCTGCTGTTCTTTATAGATTTTGCATCTGAAAACTGCAAGTCTCACACGTGCGCACGCACACACACACACACAAAAGACAGACAGACTGCTGCTGTGGACAAAATGGTGCCATTTAATACAAAAATCTGGTTTATGCACAGCCTGGCTGTAGTGCATGCTGGTCCCAAGCAGAGTGGGATGCAGCCAGTTATATCGAACAGTTGTGCCCTCAGCAACAAATGGTGCATTCATAAAACTGGAAAAGCCTCTGTCTAGGGGCTCACAGTTCTGCAAAGGAAACAATTGCTTGCTGACATTTTCTAAGGAAGGGTATGCCCAAAAGAGGTTGAGGGGGAAAATTATGATCTATAGGAAAGTTATGTCCAGAAGAAATACCAAACTATAATGGGGAACCTCCTAAATCTGCCACTGATTTACCTTTGCACTCTCCCTGGATCAGCTAGCCTCTAACAAAAGAGCAAGGCCACCTGAAAAAGACACACGCTTGGCAAACACTTGGCCAGTCAAGAGTATAGAAGAAAAAGAAGGGGAAAGAAAAAAAGCTTTCTTGTAGAACGCCAGCCCCTGAAGAAGTGACAGACATCATGCAGGCTGCAGCACACAAAGCCACATCTGACAGGCAGTTCCTCACAAGTTTCTTACCCTTGCCTTTATTAGCTATGCCACCTCCACACTGGTAACTAAAAGCCAACATCTGGTGCTAGCTAAATGTCAGCACAGACAATCCCTTTAATAAAAATTTAAAGAGTCTGGGTCCCAACGAGGAAGTCATTAGTGCTTTGAATGTAAGACCCTACATGAGAGCTGTAAGACTGAAACAATCCAGGCTTTTAAGCCAGGCAGAGCAGTGACTTCGGTGTGTGCTAGGCCACCTCTGCAGGCCCCCTGACACCTCACAGCAGGGATGCTCAGCTTGTGGCCCATCTGGATGGTTCCCCTGGTCAGCATGACGTGCTGGGGAGCCCAGACAGGTATGTGGATGCCCGGGGCCCTGCTCCAGGATGGGAGAGTGCTCCCCTGGCCTAGGGAGCTCTGGTTCCTGAAGCCAAAATGCCGGGCACTGCTGCCTGCCCCAAACACACCTGGCATCTGCATCACTGAAGCTGAATCCTGCTCACCCCCTAAGATACACGACACCCACGCAAGTCAATGCAGAAGTGCTCCTAAATGGCAGCTAAGTAGCATGGCTTATTAATAAATACCTGTCACCTGCTCCAGTCTACAGAGCTCAGCAACTAAACAAAAAAAACCCCAAATCACCCACTGTAACTGTGGGAGAGCCAGTGAGAGTTTCCATACAAGAAGACATGAACTGAGGCCCACCTGCATGTGCATAGGAAACTAAAACCAAGTGTCTCCAAACACTCTTGGCTGCCCCAAGGCTATGGTGGGGCATCAAACACATCTGCTCCTGACACTCGCGCAGCACCGAGGTCTCCCTTTTCTCGCCCAGCAAAACTTTTCTACCAAGCCCAACCTGACGATGAATGTTTGGGAGTAATGAGACTGTCTTCCCCAGCCAGGGGTAGCCCAGCTGATGAAGGAGAGAACAGAAGTTGTGTGTAATGGTGCACAGAATCAGTCCCTTCACTGCATTATTGAAAGACTTGGTGTGTAAAGAGATTTTAAGAGAGTACTCTTGCACCTATGCCTTTGCAAGGGTATCTGCAAAGGGGACACATGTAATTTTTCCTGCCCACAGAGCACCTAACTGTCCTGAGAACCTTTTATGAAACAATCGCAGAAAGCAGGGCTGTGGGCTTGCAGACTTGAACAGTACAAGTATTTTTCCTCAGTTATTAACAAAACAAACCAACAAAAAAAGGCAAACCAGGATGAGTGGTTCTTTAAAAGCAAGAGCCCTTCCTGCACCTTGGTGCTACAAGCAGGCAAAACCCGTGGGTCTGCTGGAGTCAAGGCACAGACGGTGAGCTCAGGCACAGCCAGCTACAGCAGCGGTTACTGGGCAGAAGCTAGTGAAGTGCAAGAGAATGAATGGTAATGTTTTTGTTTACCAGCTGTGCACTGTAAATGATTGCTATTGCAATAAAGTTTGCACTGTATTTGCATAAATAATTTCAACAGAACTGTATGAAAAGCCACTTCATTAGTGCCGCTTATCAGCTGGAGTCCTACAGTAAACACAAAACTGCAAATGCTTTTCAGAGGCATCAAAGCAATCTAAAAATTGTCCTTCTTACTTTATTCTTTGGTTAGTTTCCAGGGAAAGCAAAAGTTTACACACACGTAATGTTTTGTGCATGGTCCCATTAAACTTGCCCTCAGTACTAACTGAATGTATTTCAGAATTCAAGTAGCACCCATGATTTTGTTGCCCTCCGTAGACTTTACAAAGGCATCTAATACAACACACGATTGACTTATTAGGAAGGTAAGTTTAGTTTGTTTGTTTTTGTTTTAAACGTGGAGAAGGAGGTGAGAACACCTGGAAAGCTATGTGAGAACATCAACAGAGTTAAAAAGAAAATTACATCCCAGTCTCCTGAAAAGCTTTAAAATAAAGCTCTTTGGGAAGTCTGTGTGCAAGGGATGAACAAAGAAGTTCTTGATTTGAGAAGTGTCTTTGCTTTGAACACCGAGTCACAGAATACAAGTCTCTGCATCACCTTGCAAAAGAAAAATAAAGAAAAATTAAGAAAAAAATGAATCCTGCCTGAAATGTGTCACTTTTCGCTGCTGTTTACTTTGTTTGTTTGTAGTGGTTTGGTAAAATCCCACGAATATTTCAGACCAAAACCACAGTCCATATTTTATATTTAGATGAACTACTACAGCATCTTCCAAGAGGCTGTAACTGCAAGCCCTGTGTTGAAAGCTCCTCTCCCTCTGTGGCCCTGAGGACCATGCAGCCCCAGCAGGAGGAAGAACATAGGTCACCGCTGCAGCCCCTCTGGTGGTCCTCCCCCATGCCACCAGCCTGGCCACCACACAGCTCCACTGTGGGAGGAGTTCAGAGCTGAGTCCTTGACAAGGGATGGGTTTGAGCTGGATGGCTAATGTCTCTAGTAGTTAACATTTAAAGCTGACAACAAAGTCCCTCTCCTGTCTCTCTTCCATCTCCCAGCTGATCATGGTGGAAGGAACAGGATGGGGTTTGCCTCTTGAGCCCATGCTTCCAGTACCAACCCTGATTTAAATCAGTATAAAACGCAGCAGGCAAAGGAGCCTGAAGGTTTCTAACCGGGTGTGTTGAACACCATGACCTCCTCACACCCCCGCCCCACAAATGCTGAACTGCTGAATGAGATTCCTCCCGTTTCCTGCACTGAATCATCTGTGTCACCACAAAGATGAGATTTTTAACTGTGCGCACACGTTTCTGATTTGAGGGGCACGCAGCGGAGGGTGTTTCTCAAACTACTGTCAGATCAGCCACAGACGGTTTGGATTTCTTCCGTGTTTGATGTATCATTTAAGTAAATCTCTGTTTTCCCAATGAGGTACAACCTTTCAGTGATGCTGTTTTCTAGGAAATGTGCAGGTGAACGCTGCTGCTGCTTCTTTCTTTTGCAAAGCATTATTTGAATGGAGCTAGGAGGGACAGGATATGCTGATTTGCACAATTAAAAATAACTTAATCTCAACTCTGACATCAGATGCTTCAACAAATTTCATTAGGGCAGGTCACATGCTTTTTTTCCCAAAATGTTTTTTTCCACACCTCAACCTAAAATAATTTAATGAATTTATCTGCAAATTACCTCATTTTCGTTGTGAAGCTTATCAAGTACTTCTTAATCGCTACAGCAATTCATTTTGCAGAAATACAACAGCACTGCACCCCTCAAGAGCAATAAACAAACATCCCAGTCATCCAAGAGAAAGAAAGGTGAGGCAAACTGCTAAACCACAGTTCCTTAACCACCCTTCCTAACTAGGAGAGCTTTATATATCATTGCTTCAGGCAGGCAGGGAAAATATTGTGACCTCTTGCTGCTTGGCAGCACACTGCTGAAGCTAGTGGGAGCTCTGTGGATGCTGGGTAGGAGCAGGCCCGTATAAAGATGCAAGAAGCGATAGCAAAGATCATACTCTGCTCTGGATTGACCTGAGTCATGAGGAGCTCATGCTGTCAGCAAGAGAACAAGGAGGGTCATCTCACCAGAGCAGAAGAGAAGTCAAAGATGCACATCATCCTTGTAGTACCCCAGTGTACTCTCACCTGGATGAAAGCTTAGGGACAAGAACCACAACATGGTTTGTCAACCTTCTCCACCCCTTCCACCATCCTTTGACCTTGGACTTGTTCATTTTCTGTGTCTCTCTCAGTACATGCTCTGTGCTAACCATTCAGCATGCTGCGAGCCCTGATAAAAGTGGTTAATGTTTACTGAAACCTGTGTATGAACTGTACTAAACCTGATGTGGGGGGAGGCAAAGTTCTGCTAGCAGCATCCATGACCAATTAAAAAAAGTGTTGGTTTGTTGGGCTTTTTTTTTAAAACTTGATCTGCCATCTCTCTGTGTCACCCCCCCACAACAGCTGCATCAGTAGATGGGCAGGCAGCACAGTGAGAGGACTGAAAAAATGCTTCTCATCCATCCACCTAGACACTTCAGAATAAAGTCACCATTCTGTGTACCACAGGCCTTTCAAGAATACACAAAAGCAATGAAAGGAAAAGACTATTAGGGTTCTCTTGCTGGGGGGGTGGGGTGTGTGTGCATACTTTATCCCCAGAGAACTGTTTCCCAAATCAATCTGAAAAACCTACAGGCCCAGCTGTAGTGCTCTCTTCCAGCTTTCTGGGTCCACATATGCTTGCTTGAGCCATGTTCAAAGCATCCTCTTAATGAAGTGAAAATGCAGATTATTACTACTGTAAACTCCAACTACAGCCAGCAGCTGATTGGAATGATTGAGAAACCTTAACTTCACTGTAATTTCTTCTCATTAGAGACATATCCTTAGAAATAATCACCTGTTCCAACAGCTGTACCTGTGCACTATTAGGAAGAATGTTTTTGTAGCATAAACCAAATAGATGTATCACCCCTTCTTAGCTTTACTGGCATTTTCTCCTCCTTTATTCTAATAACCAGCCCAGAGAGCTCTCTCGTCCCTCCCACCGCCTCTGGTGACAGTGGGATGCTCTCAGGTGTTTAATGCCTTTTTTTTTTCTTTTTTTTTTTTTCTTTTTTGTACTAGAGGGCAGCAACAGCACCATAGTCACCTTGGAAACAGCCATCACCCACTGTTTGCAGAACAAACAATGGTACCTTTTCAGCCAGGCAAGGCAGGCAGGGCAAGGGGCAGCCAAGCAATTCTGGGACTTACAGGAGTGTTAACATATTGCATTCATTCAGTGCGTCAAAAAATAGTTCGGCACGAGAAGCAAGGCACTCTCAAAGTGAGAGCCTTTGGCTGGAAACCACAGGCAAGTGCACAGGGCTCCAAAGGTCAAACAAGTCTCCCCAGCCAGCAATGAGGTCTTTTCCTCTGATTTTTTTGCTTGCCCTCCTGTTCCCCCCTCTCATACACACAGAAGGAAGAAAAACACACCTATTTAAACTGATCTTATCCACCAGCAGTCAAGTGCTCAGCTTCCAAGGAGCACTCACCCAAGTTCTTCCAGGGTGCCAAAATATTTAAAAGAACTGTTTACCCACCCTTGTAGTGCTTTGTACCCAGTGCATCAAGAGGCATTTCCAGAAACGTGCCTTGCAAAGTTCACCAGAACTGTGGTTATTCAGCATTTCAGACCCTATGCCTAAGCACTGGAGCAGTTACGCACCCCTCTCCTTTCAGAATAATCCCATTTTCGCAGAGCCACAGGCAATCTGCTTGCTTTAAAACCAGCATGATGTACAGACACCTGGCTTAACAGCAAGTTCCTGGGGGCTGTCTATGACTCTATAAAATAAAGAACCCACCACCAAATGAGCCTTTTAACCTACAACAAGCATGGAGGTGGGGGGAGGGGGAAGCTAGATGTTTAGGGATATAGGTTTTTATCAATTTTAATACCCTCTCACAAGGTGTTCACTCTTGTGGCTGGCCGCAGGTGTAACATTTAAAGCAGAAGGAAGACTGAGGCATCACTCAGATACTCAAGTGCTTTATCACCTCCCTGCACTGGCTCACAGACGCCTGCATCATTGAGAATGAACTGAGAGCAGTCCAGCTGCCCAGCTCAGCAGAGGCCCTACGAAATCACGCTACCCTTTGACTTGCGCATAACCACAGCATCCAGGTGTGCTGTGAAGGAGTGCCAGCAGAACACGCCCAGCTGAGAACTGCACTGAGGTGATGAGAGCTGCACAGAGGTATAACAAAGCAAGTCCTGGGCAAGATCTGCAGATTTCCACATCACAATATAAACATTTTTCTACAGCCTTCACTCACCTTTGGAAAAAAAAAAAAAGGCCAATCATCTTAATTAGAGCATTAGAAACACTGACTGGTGCTGTCCTGCTAACTAAAGCCTCCAGCGAGCTTGTCCTTGTGGGCCAGACAGGTTCACTCACGACTACCACCACAGTAGCTCTGTTGAGTCAGATTAACATTACTGAAAACCTATCTGAACGTTCATTAAGATGCAGGTTAACATATTAACTGGCCTCACACAGCCACAAACATGGCTTCGGACACAGCAGGCTGTACCTTAAAAAGCATCAAGAGAGCTTTTTTTTCCCCCCCCTTTAATTGTGTTCAGCTAACTCAATTGACCTCAAACAATTGAGACACACACCCTTTTTGCCTGTCAGGACAGGGTCCTTCTCCGTCTTTCACTGCTGGGACAGGAGAAGTGAAATAGGTGTAGAGGTGATTCACATGCAACCCATCCTTCACTTACTCCTAATGGGGGGTGGAGGGGAGGGAAGCACATGGGTGAAAAGCCGCAGCTGTTACAAGGCTGTTTCAACTTAACAGCACAGGATTTATGGAAAACAAAACAAGAAGAACAGAAAAATAGCATTTGAACATTACCGACCTGAAAGAATCATTATAAATACCTCCTGCTCTGTGTAAGGGCTACCCTGGGCTCCATCTGCCTTCAAGGCCAAGAAAGGAAACATTAAACTTGAACAGCAGCCAGAATTTACTGTCTACTTTCTAACAGCGCCGGGCTGTGCTTAGACGGGGAAGTCTCTACCTGTGGCAGACCAGCAGGCAACACGTCAGCCAAGCCTTGCTGCCGCTGTGGCTGCCTCTGCACTTCGCACCGTCACCCTGACTCCAGCCAGGGCCTGGCAGAAGGACAAATAACGTGGCTCTGTCCCGTAGCGCTGACCTCTCCCCGAGCATCTGCAAGCAGCACCAGGTTCGGATGGGAGCACACTCCTCATGCCTCAGCAACAGGCTTTTTTTGGCAAAGGCACGCGCTCCAAAGGGCCCAGGCCCGACAAGTCAGGAAGGCAAAGGTACCAGCCAGATGGGAACGCTCTCCCGCACAGCGCAGCCTTCCAGCAAGGCACCACGACCGACGTTTACACAAACAAGGCTGGCGGATGCGTGCACATCCCCTTTGCTCCGGCATCACCGCAAAAACTTCCCGGGGTCACGCCGCAGCTCAGCGCACCCGTGGCCAGGCCTCCCTGCCCGGAGAGGCAGCAGTTGCTGCGGCAGGGCCAGCCCTTCCCCTCCCTTCCCCCCGCGCAGCCACCCCCACCCTCCAGGAGCTATATCGCAAATCCCCAGGCTGCGCCGACTGCCAGCTGACATAACTGTTTAGTCAGCAACCAGGGAGAGGAGCGGCCGCTCCCCTCCATCCTTCCCCGGCTCCTTCCCGTGGTACCTTCCCCACTGCCAGCAGCTGCCAGGGAAACAACCTCTCTTTCCCAACCCTTCCTGGCCTCCATGAAGTACTCAGTTTTCCAAAAAGTTTCTCGAGTTCTGCACACATCTGAAGGGTCTGGGTTGGTTCTTTTTACTAATTTTTCTCCTCCTCCCCGCGCCCCCCCCCCCCCCGCCCCGCCCTACCTCGCCAAGTGCTTTGTGTAACCCTCTTTCACCACCCTGCCCCATCCCCCAGGCAAGAGGAGATCCAGAAGCCCTGCTTTTGCTAGAGCAACTTCCTCCATTTGCTGTGAGAACATCACTCCAGCCGGCCCCGCGCCGCCCCGCAGAGGAAGTACAACATAATAGCCAGGCCCCAGGTGCCAAGGTTAGCTTGTCCTTTTCCTCTCCCCGGGATGATTTCCACTCCTTTTTAATACCACCCTCCTCAAGAGCTGGGGCTTAAAGGCCGTGCAAAAGTTACAAACAGAGGAAAAAAAAAAAAGAGAGAAAAAGCCAAAGGCCTCTGAAGCGCCACACGGCCTCTGCATGCTAAAGCACTTAACACGTGCTTGGGAAAGGTTTAACGTTTTCTGTGGGGCAAAAAGTCAGGTTTCATCCACGCACGCAAAAGCAGCACAACTGGAATCATACCTTTTTAAGTCAGGGAAGCCCAGCCCTTGCCAGCATGGCAGCGGTACCACCGCGCCGGCCTTCTCCCCGGCCTCCTCCCCCTGCCTAGTGCGGCTGCAACAACCACAGCCTGGGTCGGAAGGAAAACCGTACCCCAGGCCAGGCTGGGATAATGCAAAGCCTGGGCGAAAGGCAAGGGGGAGATGGGGGGTCATCCTCCCAACCACACCCCTCAAAGCACCGAGGAGGATGCAGTTTTCACCCTCCGCTCTGACATCACCCGTGTAGCTGGATACACAAGGTATTTCTTTTTAGATAGGTTTTACACACAGTGTGTTACTACACCTTTCCCCTGTCAGTTTGCTTGCACGGTGCATATCTACTGACTCCAAAATGCAAATAGTGTTGAGTTGTTGGAGGGAAGCTGCTACACTGGCTCATTTCGCAAAATCCTCTGCCTTTTGCAGGTGTAACGCAGAGAGATTAAAAGGTGTGACTGTGCCCTAGGTGCTATGATGCACAGAAACACGTCCCAAAACAAAATGGTATGCTGACATCCCTAAAACATTTCTTCTTATTTATTTGCTTATATAAAAGTCTATTTCACAGAGAAAAAAAAATGAAATCTGCCCTTTCCTCCTCTCCTCCCCATAAAAAAATACATGTGCTCTTTTTCATGTTTCCTTCCAGCCAGGCATCCATACAACTGACTTCCATTCATCTGATCACTAAACTGTAGAGTAACTGAGACAATTAACGACCTGTCTAGGTTTCTCATACCACGTACATAGTTACTAAAAGGAAAAAAATAAAATAAAATCTACAAATAGTCTCCAAATAACTACGCAGTGGCAAAGACTGAACATTCCCTAGAAGACTGTTTTAAGTTCAGAATTCCTTAATTCACTCTTCCACTGAAGTGCTAAAACCTCACATTCTACACAGGCTGCCTGCTGCCAAGAGATAGACAGCTGCAACACGTAGACACAAAAAGGAGGTGTCTTTTGGCTGAAGTTTTAGATTTCTCCATGCTGCCCTGTTTTACATGCTACTCCCCCAAACAGTTATAAAAAATAACTTCAGAAATCTAAAACCAAATGGCCTATTCTAACTGATGACGACCACCGAAGAGCCTGTATCAAGTGAGCAGATGCTCTAAAGCCCCTTTACAGTCTGTGTTCATTTGCAAGACAACTTCCTGTGAAACAGGCTCGCTGTTGCAGTCATTGCACTTGCTTGGCCTTTGGCATAGGTTTAGTTCTGTATTTTATAACAGAAGTCTGAGCATCCTAATAAAAGCTACATCAGTCTTCACTGCTGTTTTCCTTTAAGTTGGTATCTCTATGCAGTGACTGATACTCTGCTCCTGGCCACACAAACTGACTTCTCCCACAAAGGACTCCACACCGACACTGACAAAAGTTGCACCAGATTTGTACCAGTTCAGCCAGAACAAAACCTGGACCACAATCTTACACGATGAAACATGATCTCCTTACACAATATCAAGCATAATTAAGAAAGATACTCTCTTAAGATGGAAATTAATTTGGAAGCAGAAAGAACAGCTAAAGGAGACACGATTTATAGAAGCAACAGAATTTCTGCACAGCTAATGCAATGAAGAGATTTGCATCAAGAGAGCTGACAGAGAATGTGTGGTAAGGTGGGAAGATGAGGCTACCTTCACAGCTGACATTCTCAAGCCTCCTGATGCAACTAACATGTAGTTTTTTCACAGCTTGCCCTGAGGGTCAACACCTCTCCAGAACCTCTTCCCTCTCCTCCAGCTGCTCATTCCCATGTCAGGGAAAGCCTACGGTTTGCTTTTCCTTTAGTGACCAAAACAAAAGTTGGTGAGGTGTGACTGCTGAAAGAGAAAAATTGAAAGAGGACTGGCTACCCAGATCATGTTACAGGTAAGGCCTACAGAGAAACCCCATAAACCCTTGTATCAGCACCTCTGAAGAGAAGATGAGTTACATACAGTGCAACACAAATGAACTGCTAGAGGTGAGGGGGTAAACAAATTATGAAAAACAAAACCAAGTTCTCCTCCTTAGGCTGATTTTGCTGTAGATTATAAACAGCTTCTTCATCCTGTGATGTCAAATGCACATTTAGGTTGCCAAGGGAACCATTCTGAAGTCACTAATTCAACATTATTACGAATTTTTTTAGTTATTCAGGCAAAGACACACCAGAAAGGGGAAAGCTGTGAGGAAATACCTAAATATCAAAAGACTCTTAAGAGAAAGGCAGCTTCAAAGTGATAACAAACATCACCCACAGATCTCCATTGAGATTTTTCCCTTTGCATTGTTTGTAGTCACATACCTGGAAGAATACTTGCCTTGAAGTGGGGAGGGAGAGAAGTCTTAAATAGAAGTGGTGCTAAATACAACCTTTGAAGGCAAACACCACAATCTACCTGAAAGAAGGAGGCAAGTGAGAAAAGCAAAAGGGGTGTTGGGAGCAAGTGACGCAACATAACCCTGCTTCTCTTTCACTACAGTTCCTGGCATCATGGTACAAAGATACCCATGAACTGATAGTAGCCATGGAGCAGACGCTCCCTCTTACCTTCAACAAAGCTGGAAGCCAGAATGCAGTTGAGAATATAAAAGTTAAAAATGAATCTTCAAATAAAGCCCTCAAAGAACAGCTGTGCTGGTTTTTCACCATTGCAGCTCCAAGCCGGTAAAGATCCCACACCCAACAAGAGAGCAGATGCAGTTCCTATATACAAGCACAGATACAACAGACTCTGTTAATGACCCCCCACCCATGGAGCCAAGCTTGGATTAGGCTCTGTGTGCAGGAATTAATCAACCCAGCAACACTGCTACGTGGATTCCAGGATCCATCCTAGCAAGCGATGCGTCCTGTTTCATCCAAGGTTGATTTGAGGCCCCTGCAAAGATAAACTGGCAAAAAAAGCATTCTGCTTCTTCCACTTCTCCTCCTGCCCCCTGCTTCACTACAAAGACATGTTGGTTTTGACGGCTTTAGCACCCACCCTTTTAATGATGGCTGCACAGACTTTTAAAATCTGTCCTATCTGCACTACAATCAGATGTCCTATCCTCCTCTGCTATATCTTCTCCACTGCCTCCTTGTGCCAGAGAAACTAAATCAGCTGCATAGCAAGCCAGATTAGAGAACTGATCCAGCCAAAATTGAACATTTGAAAGGCAGGAGAACAAATACAGAAAGTCTGTATCAGCTTCTTGGCCTAGTGCTTCAGGTCGTACCTTTAAGATATTTAATGCCTTTAATATTTATGATATGTAACCTAAGAAAAAAGGCAGCAAAGAAATTACTTGTAATTAAAGCAACATATAAACATGTCCTACTGCTTACACATGCAGCATGACTTTATGTCAGCTTTTAGGTTTTCCTGATCCAACACCCAAGAGCAGAGACACCTGCAAAGCATATGCCATGCTAGGGCTCGGTTCCTTGGTCCTCGCGCAGCCTTTGGGGTACTAAATTTAAGCTAACACGTAGAGCTGCACCAGAGCAATACAAGTTCCCGGTTCAACAGTCAGAACTACAACCACAACTTGATAGTTTAAAAGGAGAGCCCCTGCCTCACTGCTCCCAACAGACACACCAGCTACTTCCAAACACTACATAATTCACAGAGCCCACGGAGTGCAGCAGTGAGTGCTGAACAACTTCTCAGAATGGTTCTGTACACCACAACGCTGAAGATTATCTACATAAATCAGTACTACACGATGAACGGGGCTTGTTTCTCCTAAAACCACTGTATTTCATCAATACATCGAGAAGATTAAGAAAGGGAGTAAGCAACCTAGATAAAGCTGAGTTCTCACTGTGCAAAGCTTTACCAAAAGCGCCACCCTTCATATTACTGGCAAGCAAGTTCCCAGTTCTGGCAAGCTGGAATAAAGTTTTTCACCAGCTAAACACAAATCAAGTAGCATGCATCATTTGGTAGGCAGGTTAAGGTAGGGCTTCAAAAGCCAAGGTTCCTTTTTAGGCTATGTCAGTACTGAAGAATGCGTAGCACTTTACACAGAGAAAGAAAGGGGTTAGCATGACCTGATCTAAACCTCTCTCCTTTCTCACTCTCCACTTCAGAAGCTGCTGCATTTCAGTAGCATTGTAGGCACTGATTTGTAAGGCACCCCAGGAGCGATCTAAGGTAAGTAAACACTAGCGGCGTGGTTGGTACCAAAGCAGAGTTCTTCTGACTGTGAAAATTAAGATCTCCAAGTCCAGCAACACAGAGCAGTCCTACAGGTGGATAAATGGGCTGGCAGACTACCCAAAAAAAACCCCACCAAAAGGAACATAATGGGTTTACACCAATAAGTATTTTACTTCAAGGAGTTCAAACCAATACCTCTGATACATGCTGAGACCAAACAGATGGGAGAATCCTAGTTATTATCCCACATAAGCGGTCTAGCATTTGGATGAGGAAAGTGGGCACATGTTTTTGTGTGCACTATCATTTGGTTTGGGTGGAGCTCGAAGAAATACCCCCAGAGTAAGCAAGGACAAATGTCCCTTGTCTTTGGGTAAGTTGCACGCTCTAAGGTTTTAGATAGGCAGGGTGTGCTTCAGGCTGTCACCTGGGGAGGACCGGGGGAAATATTAAATGGAGGGATACATGGACGCTGCTGTTAGAATCTGGTAGTGTATTTGGGAAGGAAGGCAGAGAGAACTGTTTAAATGAGCAGTTCTCAAGCAATTGGGATGGAAGCAACTGAGCCAAGACCTGCAAACACCCTCACCGATCAGCATCTTCTGCCTGTAACCTGCCAACACTGAGAAAGTTTCCCAAAAAAGCTGCTGAAGAGGAGAATCCTGGCAGCACCTGGAAATCTTTAAGCCTGTCCAAGTATATGTCTTACAGCAATAAATATGTAGGCAAATAAAGCACTTCTGGCATGTGCCTGTGATAGATGTTAACAAGGCAAGCTACAGCTTTAACAAGTGTTCGGTGAACAACATAATCAAAAGCATGGACCAGCTTCTGCATAATAGCTGATACTCAGATCAGGACTCCAACCTGTGAGGAAGGCCACAGAAATGATACAGCAGAGGTCCACAAAATCCTGAAAGGCATGGAGCAAGTCAGTAGTGAATGATTACTCTCATAATACAAGTGCTAAATGGTACTAAGTGGAAGCATCTAAAGCAGGTTTAGAAGTTTTTCTCACCTCCCCTCAGAGCAGGCATGTAGTTAAACTGCAAAACTCCCAGCCCCAAGATGCTGAGTGTCCGTACTGGTTCTAAAACCTACTGGACAAGCTTAGGAAGACAGACTGTGGAAACTAATACCAAACCTATATAAAACCCCTTTGGCTAAAGAGATTCCAGGAGCTGTCTGTTGCTGGTAGACTATAATAGGAAAGAATCATTAATAGGTGCCCTTCTTCCATATTCTGTTTTGATAAATCCACATCAATCAGCATCCTGGGCTAGATCCGCTTTTGGTCTGACTCTGTATATTAGACACAAGTAGGACTCCAGTTTTTGGTTCTGCAAGCAAGAAAGTGCAGTGTGACTTACTCCACAGGACTAAAAATCCTTGTGACACAGATCCAAGGGTATTTATGTCAGCTTGAAGAGGCATTCCCTGCTCCGAACCCAAGCTTCACTGGAGAAGCAGGTACCAGGAACTGCTCATTCCAGGACAGGGCAGTCCCAAAGAAATGTCGCTGGAGCCGCAGCTTCTGTGTGATTCAGGTCAGGGTGATTTCAAAGGTTACCATACCACAGCTGTCTTCCCTGTCTGACAGCCAGAGGTTACCACACTTGCAGCAGAAACGTGTCCAACTCCAGAGCTGCCCATAATTGAAGTTTTAACTACCAGTTAATTCAGTTTAAGCACAAGGAACTCTGAAGTGTACTGCTTGGGAGGGAAGAGATGCAGCCACACTTTGCCTTCTCTGCGACACAAACCAAGCCTTTCACCCAGGGACAGAGCAGAGCAGGAAGACAGAAACCTCCATAAAAACTGAAGTCCTTTCCAGAGCAAACGTTTGCCTGAGGCCCTCACATAAGGCAGTGAGTACAGGCACACTTACTTCCAGGCCTTTGGGCAGGGATGGTGGTTAGAGGCCCATTTGTGGACCACCTCCAGCAGGAAAGTCCAGCGCAGAGCCAGGCCTCTTGCTGGTACTGCCACAGGCCATATTAACTTGTCGCCTTCAATACGCATCCAGCAGAGTTCAGGTCATGGATTTGTTGGAAGTTCATCACTTATTCAGGCTTTTGTGCGAGAGGTCATTGCTGTCAAACTGTCTGCTTTCACGGGCACAAAAGCTCATGTTAAAATGTAAATACTTACAGGTGTTCCACCAGCCACTCGAGATCAAAGTCAGAGCAAATATATTAGCCTAGCCATACTTTACAGCGCTGGTATTACTTGAATTGTCATCTGTTTGCGAACCAAGGTTTTTCTGTGGATTCATATGCCTACGCAGGAAGCATGATCTAATGGTGAAGATGCAGGACTGGAATTAGAGCATTCAGGTTCTTTTCTGCCTCTGTTACTGTCTCCCTCTGCGACCTTCAGTAAATAAATTCTTCACGCCACTGTCCCAGTTGAAAAGAACGTGAACAGATACTCGCTCGGTCCCACACAACTGCTGTGACCCTCCATCCTTTTTGCTAATTGCTACAAGAATTACGGAACGATGCGGGAAACTTTAATCTGACTCGTGACGTTAACCTGAGTTAACTAAAAGCAAGAGCCTTGTAAAAGAGCCCACTGCACTCTTCCCCAAAGCTGGTATTACACTGTTTGTTTTTCAAGACAGATTTTCTGCAACTTATTATTACATTGGCCTTGAAAGAGACACAGTTTTGCTAATTCAGCTTCACACCCGCCCAGATAGGTTGACTTAGCCCTGTTGCCTAGATCTGTGCAGTGCACACCACATGCACAGAATTCAAGCACGACTTCTGCATTGGGGTAACACCACAAGACTTAGCAGCAGGACTGTGCTGGCACAGGCCTACTGGGAAAATCAACTCCCCAGTTGTGGGAAGAAGCAAAGCCAGTGGAGGCTGCAATCACCACGTCACCCTGGAATCCAGTTTCATGTCCAGTCCAACCTCGTTCTGTGACTGAGCTGCACAGTTCTGGAAAAGCTGGTATCCTCTTCCCTCAGCACTTCCAGCTACATGTCAGATACTCTTGCAACTTTCGGAAACTACTGTATTAGTTATTACATTGGAAGAAACCATCTCAGACCCGAGAGGAATTCGAATTCGTGCAGTTCAGTACCTATCATAGGGGTAATTTTGCACTGTGCATCCTATGTCACCAAGGTCAGACAGCCCCACCGCCCTTTAACTACGCAGAAGCTCTCACTGTCAGGGACCCTTGGTGTACAGACAGGAGGAATGACAGCTTCATTAAACCTCACGGGTTAACGGGAAGTGCCATCTCTCTGGAACAACACAGGGGAGTGGAAGGGAGCTGCGAACAACTGTGTTCTGATGTGCATTCCCTTCCTCTGCTCAAGCAAGCGCAGAGGGCCAAGCGAGCACACATAACATGCACCCTGCAGGATGCCACATCCTGCTGTATTTCATACGGCAAGCCAGATACTTTTCAAACACAGTATGATGTTTGACAGTATGATCTGTCACACTGTGACAGGTTCTCAGAGACAACACTGGGGAGGGAGAAGGGATCAGGACTGACAGATTTATCCAACAGCACTGAAATGTTCCTAGCCAGACTTCTCTTAAAAGGTAAAAAAACAAGCAAACAGATACACCGCAGACACATATGAATGTTACAACACGTATTCTTTCTGCTCCTTGCTTTCAGTACCTCAGTTCTACTGTTACGAGTTTCTTGTAACTCTCACTCACTCACCCAAAAACTTCCATTCCTGTAGAAAGCAGAGGTCTCTTTTGAAGGGGGGTAAGAAAGAAAAAGAAAAAACCCCTAAAAATCACAGAGGCTGTTTTATGTACTGCTTACCACCTAAACCTGCTCCCAGCCCTGCTTCCCCTCGCCCCCCACACACGGTGCTGCGTTTTAAGGAGCACTGGTTATGCTGACATCAGTGAGGCTCCGGGGGCCATCCAGGCAGCTGTTCCTGCTCCTGTGCGTGGCCAAGAGCCAAGTTGCTCTGCCTTTTTGGTGATGTTCCCTCCTGCCGGCTACCCCCACTCCCGCCCACACGTCTGCAGGGTGGGGTGAGGTGACCACTGGCAGCCTTTCCAAGGGAACCTCAGGGAAACAACAACAACAACAAAAAACAACCCTAAATAATGAAAGAAAGTAAAAAAAAAAAAAAAAAAAAAGAGGCAGCAGCTTTCATTTCCAGCCTCTGGTCAGAAACACTCAGCGATTTTTTGACAGTGTGCTCTGGATTCAAGGAACTGTGCTGCTTCTTCCCGGACAGGCAAGGCTCAAGTTGCCCTTAGGACTTTGTCACCTAAAGGAGAAAAACACATGCTCTGTCCTTCCTCTCCTCATGCGCAGGGACAGCCCATCAGCATCAGAGACTGGCCCGCAGGCCCCACGCCGCTCCGTACAGCTGTTCCCCTGTTTTAAAGCCGACCCATCCTTGGAGACAGCTGTTCTCCAGCCAAGCAGAGCAGCAGAAAGCTCACCCAGACCAACCTGGGAGTGCAACGTGGGTGCAAGACATCTTTAAGACGCAAGGAAGTGGCGACCGTGGCACTTTTTCTTCCCTCTACTGCTCCCCACAAGGACAGGACACAGTGCCAGGGCAGGCGGGGCATGCCAAAGGTACCTTTCGGCCCTGCCAGCACCATGGGGGTAGGTTTTAGGCAGCTGGCAATTCACAATCAGCGGTGGGGAACATCCCCGTGCTGAGCCACAGCCAGATCCCGGGAGAGAAAAGGTGACAGCCAAGCCAACTTCACGTAAGCCCTGGGAGCCTGCAGCTCAGACCCCATGTCAAGATTAGGAAAGTATGCACACACAGAGAGCACATGAGCTGCCCGAGTGCTTTCGTTTAACTCTTGCAGACTCTGTATATTTAAGGAGTTTAGGTGCATGGCACCACTTCTTGCCAGCTCTCTTCAAAACCAGCTCTTCCCAGTCTGCAAGACCTGTGCCGCTTCGTCCAGCTGAGCAACACTTTCTCAAGCAGGTCAGAAACTGAAGTCAGCAAGGGGAGTTTGGAGCAGAAGCTCACACGGGTTAAGGATTCTGGCTTGTGTCAGGAATACTTTTTCTGAAAGTTAAACGCCAGCCCCAGTCCTGAAACACTTCCCCTAACTTCACCCATGCCAGTATTTGACTTAAATGGAACAAACTACTTAAGTAGAATTATACCTGTGTTTAAAGCGTCTGCAGGATCAGTGCTTGGCGTGATCTAGACTTGCCTCCAACACACACACACACACACAGAGGCAAATTTAAAAAATACCCTGAGAGCCATCAGGCTAAGCTGTGCTAAGACAAAATGAAAAGGATAAATACAGTAACCTCCATCACACCACATTTAAAATTTACATCTACGTATGTTGCAGGATGATTCACTGGGATGGGAGAAACAGGAATGCCTGAAGGCTACAGCTGGAATCAAGAGAAGGCTCCGGGATACTCAGCTTATCTGGGCAAAGAGTAGTCTCAAAACCAAGGAGATCTGTGCCACATCAGCACCAGGACACTGAGGATTATAGGAGTCACTTGGGATTTTTTTAAATTTCACCTCTTCTACGGAATAATACTTTAAGTACAGCAACATTAACAATACTGAACTGCTGAGGAGCCCCTCTTCAGCCAAGAAACAGACTCAGCTCCTTCCTTCTCTATACCCAGCACAAAAGCAGGAGATACAAACAGGAGCTTCCCTGGAACAAACCAGTCAAATTCATTCAAATCTTCCTGAAGCGCAGCAGGGCAGAACCCATTCCTGTTCCCAGAGCTTATTACAGTAACATGACTAAACATGCTCAGCAGTCCAATGTGATAGGATGCATCCATTTGCTGATGCCAGAGGAAGATGCATGTCTCTCCTACATGGCACTGCTCTCACAGGCTGCTTTTCAAAAGATGTTTTGAAAAGCGACCTGCTGCGTACATTCTTCACAAGTCATAGTATCACCGGCTGTACAAGTGTTTGACCTCTACTTGCTATGCACCGCGGACAAAAATCTGACATCAGCTTATTCCAACCTTAGTAACACCAAACTGCTCCTGCAAAACTGGCTGGGACAGACTAAGACAACGCACCGATGAACTCCCAGACGGACCCCTGAAGTGCTGAAAATGCAACTAGTTTTAGTACATGAGCCCACATGTTTCACATTTGGGTTGGTTTAATCCAAGTAAGTAACCTGATTAAAATGGAAGACTTCTCTGGAGGTCTAATTTCTAGATGTTTCCATTACTCCATGTGCTTTCATGTTGTATAAACATAACAAATGATACATACATCACTCTTGAGATGATTTAAGAATTCAGTTTAAAGCTACAACTCAAGTCACTCAAGGCAAAAGAATTAGATTACTCTGTGAACAGCGAGAGCCCGAAAATGCACTTCATTTTAGTCTTGGGAAGGTGATGTACTTTGGGGCTGACATCCTTCTATTCCCAGCTTCTTATTCCAATTTCTCAGTTTCAAAACCTTGACATTTGTCATTTTTACATACAGACTTAAAGCAAAAGGGAGAGAAAAGGACACAATCTGACTGTGATGATTCTGTGTAGTAAAGCTAGGAGTGGTTTTGCTTCTAAACCAAACCACCAGGCACAGAGCACATGCATATACTCACGCTGGTACTGCTGTCTAAGGAAGAAAAAATAAAAAAATCTTTGTCCCTTGTGTGCAAACTAAGCATTTATGAGAGCTGCCCAAATTCTGCCTTGCAACCATAGCTCTGTTTATATGCAGACACCCCAGCAGCAGCAGTGCAGGTTCCCAGCATGCCTCAACCTTGGTATCTGGAAAGGCTCCACTATGGGGTAAGAAGATAGTTAGAATTAAACATTTATACTGAGGTAGTGCCGAGCAGGTCAGTTCCACAATGTGTTAGGTGGCTTTTCAAAACTCGGTAATTGAATGCTGATCCCTGCCCCGAAGAGTTTACAGTTTAGGAAATCAAAGCGCAACACTTGGCATCTGTATACTGGGAATTAAACAAAGACCACCAGCAGCTCATTTCTTGGGCCTTTGGACTAGGCAGCTCTTATAAACATCCATCACCAAGAAATGGTGGAAATTTTTAAATCAGCAGTCTGGATTTTCCTAATCCACATCCGTGCTACCGGGTTGTGCAGCTCTGTCTGAATCCCCAGCTGGGACAGTAACCACAGTGTGCAACTTGCACATGCTGCTGGCATCTTCTCGCCCAGTGTCAATTATTTTTGGCCCAAATACTTTTTAGCAATCGTTTTGAAAAGACAGTGAGCACACAAACGGAAACATTTACTGCAAGTCAGACGATTCAGGCAGCGCAGGCACAAGAGAGGCTGCCAATGCATGAGGTCAAAAGTCAGGCAACAGCAGATCCTTCTGCACAGGGTCACCCAATACTCCAGGACGACCCCAGGCAGGCATCAGTACTATGCAATACTAGCATACGTAGATGGCTACCAGGCAGACCACAGCCACATGCAAGTCCGTGGCGTTGCAAATCTACTAACCCACATCTTTCCCTATGGAGATTAAGAGTTACACAATGGTGTAAATAAAAACTCTGGCCCCAAACATGCAGGGGCCATCTCTGCCCCAGATCCATCCTCAGGGAGAATTCTCTACATTTTCCTGCAGGGAAGGACAGGAATGGGAAGGACAAGTCCTCCTCCCACTCACCAGAGGAAATACACACAGAAAAGCTAAAAACCCAGTCTCTAGGATTTAGACAAGGAAGGTAGTAATGGCCACGCTGTTTCAGTGATGCCCAGAACCAGAATGGAAGATAACTTAGTTCAAAATAGGCTATTACATCACCAATTCAGATCGCTGTTTTTCAAACAAGCACCTAAAAGAGATGCACGGACTTGTAACTACACCTGTAGGAATTTCTAGCACCAGAAAAACACAAAGACACTATTAGGGCCTATTTTTTAAAGTTTCCTGGCATCTTTCATGCTCTGAAGGCTCAAGAGCTCACAGCTGTATATACCCCACATAAAATCTTAGTCCAGGGATGCCTGAAAGAATTTTGCTGTTGATTCAAACGAAGCCACGTTTTCCACTTCCTACATGCTATTTACACATCTACTGAGTTATTGAACACAGACAGAACAGCAATCCTAACAGGGCAAGATCTGCCTTCAGCTGGGCCCACTTAACTGTTCCAGGAACACCTTAACTTTTGTTTGCTGACTTCTGAGCATTTAAAATCAGTAATCTTACCTTTTTTTTTTTCTTTCTTTTTTCTCTAGGAGAAAAAGAGAACCGTGGAAAATCCTCAGTCACTAGATTTAAAGAGCTTACAAGTTCCAAACGCTTTGCAAGTATAGATTGGGAACTGCTTGACCTGCAGTTAGTGGAGCTGCAGAGTTTACAGAATCCATCAGTTCCTTCCTGCAGAGTTTATAATCTGCACAGCTTCCCTCCAAGGTAACCAGCATCAGCTCTGAGGTACAGATCATTTCACCCACCCCTAGAAATTCACCCTCTAGTTAGGTGGAATGTGGTGGCCACTTCTCGCTCTGCAAAAAGATGCTGACATTTCCCAAAAAGGAGGGATGGAGAAGATTTACCCCACAAAGTGTAGGTAGCACCGATACGACAATAAAATCTTCGCTATTTAAAGAAAAGCATGCTCTCCAACAATAAACCAAGTTTACATCAGGGAAACAGGAGCACTGTGGTGCATCTCACTTCAACCTTTTGCAACATGGAGTCAGGCTCCTCACAGTTCAAAGACTGGCAGATCTTGCCAAGCAGAAAAGCCACCTATCTGCTGTAAAGGCTGGAAGTTGCTCCAAGACTCGCTCCAGAAACTGCCAAGGACCACAGTCTTGAACATTACTTGGAAATGTACTAAGGGACACCTGGTTGGACCATCTGATAAGGAAGAAGAGCAAATTATACCTGCAGCTGTTAGAAGAATGCAGTGAAGGAACCATACCCTCCAAATCAACAAAATACAAGGCATAAGTTACATCTCTGCAGAGAAGCACTTGTCACTGCACTCATACTTCTTCCCCTGGAAAATAACAGTCAAACTTCACAAATGGAAGCCCTTAGTAACGCAGCTACATCTCTACCACAACTGGCTTCTATGGCACACACTTCAGTTGTCTCACTTGAAAAGCAAGCCTCCTCCAGCAGCTTTCCTACCTTCCACCCAAAAGCATCAGGAAGTAGAGACAGAAGAACTCCTGAGTTGCACTACAAGTTATCCAAGCGAAGAGGGATTCAGGATAGCTCCAGGCTTCTAGGGAGAAGGAGAGGACGAAGCAAGGAAGCATGTGCAGAACACGCCACAGCCACCTGTTGTCCTCGATAAACAGGCAACTGCATCGACAGGAAAAAACCACACACATGAATGCAGAATTGCTCTCAAAAACACTAACAGCCATGAGACACAATTAATTTAATGAAGAAAATGCATTTTGTGTGACAAGAAGAGGAACTTAAACTAGGTTATTTCCCCTACCCAAAGCTGAGTGGCCCAAACTAAGTGATATTGCTCCCTATAGGAAATACAAGGAAGTACTGCTGCTCACTGGTGCAGAACCCGGAGCAGTTCTCCCTTGCCCAAGCTGTAACGTTAGCAGTGTAAAGGAGTGCGGCCTAAGCACGGGAGTGGAATTTATTGCTGTGATGCAAGCACTCTGAGCAAAGCACTCCCAGGTACCAATACACCTGAACACTGACATCACCTGCTGTACGAAATGGGACTAACATGAGCTCAAGTTAAAGCCAGCTAATCACACGCAATGAAAGCGAAGGCCAGCTGCACTCCAGTGTGAACATTCTGCTTCTCTCATCCTCAGAGAAGCACATACCTAAATCAACTAAAAAAAAAAAGTAAGGTTTGTCAATGGCTGATCCTCCTCTGTTTTCAAAGGACAGATGATGCAGGCCACCCGTTCCTAAAACACCTACAAGCACATTTGTGTTGGTTCAAGAAAGCACATGCTACCACCTGCTAAAACATCCACCAGGATATGACAAGCGGAGAAGTCTTATATGTATCAGAGGCTGACACTTCCACTAACCACAAAACACATTTATGGTTTTAGAACCAAATTAGCAAGTAATTCAGGCACATCAGCACAGAAGATATCAAAGATGCTTAAGCTACTTTTTACCTACAGTGACTTAAAAGTCCAAATTAATTTTTTCAAAGCTGGTAGAAAGTACACTGGTAAGTCACTTGCCCACTGCGTGCAAGCAGCTCTCCCCCACTTTTTGAGGGTCGTACACAAATAACATCCCTCGTGGAAATGGATCTTCAAAGAAACTTCACATGCCAGGATGAGGAAATGTCTTATTCAAAAGGAAAAGCATCTCTCAAAATACTGAGATAAAATAAGTAAGGAATTAAATAAGATTAAACACAAAACATTTTTGCTTAGGAAGGTTTAGGTGCAGTAACATGGTGGAATTTGAAAGTTGCATTCCAGGTACTTCTATGGGAAGATGGGCAAAGGGTAGGGAGAGGTAGGTAATCAAGGCCTGAAAGGTCTCCTTCTCTAATGGTCCTCAGAATACCTATTTTAGTTTGGGAGCCTAACAACGCCCTTGGGGGATTCTGACATCTTTTCTTTTCCCTTGCTGCAGCACCTCTGCATATGGCTGGGACTCCGCAGGTGAATCCTGTTGTTAAAACAGCTGCCTTTCTCTACATCTTTAAAGAGGTATTCAGATTCTCTTAGCCTCACTTAGTTGAATCACTCTGAATAAACAAGTCTCCACCCATCGACGACTTCTTTTGTGTAAAGCACCTATTCAAAGGCAACCACCTTTATTGATTGCTGGGCTGGCCAACCTGAAAGCTGAAATGCCACTACTGAAAAAAAAAAAAAGAAAATTAAAAAAAAAAGAAGTGCAGAACACACCAGGAAGCACAGGTCCAGGCACTGTTCGGTTACACCAGGACAACTCCTTTCGAACTGCAGGAGGCTGCTCTAACAGGTTTAACAGCGGCACAGACACCAGCCAAGCATCCCACTGCCTCCTCTCCCTTTTGTCCAGACCCTTTTCCTTGCTCTGGCCCCTTTCCAGCAAAACACGAACAAGCCAACCAACGGGTGTCCACACCGTATGCCCCAGCTGGCAATTATTTGTACTTGTAGTATTTCATAATAAAGCATTATTAGCCTGAGCTCTGAGCAAGTTTTGTGACCCTGCTCTTAGTAAAACGCTGAGGGACGGGGGGGGGGGGGGCGAGATGCTCTGGTATCGCTGTCTCGGAAGCTCAAGCGCTTCTAAGTTACTGGCCCTCAAATGTTGGTATTCAAAACAGAGGGGCAGGGTGGGGTGGAGGGAACACCTTCAAGTGGGAAAAACATCATGACTGGCAGACATCAAAGATAAGCCATCATCAGATTTCTTGCACCAAAGAAGAACAAAGAGTCAATGCTCCTGAAATTCCTGTTCAGAAGTACCCCAGAACAGAGCGCCAGCACTTCCCACCTCAGCCAACCTCACCTACTTTCATTTGTAATCAAATGCTGATAACCAAACCTGGCCTGGCAAAAAGCACTCTAAGTTTCAAGCCCTTCCTGGCTCCACACAAACAGCTGACTTTTCAGTCCATCACCAGAGAGTGGCACTTCCAAAGGTACCCAAGTCCTGCCTTTGAAATCACTGCCTATAAAGATGCTTCTGAATGCCGGAGTGGGGGCTGGGGTGGGGGGTGGGGGGTGGGGGGGCACAGCTCCCATAGTTGCTGGTTTATGTAGGATATTAAAAACCAAAACAACAAAAAACCCAAACAAACAAAAACCCCTCAAAAACACAAAACCAAAAACCACACAGAAAGGATTCCTCATACATGTCCCAAAAGAAAATCTGCTTTAACTGATGAGCAACAATTTTGGCAGGTCAGATCTCCCACCCAAAAATAACAAGGCACTGCATGGTCTCAGAGGACAATTCCTTCTCACCCCCAAAGTTTACATCTGCTCCTCAAGACGTTTCCCAGCAAAGCTGCATGGTACCTGAGCACTCCATCCATGATGGAGCTGTACTCAAAAAACGATGAAGCAGTTCCTGGCCCCTTTCCAAGCTGCAGAATACACTTCAAAAAGCATGTTTAAAATCTGTAATCCAATGACTGGCCATCTAGCTCGAATTTGGAATGAAAAAGACATTGAGCAACAGGCACTCTCACTACCTTCAGGAGAACCAAAAGCTGCAGGAACCTCTTCCTCTACAGGCAGTTGCGTCCCAAGAAGCTACCATGTACATCACCAAGGCAGCCCTCTCAAACTGGTCCAGTAACAAGGTCCAGTAACACTCATTTTAAAACAACCTTTCCTGTGCTGAAAGCAGACATGATTTCACATGTTTTAAGAGTGTACATCTAGAACACACATTTCCAAACTTAGGCATCATTCATCAAAAAGTTAAAAGGGGCTTTTTCTGCACATGCAGAGATTTCAGACTAACAGGATTTACTTGTTTTCTGCCTGTTCCTGGGGAACCTCTGCAGTTTCTTTTTTCCCAAGACTGTCCCTACAGGCTGCTATCCAACATACATCAGATGCTCTTGGAGCAACAGTTAACTCTGGAAGGACGTTTGCAAAGGGCACAAACTGAGGGCCCAATGCTGGTAAAATTTCAGCATACTGGGGGAGGGTGGCATAACTCCTCTATGTAGATAACTTGAACACTCAAGACAGTGCCCTGGAAAGCTTTATTCATGGATCTCTGTTGGTTTTTTTCCAGATGCTTTACTATCAAAAAACATACTTTAAGTCAATAAAAAATGTATTGCAATTTAAAAAGTGAATCCCTTACAAAAACACCCAGGTTAATTTTAGCATCCTTCTGTTTAGCTGCTTAGCAACACTTATCCTATGACCTTCTAAGCGCCACCTACTTTTACAAGGGATAATGAACACAACCAAAGGGATTTATCTATATGTTTTTAATCTATACAATGTAAGTACATGAACAGTTTTTATTTAAGCAAGAAATCCAATTGACAGCAATCCAAACTATTTCTGCTTAAGAAGAAACTTTCACAGGCTAAAGTCAAGCTGTTGTTACGACTGAAGCATGACTTCAACATGGGCTAAGTGATAAAATCCATAAGGATTGGGAAAAGCACTACAGAAGTCAGTGGTGGTACGCCCTGGGAAACACTGCACTTGCCTTTGGTAATGAAGGAGATTATAGATATTAGTAACAGATAATGATATTCAGCTTTCTCAGTTTTGAAACTTCAAGGATCTCCTGACCCTCAGAATCAAAAAGAAAAGCCATTTTGTCAAAGGGTCACTGAATACCGTAGAGTTAAGAGTGGGCACACAACCTGGGTGAGCCAAGCCTGAGTAAGATTTTTCACTACACTGAAAACTGCAAGCAAATAAAGCTTCCAACACCCAGGACCAGTGAAAAACAAACAAACAACCCCCCCCCAGAAAAACAGCCAGCAAACACCCTGTTATATTCTGTTTTAACAGCAAGCCAAATACATAAGTATATATTTAAGGCTGTTAGTTATTAAAAGAAACGTGTAAGAGTAGCTACACAGTCACTATTGATGGACAAACAACAGTTCAGCAACTAGAAGCTGCATATGGAATTAGAGCAGAAGTTTACTCGATGGTACTTGAAGGCTGGTGTGTGTTTCTCCAACTACACAATCGGAATTCAGTTCCAAATACGGCTGCCAGGAAGAGGAAGGTGAGGGAGCAAAAGAGGCCACACTGGCCGAGCACAGCTGCCCTGTAGCAAGAGAGGAGGCTGTACATGTCCTTGCCGGCAGGTGAGGGAGAGCCCTGGTACTCTGATTGATTGGATGATGGATTCATGCTGTTTCTGGGTTTCTAACAAACAAAAGGGCCTATTCTTCCCTGGATGTAGCCAACTCCCGTTAAGGCTAATCGGTATTATGCAGGCACACCGAGAAAAGGCTATATACCCTTAAGTCTTCAAAGAGAAAATTAAAACCTAAAACAAATATGGCTGGCCTGACCCTGACTCACAGCATCCCTTTCACACACGCTGACCCTGTGGAAAACAGGAACTGTGGTAACAAAACTCGGTGCTTGTGTCAAAACGGCCGACCTCGACGAAAAAACTTCAGCCATCCTAAGAGCTGCCTACCGGAGGGGTGACAGGACAGCGTTATTCAGCAACTGCTCCTGATGATCATACACAACCTCCTTTTTCCAAGGCACAGGGATGGGTGTTGGAATGCTATGCAACAACATCAACTGCATTTGTTGTCTCTCCTAGAGCAGTGCTCCCAAATCACACTGAACTGGGCGCTTAACTACTGTCTTAAATACATAACCACACTTCATCTCATCTACAACAACAGACAGGCAAAGAGGGAGTCAGGATTAAAACAGGATGCTTGGTTCCTCCCCCCGCCACTTCCCTCCAGAAGTGAGTTCAGTAGGACCCGGGCAAGATGCTGGCTCCTCTGCGGGCAGGACCAGAGCATCAGCTGCGGGCCGGACAGCCCGGAGCGACCGTGGGAGGGCGGCGGGGCACGGAGGCGCCCGGGCCTCCGCGGGCTGCGCAGCTGGGTCGGGCAGGGAAATGTGCTGAGCCAGGAGAAGCGCTCCCGTCCTCCGGCATAACCCGGCGAGGATGCCGAGCAGGCGAAGATACCGCAGCCGAGGGGTAAAACGGGGAAAAATTAAAAAAAAAAAAAAAAAGTAAAAAAGAGAAAAATTAAGAAAACGGGGGGCAGAAAAAAAAAAGAAAAAAAGAAAAAGAAGATAAAGGAAAAAGCAAGCGTGCGTGCGGAGGGGAGGCGGGGAAGAAGTGCAGGGAGAAGAAGCCAGAGGAAACTTATCTGCGACATGACAAAGTTCAATCCACCGCCCTCCCTCCTCTGCTGAAAAAAAAAGTTGCAGCATCTCGGCACGCCGCGCTCCCCGCGGCCCGGCCCGCTCCTGCCCGCTCGGTTCCGCCGGCCCGGCTCTGCCCAGCCCGGCTCTGCCCGGCCCGGCTCGGTTCCGCCCCGCTCTGCCCAACAACAGCCGCGTCCCCCTGCACCGTCGGCGGATGGGGAGGGGGAGAGAGCCCAGCCCGTGCATTATTAAGTGGGCGGGCGGATCTGCCTCGCATCCTCACCGCGGCCCCCGCGGAGCCCCCGGGGGGGGCGTCCCGGCCCGTAGCAACGGCGATGGGGAGCGCAGTCGCCTGAGAGACGGGTCGCGGCTGGCTCCCATCCGCACCGGGCACCGCGGCGCTGCCGGCGGCAGCCGCGCGGCCCGAAACTTTGTTTTCACCCCAAACACCGTTGCTGCGGAGGAGGGGGTCTCCATTACCGCCCCCCCCCCCCCCCCGCCCCCACATCCCCGCCATGATGGGGGGGTGTGAAGCGAGCTAGGGAGGCCCCGGGCCGGACCCACTACCAACCCCCCCGGCTCGGATGCTGCCCGGCTCCTTCCTGTAGTGGTGACGCCGCCCGTGCGTCCCTGACCGCCGCTGGCTCCGTCGCGCAGGGATGTGTCCCTGGCACCGCACAAAGGCGGCGGGACGGGGAAGACCCGCGGGGGGCTGCGCCTCCCCGTCCCCCCCCCCCCCGTCCCCGTCCCCCGGCTCCCCCCCTACCGCCGCGCAGGCCGAGAGGGGAAAGGACACGCACGTCCCTACCGCGGCGGGGGGGGGGGGTGTGGGGGTGAAGAGTGGAGAAGAGAAGGAGAAAGAAGAAAGGGTCAAAACTGAAATAAAACAGAGGAGGGGGGAGAAGAGGAAAGCGGTACCCGGTACCAAGGAAGGGCAGGCACGGCCAGCCGGCCACGCTGGGGGGATGGGGATGGGGGGCGGAGGGGGAGCGGAAAGTCAGCGGAGAGATGCGCGGCGCAAGCCGGCTCTACCTGCGAAAGGGCGCCTTCATCCCAACTTCCCAGCTCCGGCGCGGCCCTCCCGTCCGGGAAAATCGGGCAGGGGCCGCCGCGGGACCCACCGCCACCGCCGGCAGGAAAATAAGCCCGAAGGAAAAGTTAAAAGGCAAACGGCTGCGGGCTCGGGAGACGGGGGCGAGCCGGGCTAGAAGATGTTGCTTCCTCGCAGCCCCATCCAAATTGTGGCGGTGGCTGGTTAAAAATAAACTTTGCAGCAGGAGGAGGGGGGGGATGATCTGGCCGGATTCCTGAGCTCAGACGGTTTAATATGGATGAGCATCAGGTCCTGAAGGCAAAACGCCGCGGCTGGTGCCGCTGGTTGGTAGAAAGTCTGCAACAGGGAAGGGGGAAAGGAAAAAAAAAAAAAAAAACAAACCAAAAAAAAAAAACCCCAGGAGCCGCGGAGGGAGGAGAGGAGAGGAGAGGGAGGAGCGGGGGAAGGGAAGAGGGAGGCTGCACGAACTCATCATCATCTCCACCGCTGCCAGCCAAACTTTTTTCCTCCTTTTTTTTTTTTTTTTTTACTTTTTAAAAGGAAACTTTTTCTCCCCCCTCCTAACGATCATTTACATTTTTTACCAAGTCGCGCGACCAGCCGCAACGTCCTCACCCCCGCGCCTGCCCCCCACCCAAAAAGTTTTATTTTTCCTTTCCCCCCCCCCCCAAGAAAAAAGAAGAAGGAAAAAATAAAAGGAGAGAGAGAGAGAGATCCCTGCGGAGTTAAGGCACGCTCCTGCCCTTTGTGAGGGAGCGCGGCGGCCGGGCAGCCCCGCGGTACTTACGCCGGACTTTGCTGGGGCTGGGCTGCTTGCGCCGCGACATGCCGGGAGGATGGGCCGCTGGGGGGGCGCGGGGGCGCGCCGGGGGGAGCGCGCACGGGAGGGAGCCGCAAACTTGTTCCGGAAAAAGGAATCAAAATGGCGTTTCTGTGGATGTGCAAAGTTCATCAACTCCGCGCTAACTTCCCGTCCTCCGCGCCTCCCTGGAGGGGAGAGATGGGCACGGTTAGGGACCCCGCCGCGCCGCGCTCCGCGGGCGCCCCCGCCCCCTGCCCGCCCCCGCGCTGCCCCGCGCACCCTGATAAGGAGACACATCACGTGTCGCTCCGGCTCCTCTCCCGGGGACGCGCTACCGCGGCGGCAGCAGCCTGTTGCAAATAGCATCTCTATCTCGGCCTCGTCGCGGGGAGGGGCGCCTCTAAGGAGAGGAGCGAGCACGACTTCCCCCCCCCAACCCCCTCCGCCTCCCTTCTCTGCCCGGCCCGCCGCGTACCGGCCCCCGCCGCCGGCAGCACAGCAGCGGGATGCCCCGGGCAGGCGAGGAGCAGGAGGGGGAGGGGGGCGAAGAGAACGGCCAGGTGCCACGCGGCGCCCCGCGCCCTCCCGCCGGCCGCGCCCGCGGGGCTCTCCCGGGCGGGCCTGGCCGACCGGCGGTCCGTGCTCCCGGCCGGGAGAGCGTGTCCCCCGACAGCCGGCAGCTGTCCCCGGCCGCGCCGTGCGCTCGGGGCTGGAGCGCATCCGGAGCCGCCAGCGGCGGCCGGTGGCGGTAACGCGCTGCCGGCTGCTGGCTTTAGGAATTCATCTGGGCTCTCCGCTCGGCCGTGGAAGTGTCTGTGCATCCTCCTCCCAGCCCGGCGCCTCACCAGGTACAGCGGCCGCGGGCAGGAGTCCGCTGCGCCGCGGGCAGAAGTCAGCTTCTGGGGTGCGTGGTTTCCTCAGAAAACTTCCGTCCTGGTGGTGGTTTGGGTCCCCGCCGGGGTCAGCCAGCCACCCAGCTGATGAAACCTGAAATTTAACAAGACCCGGGGCATCAGCTTAGGAACCGGAGGTCCGAGCACTGCGTCGGGGTGCAAAGGTGAGGTTTGGCCATTGGCAGGTACAGGTAGCTAACAGAGCGCAGGAGTGGTGTATGTGGCACTGCACCTAGGGTCCTTTCCTGTGGCCACGTTCCCTGCCGTGGAGAGTGAAGGATGCGGGAGGCTCAGCAGGCGATGGAGGGGAGTCTTTCTGTTCGGCGTCTCGGGGGTTTCACTTTAAAGCCAGTGCCAGTTCAGAGCTGCCTGGCAAGCAGCAGTTGCAGAGGAAAATAAAATCTCTGGATAGGCTCCATCCGGAAAGCTCGGCAGAGAAAGAAAGAAAGAAAAAAAAAAAAAGTAAAACTGCTTGTGAGGAGTGCCACAGCACAGAGTGTAGGAGGGACCAGTCTACTCTTCAAGGAAATGGTTATTGACACTTTTTCTAAAGCTACAAAAACTAGGCCTTTTGCAGCTATTGCTGGTGAGGTGCGACCTGAAGTGGCAGGCTGGTTTTTAAAGAAATCAAGTCCTGGCCTGTAGGCAAAGGGATTCTACCAGCCTACCTGGTATCCTGTCTCCTGTGTGGAACAGGATTCCTGTGGAGAGGAAGGCTAAATCCCAGGCCTGTGGCAGTATGCCTGCAACCAACTCCTTTCACAGCCTTTTTAGGCCTGTAAGGTGTCATTATTAACTTTTCCTTTGCACTATTCTTTTCAAATATTGGATAAAGGGGTACAAGGCAGGAATGCACAGGACCTGACTCCAAGATGTGAGCTGTCCTTTATGTGGCGAATAACCATCTTCCCTTCCAGACTCCCCAGCAAAGCACCTACAGGTTTGGTGATCTGGAACCTGGCAATGCCAAAATTTGCAAAACCAAAAGGCACACACATGTATTGGGAACCCAGAACTGCAGCTGTAACTTCCAGGCATTTGGCGTGGTGGTTTCTGCAGGCTGAATTTTTGTCAGCTGAATTCTGTGCAGTATTAGGTGTGAGCCCTGTGTATAAATTTCAATACCATTAAGCTCTGTTAAAGTGGGGGTTGCTGACTGACAGAACAGCTATATATTATTTTACCCCACTAATACAGCAGCAGACACCAGAAAGCACATCCTGATTGCTCTGCTATAAGGCTCTTATTTTACAAAAAAATACCAAGGGAAGTCATTAAAAATCAATTAATTGTGAAGTGTCTTTAACCATTTCATGTCTGTCCCCATTACACCTGTCAACCTGCAGCAGCAGCACAGTTGGTTGGTAACTTCAGTAGCTTTCTAGCCAGCTTACATCGTTACTCCAATGGCCTTTGTGGTCAGGCATCCTATTAAGCAAAAACCTGAACAGTTCTCCATGTCCATGTCAAGCTCAGCCTCTGAAACATGTTACTCATGTTGGAAGACTAATGTGATTTAAGCCTGCACAGCACATGCTTATATACTGCGTGGAGATTCCAGGTTTACAACCTAAGGCCTTGTTTGCACAGACATTTACATAAATTGCTGTAATTGAAATTGATGCAAATTCCTGTATGGGTAATCGTCTTCATGCATTTTTTTGCGCTTGCAGCCCAGAAAGCCAACTGCATCCTAGGTGGCATCAAAAGGAGCGTGACCAGCAGGTCAAGGGAGGTGACTCCCCCTCTATCCACTCCCATTGAGGCCCCACCTGGAGTGCTGTGTAAGGGGAGGCCTTACAGCAGCCTTCCAGTACCTAAAGAGGCCCTACAGGAAAGATGGAGAGGGGCTCTACAAGGACTTGTAGTGTCAAGACAAGGGGTAATAGCTTTAAAATGAGAGAGATTTAGTAGATTAGTAAGAAACTCTTCCCTGTGAGGGTGGTGAGGCCCTGGCACAGGCTTCCCAGAGAAGCTGTTGACATCCCACTCCCTGGCAGTGTCCAAGACCAGGCTGGATGGGCAACCTGGTCTAGCAGAAGGTGTCCCTGCCCATGGCAGGGTGTTGGAGCTAGTTGGTCTTTGAGGTCCCTTCAACCCCAAACCATTCTATGACTCTGTGATCTTCGGAGGCTGGCAACACGTCTCATTAACCTGTGGCTAATATCGCTAGAATGCTCTTGAAGGCATTTTGGACCACCTCAATGAATATTCCCATCTATCCTCACTGTATTTTCTAACTTCAGTGTTTAAGCAGCCCTCTGTGTGGGTATTTTAGCAAGGAGATAGATGGGATAGGAAAACAACCGCTGTTCAATTCAGCATCTGAAATCTGCTCTAGAAACACGTACATGAAATTAATGTAGGTATTGTAAGTCTCACACTGGAAAAAAAATCAGGATTTTAGTGCTTGGAGAAAAAGGTAGATAGTTCTTTTAGTCATGTGTTTATGTTTTAAACATCCCTATTCTTTCAGAAAGATGTAATGTAGGGTGAACCAGCACATACTATGTTAATGCTGTAAATTAAAAATAAATTTTTAAAAAAAGAAAAAAAGTTATGTAATAACTGAAAAAACCAATCTTAACTACTAGGGTTTATGAAATAGTAAAAACTGATGTCCCTGTAACAGTTACAGAATGAATTCTAATTCTGGGCTATCACAGGGAAAGAGAAATTAAAATAAGTCCATTTTCAAACTTTCCATCATTCAAACTTCTGTTGCATCGGAGACGTCAAAACCCACTGTGATGTAAGCCTGAATGTAAAATTTTGAGCAAAAGGTTTCTCTTTTTTTTTTAAAATTCCAGTGAAAGGGAAAGTAGAGATAATTTTTGTCTAACACCAACCCACTTTTATGAATAATGTTATTACATGCTTACAGGAAACAGCTGTACTTTTCACTCTGGATTTTCTACTGTCTGCATTGCTGTTTTTTATCCCATTTCCTCTGATCACTCTTAATACATCAACTCACACAGTTGATGTACTAAGTCTTTTTTTTTCTCTGAAGGTTGCACAGAGAGTTTGTGTACCTTCTGGATGTTGTGAGGTAATTTTCAACAGTGATGTTAAACAAGCTAAGGGGCAAGAAGACTTTCTCTAACTTCTATGTAACTAACCCTCACACGCCTCTCAGGTCCCTACCCTGTGATGTGAAATGCAATGAACTGTAGTACAAATAAAAGCAGTAGTTTTGTGAAGGCATTTGCTGTATTACCAGTTTCATTAAAACCACTGGCTGACATAGCCGTGTTGGCGACATAAGAGCCACCTGCTGCGGTCCCAAGAAAAGGACCACTCTGCACCCACCCACAACTCAAATATCTGAGATGCTGAGTAAAGGTATTCAGGGAGAGAAGAAAAACAGGATGTGTAGCTTATATGAAGGCTGTGACTTGAGGATACAAGGATGTCCTAAAGCACAGAGACTAAAGCTAACATTGGCATTAAAAGAGGAGGTAAAGGTTAGCTAGAAAATCTTCCCTCCCCCTTCCTCCCCCCCTCATTTTATTAGACAATATCAATGTTCTTGGCTTCAGATCACAGTATTTAGGATTTACTTTGATTTCTTGCAATGCTTACGCATCCCTTTCAGCCAAAACAGTTTGGAGTAAGGCAGTTCTCTGATTAACCAGGAGTGTTTTAAACACTGGAAGAGGCAGCACTAGGTCCTGACATCTAACACCTCAGGTCTGCTGGGTGAGGGCAGCTGCCAGCTCCCTCACCCTGATGCGTGGTGGTCCAGCCACAGGATGTCAGCGGCACGGGAGGCCCCAGCCACTGCCTGAGCTTATGCCTGCTCTGCATCCGGAGTCCTCTCGTCGCCATCCTTTTCCTGATGTCTTCACTTGTGCTAAGAGGAAGAACTCAGCTGACATACGAACACAGGCTTGGAGGATCAGAAAATACAGCCCCGAGGGCTCTGAGAAATAAGTCTTTATAAAACCTAAGACCAAAAGATATGCTTGAATTTCCTTTACATTTCAACCAGGTATTTCTTGAAATGAACAAACATGCCACTGTTGCGTCTTAAGGGTTGGGGTTTTGCTTTGCTCTTTAGGGTTTTTATTTCTGCCACTGAGACACAGGTTTCTTGGATAAAAAACTCCTTAAGAAGAAATGCAGAACTGGCAGGTGTGACCTCCAGGCAGGCAGGATAATTACAGAGAACAAAAGGGCCTAAGTTCAATTAAATACACTTCCTAAAATCTGTTCGGAAAAGTAAACTCGATGAATTTGTGCAGTGGAAAACAACACAGAAAAGCACACAAAATAAGACCAGCCATAAACTCTCTCAGAGCATTTGAGAGCTGACACGGCATCCCACAGCACTCCCGTTCTCCCTGTGCAGGTCAGTGGGATGCACCACCAGGCTCAGCTACCTCAGCCTCTGGAAATGGGGCAGCTGGGGAGCGAGGGAGCAGCGCAGCGGAACTTGCTCCTGCAGCAACCCCACCCATTATCTCTGAGGGCAGCTTTGGGTGATCGGAAAGTCAAGGCTGAAGCTTCAGTCCAACCTTATCTTAACATAGGCCTCCAGTGAGTGAAAGAAAAGCTGCCATAACACAGCAGGCTTAAGCAATTTCCCACACATCTCAACAGGCTAGCCGTGGCAAAGTGGAATAAACCGTCTCTTTCCCCTAAAATCCCAGTGTAGCTCTTCAGGTACCAAGCCATGTGGAATAAACCCTCTCTTTCCCCTAAAATCCCAGTGTAGCTCTTCAGGTACCAAGCCATCCACTCTGCTTTATGAGCTGTTCTTAGCAGGTAACATACAGCAAAAATAAAAGATTGAGTGCTAAGTATTTGCTCCCTGTTTGCTCTGAGGCTTTTCAACCATGCAAAAGAGACCTTGAGCTGACTCACCTGGTCAGCTAAGGTACTACCTCTTGTCTAAGGACTCATCTGGAAACACGAAGACAGTATTTGTGAAACCCACACCATTTCTCCCCTCCCCCCCACCCCAAGATTGCAGCCTGTGGGGCATATTGCAGGACTGCCTGAAGTCTCTGGCTGCAATAATTGCTGTCCCCATCTCCTTCTCTCCTTTCACTGTGGGAGTCTCCAGCAGATAGATGCAATGCAGAGCAGCCCTGCTGCTGGGACTGGACCAGCCTGATGAACTGGTCCCTTCCCCAGTCTTGATTTTCAGGGTGTAAAAAGTAGCATAAACTATTCCCCTAAACTATTTTAGTGATGACCAATGTTTCTAAATCTTTTCTAGGGAAGGTCAACAACTGAAACCTACTTTTTCAGGTAAGTATCGTTATCCTGTGTACAGTGGTAGCTGTGGAGAATGGCTAAAGCGATAGGTAAGCAACTGGCATGTCCGTCAGCCTTGTAACCAAAACAAAAACCAGGGGCACAAAAGGGTGTTATTACAATTTTAGTAACCAAAATTCTTGAAAGAGGAGGATTTAAAAAACCTGTATGTTTCAAATGGATAAAGCTAAGTAAGAGCCCTCCCCCCCCTTCGCATACTTAATTACTTAGCAAATTTTGGGAAAGCACAGCCTACTTCATCCTGTTTAAAAACATAGCATGAAAAACTAGCAAGCAGATGTTTGACATAGGCATTCTCCAACAGTTCTGTGATCACAGCTTCAGAAAGAGGTTGTATAGCCTGTGTAGAGACGGAGCGGGAACAAGAACGACAGTAAGCCAAACCACCGGCTGCAATACTTTCGCTTCTTTTAAAACTCTGCCTTGTCGCCCAGCAGCTTTTGTTGCCAGGTAATGCAAAAAACACAGGTGTGCATGAAGGAGCTAGCGTTTAATGCCCAGCTTGTGATTCAGTACTGTGACACATTTCACTCTTATTGACCACCCAGCCTCTCACACCTAATTGATTGTTAGTTTGAAAGTGATTATTTTCCCTCCCGAAGGCAAGCAGTAAGCCAGCTGTGTGTTTCCCCATGTCCCACTTGCTAGGGAGAGCTGGTTCTGAATCCTCTCACAAACAAAATAAGCGCTCGTTCTAACAGCCACTTCTCCATGTCCAGTGGTTCAAAGACCTGCTGGAATACCTGCAGAGGCAGCAGCAGCTGCAGGAGAGCAGCGATACCCAGCTGGAGCATTACTTTTGGAGCATGTCTTTTTGGTTTTACAGGCTAGAGATGGAAAATACCTGCTGTTCATTCCAGGAGGCTGCCACTGTACAGCTCAATGCAATAAACTTTACAGTACTGCCTTGGTGTAGTTTTGAATATCTTCAATTTATAGAGAATTCAACAGCTGCTGTGGGGAGCACGGTCTGTACTCTTGCAGATTTTGCTGTTAGGACGCTACTCTTGATTTTTCCAGCCTAGGTTTTTATTTTCTTAACTTTGTGCCACAGCTAATTATAGCTCAAAGAGTGCAAATAGAAAAAGGGGTGGGGAAGAAGGAAACCCCAACCAGCCCAGGGAAAACACGGTAGACAGTGCTTTGAGATGCACCCGCAAAGCAACAGAAAAGAGGCAGAGAGGGCCAGCAAGCAGAAGAGAAGTGAGGAAATAGGAAGTGAGGCAGCAGTCATGAAGAAAGTATGCAAGGGAGCAGTTACCCTGCAGGGAAGGAAAAAGCAGGACAACTTACAAGAGCAGAGATTAATGCTACTTGGGCGAGGCCGCAGTGGCGGCATTTTGGGAAGAGATGAAAGGAACTGAACTACCAGGGAAAGATGGCCAGTGGATGCAGTAGGCAAAGCATCAAGGGGGAAGCAGAAGAAAATGGTACCGTTCAGGTAAATGAGCACAAAAAGAGTCGCTCCTGCTTTTGTACCTATTTAAATGGTGCTCTGTGCCTCCTTAAACGAGAGGCAAAATTGCCTTGGGACAGGTCTATGTCACAAAGTCTTGCAGGCCTACTGACACTAGTCAGGCGTACAAACCGAGCTACGCTACCAAGAGCAGCCAGTGTTCACAGTTATGCAGCCAGAACTATCCTTTCACCACAGCTGGTGTCATCCAGACAGTGATAGATAAGCCACGCTGGCCAAAAGCAGAATTTTGCTGATGTAAATCCTACCAGGGGTAGATGGACCTCCGCTGCGGCGTGCAGGGGTGTAACTATACCAGAAGAGCTCTTGGCTTGTCAAAAGAGCCATGTTGTATTAGCAGATTGCCCATAGCAGAGACATGATTGAGAGAGGTAAAAGGAATTCTTCTAGTGGCATGCCTTCCACAGCAACAGGAAAAACTGTCTGCAGAAGGATTCTCTTGGCAGAAAAAGTTAGCTTTGTGGACCAGAGGGTCATAAGATAGGGACATGTTTTAGATCATTTTTGGAGCTTTCACATAAAAAAATACTTGCTTCTACAAAAGAAACCTCAATACTTGCAAAGTGTTTGAATACTAGGAAAGTGTGTGTAACAGCATTTAAGACCTAATGTTGACACTTTTACCATTCAGTACTCTCATATGTTAATTTTTAAATGAAGGTTTCTTGAGAAGACAGTATTATTGATATATTTTTCTGCATTCCTGTCTTAAACTTGTATAAAGATGCCACGTTCCATAATCTGGTTTCCTTCTGTGCAATACAAAGAAGATGAAAACTCTTAATGAGCATCTAGAGAGGAAAAATCTGGTTGACATGGTAATGTGCTACTAAACATTTTTTCTCTTTTGAATTGCTTTGGTGGTCAGATGGGACTGTGCTCTATCTAAAATGAAACCTGAAAAGGAAAAAAAACCCCAACCCAAACCACTATTATTAAAATGAGCATGAGAGTGCTGTCACCTGAAATGATTCACCGAATGTGAATCAAAATTCTTCAGAGGTTTTCTAAGAACAGGACACGGGCATCACCCTTTTCCTGAAAAGAACTTCAGATTACTGGAAAAGGCAGAAAACATTCAAACTTCAAATTTTTACCTTGCAATCAGTGGCTCGTGTGCTTACAGCAAAGGATTCAATTGTTTGAATTAATGTCTGTGAAAACATCCTGAAGTCCTAACAGTCATGCAGGTTTTTTTCCTGCCACCTCTTGCGAACTGGTAATAAATTACCACTGTAAACTCACTGATAGAATAATCTTCTCAGCTATTAATTTTGATTAAATGGGAACTGTAAGTAAGATTTTCTCTAACAATTTTCTGAACAATCTTATATAGATTATGTAATCACTTCACACAGACCTTGTGAGTTTGTTTCATTAAGCTGTGTGTTTTACTCTCTATCCTTTACCTCTCAGAAGTGGCTGGAGGTAATTCTTAGCATGCAAATGAGCACTTCAACAAAATAATTGAAAGAATTGTCAAATGCAAAGAAACCAACAAAGAAGAAAAGGCCTGAGGCTGGAGCCTAACATCACCAGAATAAGAATAATACAGCAGACAGTCCACGAGAAGGGATGATGAGAACACTGGTTGCACAATTATCTATCTATCAACACAGGCATGTGATACATAAGGCTAGAAAGTTACACAAAAGATCTCTCTGACTTAAAAGTAAGATTGCTTTTGTTTCTTGTTAATTTTACCTGGTATTTGTAGGAGTTTTGCTATGGTTGTAGTTATAAGCAATAAAGAACTGAGTAGCAAATAGTCTCCTGAGTTACATGAATTTCTGAACTGTGAGTTCTGCTGTAAGTGGGGGATGATTCACCGCAGAAGATCGAGTCCATCATTCTCTGGGCACAAACTTAATCAGTCAAAATCCTGCCTGATATTTTTGTGTTAGCTGTCAGCCCCCTGATCCACCAGCTAATGGACATGATTTGCCATTGTCCACATACTTTTATTGGGATAATCACAGAATCACAGACTGGTTGGGTTGGAAGGGACCTTAGAGATCATCTTGTTCCAAACCCCTGCCATGGGCAAGGACACCTCCCATTAGATGCAGTTTCCCAAAGCCCCATCCAGCCTGGCCTTGGACACTACCAGGGAGGGGGCAGCCACAGCTTCTCTGGGCAGCCTGTGCCAGGGCCTCACTGCTCACAGTGAAAAATTTCTTCCTTATATCTAGTATAAATCTACCCTCTTCCAGTTTATAGCCATTACCCTTTGTCCTGTTGTCACTTGCCCTTGTAAAACATCCTTCCCCAGTTTTCCTTTAGCCCCTTCAGGCACTGGAAGGCCACTATAATGTCCTCCCAGAGCGTCCTCTTCTCTCAGCCTGTCCTTGTAGGGGAGGTGCTCCAGCTTTCTGATTATCATCATAGCCCTCCTCTGGACCTGCTCCAACAGCTCAATGTCCTTCTTATGTTGGCGCACCCAAAGCTGGATGCAGCACTCCAAGTAGGGTCTCAACAAGGGCCAAGTAGAGGGACAGAATCATCTCCCTTGACCTGCTGGCCACGCTCCCTTTGATGCAGCCCAGGATCTGGTTGGCTTTTGGGCTGCAAGAGCACGTTGCCGGCTCATGTCAACCTTCTCATCATCTTAAAGACAGACACACAGATGATGTTTCTGGTCTAGACTCCAGCTTACTGGCACAGAAAGAGAGAGGAAATACTCCCTGTGCCTACTTGCATGCAGTGATTCAGTAGAGCCAGTATCATTAATCCTGTCCTGTGATGAACACCACATTACCCAACCACACTGGAAAAGAATGAGCAGGCTCAGATTTCATATCTGGAGCTCTTGTACAACTTGGTACTGGGATGATATTTCCTGTAAATAGGAACTCCAGCAAAACCTTGTGGCAGCAAATTTGGGCTAACTATAACAGCGGAGCGTTTTGGAGCAATGCAGAGAAATTAAGATGAGGTGTAGGGTAGTTCAGTATACAGAAGTTTAGTAACACAGAAACTAAGAGACAGTTCCTGGCATGACTTTGGGCTAATGCTGACTGCGGAGAACTGGTATACAGCTGGAGTACTCGTGTGAAAATGTTAGCAGCATATGTAATAAAAACCACTGAACTGGGATTATACAGAAATAAGTTATTATTGAAGCACAGCTGTACTTTGAACAAAGCGTTGAGGAATTCAAAAGACAATGATTTGCCAAAGGGAACAGCATAAACTTATCTCAGCCCGAGAGCCACAATCAGTTCCTGTGGCTGCTCCCCACCACTGGTTGCAAGCCCCACTTGCCTGCAGTAATGAAATGAGGACCAAAAGCTTTAATTACATGGCATGCTCCACATGAATTTCTATAAATTGATGTCCTTTCTTCGTATGAACTAAAACACGTCAAGTGTCTTGCAACTTTTTTCATCCTCTTTATCATTGCTATCACTCTTATCATAAGAAGGCTGATCACAAGGGAACTGGAATTATTCAGCTAGCAGCTAGTGGTGATAACATCAAAGCAAAAGTATGTTTATAGGGTTAATGAATGATTATTTTAGCATCCCAAAGGCTTTGGGCTGCCATACCATCCAATTATCCCAGGGCTTATGTGAGAAGAGGGAACTTCATGTAATTAGGAGGGCCTAAACTAAGCTTTCAGAATCAGTAAAATACATGATGTCACAATTCATACCGCCAGCTGTTTCTCCCCAAATTTTACAGAACACTGGTACTTTTTTTTAGAATTTAGAAAATGAAACAATTATGCTGAAAATCAGACTTTAGAATTCAGTAACTACAGTTTACTTTTAAAACAGAAAAATTATGACATTTGCCAGACATCCTAAATGTACATATCAGATTTACCACATCTGTGCAAGAGATCCATTAAGTTGTATACTCTGCTTCTGCCAGGAACCAATGCTTCATCCATTTTCAATAAATTAGGAAAAAAACCCCCAAACAAAAAACAAGGTACTTTTTTTTTTCCTAATTAGGATGCCTGTAGTTAGATATTTGATTCTGTATTCTCTGGGCACCTACATAGCCTGATCTTCAGAGATGTTGAGCACGTTCATTGCTTCTGTGGCTGCTGACAGCAACCCTGAAACTTAAGCACGTGAGTATGAATTAATGCTGAACTACAGTCATCCCATTTTAAAAATTAATAGCATAATGCATGCAACTGTGTGTGATCTCTGATGAAAATGAATGGAAACATTTTTCTGCATCCCAGGTAACTACCCAAACCACTGGGCTATTGAATGAGTCACCTTTGACTCAATGAACCCTCCCAAGGTGGCTTTAATCAGCACTCGAACGTTTAAGTGAAAGATTTGAGGTGTAAAATTGCATTTCAGAAATTTGTGGGAAAATTCCCAAACAAATACTTACCAATAGTCTGTTCTCAGAATAATACCACGAAGTTAGTTTAAAAGCCGGTAAGAAATATTCATTTGGAATTTTCCACAGTTTGTAAAATACGCTGCAGCATGTTGAAACACTTGAAAAACTAAGAAACCCAGCTAAATATGTCTCCACAAATTCTAAGCAGTTGGGGGGAGTGGTGGAGGCCACTGGGATTAAAGAGAGATAGGAAGGTTGCTATGAAAACAAAAGAAAAGGCATTCAGGAATACAGCCATTATGACGAAGAAATAGGTTGATCTTCTTTAAAGAAAAGCAATATGAGTTAAGATCTGTTTATATAGGTGATTTGAAAATGTATATGATTAGTAAGGTTTTCTTTGATTATCAGGCACCATATTAAGGATTTGGAAGTGAGATAACAAAACAATCTCATAAAGACATACTCTGCTCTAGCCTTTATGCATGAAGAAGTAGAGGATGGAGTCAGCTATCTATGAATGGAATACAGTTTCCTGGTACAGTGGGAAGGAGTTAGTGTGCAGATAACAGCAAAAAGAGCTGTTAGAAGTATTGCATATAAAAAATGCCAGATAACAGGCATCCACTTGTAAATGTGACCTGGAAACATCTTTAACTAGTCCAGGAATATTAGAAGATGTTTGCCAAATGCTTCTGAATATCACAAGCTTCTATGAATTATGAGCTTGAACATTAAATAGCCATGCGTTTCGTGACTCTACAGAACTCCGGTGACCCGCTCTTAGTGATGATACTGCATGCTCTCTGCTGGTCGGGTCTCATCCATAACCCTTTCTGCAGGCTTCAGAGGGCCCGCAGTTAGAAAGATAAATGTTACCTTATTACAAGGCTTTCCATTCTTCAGGGCCTATTTTTCATTTCAGCATTTTATTTATCGTTTGGCACTCATGTTAACTCTGCAAAGCGAAATTCCCGGTGCCACAGGCAGGCGCACTGCTCCATCCTAGGAACACACGGAATTACAGCATCACCCATGCACTGATTCCTGGGGCACTCTTTGGAAAATGGGCGTGAGACCCAGGGCAAGGCCATTGAGAGGATCCAGGAACAAAATGGTGTGTGAGGATGCAAAGGCTCAGCTTCAGATGAATAACATGTACAACACAGACAACCGTTGTGCAGCTTTTATAGCCTGCCGCTTCGGTGGAGAATTTTTTATTTTAGGGGATGTGTTGGAGGAGGCTGAAGATGCAATTCAATGCAATGACTTTCCTGCCCCCCCCCCCCAGAATCAACCTAACCCTAACTCTGCATCTGCATTTCAGTTACTTTAAAAACAAAATTAAAGCTATCTGTTAGTAAACTGAGATACCAGACGAAGGAACCGTGCCTCTGGTATCCAAGCTGTAGATGTGATTTGGTGCAATGACTTACTTTTTTTTTTATATTGTAAGGGTTTTCATGGCAAATTACTTTGAGTTTCTCATAAAACAAACTTGATGTCATGCTGGGCATATTCTTCAGCAAGAAAATAAGTCAGTGCAACTGACAGGTCAAAATTCTCACAAAATCTGTTTCTGAATTATCCAATGTTTGCTGTATCATCCAAGACTAGTTTTTGAGGCTTTCTCTGAGGAAAGATGAAGTTACAGAAATGCTGATATGGCCATCTGTAAGGAATTCCAGAACTGTGTAATTTGTCTACTATTAGTTGTCTGTAAAATATTAAGATATATACAGTAGCACTTAGTAATAAAATAACAACACTTAAATGATTGGAAACCATTCTGATTTCAGAGAACAAAGAGATACCATGCGTATGACATTTACTACCTCCTTGTATGTATAGACTGTCTTTCTATAGGTTAATATAGGTTAACCAGCTATAGGTTAATAACTGATCAAAAGAGAATTTGCTTTTATTTTGTTTTATTTCTACCTTATTGCAAATAACTTCTGCCAGGATCCTGAGAAGATCTTAAGAAGACCATTCTACCATAGTCAGGCTGAAAAGTAGAAGATGCTGTCCTTGAAAAAAGGTTTTTCTGTTTTGTATATATTAAATATGAAGTGGGAGAACTCCCCATGCAGTGACAGCGGTATATAATACTTCTGCAACAGCTATTGCTGTCTAATTTCACGTCATGGTCTTCACCAAGAATCTTAAATCACTTTATAATAAAAAGGACAGTTTTGTGAGCCCTGTTGCACATCTGTAGGAACAGAGGCAGTGAGAGGGGAACTAATCAGCAAGATGTAGAATTGCCGAGGAGACCCCCTCTCCTTGCTCCTGGCCTGTTTCTGTCAATGGTGCACACTTCAGTGCCTGAGCTAGAATAGGGTCTCATTAAAGAAGAAAGAGAGGTGTCAGCTGCAGAGACATGTTTAAAGAAAAAGTTTTAGAAACTGCAGGAATCGCATCACTGACTGATACAGTTTTACAGCGTTGGAGTGCAAACCAGCCTGTAGCTGGACTTCTGGTCTGCGCACACGGGTAATAAAGAAGAATCTGCTGGTCCCTGGCCACTCAGGAACAGGCACAGAAATAAATATAGGGAATGACTGATTGATGCTTTTATGGAAGCAAACTGTGGGTTGAAGACTACAGAGGGAAAAAGCAGAGAGTCGGAACATAGAGTAGGAGGTGAGAGGAGGGAAGATTTAGGGGGAGGATTTTGCCTTGTCCAGTGCTTTTTTGTGAGGTCGCTCATGACCATAACTTTTAGGATGAAAAGGCCCTCTGACATAGAAGAGCTGGTGTGCATTTGTCACGTGGAGAAATAATCTGAGGAGGGTGTACAGGTGTTTCCTGTGTTGCAAAAGTCATCTCTACAGAGACTGGTGTTTGCTATTACCCAAGACTTCAAAGAAAATACCCAAGACGGATGTGAAAATGGTCCTGCCAATACTGGGATCCACCATCACTTCTCTGCTTGCCAAAGCAGACACAGCCACAGCTCCTGGGAATGCCTAGGAGGAAGCACCATCACCAGCAGCTCTTCAAAACAGCCCCAGATGTAAAGAAGATTCCTCCTTTAATGTTCCCTGCTGGGTAGCATCTCCAGTGACTCAGTACATCTCTAGAGTAAGGCCCTACGTTTTTATAGCACGATGTACATTTCTCTAAATATCCTGATTTTTCTTAAAATATTCTGTCACTGACTGACTGTACTAGACAGCCCTTCCCTATTTACCAAAACTCCTTTTCTAGTCTGAGCTGGTATTCTTCAAGCCCAATTCCCCTTGCTCTACCATGATGATAATATTTGCTTGCATTGTCTTTTGTGTTTGGAAGCCTCCATTCTGAAAAAAATGACGTCTAGTATTTCTTCTAAAACCTCTTTTTGTGCGCTGATTTTTTATGTGTTCTGATTTTTCAGACCAAGCTGTATTTAATGAGACTGTGTTTTGCAGAGCCCATTTTTTCAGAGGGGCTGTGCCCTGGTGGCTAAGAGAGCCAATGGGATCCTGGGGTGCATCAGGAGGAGTGTGGCCAGCAGGTCTAAGGAGGTGATCCTCCCCCTCTACTCTGCCCTGGTCAGGCCCCACCTGGAGTATTGTGTCTAGTTCTGGGCTCCCTGGTATAAAAAGGACAGGGATCTCCTTGAGAGAGTCCAGAGAAGGGCTACGAAGATGATTAAGGGCCTGGAACATCTATCCTATGAGAAAAGGCTGAGAGAGCTGGGGCTGTTCAGCCTGGAGAAAAGAAGACTGAGGGGGGACCTAATCAATGTTTATAAATATCTTAAGTATGGGGTGCAGGGGGAATTGGCCTGCCCCTTTTCTTTGGTCTGTGGGGACAGGACAAGGGGCGATGGCTGCAAGTTGGAGCACAGGAAGTTCCGCACCAACATGCGGAGGAACTTTTTCCCAGTGAGGGTGCCAGAGCCCTGGGACAGGCTGCCCAGGGAGGTGGTGGAGTCTCCTTCTCTGGAGATATTCAGGACTTGTCTGGACACCTGTCTGTGCAGTATGAGCTGGGGAGCTGCTTTGGCAGGGGGGTTGGACTCGATGATTTCTTGAGGTCCCTTCCAACCCCTCCAGCTCTGTGATTCTGTGATTCTGTGGAACGCTTTGATCCACATTAAAAAAAAAAAAAAAAAAAAAGAAGTAGAAGAAAGAAAGGAGAGAGGTGCTGAGAAGTACTGAGAAATCTGCATTTGGAAACAGCAAACCAAATAGGAAGCTAGTGTGCTTTGCAAAGTCCTGGTCCACCTTTCCTCCTCAGACCTCCAGTGCAGAGCAAGTTACTGCCAGGTAGCTGCAGACAGCAGATCTGTCAGACGCTGTGACTGCGCCCTGGGCCTGGGTGGGTGAACCCATGCAGAGCCCTGTGACCTGAAGCACAGCTCTTCTGCAGGAGAGAAAAGAGTGGAGCCTTGGGCAATGAAACCTAATTTCACTCCAAGGAGTTCCAGTTAATGGGAAGTCAGAGGAAGCAGGATTATACCACAGTGACTGCTTCCCCTGTAGAAAACCCCTGCATCTCCCATGGTCCAGTCACTGCAGAGCCTCTCCCGTGGGTGTTGGCTGAATTACAGTGAATTAAGATAAGGGGAACTGGCTGGGTAATTAAGACTTTTATATGCATGTTTTGAAACAGGATCTGGTAAATTCATGGCTAAAATTTTAAAAAAAAAAGTAGTGTAGGGTAAGCATTTTAAGTCCACCGTGTTCTTACTTGCAAGATGCAAATCTTTCGAGCTCCTTCTGAAGCATCTCACTGGAAAAGGGGCTATAATTCACAAAATACCTGACTTTTGCTGTTTGGGACACTAAAAGGAATCAGGGAAATGTGTTTAATGAACATTCTTCCTGTTCAAAGCATTTCAGGAGTTCGGCTCTGATATTGTTTCAAAACTGTTTTCTCAAGGCCCTCCAGCACATGGCGTTACGAAAAAAGTTGTCAGACTGGTTTTAACACATCTTTTCAGTACTGATAAGCAAAAGTTCACTGAAAATAATTCTCAATACAGGCGCAATATACCCTTCTTAAGGCTTTCTTGTTGAATGCAAGCTTGTAGGAGGCCTACTGCATGCTTAGCTTAAGCAGCCTCTTTCAAAGTTATTAAAAAAGTACAGGGATGTGTCACATACTGTGCTGAAGTGAGTCTATGTCACATCCTGTTAACCGTGTCTGCTTTTAAACCTGTTTTGTAAGTACAGTGAGCGGCTGACAGTCACCAGCTGCAAACAGCTTTGAAACTACATCAGGGAGTTTCAAAAGAAAGCCAGACACTACTGTATTTTGGTTGCTAAAGGTAAAGCACTCGATAAATAGCATGTTTTTCTTAATGAGGTAAACGATTTAATCTTGAGAGCACTTTGCTTAACAATGCCATCATTAAAATGGTAATGGCCTTTGAGGTCCCTATTCAGCATGCTGCAGCATCATACCTTTGCTGCTGTTGTTTCATCCTGTTTCCAGAGAAGTTTCTGCAGTTCAGCCTGGTAAGAACAAGATATTAACCAAGGGGAAAAAAAATTCTCCAAAATAGCATGTGGCTAAATCTTTAAATCTATCTCAATAGGACCCAATCTATCCTCCCCCTGAAGCCAGTCAGCCAAAGCCACTTCAGTAGGATGCGCAATAGTTCCCCTGCAAGGTGGAAACAAGATGAGCTAATAACTTTTTTTCCCAATTATTATTATCTATATTGGAAATGATCGTTTAAAAGCCAAAACATGCTAAAATTACTCAGAAAGAAGTATTTTACTAAATAATACACACTAGTTTGCTAACATGATTTGGTAAAACTTCATGCATCCTTTTTTCTTTCTAATAAGCAGGGGACTACACTGAACACAGCTAGAAAAAACCCTGTTTAAATAGGGTGGGGTTTCTTTTCTCCCTCCTCCTAATTTTCCAGTGTAAAAGTTAAAGCAAAACCAAAGCAAAAATAGTTTTGCAATGGACTCGGGTGTCAGACATGGAACCTCTCCATGTTTTCCTTCTCATGCTTTTGCATTACCTGGCCTCTCTCTACAGACCAGGCCCATGTACATACAAAGCTTGCCTGTAAAGGACCAGCCTGAGACACAACAACCAACTCCTGTCCAAAGCAGCCACAAGTTGTAGGTCTTAATTCTGTGTTATAATTAAGCTGTGCTTTGTGCCTTGTCCCATTTTTTGGTCCTTCTGGGGACCTCTAAGACATCGATACAGATTTAGAGTGGTGTCAAGGTCCCTGCCATTTACCCTTGAATTAAAAGGCCTTTGCCAGAGCCAAGAATAACTAGAAAGCAACAACTTTCTGGCCACACCTCCTTCCTCACATCACACCAGGCATCCCTACAGAAAGGGGCGGGGAGAACAGATAAACACCATGCTCCTGCATAGAGCGTAGGAGGATTTTCTCTCTCGTGACTGTTTCCATAAGGCTTAGGATGCCCTTTGCTTGTTCAGAGGGGCATAAAAAGGGCCCAACCTAACAACGACAGCAAGCAAAGGAATGGTTGGTAAGAGAAGTGCTGCTTCTCAGTAACATATAGTTTTTCCAGTTCACTGGGTTGTCTCAACACACATAGAAGTATGCTGATAATAGGAAGGTCCACCAAGATTATCTTTTGCAGTCCCAGAAGCTTTCTAACCTGGCATTTTCATCTGATAACAAGAGACAGACTAATGGGATCCCCCTGCCCAGATCTGCAAGACTGCACAGCAGCAGAGGCCCATGCAAGCAGATGGCTTGAAAGACTCTGCTGACTGTTCTACATTCCCAGAGGAACTGACAAAACCAAGCAAAGTTGTTCCACAAAACATTAGCATGATGTGCCCAAGCAATTATTGATCTTAAAAGTGTGGATAAAGACTGTCTAAATATTTTCCATGACTGGAGGCAATGGAATATGTTCATTTATGAGTTATCATCACCCAGGCTCCACTGAGTTCTTTTTAAGAAAAGCTTTGTGGCCCAGTGAACTTAAACCATTACTGGTTTCTACTTTTATCTTAAAACAGGAGTAGTGGTACAATAGATTAGTTACAGTTCACCACAATTTGCTTATGTCCATGTAACTTTTATTATTAAATTTAGATATTAGTAGCAAATGATTTGGGAAATCAACGTGACAAATTATCTTGCATAAAATGTAAAAACAGTAAGATTCATTGTGCAACCTTGAATGTCCTTGAATTAAAGGGCATGGATGCTTTTAAACACTGAATGACTCTCAGAGATGAAAGAAGCCAAAGGGATGTTTATTTATAGCAATACCTCCTTGTCAAATAATTCAAAGGGGTAACAAAGGAATAGCTGCACAGTTTGCTCCAGTGACTTTTGTTCCCTTAATGAAATGTACACACATACCCTCATCCATCGACTGGATGCATACCTATCTGCTGCGTGGGCTGCAGTGACACATTTGGTCTGTCCCGTCACTCCAGATGCATCTGGGAGGCTGACACCTCGGTGCTCTGTTGATCCTCAGGCTGGGAGCAGACTTTTTTTCTTCAGTATCAGTGCTTTAGAAAAAACAAGACTCTGGAAGAAAACTAAAGAAGAAACGGATATATCACAGTATCTGTCTCCTGTGGGGTTGTGGGTTTTTTTCAGTTTATTCTTACTCTGAAAAGTGATTGTGCACACATGTGAATAAAGATCTATTTCTCTATGAGGAAGAGTGAAATCAGGTGATAAGAGCTGGAGGGAATAGGGAGAAATGATGCATGATTTGGCCTCAAGTTGAATATTTCTGCTTGTTCTTTTAGTTTTCCACTTTGAAAGTATTTAGTTTGGGGATTTCCTATAGGAGCAGGGTTGATGAGTTCTCTCTTTCAATCTAAGTATCAATACTGTAAATTGCCAATCTAAAGTAACAAAGCTGAAAAGAAGATGGATGCAAACTTAAGGTTTTCAGTCAGCATTCACCTTCTTTCACACCCCTTAACTTTCGAAAATTCGGGCCATCAAATGAAAATTACTTGAATGCAAAAGGGCTGCACAGGGCTACTGCAGAGTTGTGGGTGAGCCCTGTACCTCATGCTACATCGGTAAGGCAGTTTATTTCTATCTCTGTTTTCTTAGTAGTTTAGAATGCATAGGAGATAAATTCTGAGAGTTTTATTGCATCAGGAAATGTAGGAGTCATGTATTTAACTGCTACAGTTTGTTGGGACGCTTTCTAAGTGCTTCCTGACCTGACTGCAAGAATTATCCAGCCTATACAGTTTCAGCTTCCTCCTCCTCCATTAAGCAAGCTCACCTATGATATTTACTGCATCATTGCATCCAAGCCAAACTTAGTTACTGTGGCAACTAAGTTTTTCTTCTGAAAGGGTCACAGGGAAACACATCCTTCAGGATCCCCTAGTAACCGTCAGCCGGTAGGACTGGGGAACATCAACAGTGAAATGCCTGCTTTCCATCGCTAAGGCAGCGCCGCCTGTGCCTGCAACAAGGGGGGCAGAGTCTAGTTACATTCCTGACCCACTTTCACATCCCTCCCTCCTCCACCACCACCTCCTCCTCCTCCTCGTCCTCCTCCCTCTCCCTCTCCCTCCCAGAGCACAGCAGCAACCAGCAGGGTAGCAGTTGCCTCCATTCAGCAAGCCTCACACACCCGCAGCCAGCAAGCTGTGTGCTGTTTCCCAGCAAGCAGCAGAAGTGCATGTTTGTCCAGCAGTGTGCGGAAAATACAGGAGGGCAAACTGCAAACCTCCTGGAAAGGAGGTCTTCCTTTTTGCTGCCCCGTATGTGCAGCGATGGTGCTTCTTGCTTTTGTCCAGCACTTTCGTGCACATGAAGGTTGCACCCACACCAAATGCAGAGCAAGGCTGTCCCCCTTCCCTCTACTCCCCAGCTGGCCAGTCATGCTTGGGTGAGCGCTCCGTTTCCTCTTCCAATACCCTTTTCACCATCCCCTTGCCTCCGTTTTAGCCTGGATGCGTGACTCTGACTCTGACTCTGTCCTGCTCCCCTTCTCGCCCACCTGCTTTATGTAACCCTGCCATTCCTCTCCCACTCTTACGCTCTCAGTGCTTGTCCCTTTCCCCAGATATTGCAAAACCTACTCCCACCTCCCACCACAGTGGGCAGGTAGGTGAGTAAGAGTAGGGATCTCCTGACTGGTTTTGCATCCCAGCGGCTGCTCACAGCACCTGTCTTACCCTGAGAGGGACACTCCCTTCCCCTGCGGGCAGCTGAGAGGGATTTCACCCCACGCTGAGGGCAGACGTTAACCCTCGTGCCCCACCTCACCTCAACTCCAGGGCTACCCACCTATCCCTGGCCTTGCACCACTGGCAGTCACAAGCCTCACTGGGACACAGGAAACCCCTACCATTTGGCAGGGGTGGGGGGGTGCAGAGAAGCCATGGGGGCCCTGCTGATTATGGAGTGCAGACACAACCTGGGGGTGCAAGTGCCATTTCAGGGGTAACAACACTTGGCCTCACAAGGCCCAGAGCAGGGCCTTGTCCACCCCCACCAATGTCAGCCCTCAGGCCCAGGAGCAGGGCTGATACCGGTGGGGGTGGACAAGGCCCTGCTCTGGGCCTCAATGTTGTCTGTCTCAGGGCATGGGGCCATACCCCTGAGGCAAGGAGAGGGGAAAGCAGCCCCCAAGCACCCCTGAGCAGGTGCTGGGTTTCAGAGCTACCACATTTGTGGGAGATGTTAATGGAAGCCCTTTTTGGGGGGATGTTATTGCAAAATACCAGCTATGACGACAAACATGGTACTCTCCAGCTGTGCTTGCACCAAGGAATTGCATTCATCCCACAGTGTTACATGCCCGCCAACCCAGGACAAAGTACTGATGGCCTGGCAGTCTCTGGAAAAAAAAAAAAAAGGTAAAAAAAGTGTATTTCTGCTTCCCTTCCTCAGGTGTAAAGGAGCCTCAGTTTTAAAATTATGACTTAGATGTCATGTGTTGCTCTCTCAACCCACTGGGGGCTTTTCTTCTTTTGAATGGTGGAGATGGGAATAAAAATAGCTGTTTTAATTTCTGAAAGCAAAAAGTGGCTGCCTAAAAATTGTTCACTGTTCTTTGGGCTTGTATAACTTAAACCCACCTGTTTTCAAGTTTGGGCTTGATACATATTTCTGCTCTGTTCCTGTAAGCACTTCACCACATGTTACACACATGCTTACATCTGCAGAGTTGGGGGCCTGAATCTTCATCACCCTAAATCTTTAGTGCTGCACCACTTCTATAAAACTAGTTGAGTAATAGATTAACAATGACTCAAAATAACACATTAGCAGTATATTATTTCCATCGCCATGGATGGTTTTCCAGACACTCTTTCTGTATATATAAATGTGCATGTAGCAAAGTTCTAGGTACTAAGTATGTAGTACATTGTAATTTTATTTATTAAATTTGAACTAAATGGTCATACTTATCATTTAACCTAATGTTTTACACACAAAAGGACCCTAAACCATATTTATTATTTATATAAGATTTTAGCTAGCATGCAGTATCCTATGTGCTGCCAGTACTAAGCTGGTAGCAGTACCTCAAGCACCTTTAAACCCTCCTCAATTTCTGTACAAAAACGAGTTGACACATATAGTTAGCCATGAACGAGGGACGAGTTACACACCTGCAGGGGTGTCTGTAAGGACACAACATTGCAAACAGGTTATTTCACTCCCTGGTAATATTTTTTAGGTCGAGTGAATACACAGTTGTGATGACAACAGCGACTGTATGCTATGAAGTGCACTTGATGGCAGATGTTTAGTGGAAATTAGCAAAAAAAATAGAACAGAACCAGGAGAAACCACCAAGAAAATAATAAATGCAGAATGACTACAGTAGTAGATGTAAAAAATACTAAACTAGTTTTGAGTGAAGTATTTTTCACTGGAACAACAAAATCTTGTTGTCAAGACAAAACACGCTTCCAACTAGGCGGCAGTCACTGTGCTTGCAAATAATTTTTCACCTCTTCAGAGCTTTTTAAGAAATTAAAGAACAGTGACTATTTGCAATACTGCTTGATAGCTTATTATTAAAATAGTAGCCTTCCCGTTCCTAACGTCAGAAGACACGACTGAAACAAACTGCTAGGCTGTTTAATGAACAATTGTTGATGAGTTGTGTATGCCTTTTTCTTTAAAGGATTTTTACTTCTTACTAGGCTTGCAAAAATCCCATCCACAACAGCAACTGCAAGATATTTCCAAGAAAAGCTGTAGAGAAGAATGTATTGTCTGAATTTACTGCATAAAATATTGCTGTGCACTACTTTATAGTGAAGATTTATTAATTAAACAGCTTGTTTGGGGAGCTTTTTGTGAGGGTTCCTAGAGGTAGCAGAGAAAGGGAGATGAAGTTGTATGATGCAAGTTGGTACAGACACTTCACCCAGCTGCAGTTGCTCAAGTTTAAAGCTGCTTTGCAGGTCTGTACTTTCTGTATTGCCAAGTTTTAAGGTTAAATCTTTACATATATGCTTTAATAGCAGTGATGGTTGTAATACCCAAGTCAAGTGCTCTCCTTTGGCGAGTTTGCATTATGGATAAAGTGTGGTTTGCCACAGAACAGATACTGAAATGTCATTAGCAAAGCAATAAAGCAGATGATGCGTATGTAGGAGGTTTGGGAAGGCTCAGAGGAGCACGGTGGGGAGGCTCTCCTAAGGTGTCCTGGGAGGGCATGAGGGAGCGCGCCAGGGACAGGAGCCGGCAAGCAGCCCAAGATGATTATTTAGGATGCCCTTTATTCAGGCACCTACTGCAGCCATTAAAACAAGCGTGCGAGGGAATATCCTGGGAGAGCCTTTCCCAAACAGCAAGGCGTGCCTTGAGGCACACCGCTGTGAAGGGTGAGGTGCAGAGGGGCCCTGCTGTAATGAGAGGCGCCTGGAGGATCCCAAGGATGGCGTGGAGCAGGAGGAGCCAGGCCGCAGTGGGAATGGCTCTCTCTGTCTCTCCCTGCTTCCCCACAGCCTCTGGCCATGCTGTCAGCTGCAGGGCAAAGGCCTGGAGTTTGGGGGTGTGAGACCCCATTAGACATAGAAGTGTTGGGGGGTGTGGAAGAGAAAGAACAAAGAGGCAAATAACCCCCAAACAAATCCCTTTTTATACCCCTTATTTCAGAAGAGACATTAGGGCCTGTCTTTCCTGCTCTCAAGGTGGTTCCTTGGGGGTTTTTTTGGTAAAAAATGTTTCTGTAAAATTGCTGTTGCTGAGGCCAGCAGCACACCCCCATTTGGGGTTGACCTTGCCTGGTTTGCCTTGTGGTGAGGTTGAAGCTGCTCAGCGTCACTGCTTTTTTTTACCTCGAGATTGGTCAGAAATACTACCCCGAGGTAAAAAAACCCCTGCACCTCTTTGCACGGCGATGGCAAGGCCCCACTCTGCCCCAGCCATCTCTCTCACTAATTGGAATTTCAGCAAGTACCTGCCCCTAAGATGAATGTTGTGCAGCATTCCCAGGCACGCCCCACCTCAAACGCCGGCCGGGCCCCAACACAGCATCAACAGCCTTTCCCTGCCTGGAGCAACGCACGCCAGCTTGTGAGCAAGGCTCCTTACTCCGCCTGAGCTACTGATTCATGCTGCTCTCCCATCCGGAAGCAGGGAGATGTCTGCCCCATCTTGGGGACATGGGTGCGAGTGTTACCCGGGTGGAGTCCATGCTTGAAAATAAAGTCTTTTTCTTTCTCCACTGTCCCCGTTCTTGAAGATTTATATGACCCATTTATAAACTCTTCTTAATTGTGGAGATAATGTATTTAGAACATATGTGCTTCCCGTAGTGCTGTGTGCACTCTGAATGCCGTCTGCCTCTTGCCCTGTCTACGTTCACAGAAGGTACTTGTGCATATGGAAACAATCAGGCTACCCAAAAGACAACACACTTGATACTGCTAATTACATGGAGTAAACGCCACTGGGACTACAACCAGTCTCTAGATCTGAGTCAGTGTTTTGCTGCTGAGCTAAAGAAGAAAGTCCATTATGTGCACTCATATTATAGCCAGCTAAGTCCCTGCTGCACATATTGCTGATTTCTGTACATGCTACATGGCAGAGAGCCAAGGAATTGTAGCACAAACAGGATTTTATAACCAGCGTTATTTAAGGATGGGCAAACTGTGAAGCTCCAAAAGTTAATGATTCTAGCGCACTTTCAATTAATTTTTATTGTCAGGCTGTATTTCAGGGTACTAAAGACCTCTTGTGATGACAAGAAGGAGTGTGTGGGAACAGGCGGGAATATAGGATGCATTGTTATTCTCTCTGATTTATAGATCGGTGAATAACCTATCTGGATAACAAGTTCCTTCTCTCATGTTAAATGGAATTCATCTCTGTGTTGAGTTCTCTGTGGAAAAGGCATTTTGGCAATATAAATACAGTGTCAGGCATCATATTTCACAAATGGTACATTTGAGTCCCTGCACAGAATTAAATATTACCCTTTTTGCACTAAGGATGTCTGTAATACTGCTGCTGTTAAGACAATATTACAATAGCTTGATGCAGAAATCACTGAATGGAGTTAAAAGTATTAACTACATCTTAATGACTTACAGAAGGATGCATACTCATTTTTATAAAGCAAGTACATACTGAAGTCCACATGCCACCAGTTTCAAAGTCTGGATTAAGGCAGGCTGTGCATGAGCAATCAAAGTGATAAAGCCTGGCCTCATACGATGAGCATCAGGTTTGCCACCTCAGCTCCCTCCCAGTCCCTCTGAAACCACAGGCCAGAGTCGCGTGTTGGCTAACTGGCAGCACTGGCTGACAGCTGGCTCTTGCCTGCCTTGCAGAGGACATGAGTTTAGGCTGCTGCCCTGACACTGGCTGATTTAGAGGGACATGCTATGTTCAAGAGTCCTTCAGATTTGACTGAGGTTGGACAGCAGACTTGAAAGGGATTACAGGAAGACCAAGGGACAGAGAAATTGCATAAACTTAATTTCCTTAGGAAACCTAAGGAAGAAAAACAAACCCTAATCCAAACCAAAGCACACACTTGGGAAAGTATTGATAGAGCTGGGCCAGGAGTCCTGCTCTAGCTTGCAGCTGAGCGAGGCGGCTGCTCAGGTCAGGTCCTTCTCCGCTGCCCCAGGTTACTGCTTCATCGGCTGTGCTGATTCAGCTGTTTGTCTAGCTGCCCTCTAAGCTAGTTCTGTGAAATGATCCACTTAAAAGACAAACTTTTCAGAGAGGATGTTTTGTGGGTTGCTTGTTGGTTTTTTTACACCCAAAGGTCCTTAGAAAAATTTTTAGAGCTCAGCTACACAAAGACTTGATTCGGTGTATTGGGACAGCACATTTAAGTGTCTCTTTGGGTGTGTGAGGGATGAGGGAGAGTTACACCAAGGGACTCTGCTTCAATCTGAACAGATGTATGCCTGTACCCTGAAGTGGCAAAACCAGTGTTGCATCTGTTCTGATGTTACTGCTCTTCTCAAGTCCTCTAAGACCATTAAGTGACCTTATGCCTACCTCCACAGTATATACACATACTGGGTGGTCACTTGCCATCCTCACTGCAGAGTACCCACTACAGCACATCTTCCTTTGGAGCAGTTTTGGCAGACCTAGCCTACTCTGATTTTTGCCAGTTAAGCTATAGCATGTTAGTTTGAGAGTTTAACTAATGGCAAAGTTATTTCCTCACCATTTAAAACATTAGTCAAGCCTAATGCACTAGAACCAGGCTCATCTCCATGTGAAGCTGGCATGTCAATGCCAGAGTATGAACTTCTTGGATGCTGTCACCCTGCACATTGGCTGTAGATGTTGATGTAGGCTGTGGCAGAAGTTGCCATCTCCAGCTTTTCCCTGGGTGGTTCTGGAGGTTTCTGCTGCTTCAGGGAGCAGGCTGTGGGGTGACCTCTTTCCATCTTGCATCGGGTCATAGGTTATAATGTTGAAGAGCTTGGCCTCTGCTAACCTACCTCATTCTGACTGGAAAAAAAAAAAGTGAGAAGCATTCAAGCACAGTTCAGCAAAGCAGACCTGAAGGGATGGTAACCAGAGGCTGGGAAGGCAGCCTTTTCCACCAGTGCCTGAGCTTGGGAGGATGTGCTTCCATAGCCCAGCCCCCTGTGTGGACGTTGTTAGATTATTTCTGGAGAGTTTATTGCAGAGAGACCTGCTGCTTATTTCTAGCATGAAACCACACAGCTCCTCCTTTGGGCTGGCACTGTGCTCCAGCTAATGGGGGAGGCTACTCAGACCATCTGCATCTACCAAAATGGGTAGACATAATCCTTGTGTATGCATACTGGGAGATAGATAGCTCACCCCCCCCTTTGAAATGCTGGCAAGCTGCTTTGTCACCGATTGCAAACCAAGAGCATCTTCATGGAGAAGTTTTCTGGTGAAACTAAAGTGAAACTTTACCCTTGGCTTTCTTACTGCTATCTCCTGAGTCACCACATCCTTCGTGTCACCATCACCTTTCAGTTTAGATGGTGACAACAAGCTATGGTATTCAGCAGTGAGAAGTGGGTGTCTCTGTGTTTGTGGGAAAGGGATGAATTTATGGAGGGGTCAAAACTCGCTCTTTGAAAACAGCAAACACCAAAGGGTCCACTTGGTTTTCTAGTGTGCTGCAATTCTACATTGCTTCCCTACATTTCTTGTGGAGACAAGCCCCAAGGAATCTGAAGACTTGGCTTATTTTCCTGATCCTGTAACAGATTTCCCATCTTTCCCAGCCATGGGCAAATCCTTTAGGTTCACATTTTCAAGCATGGGCTTTAATTTTAGCCCTCTAGTAGCTTGAGATACTCGGAATCTGTTTTGCACATGTATTAATCACTTATAGCTCTAGCCAAAATTAACAGAAACTGCCTGTACACAGAAGCACACTGAAAATTAGATGCTACTAGAAAAAACAGGGCCAGCTCTGTCTTACTCAGCTTGCTCACATGCCACATGAAGATGGTAACACCTGTCCAGCTGGGGAGACATCAGGCTAAATTAAGTTATGTTTGTAAAGTATGTGAAGCAATTAATTATTTGGTAGCATTATTTTAAAATGCAAAGGAGATGAGCTCTTTGAGCATTGTTTCTCTTGTTTTGGTCTTTATATTGGATACAAATAGGGATAAACATTACCTCCTTTGACAGCAAGCTCAGCTAAATGTTGCATGCCCATAAAGAATTTGGTTTTGCTTGGAAGGATTAGGGCATGAGGTTTTGGTTCCTCTCACTTGTTTATGAGTACGAATTTGCTACACATAAATCACTGCAGGTCAGAACATTGCTGTTCGCTTAGTACAAGGTAAGAGAGCACACAGAATCACTCTTTAATGTTGTGCAATTGGACAGGATTTGGCTTGTCCTGATTTTGTGTTTGGAGAACTCAGGCTGCCCTTTGTGCTTGATGTTTTACCTCTTTTTCTCTTGAAAGTCCAGTGGAGAAATCTGACTTAAGTGCATTTGCATCACACTCTCATTGCCTGCTCTTTGCCTGTGCTCAGTGTTTTGCTGAAATAAAAGTACAGCTTCCTTCTCTTTTGCTCTCTGTGGGATTTCCCAATGTTTCACCCGGCTGTAGTTAGACGAACTCTTCAAGCTGGCACAGATGCTGAAAGGAGCAGCTGTATTTTCTTTAAACGTGGTCCAGAGCACATGTGGATGTAAGGTGGGCCAGATCAGGATCTGGCTCAGAAAATAACTGTTTCTGGTTTTTAATCAGCTTAGTTTTGTGTAGCTCAGTTTCACGACAGAGCTGAGCAGCAGGGCAAGAGCAGGAGTTGCAGGGGGAGGGAGTCAGGGCCTGATCCCTCAGGTGGACTTGCATGGCGGTGTTTGCAGAAGTGCAGGCTTGCTATCTGCCACCCTGCGCCTCTTCATCTCTCTGAGTGCCACTATCTCTTGGTGGTGGGGGGTGGTGGCAGTAAGTTAATGTTACTCAGTAGCCAGTGAGCAATGGGAATAAAGACCCATATTGTGCCTCTCTGATCCCAAGGCTATCCCCCTCCCCCTTTCCATTCTTTGGTTTACTCAGTAGAGCTACCCTGATTCACATATGCTAACAGTCTGTTTGAGAAGAAACAATTAGGCCCACAGAAGTTGTTGACATCTTATTTTAATTTTTTTCAATGGCATAACGGGTACCCTGGTCCAGCTTGTCCTTTTGTGTTCTCCATCCCAGGCATTCCTCCCAGATGCAAAGACCCCATGAGGATGGGGACAGAACAGCGGCTCTCCAAAACATTTTGGACCAAGGGACTGCTAATGACACTTAGCATTTCACACAGACCATGATGTGGCTGCTGAGCAGGCCACTAATTGAAAACACTGCTCAAACCAGGCAGGCTACCCGGGCCAGTTGCGGGCCGCTTCCCATGCCCTCTGAGCCCACAGCACTGGCAGCTGCTAGGACCAGCCGTAGAGCTAAGGGAGGATGGACTGTGGTTGCAGGAGGTGATTAAGAGCACGTTGGGTGTCTTCTCCAGGAAGTTGAGTGAATGCTCCCTGCTTCTTCTTTCTCTGCGGTCTTTCAGGGTTCAGCTTAAACCAGATCCTGAAAACAGCATCCTGCTGCAGAAGAGCAAACAGTCCTAGAAACGGGCTACTGTAAAAAGCCCTACGGGAGCCAGATGCCCTTGACCCTAACCAAGATTCATCAGGTGCCTGGTTGAATCACCTTTCCCTTTGCTTTGGCAAGGTGGGCAGCACAGAATAATGGGAAGTTTCCAGGTGGAGTTGTACTTAAGGGTTTTTTTTCTTTTTTTCTGTGTGTTTTAAGTGCTGTGGATGGGAGAGAGTCATGTCACACAATGTGGTGCCAGCACAGAGAGGGAAAAATGAAGGAGGGCTATAGGTACTGAGGAACGGGTACCAAGGAGCAGTACCTTCCCGAACACAAGGAGCTATAGATCTGTGCTCTGCGAGAGGTCAGCTTAGGTCATCACCCTGGAAAGGAAATGTACTGAACGGGACTCCTGAAGGTACGGGAGGCTCAGTGAGCTGTCTCCCCGGGCAGGGTGCACCTCTGGCCGGAAAACTGCTTTGGAGATCGGAGAAGGGGTGCGATGTGGCCAGTCTGTGGAACCGCCACGCAGGCTCTTCCCGCGGGTCTTCCCGAGGCTGAGGACGGCTGCTCGGTCAGCGGCGTGCCTGTTTCCGACCGGCACGGTAAGTCACGATGCTTCTTTAAAGCACCGCTTAGCGTACCGACCGGCCGCCCGGGCTGCCGCGGCAGGTGATCCCGTGAGGCAGGATCCCGCCCCAGCTCGGCGGCCGGGCTGCGGGCGGGCGGTGCGGGCCGCGGCCGGGCTTATACGCGCCACCAGAGGGCGCTGCGCCGTGCGCCGCGCCGTGCGGGGGCCGGGCCGCTGCCACCGCCCTCCCCGCCCCGCCGGGCCCGCCGTGGGCTCGCAGGGCCCGCCTGCCCCCTCATGCTGCGGCCCCCTCCCCGGGGTTCTGCGGGGTTTGGCCCTCAGGCGAGGCGTGCCTGTGGGATGCAGCTCGGCGGCCTGTGAGGAAAACGCTTGCGGCCCTATAGCTCTGCCAGGCGAACAGCGTCGGCGCGGCGGAGCCGGAGGTCGTGGCGTCCCGGGGATGTGCTGCCGGGAACAGGCAGTCTGGCTGCTGGGAGCGATCGGTTTGTTAACTTCGCGCTCCTCGGAGGAGCCACCACGCTTCGTTTAACGGAAGAGGTCCGAGACCAAACCAGAGAGAGCACTAGTCCCGGAATCGCCGCCGCCCTTGGCTTATCTCCTGCCCTCCTGGCCCCGCGGGCTGCGCGCTGCGTGGGGCCCGCTGTCCCACACATCGGGGGGTGTTGCACGGAACGTGCCGCATAAAGACGCCCCTTGGCACAAAGTCGGTCCCCGGGAGCAGCATCCTAGGTTGAAATCAAGCCTTTTTGGAATAAGTAAATGCCCGGGGTTTGTTTCCTCTTAAGCTAACAGATAGTTTGCTCGTTTTGCCGCAGTTTGCAGAGTCCAACCAGCTACGGGTGGATACCTTGTCTTCCTTCCTCTTTATGTTTCCATTCTGGGGGAAAAAAGTAGTGAAAAGAGTAACATCTGTGAGGGAGAGAGAAAAGGATGAGGCAGGCTGGCCAGGCAGCCAGCCTCAGGAGATGGTTACACAGAAGAGCCATTCATTCCGAAAGCCAGTTGCTCCTCACCCTGCTAGATTATAAATTGGACACCTTATTAAGAGCTGATCCTCCAGCAGCCCCACCCAGGGCTACGCTCATGCTCTAAACCAGTGGAACATAATCCCATTTCACTATTGATGCCTGTTACTGGATAAGCACATATGTAAGCAGGGCAGAGGACAGACACTAGGCAGAAGGAAGCAGCACCCTAGCTGTTTTCTGAATTGTCAGTTTAAGAAAAGGATACAGTTTTGGGAGGGAATGGGGGCAAGGTTGATTTGCATTAAAATTTGAGCACAGTGATGCTAGTTGCCTTAGCAAATAATGAAACCAACACCTACCTTTCTTTCTTTCTTTCTTTCTTTCTTTCTTTCTTTCTTTCTTTCTTTCTTTCTTTCTTTCTTTCTTTCTTTCTTTCTTTCTTTCTTTCTTTCTTTCTTTCTTTCTTTCTTTCTTTCTTTCTTTCTTTCTTTCTTTCTTTCTTTCTTTCTTTCTTTCTTCCTTCCTTCCTTCCTTCCTTCCTTCCTTCCTTCCTTGTTTCCTTCCTTGTTTCCTTCCTTGTTTCCTTCCTTGTTTCCTTGTTTCCTTGTTTCCTTGTTTCCTTGTTTCCTTGTTTCCTTGTTTCCTTGTTTCCTTGTTTCCTTGTTTCCTTGTTTCCTTGTTTCCTTCCTTGTTTCCTTTCTTCCTTTCTTGTTTCCTTTCTTCCTTTCTTGTTTCCTTTCTTGTTTTCTCAGTTGTAACTTAAAAATGCTGATTCACTGGCACAGTGTGCCAACCCAAATGTTGCTGCTGGAATCAACCACTGGAAGAGCCTGACAAGATATAACCCCACCACATGGCAAGGCTTCAAGTGAGCCTCTTCAGTGATTCCAAGTTTCTCATCTGATGATTTGCTTGGTCCCTTATTTCTTGTCAGATCAGCCCAAAAGTCTGGACAGATTTAGACAGATGTCAAGTTGAACAGTTGGTGTGGTGAAAATTTCATGGGAACGAACATAAGTTTAACAAATTCAGAAAAGTTCTATCATCCTTGGCAAGACTTCCAAGTTTTTTGACCTTCACGCACCTTTCAATCATTTGAAAAGTTCTCCAACTGGCATTTGAAATGCACAAAGTTATTGCCAGTTGTCAGAAATAAATATCTGACATATATTCTTCAGGACTTATTTTTGTGCTGAAGAAAACAGGATGTAGTATTATAAGTCTATTTTGGTGTCTCTCTGAGCAGTATCCCTGCTCATACATCCATGTTTTTCCTTCCTAGGAAAAAACAGCTGGAGGGTTCATGAAATGCTAGATGCATTGTGAGGATTCTGCGTCATCAGAGTGTTTATTCTGAATATTGTATAGATACATGGCTTGTGGATTCCCCTGTTGAGGTACCTCTCTTTCACTTTCCCTGGCAGGCAGTTTAGATGTAGTTAGACATATTGGCACACAGCAGCGGTCAGGAAGTTCAAAAGTAATATGGAAGTGCAACCTTGAAACAAAGCCCCCTCCCTCTGTAGCAGTGAGTTATGGGCATAGATTCAGGGGTATGTCAATGGTATCTTTTAGACTTTTAACTTGGTTTGCATCTCACAGAATTGAAAAGCAGCTTTTCTGTTTGTTTTAGGAGGAAATAAATATCTTTCATATCTGATTGTCATTAGTGCCTCATTCGTCATTTGAAAATGTTTGTGTGATACTTTGCAGGTTCTGAGTCCCTGACTGTCACTGGTGTGTTGGGAAGCAATGACTCCTCAGGTGCTCCTGGATACCTTTATGGATCTGCCTCGGTTTACTTTACGAGCTCATGAAAATGAATGCAAGGCATTTTCAACATCTCTCCCTCTCTTTTCCTCTCCTATATTTTACATAGGGCACTTTTGGCAGTAGCTATTTACTAGTAGAACAACACCCCTGTATTCACAATGTGTGTGTGTCTGTCTGTCTGTGTACACAATTCTGTGTGCCCTACCTCCGCATCTCCCCAAAAATGTGGCCCTGTTGGTGAGTTAATTTGGCAAAAAAAATCCAGATCTGAAAGTGAAGTTCCTATAAGGTTAAAAGAGAGAGGCAGATGGCTACGTGAGAGAGCCTGTTTGTGCTAGAAGCATCATGGTTCTGTCAGGTAAGCTCACCTTTTATCCGGCATGGGAGAACTCCCACTGGAATGTGTCCTTGGGATTCAGACTTAATCTTGTTTGTCAGTCATGGACTGCTTGTTTGTACTTGTGGGTTTGGTACGGTGAGAATAGGGTGAGGAGGCTGGGTTGAAACACTGAAGTTTCTCTTCTGTTCCGCACCTCTGAGATTTATGGCTGTCTGCCACAGGTGATCAGGAGTCCATAGCTGTGTCCTAGACCCTACAGAATCTCTAATGAGCACATCATCAAATCTCTTTGTTTTGGTACAGAGCAATGTCACTGTCAGATTTCCTTATGATATTAGAAGCATGGATGTCTTTAAACTGATTTTTGCTAAGGACAGAAAGGCTGTGAAAATGAGGGCAGAGCCTTGAGTGGAAGCTGGGATTGGGTGGTCAGCAGAACAGAACCAGCACCCAAGCTAGTTTGGTGGTCTTGTGCACTGAAGCATTCTTGTGCAGGGGGTCACTTCTAAACCCGCTAGGTTGTGGAAATCAAGCATAAGGGCCAAGTTCAATCCAGCAAGTCATCTGATCAGAAACAGCGCAGAGAAATTGAGGGGCTTGCAGCAACAGTTATTGGGGTTTCCAGGATGAACGAGTTCAGAAGAACATGACATCCTCCGTCAGGCTTAGTGCCAGCAATGGAGAAGGCATGACATTATGGAAATGTAAAATACTTTCCTGTGACATCATCAGCCCAGGCTCTTGCGACGATCCGGCTTCTGCCAACTTCATTCACTTGCTGATCTCAGCCAAGCCCTTGAAGAGCTGGGTAATGGTGTTATTTGCATGGGAGGTGAAGATGATGTAGAGATGGGTGTCATATGTGTACTGCTGACAAGTCAGTCCGTGGTGCCACTGAATCTTCTCTGGAGGCTTTATATAGATATCGAATAGGCTGGGTGAGGGGAAGGAATCTTACGTTATTCAGCAGGTGGAAAAGGTTTTGGAGGTTAAGGAAAGAGCAAGTGTTTATCATAAATCTCTTGGGTGTACCAGACATTTATGTAAGGGATGTCTGAAGATGAACTAGCTCAGTTCCATGTGGCTGTGGACAGACATTTATTTTCAAACAGCTGAGCTAACTGGAGGCCTTACAGCCATTCCAGATGCTTGCTACCAATCCTCTGCTGATAGCACTCTTGCTCTGCTGTTAGAAAAGGTGATCCAAGGTCTTCCTAGTATGTCAGGTGAAGCCTCTCAGATAGTTTGCTGACAAATCACAGAATCACAGAATCTTAGGGGTTGGAAGGGACCTCAAGAGATCATCGGGTCCAACCCCCCTGCCAAAGCAGGTTCCCTATCTCATATTACATAGATAGGCGTCCAGACTTGAATATCTCCAGAGAAGGAGACTCCACCACCTCCCTGGGCAGCCTATTCCACTGCTCCGTCACCCTCACTGGGAAAAAGCATGTTGGTGCGGAACTTCCTGTGCTCCAGCTTACAGCCATTGCCCCTAGTCCTGTCCCCACTGACCACTGAAAAGGGGCTGGTGGTGGTAGTTTACCCAGCTAATGTTGCTTTACCTTTAAGAGAGAGATGTTTAGTAGCATAGCTTTGCTCTTGGTTTTAGAAGGGAGGGAAAGGAGAGAAGAGACAAGAAGGTGGCTGCAGCCCTTCCCACAGAATGTGTCCACAGCCCCAGAGAGTTCCTGCTGTTCTGAGCCACAGGTCTGAAGGCTGGGGAGGCACGTATGTGGGACTAGATGCATCTACTGGAATAGACTGTGCCACTCCTGTTTTGGTGAATACGTGGTTGGATATTATGTACCAAGCATGTGCACCAAGTACGTGTGAAGTACGTGTTACGTGAGCAACTAAAGTGGTGTATTTGGAGCTGTGTCAGCCTCTTGTGTAAACAAAAGCTGTAGGATGGGTACACAGTGTGGTAGAAGCCCAGGTAACTAAGAGGTCATTATTATCCAGATTTACTAACAGAGCATTTACAATGAATTTGCATTAATTATTATGTTAGCACCACTGTGGTTAAAGCTGAACCAACAAGTTATAATAAAATGTTTAAGAATATCCAGTTAGGGGGCAAAGAAGAAAGCTCCTGTGCTCAGGGGATCATTGAGAAATGGGAGGAAGCAGGAAGAAAATGTGCAGGTGTTATTTAAGAGATCCTGGGGTTCTTACTGGGTTCCCAGATCCAAAAATACAGAACTGCCAAAGAATCCTTGACACATACACAGGCAAAACACAGCAGTCTTTAATGCAGTGGCCTAGTTGTCAGTGTGTCTGTGTGCTGGTAGTGCTTTATTATGGGGAGCTGATGATACTCACTACTGTGATTTTGACCTAGTGAAACATGCTCTCCACTATTGAATGGTCCCATGTCAGGACTGGTGAGGCTCAGGACTCTTCCCACCATCCCAGAAACACCCCGCAGCCTTTCTGAAATGTGGAAATGAGCACACAGTTTTAAAATTCTCCTTTCACCAGGAGACAAAACAGCCCTTTTGTGTAAAGTTACTGATTTATTGTATGACACAAACCTGTAAAACATGGGCCGCTTTGATGCCTGTCGCTAAAGGAGATATCTGTCTTACTAGTCATCCTGTTTCTAAACTGGCCCAGAGTGGAGCATCCTACCTTAACAACAGTCTGAAACTCCAGTGGAATTTGGACTCGGATCCAAACTCAAGGCACAGGCACTTCTCTAAATAAAAATAACTAGATCACAAGCTATTTTGAGGTGCTGACTTTTAGACGAGAAATGTAGGGCTTACATTGGTTTTTACTCCTGTCAAATACATCTGGATGCTCTCTTCCTTCCAGACAATATTCTGAAAGTACTTTTCTCAGCTCAGAGCCAAATTACTCCAACTGGAAGGTGGAAACTGTAGTACAATTGTCATTATTCATCCGTGAGGTTTTTTGGTTGGGGTATTTTTTTCCCACATAGACTATTCTGCTGCTCTGGTTGCTGCTGATGTCGATACGATTTCTGTTGTGGCTGGTGATGAAAAGCATGTGCAATGCTGGGTCAAGATAAGAGCCAACAGCATGTTGGGAAGCCTTCTCTAAATAGGAATCCTTGGCTTTCTTGACAGAGAGGTGGTTAACAAAATTGCCACGCCTGGTACCATTTACATAGCTGCCAAAGCTGCTGATCCCCATTCCTCCATCCTTTCCCCCAGCACCCACTGGCAAATCTTCTGTTTTTCCCTGTTTATTTGGCTGTGCCTGGTATTATGACGTGAGTAGTTTCCATTCACTAACAATGTGATGGGATATAGCTGGTTGTAAGAGATAGGAGGGGAAAGGTGGCAGTAGTATGCTGGGACCTGATTGTCAGCGGCGCTAAGTCGCAAGCGCTAAGGTGTGTTTTACATCAGTGGGAGCCAACAGTGCATGGTACCCCGCTGGGAGCATTCCCACTGTGCTCAGCAGACAGATGGCAGAAGCTTTTGTTGCTGTGTTTTAAGGTAAGAGCACTTCTCATCTCAGGAGCTCCAAGCAAGCTATAAACTTCAGTTAATTTAAAGCTCTGGAGCGTGTAAATTATTACCCTGTTGTACTGAAGAGCAAACTAGGGTTTTTTTTTAAGATGTCACAGGAAGTTTTCAGCTTTACCAAGGGTAGGAACCAGATTTTCTGACTCATAGGTCTGGACTATGGTTAAAGCAGCCTTCTTCTTCTCAACAGAGCTGGCCTACCTTCTCTTTGATATTCTCCCATCTTCCCCAAATTGCTGGGCGACATCTGATCTCTGTGACTTTTGTACAGCATCCAAGCTCTATTGTATTTGGTCCAAGATCTCACCTTTCATTTCTGGCCCTTCTAATTCCATTTCAGTCCCTGGTGATTCCAGGAGGCTCATCCCAAACCTTGCTACCGAGCCCTTGGAGAGCAGGGTTTCCCTTGGAAAACAGGGTGCTCCTTGGCAGTATATCTCACCAGAGCAGGGAGATTTCCCTGGACCAGCCACAGGAATGGTCGCAGTGTCCTCCATTAAACTCTAGTGTGGAGGATGCCTTGTGCCACCCACACGCTTCCTGCAATTTCTGTTTAAACACAGTGTTCTTTACTTGCTGCCTGCAGTTGGTATGTAAAGCTGCTTTCTGTAGGTTTAAAGCTGCTGCCCCCTCCAAACTGGCTTTATTTTAATGTTCAGTTCAGTGATTTCAGCAGAATACTTACTAGGCGGTATCTGTGGCTTTATTTAGGGTCAGGTTAACATATAGCATTGCTTTTGTCAACATTATTATTTTTCTTTTGTCTCTAATCTCACTAATTGTTTTAGGGTTATTGTCTTTTTTTTCCCCCCCTCTCCTTTAACAATTTTCAATTGTTCTTTTTGGGCTGTGGACCAAATCCTGCCATAATTTATACCTGTAAGACCAGTGGAGCTGCATGCATGCACATGGTGACACCATTATTAGCCTGCTGAAGTCAGTTGATTTCCCTGTTTTGAAAAGTCGTGTGGTCTAGAGGACTGATGCTGGGAAATGCCATTTAGGATTTTATGATTCCTACATCTATAAATCCTGATGTACAGATAGCTTTTCCCCTGGATGTATACCTTTATTGGTCATTTTATGTGTGTTTGTGTGGTTTTTTATAACTGCTTTTTATAATACAGCACTTTTTCCATCCTGCCTAGTACTAAAGGCTTATCTACAGTGGGAGATACCACAGATTGAGAATTGTGTTCAAATAATGTTTAATATTTGTACAGAGGGTGAAAATTGAGATTTAGGTTCAGTTTTCTGGAGGTTTTTTTTTTCAGTATTTGATCTGGCAGATTTAAACATCTACTTTTTTACTGCTGTTTTTTTTTGGGGGTTTTGTTGTTGGTGGTTTGGATCAACTGGAAGCTTTGGGTTTGAGTTGTGCATCTTACCTAATGCAATCAGACACAAAATTAAAGTGAAAGCATTTTTGAAATTTAAAAAAAAAAAAAAAGCAGCTATGTTGCATTTCAAACATGCTGAAAAATGTTTCAACACTGCTGGAACTCTTTGTTTTCCTGATTTTCTTCTTAAGGGAAACCCTGGCAGAATCAGCTGGATTTTGTGATGTGTTTTGATTCCAGCAGAACAGGATTCCAGAGGAGATTATTTTTTTTCCTGGTGGATGGAGAAAAGCAGGACCGGTGGAGCTCCCCATACAGAGGGTGTTATTCCAGAAGAAGAGCATTCCCTCACCCGTGGAGAGGAGTGATCCAGTACGCCTTCCATCCGGGGGCAGGAGGGAGAAGGAGGGAGGAGAGGGGGGGATAAGGATGCTTCCTTCCCAGCGCTCGGGGCTGCTGGCCAAGAATGTAAGTCTAAATTCAAGCCCAGCGAGTGCTGTGCCAGATCCAGAGAGTTTGGAGTCCCTTTGTCCAGAAGCTCGCAATACTCGAGGGAGTTGCCAAATGGGATGTGTGGCATCCATGTAATATATCTGATGCATGAAAACTGGTTCCTACTGAGCTTACCGTGGTGCCTGAGGCAGAGTGCTTCTGCTTCCCGACATAATGCAGCGGTCAGTGGACCGCCGCTGTTCTCCTTAAAGGCTGCAATGGCTCTTCGGGACAGCCTCCCACCTCAGGTCAGGCTGAGGCAGATGGCGTGTGCAGAGGGGAGGAAAGGTGGTGCTGCCTTTGACCCTGCTCTCCCTCTCTGGGAAGGGAGGAACCGGTGCCGTTTGCATTTCTCCCTCGGCTGAACCATTATGTCTGATGACAGGAATGAACCTTTCCCCCTGGACACGGGCCAAAAGACTTCCCCCCCTCCCCGTTTCTTTCATAACCGTCATTCTCACTTATCTCTGGAACATATCACGTACTAGTGTCATGTGCTGGAGGTGCGCTCCACTTTTTTCTTCAGCCATGTCCTGCTTCCCATCTGCCAGATAGGAGCCTCTCCTTGTCTGGCTGATGCTTGTTTGCCACAGGTGACAGGGTGGACCGAAGCCATTGCTTCTGCCCCAAGGGAGAGCGTCCACATCTAGGAGAGAGGGAAATCTGCTCTGGAAACACCATCTAGCAGCCTCTGTGTCAACAAGGCTGTAGCAATTCCTGTGGGACGAGAGTGCCTGTGTTCCTTTGCCTCGTCGGAAAGTTCAGCCAGTTGTGCTTGTGCAAACCCCTGGAGGGCTCTGAGGTTGAGCAGGTGTCAGCGAGGACATAGCCCGGGTTGCAGAACTCCTATGACAGGCTGCGCCGGACAGAGAGGAAACTTGTCTTGGTAGGAATTGGTTTTGTGTTTCAGAGGGGTGCTGATGGAGGACAGTAGGCAGGGGGAACCCCGTGATGCCACTTCCCAAGCCAGTAGTACCCAAGGTGGGTTTTCCATTTCTGTACTAGTAAGGTCCCCATCAAATGCCAAGGGATTGCTGAGGGCTACCTGTGGAGCAACTCTAATGCAGGACATGCCATTGCAGAGGCCTATGCAAGGGCATTGGTTCACCCAGTGCTGAAGCAGAGGTGGAGCAGAAGCAGCATGATTTGATGTGGCATGTTTCTCTTAGGCTTGAATTCCCACACATCTGGGTCTCTAGAGGCCCCCTGGAATGTGTGGCAATGGGTGTATAACCCAACTCTGTACCTGGATCCAGGCCATCACTAGAGAAACCAAAGGAGATGTGATCTCTCCATCCTTCATCCTTATGATGTCAGTCGTGATCCTGGCACACATTCTTCCAGCTTTCTGGGACTCCTTGTCAAAGCTGTGTTGCTGCACTGAGAGAAAGAGCTCTGGACCAGAAAATGAGACCTTAAGCTTTTCCTGGGCCTATCCCAGCCTTGGAAATCGTGCTGTCTCCTGGGCCACAGCTCAGCTGCTCCAGCTCCGCAAGCAGCTGCCCTGCTTGTCCCTTGCTGTGTGTGCCAGGAGGCGGGTTTCAGCTGCGAAATGAAGCTTGGTCTGTCCTGCCTTCCCGGGGTCAGAGTCCAGAGAGCATGCCCTTTCCCTGGCATCTCACCAGTGCAGGAGATACACTTTCCCTGGCAGCTCACCTGCTCCTTCATCTTCTCCTCCGTTCACATCGCAGCTGCTTTTTCCCCCAAAGCACTGCGAGCAACCCCCTGCCTTTCTGTCCCGTGCTGGCGGGGAGTGAGGTTTTCTGTGTGAGCCTCACAGGCAGCGTGACTTGCTTCCAGCACGCTACAAGCAGGCCTCTATTCCGATGAATGTCCCTGTTAAATATGTATGAATCTGATTGACTCCGACTCCCTAGTTGTCCAGGTTTGATTCTTTTTATTCATTCACGGATGCCTCCTGCTAAACAGGGATTCGTGACCACATCTCAGTGAGTTTTGACTTGTTTGAGAGGCTGCCCTCAATCTGCTCATCTTTAACGCTTCCTCCCCTCCTCCTCTGCTCCATCTCCCTCTGGCTCATTCCTTGCTCTCCCCTGCCCCCCTCCTTGCAGCTGCTGGACAGCTTTGTGACCACCAGTTAGGATGGCTGTTTGCCACTCTCCCATGATTGCTGCCATGTGCTGTTTTCCTTATGACTGTTCCCTGTTTTCTTCCTGGGTCGGAGAGGAATTCTCCTCCACAGAGAGGGAATCAGGGGCAGTTGTCCTCAGACTGAAGTTCTTACTCCATGAAAACCCTAGCAGGTTTTTTTCATGACAACCAGTAATTTTTGCCTTGTGCTTCTCAGTACACTGTGAGGTTTTTATTTGTGTTCAAATGGCTGATCCTTTGGCTTTCTACTTGTGCTTTGTGTTTACGCACTGGTGCGAGGGTTTTGACTCGGGTACCCTTGGCATTTGTGGAGGCTTGGTCAACCCCGCTGTTCACAGACTCTCTGCCATGGGTTGTCAGCCCTTAGGCAAGTGAAATGCATGTTTGCACCTCAGCTCTGGCCATGCAGAGCCCAGTGGCTCCAGAATCCCAACAAGTCTGTGGGTGGTTGGTGGAGCAGTCAGAGGAGCTGCTCTGGGGTGAGTAGGCTTTTTGTCCTGGCAAGGGGCAGCCTCGCAGCTGTAGGGTCTCACTTAGCAAGGACTCACTTATTGATGCTGCAGGCAGTGATGGTGGAGCTGGAACAGGAAGATTGTGTTTTTATTGTTGGGAATGGGTCAGAAGTCCTAGAGACCGCAGTGCTTGTGTATGGGCAAGTGAGCTCGTATAACCTGCCTGCGCTGGGCCTGAAGACTTTGGATGTGATTTTCGGTGGTACCAAAGGAACCTCAGTACCTAGTTTCTGCTGAAGTTTTGCCTTTTAAGCTATTGGGATGTAGTTGTTTCCCTTCCTCCTCTGCCATCAGGGAATCCTCCCAGACAGGTCACACTTGCAGTGATGTGAAACAGTGGCATGTTTCAGCGGAGAGGTCTCCACCACCCTGTACTGGTCCACAAGGTAGAGTGCCACCTAACTGGCTGGTCAGAAGCTCAGATGGAATCCAGGGCTTGTAGATTCTGTAGCCTGGCTGCTGCTGCACATGCCCTGCCAGTGCCTTTCAGGGAAGTTGGTGAGCCAGCCAATGCCTTAGATGCTGCAGGCCCAGGAAGGGGGACATCTCCCATGCGCTGCTGTGTTCCCTGGAGATTTCACACTGGGTGGCAATCCCTGGCAGGGACCTGCACAGGCCATCTGATGTCAAGTGTCCTTTTCCTGCCTAATCCAGGAGGGCATGTACTGAAAAGGAAGCACTTTGCCCTCCTCTGTCACTAAATCTGCTCCTGTGTTTTCCTGGGAGCACCCATGGCTCTGCCAGGAAGCCTGCTGTTGCCTGTGAGCCACTCCAGCCTTTGACCAGGTCGTCAGGTTCCTGCTGACTCCCAGGCAGAGCCTCATGGGAAATGGTGATGTGAATCAAGGTGAGCTGGCACCTGGGAGAGAGGGGAGGCCTCTTTACTGCCTGCCTGGGCACAGGGCAACGCCTCCCTGGCCACAGCAGGCAGCAGCCAGCTCCCCCATTCTCTGGAGGAGGCTGCAGCAGTGGGGGCTGTCCATCAGGCAGTGTTCCTCCAGGGATGAACACCTACCTCCCTTCTCCTTCCATGAGCTGGGACAGGACCATGCTCCTGAGGCAGCATCCAGTGAGAAAGTGGCTACTGCCCCTTTCCGCTCCCCACCACATTTTCTTTTGCATTCAAATTTATTTATTTTATTTCACTTCATCCTCTTTTTTTTTTTACTTTGTTCTTTTTCATTTTACTTTGCCCAGCTCTATACTGTTTAATTCCCTGCCATGAGCGCTCTTAAGGCTGCCAGTCCCTGTCGCCCTGCTCTCTGTGCCTCCCTCTCTCTGCTTGGGGAGGGGGGGGTTGCTCCTTGGGTGCTGGAGTTCATCCCTGCACCAGTCCATCGTTTGGCTGAGACCTCTGCCTGCACCAGGATGGTCTTTGCCATGTGTGATGGGGGTGTCCTGTGCTGCTGCAGCCACCCGCTCACTCCTGTGTGCTTGCTGACCTTTTCCTGCCAGGTCTGAGATGGCTGCCCCGCCCGCACCCTGTCCCCCTTTAAAGATACAATACGACTCCTTTATCTCCCAGCGCCAGGCAAGCCTGGGATGCTCAGAGCTACAGATAACCTCACTGCTGTGTGTGCTGGGGGCCAAACAGACAAGCAGGGACCTCTCCTGTCCCCCTGGGCTTGGCAGATGACTGCCTGGTCATCTCCCTGCCTTCTCTTTTCTGGCAAGCACAGGGGGATCTAGCTGCCATTTCCACCCTGTTAACACACCGAAGCACGGCCCTCCCAGGTCTGGGTGGCAGGGTGGCTGGGCAAGGCCTTCAGGGAAGGGGCAGTGGGCAGGAGCAAGCAGGTAGCCATCTGCATCAGGAGGGCCCAGTGGGCCAAGGCGGCCCTTGGATAGAATAGATGGGTTCAGGCTACAGTGCCAAAGCTGGCGAGGAGGCCAGGCCACGCACAAAAAAGCAATTTATGGCCTGGCTGAGGAAGTTAGGGAGAAACTTGATCCCTCCCTAAACCCCAAGTGGATATTAGGAGTTCTTGTTTCTTCAGGTCTGGCTGTCCAGGGACGCAATGTATCCAGCCCCATGGATATAGATAAATATCCAGTTACGTGTGTGCTGAGGCATAAATTCTGAACTACCTTTGGTAAAATCATGGAAGAAAGTGAACTTTCAGTCACTGTTAACACAGAATACTGGTGATGCTCTCGTCCAATACCACTACACTGTATTTTCCTGTGATATTTTACAGTGAAAACATAGAGCCTGGCATATTTCAGATTTAGAATCAAATATGTTTACACCAACAAACTTATGTGGGGATTCAACATTGTCCGGGTCACTGGACTAAAAGCCTGTTTCTCTGCTTATTTACCTCTCCACCTATGGCTTTTGCTGCACCTGTTTCCACAAGCATCGGAGCGTTCATGTTTTGTCTGTCTTTCCCGTGGCCAGATGAAATCATCTCGGAGCGTGGGTGCGGTGATGAAAGACGCACATAGTGGATTTACATCTCTGGGATAAAGGGAGAAGCTGAAGAAAGATTCCCCTGTGAGCTGGCTCTTATCGTCAGTGCTAATGCCTTAGTCAGCACAAGCCCAGACTGCCAAAATTGTGCAGCCGGGCCCTGTCAGGGCTGCAGGCCCTGCAGCTTCCTGGTTCCCTGGATAAGCCAAGGGATGAAGGCTCCCGGAGCTGGTGCTCCTCTGGCAGGGACAGCTGAGCCCAGGTCAGGCGAGTGGCAGGCGTCTGAGATTGTGTGACACTGCTCCTCTGGAATTTGGGAAAACACCCTCCCATTTAATTTTAACAGATCACCCCGAGGCCAGGTCTTGTAGCGAGTTGAGCATCTGTGGATATTGGCTAGAGCTGGGAGAAACCTAATGTTTTGGAAAACCTTTTCCATTCTACAGACCTGATACTCAAGTGGGATATTGCGTGTTTAAGTACTCAAGTTTCCAGGAAGCAAGGATGTGCAGATACTCTGACTCACTACAAGAAAAATTACTTCTAGTGACTCAAAAGCCTGGATGCTGTTGTTTCCTAGTTAATCACTGTGCTCCTCTGTGGGTCCAAAATCCTTCTTTGAGGACCAGAGAAAGTTTGTGGCCTTGAGGATCCTTCCTGCTCTGGTGCAGCTGTCTGGGTGGAGAGATTAACCTCTTGCTGCCTGTCAGTACCATCTGCAGACCTAATTAATTTCTGGGCTGTTACCACAGAAGACCTGGTAGGCTCTGAAAGCCTGACGGTGATAGTTTTGCCTAAAAGGTAGACTTTGATGGGGATGCTTGGACTTTGTTTGGGTTGCCATGTGATTTGAGGAATCCCCACAAAGTTCTAGTGGAGGTTTGGCAGCAGTCTCATGATCTGAAGGCATGGGGGCAGGGGGGTGTGCATGGATATGTGGGCAGTCATTCGTGGGAAGAGATGGATCCAGGGGTACACCAGAGCTGGGGAACCCCCGGGGGAACACCGCAACCCTGCCCTTCTTTTGCAAGAGACCAGTAAGAGATGTCACCCTTTGCCTTGGTGTGGCTGGTTGACAGGGAAACTGTTCCCATTGGGCAAAGGGTGAACTTTGTACCCTTTGTACTTTACGTTTGATTTTTGCTGCCTGTGGTTGTTTCCTACCGGATGGGACGAAACCCTGGCCTTGTGCAGGGAGACTCCAGACAGCTCATCTCCTCTGCCCTGAGACCAAAGCCTGTGCTGCTGTCGGTGCAGGAAAGCAGTACATCCACGGGTGGGAGCAAAGAATGTTTCTTTTCAAAGTTTGTGATAATTCTGCACTTAACTGGTATGTAAGAATCCTAGTAAATTGTAATTAAAAGCCAGGTTTTCCTTTTCCTAAAACTAGGTCTTAAAATGTAGCTTGCCTTAAATATCTGAGGCACAAAGGCAAGCGTTTGAAAGAGACGAAGCATGCCCTCATGTGGCAATATTTTTTTTCCCTTATAATACCTGTTTGTTTTGTTTCTAATCCCCAAATAATCTATTACAGCGAGTTATGTCATTACATCAGAACTGGCATATGGAGCAGGCGTTGCGATACGAAGCTGGAGGACTCAGTGAATGTTCAGAAATAATTCTATGGGCTCTAGCTCTCTCGTTACCTGAGTCCCCACACAAGTGCTTCTATGCTAAAATAGGAATAGCTCCACGCAGGGATTCTCCAATAAGCAAAGGTGTGAAGCAAAACTTGTCCCGTCCTCTTCTCTGTGGGGAAGTTGCTTCCCATGGCCAAAAACAGAGTTTAAAATTGTTAGAAAGCCCCAGGTGAAGCATGTTGCAACCAGAATAATCGATCTTGTAGTCAATTTTAAGCAAAGCCACACCAAACTAAAAATGAATATGCTTTCACAGAGCTGCCTTGAATAACTCACTTTAAAAATCATGTTATTTGCTGAGCTAGTAGGGCTTCCTCATGTCAACATCAGGCTTGCAACTGTGTGTGTAAATCCTTGGAAACCTTGCTCTTCTGTAAATTTTACAGTTTTGACACACACAGGTTGAGTTTTAAATCCCCAGCTGACGCTGCTCTGATAAATCAGGAAGTTCTAGACTTGCCTGATACAGCATCTTACACTTTTACTGTATACTTTTTTGTTGGTGGTTTTTTTTTTTGTTGTTCTTGTTGTTCCTTGAATTTAAACACTAAATATGATTTATAGAAATTACTGGGCCCTAGCAGCTTATTGAGACCTTTTATAGCATTTTCTTTTTGTGATTACAGGTGGATTGATGTCTTTCGTCCAGAGCACCACAGGCAAAGTAAAGGTAAAAATGGATGTGGATCATGGGATGCCTGATTTGGATTGTTGCCATCAAGGTTTAGACTGTGGAGAAGGGGTTGAAATCCCAGAGTTTCCAATCTGCTGCCCGGTCACTGTTTCTGTTGTCTCACTCTGTACGGGATTGACAGGAAGGCAGAGGCAAGGAAGATGTACTGCGCACCACTGTGGAGCAACCCATGGCCTGGCCTCTCTCCAACGATTTCTCTTCTGAGGGACCTGGCAAGGGCAAGACTCATTCATGTGAGGGACACCTGACCTTTCTGTGGCAGCTTGTCACTGTCATCACACGATCACCTGAGGTTTATTCTCTTCCTTGCAGGGCCCTGCAAAGCTGTGTGTGCTCGCAGGGTGGTCAGGTCAGCTGAAGAGCAGTTGCTTTCTCCTCGTCTTCCTCTCTAGCCCTGCCAATACAGGCAGCTGAGGGTGGTTTCCACCAGGTCAGGAAACATGAGAAGCAGAGAAATGGGAAACTCAGGATCCACCGGCCTCCTCTTGGCTCTGCTGGGGGAGCTTGGACGTGTGTGAGAGCTGTGGGTGGTCTGAATTTTGGGTGCTTGATCTGGAGGCTTTGGACATCGGTGTGGATATCCAAGTTGCTTTGAGAAGACTTGGGGCTGAATGAGAAGTGAATTCCTTAAATCTCTCCCCTCAGGTCTCGTTGGGTTTGGCAGCAGTGAAATCCTTCCTCAGAGATAACTCAGCCATCTTCATTCATTGCATCCTCAGCAGCACTCTGCTACTGAGTTCCCTTTGAAAAGGGTTTTGTGCTGTAATCTGCTGGCTGGTTATTTAACTGCTGCTGCTTACAAAGCTCTGCTAGCTCTTGCATGTCGAGTAGTTTTTAAGGGTTTATTTCAGCTCCTTTGAAAAGCACAAGGAAATGGATGATTAACCAAATTCTTCCCAGTATTTTAGAAGCATTAGTAAATATTGAGTAAAGGGCAATCACACTGTTGTTTTCATGGGAACCACGGAAGAAAGCAAGACTGCTAGATGAGATGCAATCCTGCTCTTACAGTCACAACTCCATTCTTACACACCATCCTTTACACATTGGTGCAACGCTCGGGTGTGAGAACGTGTGCGTGTAATGAGCCAAGGAATTCTGCACTGCAGTGATCCCACCAGCTTCATCTCCAGGCTGGTAATGAACACGAGCCTGGGCATGTCCAACCAATTTGTTTGCCTGCAGAATCCATGTTGCACTATTTGCAGTAAACAAGAGCAGTGCCATTCAAGTGTTGGCTTCGATGCAGTACGCACAAGTGCCACTTCTGCTTGGCTTTGTCATCTTGCTGTGGCCTAGGCTGGCCATAGCTGTGCTCTGCTTTCTATTTAGTGGTCCAGAGACACCCTTGCATCTGGAAAAAGGTGAGTGGGGAAGTTCTGTTGGAGAACTGGAGTCAGTCCTCCGGCAGTTAGTCCATCCCTGTGCCTCGTGGCCCATTCGCATGGCCTCAGTACCTGAGCCGGGGCGTTTCTGGCTGGCCGGCCTGTGCCTCAGGAGTGCTGATGTCCTTGCAGCAGCTGTGCAGGGGACCAGAGCAGTACAGCTGAAGTGGAGGTGCTTGCTGACGTAGCTGACTAGATGAACTGGTCGACTGGTTAAATATTGGTGGCCAGGGAACTTGCAAAGCTGCTTTGAAGAAGAGGGTGGGTCTCAGCCACGTCTCCACTGGTTTTTGTGTTGCACCCTTAAGCCTGATTTCCATGCTCTGGACACTCTCTGCTTCCTGCTCTTCTGCTGGTTTGGCAGGAAGTGCTGGCCAGTGGGTTGTGGCAGCCTGTCAGAAGTGAATGGGGACCTCCTTTGGATGAACAAAGCCTGCCTGTTCTCTGCTCAGCCTGAAAATCTCGTAGAAAGCATAGGACACCCGGTCATGGTCCTGTCGCTTTCAGTCTGTGGGAGATGAGGGATGGTGGCACCCCAGGACATAGCATCTGGAGGCCCATGCCATTGGCCTGACTCATGGCAGCATGACCCGGGGGCTGCTGGTGGTCTGCAGACGCAGAGCACTTAAGGCTACGGATGTGAGCACTCTCTCTAAACCCCCTTTTCCCAGCACCTTCAGCAGTTTTTAATGATTTCAGTTCCGATACACCTGAAATAGGTAATATTGGGGTACCTGGTTCCTGCCACTCCCAGTAAAGCTGGGGAGTGTGGGGCAGGTAGTACCGTCCTCCCTGAGGGGCTTCACATGATGCATGTTCCCTGCATTGTGGGGGGCCAGCCTGCTTGCAGATGACCAGTTTTGCCTCTCAACATACACCAATGGACCCTGTCTGCTCTCCTGCTGCTACAGCTTATTGCACTGATGGGATGTTCGGGTGTCAGGGAGACAGCAGCTGCTGGGGATGGGGGGAACAGCTGCCTGCTGCTCCAGCCCCACTACATGGAGGAGATGGTGGCCAGAAGGGTGGGGTGCAGAGGGGAGAGATGCCTCCAAGAAGGAGCTGGGCCACTGCGTTTGCCTTCCTCTTAGTCCATCTGCCCCTGCTTGTCAAAGGTGATGTCTGCACAGCCACTGGAGGCTCTGACATATGCAGACAGATGCCAGCAAGGTTTAATCCATCTGGTTTGGATGCTAGTAGTCTGGGAATTGCAGCCCCAACCTTTAATCACCTGAGTCAGCATCATGTGCACCCGAAAAGCTCAGGTAGGCTGAGAATGGCAGCCTTGCAGTGAAAGGCAGAGGTTTTGCCTGGCACTGAACCTGTCTGACAGCTCCCTCCTGAGGAGATGCACTGTGGATGGGCCTCCAGGCTACTCAGACCACCTCCAAGGTCAGATCAAGGTCCTGATCTCTGAGAGGCTCCATCTCTGGCTGGCAGGAAGTGGACCGCTTGCCTGGGCCAGAATAAATCCTGAGGGTCTTGAAGCACACAGCCCGGTCTGGGCCTCTTCCAGATGGTCGTACAGCAACAAGAATACTGTACAAGGAGGTAACTTAGGCAGTACTGTGGGCTTTAACAGCGCAAGAGCCCCCACCCCCAGCAGAAAAACTGTGTAAATACCTTTCCAGGTAATGAGGTTTTCCTCAGTAAGACCAACATTGCCCAAGAAGCAGGGAGGGGTGTTTATGCTGGGACCTCATGTGAGAAATTGGACCGGTACTGTACACTAAATTTGGCCTTAGTTTAGGAAGCTCCTTAGCTTGGCTGGATCGACTTTGGTGTTTTTAAAATGATGAAGTCAGTTCATGCCAGGAAGCAACTTCTGTGGCAGTAGTAAGGAGAAGATGAGGAGGCCCCGTGGCACCTCTTTAGGGCACCTCCATGTTTGATGCAAGCCTAATGGGCCAGAGAGATGCCCACATGGTACAAAGAAGGGTGCTGCTGAAATCTGTAACCCCAAGAGCCCACCCTCTTTTTGAGGAGAAGTTTGATGAGGTGAGTGGGACACAGGGGAGAAGTGAGTTCATTTAGAGTTCTCCTCTTCCAGTCTTTTTCCCTGGTAAAGCCAGGGTAACGATATCAGCATCCCCTGGAATATGCTCATGGGGAAACCGAGGCATGCAGCAGTAAGGTGATTGATCAGTGGTTAACACAAGGCCTGGAGAAGGGCTCTTGATTCCAGCCAGGTGTTTGCTACAAGTTAAGTTGTAAGTGATACAAAAATAGCTGTTGTGCTCTCTTTATTTAGAATTCCCCATTTCCAGCGGGAAACAGGTAGGCGGGGATTTCTAAACCATGCTGCTGCTGCTGCTGCTACTTTTCCTTACTAGTCTGCCCGTCAGTTCCCTTTTACCATTTTACATATGGTCACTTGACACCAGCAGCTGCTCTGGGACATCTCTCTCTGTCACATCCTTCTTTTTATTCCAATGTCCAAAAGCTTCAGCGGTCCACAAAAAGAAAGCACTGGAAAAAAAGCCAACCCTGGTAGCCGAGTTTCCTCCCAGGCTCAGTTCTAAACATGTCACTTTAATGATGCCTAAACTGTGCAGCACTTGATGAGCAAAACATTACTATCTTCTAGCCACATTTGTTTTCCCTGTCTCCCAGAGCATTATAGTCACCCAGGGAGAACTGTGTGTTCTACTTCGCTGCTGTAAAGCTATTATGGGTATGAAAAGTTCCCATTAATCTGCTCCACACATGGATGTTTCTGGATAAAGTTCAGTAGCCAGATCCCTCTTTCTTTGTGTGCATCAAACGAAGCAGAAAAACGCCTCCAATTTAAAGACATCAAATGAATAACCGAATAGATGAGATTAATTTTTGTTTAATCCACGTGGGCAGTGGAGCCAATGGCTGGTGTTTGTATGTGGACTTGTCCCGGGAGTTCATTACCAGACGAGTCTGTAATAAGTTAGAGATTCCATGGAAATAGGGGGTTAATTATATGCAGAGGATGTTGGCCAATGTACAGCTTTGAACAACAAAAATAGCCCAAAGTCTTGTGTTTCGGATGTGGAATCAATTAACGGGGTCCACGACATGTACCAGAATTTGTTAAGATAGTTGTTGCACTGTAAGGATGCTATATTTTTTTTTTTAATTTTTTTCCCCCTAAAAAGCTAAGAAAATAAGTGGATAATGAAAGACAAGGGATGGAAAGACATGAGACTGGTAATAAAACACTGGACTTTGGCCTGGGGCCAAGCAAGCTTTTCAGTGGGTCTGAAGTTTGGACGGCAGCAGAGTTTGAACCGGTTTTCACGAGCTGTCCAAAAGGTTACACCGTAAAGGATGGAGAGAGGAGGTTGCTTTTAGTTCACCCACTCCCTTCTCTCTGCTGGCAGGGGCGTCACGCCGCTAACACGCCGTAGTCGTTAGACTGATGGGTATCAGCATGTGGCGCGGTGAGCTGCAAATGCAGCTCCAAAGCTGAGACATTAAAAAATCCTCCTTGATGCTGGTTGGCACAGACCTCATTTTTTTCTCCCTTTCCACATCTGGTCCTAATATAAAATGTGTCTTTCTGGTTGTTTTTTTTCCCTCCCCCCCCCACCCCCTCCCCACCCCCCCTTTGCCACATCTTTAGAAATGGCTTCTTTAAAAAAAAAGAGGGCACCCCCTTTCCCTATATGCCTAGGTTTTAGAATTACTGGTCCAGGTGTGTGGTACTGTAATAGTGCAGGTTAGGTACTGCGCAGAGCACGGCACTGCGCCTTTGCAAAGGGGAAGCAGAGAAAGATGAAGTTGCTTTTATACCCCTTCAGTGTTCAGAGCTGTGAAACACACTTCCCACCGTTACAGCTTTTCGAGGAGCCCCTTGGACAGGTACAATACAAATTTAAAAGAAATAGATATGACACATTTTTACCCCCTTTCATTTTAACACAAGCTCTGGGCATGCTTCAGGCATTTCTTGAGTCCCTCAGCTCCCTCTGCTTTTTTCTCATCCCCTGCTTTCCCCCAATTTGATCCCAAAACCCATTAGTTTGTTCCTAGAAATTACTTTACTGTGTTGTTTTGGTTTGTTTTAGGTTTTTGTTTTGCTCACATGATCCCCAGGCCAAAGCAAACAGCACTTCAGAAAAATGTTGCGAGATAACCCAGTTTAGAGCCAAGTGCCCCTGGTAACTCCTCAGCACCCTTGTTAGAGTGGTGGAGGCTGGTGCCACCAAGTCTCCATAGAAATCACAGCAGGTGAGGTTTATCTGACTGATTAGTGGTAATCCCAAGCAACTCGGTGGGCTGTAATTTATGGGGTTTCCACTGGGCTTGGTGCTCAGGTCCTCATGGAGAGGGTGAACCCCCAGATGTTCTAGCATGTGGACTCCTTTAGACTGTCTGGCAGGTTCTGCAGATCTCAGAGGAGCCCACCCGGGGTGCAGAGATGTGTCTTGAAGTCGAGTGCTCCTGCAGTCTCCCTGCCCCTCCTGGCATGCCAGCCCCACCACTGGCTGCTGTCCTGAAGCTCCTGGGGGGGAGGGTGAATCCCCGATGCAGGCTACAACAAGGGCAGGATGGACATCGGTAGAGTTAGTGCTGCTTTGCAACAGCATGAGGAGGCTGCCTCTCTGAGAGACCTTGGTGGGCTGCGCTGCAGAAAGGGGCTGGGTCAGCAGAGGTGATGCTGGGCCCACCCTGACCTCTCCCCTGCCTGCCTGGCTGCTCAGAGTTAAAGTGTTACCAGCAAAGGTGGCTGCAGCCTTTGCACAGCAGATCTGGTGTGCACCTACCTCCCAGGGCACCCAGGGACAAGGTCAGAGCAGAGGGAGTGGAAGGTTATTTTTGTGGCTGCTCTTTATATAGATGGGAAAGAGGAGGCAGGGGAAGTCAGACAGGAGAAGGATGCAATAGCCAAGCTGAGATGACCAGCCTCAGGTCATCAGGTCGTTGAGGAGACACAGAAGCTGTGGGGCTTGTTAGTCACACTCCCAGCCTGCCAAAGGAGCCAGCAGTAATGAGTACAGTTTCTTGGACATTGCATGGAAGTGGACAATACTTTTGTTTTGCTCATGATACCAGGGGTGGCTTCAGGCACTGGGGTACAGGAGCACTGCCATGTCGGCACACAGTATCCCCATGCCCCCCAGGACTCACCAGGGGTTAGAGCAGGAGCAGGTCGCATCTGCTCTCTGGCTTGCCAACATTTTGAATGGAAAAGGTATACCTCAAGTACCAGAGCACCACTCCCTCGTTGATATCCTGCAACTGGTTCAACTGGGGTCATAGCCAAGTGAAATGGGAACGTCCAGCCCCATTCATGCCGTAAGCATAAGAAAACAACAGATTTTTTGTTTCCTGAGGGAACTGTAGCGTGTCATAAGAGAGGGACTCTTTACTGTCTCCGGATGTGTTGGTTTTAGTTCTTCCTTGTTTGGGAATGCTTTAGGATGGGGCAACCTGCTGCTGCCACTGCTGAATAGCACCACGTGAGCAGTGCCGTGTCCCAGGCCTTCAACTCAGCTGAAACCCTTCACAAAGCAAGAATGGATGATGGCAGCCTAATTCCTCTGTAACCAGTCTCAGCAAGGAAGTATAATTATGGTAGTTATCACCGGGGGATGTTTCAGAGGGAATGCATGCTAGATACTCTGACTAAGCACTTAATTTTTTCCCATCAAATTACTTCCAGCCCAGCAGCTAGCTCTACGTACATAATAGCTCTGTTGGCTTCAATGAGGTCCTCCAGCTAAGGTCAGCTGAGTACTTGCCCCGTGACAGCGGGCCACAGAGCAGATGTGAGACACCGTGCTGTCACCTCGTCCATTCCTTTCCCCTTTTGCTGTGGACTCCCACCCCACTGGCTGCTTGTATAGTTTTAAATGAACCAAGCTCCATCTGATTTTACTCTTAAACCACTCCATCATTTATTTCCCTTTTAAAAATTCAGATTTTTGTTCACACTCAAATAAAAATACATATCAATATTTTATAATTTCTGCAGCATATCCCCGGGCACAAATTATATTGTAATAATAAACTGGCTAGCTTGTTTTAATAGTTCCTGGCTTTTGGCTTTATGTAACATGGCAGGTGTGATAGTAGTAGCAATACCGTAGGTGTGAATTACTATGTTAGTGTAATAGGCTGCACTTTATTGTTCTTTATTGCTTAATTGGCTTCTTCCACAAGGATTCTGCAGTTGTCCCTGGGAAATAATGCCAAGATTTTCCATGAAAAGAGTGATACTCTTTGTGTGTGTGTGTGTGTGTGTGTGTGTGCTTACTAAGGTCAGTCTGATTTCTGCGTGTGACTGGGTTTGGGAAATGAAGGAAAGATGTCGTTAAATTAAGAAAGTGCTTACTGAGTCCTTAATAAAAAGCAGAACAGGAGAAAAGATGCTCTTTGTTATGCACAGATACTTGTAGCCCCAAAGAGTGCTTTGGGAAAACAGCTGGCTGAGCTTTCTGGCAAAGGAAGCCCTCTCCCATGTTGGAGGGATTCCCAGGTGGTGGGCAATACCTCTGGGTGTTTACATAAAGCTCTGTGATCTCCTCTTCCATCCCTGTCCTTCCCACCACCTTATTTGTTCCAGAAGATAGAAGAAGATCAAAGTCATCTTCGCGGCAACACGCAGGCCCTGATTCCCCAGCCAGCATACACCTACAGGAGGGCACCCCTGAGCTCCCCTACGTGGCGGCATTTGTCTCCCCCCACCCCAGCCACACTGACTTGCCTGGAGCTGCGGTGATGCAGGCAGCCCTTCAGAGCACGTGCAGGTCCTGCCGCTATGCCTGGGAATCCAAGGGGCAGGGAGAAGTCCCCAGGGGTGCCCAGGTGCCCCACGGTCACCTCTGCCACTTGGAACCTGAGCCACCTCCGGTACGTGTGGCCACTCCGTGGTGTGGGGACCAAGGGCATTTTTTGGTGGTTGGAAATAGTGAATCATGCCAGTTCCTACCAGCTCTGCTCCCCTGTGCTTCCCAGCAGTATGCCTACTCATGCTGCTCAAGTTCATTGCTGGCCCCTCTATTTAAGCCTTTTAGTGTTGCCTGGAAGTGTGGGTTTCGCAGAAAGATCTGCATTTGCTTTCAGCTGGGTGCAGTGTTTCTGCCTGGCATCCTCTTTGCAGGGACAGCAGGGCAGGGGATCTCCCATCAAGCAGAGTAAGAAACTTTTGTTTTTCCCTTCTTGTCATGGTACTTTCTGAAATTCTGAATGTAAAGCAGGGCTGGGCAAGAGCTACAAAATATGGCTGCAGGTCTAGATTTTGAAGGTGCAAGGTTTTGCTTGGTTCCTCCAAAGCAGTGAGCCTGTGTGTGTGCTGAATGCCATCTTGCCTCACCAGGGATCAAACCGAAAATCTGCAGAGCTGAAAGCCCAAGGGATGCACCATTAACAGCCCAGCTAATAGGAGGTAGCCCTACAACACAGAATCATGGAATCACAGAATCACAAGGTTGGAAAAGACCTTTAAAGATCATCAAGTCCAATTGTTCCTGTCCTATGCTAAACCATATCCCTAAGTACCTCATCTACCCTTTTTTTGAACACATCCAGGAATGGTGACTCAACCCCCTCCCTGGGCAGCCTGTTCCACATCCCTACAACTCTTTCAGTGAAAAATGTTTACCTAAAATCTAATCTAAACCTGCCCTGGCACAGCTTTATGCCATTTCCTCTTGTCCTATCTCCTGTCACCTGGCTGAAGAGACCATCGCCCACCTCTCTACAACCTCCTTTCAGGTAGTTGTAGGTGGTGATAAGGTCTCCCCTCAGCCTCCTCTTCTCCAGGCTAAGCATCCCTAGCTCCCTCAGCTGCTCCTCATATGATTTGCCCTCCAGCCCCTTTACCAGCCCGGTTGCCCTTCTCTGGACTCACTCGAGGACCTCAATGTCCTTCTTATGGTGAGGAACCCAGAACTGGACACAGTACTCGAGGTGTGACCTCGCCAATGCTGAGTACAGGGGCACAATCACCTCCCTAGACCTACTGGCCCCACTATTTTTGATACAAGCCAGGATGCCATTGGCCTTTTCTGTGGCTGAGACACAAAATCTGTACTACTCGTGTCTTCTTTCTTCCCAGGTCTCACCATGTCCCACCCATGGAGGGTGAGCATGTTTAAGCTGTGTTTGTGCTCTCTGCCTGCCAAGGACTCCTCTTACCCACAAAGGTCTTGGTGGGGTTTGTGCTGAAGTGGGTTTCTACCATATGGGAACTACCCGACAGCTGCATCATACTCTCTTAGAGATGGGAAAACTTCATAAAGGCTTTGAATTAGGAGTCTGTTGTGTACTGCAACATTTACAGTCATGATTCACGTACCTCCAGCGTTACAAGGTGTGAAATGATTCTCTTTTTTCTTTGAGGAAACGCAGCGTGCTCTGACCCTGCTGAAACACAGCTCTGCCCCAATTTGGTCCATGTAAATTGTCAGGATTATTGGAAAAGCTCAACAAACCTCAGCACCGTAATCTACCCAATTAATTTTGAAGTTATTTGGGAAGCATAGTATATTTTCTTCTCTTTTCACCTTATGCATCTCTACAGAAACCCTAGGAGTTCTGCTGGTACACACCAAATTATGAAGGAGCTGGAACATGATTAATAAATGTCAAATTACAGGTAACATTTTACAACCCCTTAAAACCTGTAAATCTCACCCCTTCCCTACTTTATACAGGAAGCAGGACATGAGCCTTTAGCTAGGCTGTCTTCCCCTAATGCAGTATCTTCATTTGTGATGAGAGAGGATGTGAAGCCTAGCTGAAGGTGTTCAGAAACTTTAGGACAAAGTCCTGATCTGGGAAAAAAGGGAGACTGGGAGAGCTGCAGCACAGAGGATCAGCTGAGTGAGGCTGGTATGTGCATGCCAGCCCCAGAGTCCCCAGACTCTTATTCCAGGAACCACAGCTCATCCACCAGATAAACCGCCTCCTTTTGCATTCGCAATTGCAAAATATCTCTGGAGCAGCTCTAGCAGGTGCTCAGAGGGAAAAGAAACAGAAAAACTTCTCTTGCATCCTTCCCATAACAGGTGGAGTTTTCTTAAATAATTAAATAACTGAGCACTTTCATTTGGCCCTTTGCTCTATCTCCTCTCTGTGTCGGAAGTGGGTTTTTTTGCCAAGGAGACAAGCAGAGGCAGTCAACTCTTTGTGGAGCTCTAGCAGTGGTTCTGGGTTTATCAATTTTAAGTGTGGGTTTGGTTTTTTCTTGTACACTTTTCAGTATTGGTTTTTTGGTTTAGATTGCATGGAGTACATGTATTTATTTTGCAGCCATGCTGTCTTTTGCAGAAATATTTAAGGAAGCTTATTTCTCGCTCCCATTTGCCATGGAGCCCTCAATCTCCGAGCAAGTTATAGGAGAAACCCAGAAACACTTAATCGAATGTTAAGCAAAACGAATGAAGCTTGTATGGTGCCCTGAAGGTCATTAGACTGAAGGTCTGAGCCGCTGCCAAGGGGAGTAAGCTCCAGGAAGGGAGCACTCATCTGAGAAATCCCTGTTGCTGGATGTGGTGGGGGTCGAACCTGGGAGCTGGCTGCAAGCGCCTCCCAGCTGAGCTCAACTTCCATGGCTGGACTCGAGGAAGGACCTTGTCCCTTCTCATTCTTCTGGTCCAGATCACTCTGCACTGGGGGAGGGGCACCTCCCACCCCGTGGGAGGGCAATGGGGACTTGCCTCTTGTTCCAGATGGCCAGCTGCTTCCTTTTCTAGCTGTGGAGTGAAAAAGCTCTAAAATCATAAAGACAGACAGCTGCTGGGAGTTCAGGCTGATGAAAGGGCCCATGGGCCATTCAATGCCAAAGTGAAAGTCTGGAAGTGGCACAGAGTCACGGGGTGCTGCAGGCGATGTGGAGCAGCCAGTGGTCAACTATGTGTCCTCTGAGCTGCGCTCCATCCCACCCACATCTTTCTCTCCCCGTCAGATTAACTCTGGGGAGGGGCTGCCGGTTTATCTTCCATTTCAGTCCCATCTCTTTCCAAGTTGGAGGTGGAAGTGAAACCACAGGATATGGATGCAAGATGGAAACAGTGAGGCAGAGCGCTGTGGTGTCCGTTTGACTTCGATGTGTCTTCCAGTGCCTTTTCATAGAATCACAGAATGGTTTGGGTTGGAAGGGATCTCAAAGATCATCTAGTTCCAACCCCCCTGCCATGGGCAGGGACACGTTATAGAAGAATTTTGACTAAATAAAGTCATTAAGTGAAAATTATTGTGAGGGGGGACGTAGATGCACCCATGCACTGTTACCCATGAATGGTAAGCAGCGTGTTAAGCCTTCCAGCAGATCGGTTTGTGTATCTGTGGGGCAGCGTTGGTATTTTATTCCTCATTCGTGCCATAATTGCAGGAATCCTTTATGCCAGTGTAAACACTGATCTCACTGCATGTTGGAATGACAAAGTATATAAGATGAGGAGAGCTGGAATAACAAGAATGTGTGTTTTCCGAAAAAATAGAAGGTTTCTGGAGGAGGAGTTTTCCCAAAGGGAGCTAACTTTACAGATCCAACTCATTCAGGCCTTTTTGCTTCTGAGGCTGACACACACATGCACAAACACACACAGTCCGGTATCTATTTCATGGCCACATTCTTCCCATCTCAGTGTGTAAAGGTCTTGAAAGCAATAGCTACTGGCAGTACCCCAATTCAACATATCTAATAGGTCCTTTCCAGTTACAAAATCACTAAGGACACATGCCCAAATGAGAGCTGGGCTTAAACTACCTTGCTGTCAGAAGCAATGCAACAAGCTGCGCGTCTGTGTGGGTTTGATTTGTAGGTTCTTTGTTTTTCCAGTCCTGGTTTGCTGACTGTGCCTCAAGAATTATGTTGCTAGAGTGACAGCTCTAGTGTGACCCCCACAAGTAACCCCCACGGCCCAAGGGAGTGTCCAGAGCCTAATAACAAACCCCGATGGGTTTTCATCGTCTCCCAAACCGTGTGGATTAATAGGCTGCAGGTGGAAGGGAAGAAGGGCAGATTGGATTCTGACTCGGTGGATCTGCTCAGGTTTAAGAGGGCATGCCCTGCCTATGCACCTAAAGCAGGTGTTCTGGATCAGCATCAGGTGGCCTAACTCTACTGACTCAAACACTGCTCTTCCAATTTACACCATCTCAGGGCTTGAACCTGATGTCACACATACAGACAGGTAATCAGAGGAGCCACACTGCCTCTCTCCAGCTCAGCATCTGACATCTCTGTGTGTTTCTATGCATTTGTGAGGCTAGAGATACAGAAGTACATACATGTGTCTGTATCTCTGCTTTACCTTTCCCTGTCTACTTAGGAGAATAAATTTTAACTACCATAACTGTCGGAGGAAACTTTTGGGTGCAAACAACCATCAGAAGAAGAAAAATGCCTCGAGAGCAGTCCTTGTGGTTTGCACCTGGTAAGGACCTCCTGAATCTCCAGGCTCACAGCAGTTCCCTGCAGCCTGACATGCACTTTGCAGGCCAAGATTTCTGTTAGGATGTGGTTGGGGTTTTTTAAATTTTTATTTCACACCTCGTTATCCCTCCTAGCAATGGCCATGCTGCCCATTTATGCTTCTCAGCTGAGAGGAACTCTGGCCAGGCTTTATCTTAGGGGTCCGTATTCCTACTGTCACCAAAACAGTCCAGGCTTATTCTTTGGAACAAAATTTACTGTTGGTAGGTTATCTGGGAGTTTGACTCAGACACCTTATTTCACTAACTAGCATCATTTTGAAGAGCTGGTCTTGAAAAAGAATTGTTATCTAATGCTTACTGGCAGGTTTTGAATCTTACATCCCTGTTGAGATTGATTTCCTGTACATGCCTAATTACTGATGACACAGTAAGATAGAAGCTAAAGAGCTATCTCACAGTTGCAAAGAAAAAAAGCTTTAAGCCAAGTTCCCCTTGGCTTGAACAGAAGGAGGCTTAATTTTTTTTTTCATTTAGTAAAGTCACTGTGAAAGGATCCTCCTCCAAGAACTTGCAGCAATATGAGGAGTGTGTACAAAACAAGTCCAGACATCAAACAGGGCAACTCCCAAAATGTCTCTGCATTTGTAAACATGCTTCACATCTGCTCAGCCTTGCAGTAAGCATGAAACAAAACTTGTGATATCTGTTTTATTCATTTGAATGGATGCTAATTCAGGCTGCAGCTTGATGGGATGGAAGCTGCAGCTGCAGCTGGCTTGAGAAAGTGTTTTAAGAAAGCAAAAAGCCTCCTAATCCAGAAAAATTAAAATATTTTTTTTAAAAAGAAAAAAAAAGAAGGATCAATTGCCTGATCTGATTTGCAGTGGAGCCCTATGAATAGCTGTTGGAACAACTGCCTAAGCACTGCAGTCACTGTTAGCCTTTTCCCAGGACCAGACAACAGTCTGACCTGAAGGATATTCACTGAATGATAGGAACGTGGGGAGAGGGAGAGAAGCTTCTGCTTCTTTGAGGTATGTGTCCTTTATTCCAGAGTATGTGTGAAAATGGCTAGGGAGCTTTTATGGGGATGGATATTGATGTTTTCTGCAGTGACCCCAGCTGCAGGCTGGCCTTCTTGGGCAGGTGTGCTCTTCGGAATACCGAGTAGAAAGCCTTGCGGTGAGAATGGGAGCGTAGTGGTTCATGTGGAGGTGGAGTGGCACAGCTTATCCCCAAGTCAGGAAGAAAATATACTGTGTCAATAAATTGCAGTTTTATACCAGCATAGGTGCTCACACTGCAGGGGTAGTATGCTTAGAGACCACATAAATTAAATATATATATATACAGTAGCATCCACCTATATTTGGCACATAATTATAACGTGTGGAGAGTGTATGGAGAGCCGGTCTGAGACGTGTGCTGTAAAGCGAGTGGCATGAGATGACCTTCCTTCGTGGCCAGGCACTAAATGAGACTTTGTTTTAAATGTTAGCATAATAAGGTAAGCAGTGTCATCCTGGTTGATGTACCTTTGGGACCCAGCTGCTGGAGGAAGCTTTTGCCCACAGTTCCTTATCACTGTCCCTCCTCTTTAAGGTTTACTGACAGAGCTGCTGATCCGATTTGCCTTGTGCCCTTCAGTCAAAATATCTACCTGTACATTTGACTAACAAAGAAGGGTGTCTGTCTGCAGCCTGAGGCTTTGGGCTTGAGGCAAACGGTACTGAGTACAAGAGGGGTGAGCTGCCCAAGTCTGATCTGGACTTGCAATAATTTGGGGGTCTGAAATTAAAAGAACAGTGCCTTACAGTTTCATAAAGTTCTATGCCATCTGGATCCTTAAATACAAGCACCACTAGTCACGCCACCATTCGGCTGCTTTCATGCACTCGTTAATACAACACTCTTCTCTCTCCCCCAAGCCAATTTCTAGTCAGATATGCCATCCAGGCACACTGGTTTCCATGGGAAATGCTCTTCTTTGTGGAAAGGATTTGCACAGTTTCTGATGTAGACAGTGAACCCGTCACTAAGGATGTAAAACACAGTTTCAGGAGCACTACAGCCTTGGGCTTCGCAATGTAGGTAGACACTCAATACCACATAGTGAGAACTCTATAGATGTTGTTGGGGAAAGTAAGGCATGTCCTAACATCCTAACACGTGAGGTGGTATCTGCTCCTTAAGGATGTAAGAATGGCCTGGCCTTCTGTCTGTGGCAAAACCTCACTTTATACGTGCTCTGTGTCTTGTGTCACTTGGCCGTGTCCCAGCCATAACTCCAGTGTGGTGACACTTCAGCAGTGCGGTGTGTCTAAGTGTCCTGAATTATTATTTATGTGGCAGCAAGACCTGGAGGTACTGAGTGCCTAGAGGCTGAAGGTAGGGCTGGGACCCATCCTGCGCGGCACGGAGCAAGCACACTGTGCAAGGCAGTCTCACTGAACACCTCATGGTCCAAAAAACCACTGGCACAAGAGGAGGAAGGGAAAGAGAAATGGAGAGCTGACAAAATTCATCCAACACAGAGCTGCACAGCATGGAAACACGTCAGCAGAGGTTCCTGCTAATGGGCAGTGTCTGGTTTTGTGCCATCCCAGCAGCGAGCGTTGTGTCACTTAATGCTGCAGAAGGTACCTTTTGGGTCACATCTGCACTCAAGGCTTTTGTGGGGCAGCTCTGGTGACTTTTCCCGCTGTGACAGTTTAAGACTATTTCTCCTCCTGTGTGACTGCTGTGTCCTACTGCCAGAGTGACCGTCCTAATGCCTTAGCCAGTGGCACATACCTATGTAGCAGTCATTCTAGGGTGAAATACAGCCTTTGAGTTTCAAACTTCTTGTAGACAAAAGAATCTAAAATCTAATCTGACCCTTCCCTGGCACACCTTTGTGCCATTTCCTCTTGTCCTATCTCCTGTCACCTGTCTGAAGAGACCATCGCCCACCTCTCTACAACCTCCTTTCAGGTAGTTGTAGGTGGTGATAAGGTCTCCCCTCAGCCTTCTCTTCTCCAGGCTAAGCATCCCTAGCTCCCTCAGCCGCTCCTCATATGATTTGCCCTCCAGCCCCTTCCCCAGCCCGGTTGCCCTTCTCTGGACTCACTCGAGGACCTCAATGTCCTTCTTATGGTGAGAAGCCCAGAACTGGACACAGTACTTGAGGTGTGACCTCACCAATGCTGAGTACAAGGGCACAATCACCTCCCTAGACCTTCTGGCCCCACTATTTTTTATACAAGCCAGGATGCCATTGGCCTTCCCAGCCACCTGGGCACACTGCTGACTCATATTCAGTTGGCAGTCAACCAACACCCCCAGGTCTTTCTCTACCTGACAGCTCTCCAGCCAGTCTCCCCAAGCCTGTAGCACTGCATGGGGTTGTTATGTCCCAGGTGCAGCACTCTACACTTGGCCTTGTTAAACCTTGTCCCATTGGTCTCAGCCCATTGGTCCAGTCTGTTCAGATCCCTCTGAAGAGCCTCCCTATCCTCAGGCAGATCAACACTTCCTCCCAGCTTAGTGTCATCTGCAGACTTACTGAGGGAACACTCAATCCCTTCATCCAGGTCATTGATAAAAATGTTGAACAAAACTGGACCCAGGACTGAGCTTAATCAGGCTCTGTAGCTAAGACTGAGATCACTGGTGTTGTTGGAGGTTGGTCTTAAGTACCTGGACTCCTAATGCCCACTAGCCTCCTCCGGATGCTTTGGGCTACAAGGGTCTGTGCCAAGGATACAGCATGTTGTTTATGCAGCCAGTTTTCCAAGGGAGCTGTGTGCATGAGAGGTTATTTTTGTTCTTTGCTGTTTTTCTAACTCACAAAAATGCCCAACGTTCTTCAGAGTACAATAGGCTTTATCCACGCTGCTCATGCTTATTCCTATTCATCTCCTTAATAGGAGTGAGGGAGCAGTGACTGGTCACCCCCCTGCAATGTCATGATCCTTCCTGAACCTTTTGAGTGACTAGGCTGGTAGGAAGTGATGTCAGAGTGCTGACGAGATTAGCACTTCTTGATCTTAGTAGTGTAAAAAAAAAAAACCCCAGGACTAACTCATTCTTCAAGCTCCTCAGTGACTAACAGGAGTTTTATCATCCTTTCAATTAGAAAGCATTTATCAGCAATCTTTGCTAGCTCACTGCATGAATTGACCTGTCATTCAGTCTCAGCCCTTGGAACTGGTAATTCAGTTTAGCAATATGCCTCACCACCCCTGATTGAGATACGTGGTATGTTTCCGTGTGAGTAGGCAGGTACTTTGGATTTTCCTCCCCAAAAAGAAAGGGCTTTGGGAAAAATGAGCAAAGGGTCCTAGCAAGGGTGCCTGCTTATGCCAGGCACCTGCAGCCATCAAAGCCTTGCAAACAGAGTGCGGTGAGTGGCATGGAGCAGCTCCACCAAGGCGGGAGTTGTGCTGTGGCAGGGCCGACCTGAGTGCCTGTGGCCCCAGGGCTGGAGCAGCTTTAGAGCTGGTTGATATAAGACAGGACCACCGCTGCACAGCACGCTCAGGCCAAGTACCTGCTTCATCCCCAGACTTCCCAGTTTGTCCGCTTTCGGGGCTGTAAAGGAGATCCACCCTTCATTCTTCACGTTCAGGTACATCATCAACCTTGAAGTTTAGGCACGGATACCAAACTCCAAAGTCCGGGTACCTCTTTGTGTTGAGCAAGGGGTAAAGTAAAGCAATTGCAGTGAAGCATGCTGTGTGTGACGAAATCCGGAGATCAGGAACACTGACATAGGTCCTACATCCTCTTCTCTGGTACAGTTCTTCTCAATGCCAGCAGAGGACACGTTCCACTGACAATGTCAACAACAACAACAAAAAAAGCAAGCCGGTCTCCTGCTGAAGGAAGTTATTTACCTTGTGGAAAAGCAACTGCAATGTTACCCAGTGCTTTGCTGTGTTAACCTGTGGGTAAGGCTAGCCAGGCCACAGGCATTGCCGACATCGAGGCCGCGTGCCTGTCGTCACCTCTTGGCCTGTCCAGACGTCATCTTCTCTTTAAGATGAGAGGAAGTTTGCAGATGGCTTACACTGAGGCCGCACTTCTAGCAAAGGAGTTTTCCCCCATCCTTGCCTGAATCTTTGGCTGACATTTGTTGATGGGTGCTGATTTTCAGTAGCCAGCCCACTGGTTTTTTTAAGCACACTTTGCTCTGAAAGACCAGGCATCTCAAAAAACCCCACCCAGCCCTCTTCACCACTGCCAAGGGGTACAGAAATGCCAGCGTCCCCACCGCTCGCTCCAAAGTCAGGTTCAAGTTGCCTGGTTTGGGGTTTTGGAGGAAACAGGCAATTTGCAGAGTTCACTGAACCTCACAGAAGATTTGGATCTGAATTTGTCTGGAGCTGCCCTGAAATATTTCTTACCGTTCCTGAAGTATTCCTTACTGTGTTTTACACAGGAAACATCTGAGGGGATTTTTTTCTGCTGCTTCTTTTTTCCCCCCTTTCCCTACAACAGGCTCTGGCTCCGTGCTATCTTAAGGAGACCACCTACAATTTAAAGAAATAAAGACCTCTGTGAAAAAGTACAGGCAAACCTGATATTTAAGGGTCATTTCCCCACAATATTTATATAGTTGTCTGAAGCTGGTCTAACCACGGCGGGGGGGGAAGCATTATCATGTGATGGCTGGGAGGGGTAGCCTCTGTTAAAAAACAGCAACAAAAACAAAACTGAGGAACCTAAAAGCAATGGGATAAGGGCCAAGGAGAGGAAAGGAAAAGGACTCCGATATTTATGAGCTATAGTAAATAATAGCACATGGAAGCAGCGCTGCTTGCGGAGTATGTGCTTGGTGAGGAATAAAGCAGCAGGCACGCTTCTGTAATTATGGAGCTGAGAGAAAAGGGCCAGCCTAACAGAATTTATTTCAGAGACTGATCTGGGTTTCTAAGGGGGAAAGTGCTCCTGGATGTGAAAAAAAAGAAAAAGGGGAAGGGGAAGGGGAAAGGGAAAGGGGAAGGGGGAAGGGGAAGGGGAAGGGAAGGAAAAGGGAAGGAAAGGGAAGGGAAGGGAAGGGAAGGGAAGGGAAGGGAAGGGAAGGGAAAGGGAAGGGAAGGGAAGGGAAGGAAGGGAAGGGAAGGGGAAGGGAAGAGAAGAGAAGAGAAGAGAAGAGAAGAGAAGAGAAGAGAAGAGAAGAGAAGAGAAAGAGAAGAGAAGAGAAGAGAAGAGAAGAGAAGAGAAGAGAAGAGAAGAGAAGAGAAGAGAAGAGAAGAGAAGAGAAGAGAAGAGAAGAGAAGAGAAGAGAAGAGAAGAGAAGAGAAGAGAAGAGAAGAGGAGAAGAAGAGAAGAGAAGAGAAGAGAAGAGAAGAGAAGGAAGAGGAAGAGAAGAGAAGAGAAGAGAAGAGAAGAGAAGAGAAGAGAAGAGAAGAGAGAAAAAAAGGAAAGGAAAGGAAAGGAAAGGAAAGGAAAGGAAAGGAAAGGAAAGGAAAGGAAAGGAAAGAAAGGAAGGAAAGGAAGGAAAGGAAAGGAAAGGAAAGGAAAGGAAAGGAAAGGAAACGGAAAGGAAGAAGGAAAGGAAAGGAAAGGAAAGGAAAGGAAAGGAAAGGAAAGGAAAGGAAAGGAAGAAAGGAAAGGAAAGGAAAGGAAAGGAAAGGAAAGAAGAGAAAGAAAAGAAAGAAAGAAAAGAAAAGAAAAGAAAAGAAAAGAAAAGAAAAGAAAAGAAAAGAAAAGAAAAGAAAAGAAAAGAAAAGAAAAGAAAAGAAAAGAAAAGAAAAGAAAAGAAAAAAGAAAAGAAAAGAAAAGAAAAGAAAAGAAAAGAAAAGAAAAGAAAAGAAAAGAAAAGAAAAAGAGATGGATCTTGGGCAACAAATCATGCTTTCTTCCTTGAAACCACCCAGTGGTTCTTTACAGCCTCCTGGTCCCTGAAGATCACGTGCATTAACTTCAGACCAAAAAAAAAAAAAAAAAGAGAGAGACAGAAACCCTCACAATTTTGAGCAAAGGCTGCCTTTCCTCACTGAGGCACTGAGCAGGGACATAAATTACAGGGTATCTGTTTCAGGCCCCTTTCAATATACAGCTTCTGTAAGAGCTCCAGAGCAAGATAATCCTCTGGAGATTGGAGGCAGCACATTAGTAGCAGAAGCTCGTAGGTTACATTTACGGGTGCCTTGGGTACCTTCATGCTGAAGTGCTACTATCAGCTAGAGAGCATGTAATCTTTTTCCTGAGCCTAATTATGTATCCACTGCACGGGTGACAGAATATTCATATGTATTTAATTAGTAAAAAGATGATGCTTTAAACCCACAATAGCAACACAGCAAAGAGCGAGGAGAAGTCAAACAGCCCTTAAATTGGAGGCTCTTATCTAATTGCATCACTGAGTGCCTGGGAGGCCCTAGTGGGAAAGGCCCAGTGAAAATTTACCTGTAAAGCCACAGATTAATACGTTGTAGCCAGGGTGAAAACCTACGTGTCTGATACGCTTAGGGACGAGATGAATTCTTCCTGATTTATACCAGCTCCTATGGAAATGGAAGGGCGTATGGTCTGTGTGTGCTCAGCCCCTCAGCTGGATTGCCTATCATGTTTGTGATGTGGGCAAAAAGCCTGTTTTGTAAAGGCAGCTTGTTACCTGCTCTGGAAATTCCTCTTTTACACTATCCCATTACAGAACGTTAGGTAAAGTTCTCAAGGATTTGCATTAAAGTTAGGTTAATAGCTTAAATAGGGGGTTATATTTAAACATAAACCATAAAGGCTTCATCCTTGAAAATAATGCCATCGCTTTCTCATCTGAACTACCCTGTTTTTTCCTGGTTTTTTGGTGTGTAAGCTAGCTGGATTTTGCAGGTGCTTTCTGAGATCTAATGGTGAAATAGCTGTTATATAAAGTTGCAGCAGTTAAGTTCCTTCCACAGAGCCCGTGGCTGAAGAGGAGATCCAGGGAGAACCGTAGCACCCTTGTGCTTCTGCCAGCTCACTTGCTGCCTAGCCCCGGGCAAGCTCTTTCAGCAGAGGTTTTCTGGACTGGTCACCCAGTCCCAAAGCCTGTTGGTATGTTGTTATGTTTTAACCCATTGTTAAGTATTGACAGCTCCCATGCATCCCTCATCAGGTGATGCCCACCCAGTCAGGTATGTTCAGGCTCCCATGGGAGCCTAGTGTCCCAGCCCAGCTTTGTGAAGCTTCAGCTGTGCTTCTCACTGTTCCTGTAGTGTAACACCTTAATCTCAATAACATGTCAGTTGGAAAGGACCTCTGGAGGGACACTTTCAAGGTGGGATATCTCACAAGTTAGATCAGCTTTTCCCCTGGCCAGGACAGGGACCTGCAGATATGGGCTTTCCCAACATATGGTCTGCAGTATGTGACTCAGTGTGAAGAGAGTGCAAGGCTGAAAGGAAAAAAATACATGGAGCAAACTGAAAATCTAGCTCCTAGAATTAGAGGAGTTAAGGGGATTTAGTCCTGCCTTACAGAGTTCAGACAATTAAAATAAGCCATTGCTATTGAGGATTAATCAGCTCAGGTTGGGGGGGGGTGATAGCAAATGCCCCTCAGTGGGATGTGACCGTGCTGATGCTGCATCCATGTCCAGTCTTTTGGAAGCTGGAGAAGGGTGTCAGAATAAATGTGCTCGGTAACCCCAAACATGTGGAGGTTTCATCCTGGAAAGATAGGACCTCAGTGAAAGCTGCCCAGAAAGTAGAGAGCCTCTTTGTGCTAAAGCTCTATCATACAATATAGCTATTGTTTCATTTCATACATCTAGGCTGGGTGCATCATGCCATGCACGGAGCGTCAATCGGGAGACAGTGAATTTATTCCTGTAGCAGTTTTTAAAACCATCACATGTCTGTGTGTGCAGCGGGTGGAAACTGTCCTGCGAAGACTTCAGAGTTTTTTAAACACCCTTTTAAGAGTTTTGAAAGGGATTTCAAAGAATGCAAGATATTGAGGGACTGATTGCAGAGCTCTACGTAAAGCACAGAACCAGGAGACACAGCTCCTCAACTGTGGTCACTTGTTCTTGCTGCAGGCATGAACTGTGGGAAACTGCATCTCCACGGTCTCCTCCCAGCTCTGGAAGCAAATGCTAGTTAAGTTTTGACTAGCTGGGAAACCTGGCTCTTCAGGAGTATTTGTATACCTAACTTGTCATGGGTACCTTGGTCCAAGTAAATCTCCTCCTGCGCTGACCATCTGACAGAGGAGATCTGTTGGAGTCAAACTTCCTTTTTCCTTAGGCCTCTGCAGCTCTCATCATTCAGAGGTGTAGCTGGGGGCAGAGTTCACACCCGTTCATCTTCAGAGGAACAGCTTGGGGAGGTTTTTTTTTTCCTGAGGCTACAATGACCAGGTTGTGGAGAAGGTGCCAAGAGGGCTGGAGCCACTGGGACACTGCTGGCCTCTTCCTACCTAGAGCTGCTGGGATATTGAGGAAGAAGGAGTGAGACTGCAGTTATAATTGTAATCACAATCTTTGGCCATTCATTTTCTCTTCTTAAAACACCATCTACTGGATACTGTTTATAATTTCTGTGCCAGCCCTTGCACATTCAGATAAGGCCATGCTCCTGGGACAGCTGTGGTCACAGCCAGAATGTGGCCAATCTTGGCAACGTGGTGAGCAAAGAGACTCCCGGGCACTGACAAGCCAAAGCCATCAGAGGTGGGGTAAAAACAGCCCATTTGCAGTGACCTGCCTGCTTCAGGCGTGCTTCTGCAGCTGAGGGGCACGGGCTTCAGCGTTTATTTTCTCTATTTTAAGAGGGGGCAGGGTGGAGGGAAGGAAGGGTCTGAGGAGGCTCTGAGAGAGTTATGCAGCATCATGGGTACACAGCCTGACTTTTCAGGGTCCTTGAGCACCCCTCAGTGAAGCTGTCGGTGCAGCTCGGGAGGAAGGCGGCCTCCTTTTTCACAGCACTCCAGGCTGAATTAACAGAAAACGGACAGTGGTTCTGGGCACACTGCTCAGAGTGTTTGTGCCACTTATCTGCTGCCTGAAGATGGAGGTTTTGGAGACACTTTTTTTATTTTGTCTTTCAGCTGCTAATCTTAAAGTGGCAGGGGCCTGCGCTCACGGGAAGATTGCATCAAATTGCCTGGAGGGACTTTAAATTTTCGTTAGAGTGATGTGGGATGCCTTCTGCACGACACTAGCAAAGCTGAAGTTCATCCAGTGCATCTTTCCCATCAGGGAGGACAGCATTACAAGCCGAGTGTTGACCTTGCAGCTTCCCGTCATGCTCTTTCACTTCACTTTTCCAGCTGGTCACGAGAGCTGAAGCTGTAGCCTGCCCTCCCTGCCTCACAACACCCTTGCAGGGCTGGTGCTGTGCATCCTACTGCAGGGAAGCTGTCCCTGGATCGAGCTTTGCTCCCTGGCAGGCACATGTGAGTGATGGTGGGACTCTGAGCAGCGGGTCCGCTGCTGGATGGGTTAGGTGGATGATTCACTAAGGCCCTGCCGGCAGGCAGCAATGTCTGTCCTCTGCAGGGTGACGTGAGCCTCCCTGAGGCAGCCATTCGTCCCTCAGTGGGAGGATGAGGAGGAGGCGTAAACAAAAAGCCGGCCAGGTTTCCACATGGTAACCTGCAGGCCTTTACCTCTGCACAATATTTCGCAACTGGCATGGTGGCTGAGAGGTGACTTTTGTGCTCCTACTTGTTTTCCTGGCCAGGCTGGCTTCACGGGAGTCAGTAGGCCTCAGGGTTTCTCGGGTAACTACTGCTCAGAATGAGGGAAAACGCAGACTGGAAAAGATGGGCTGCTGGGTTTTGCCTTGCTCATCCTTAAGGGCTTTGTGCCGGTGTGAAGCATGAAAACCCAAAGGCTCAGCCTTTAACAACAGCTCATGCCCTTGACTTCAGCCTTCTTCCCTTCATTTTTTTATTTCTGCTGTTACTGGCTGGGATGGGATCAGCCGGTGGACGCCTGTATCCCAGTGCTCTTCCTCAGGATGCATCCTGGCGTCTTTGCTGGGCTGAAGAGGAGGGCTTCCTATGGGAGCCAGCTGTGGCTGGTTCCCATGGGACTTGTTACCACCGCCAGTATCATTAGGAGGCTCTTGCAGGAGGAGTGCTCACAGCTCACAACTGCAAAAATCCCAAAGCAAAACAGCGGAAAGCTGGCTGGATAAATGTGGAAAGCGCTTGGAAAAAAAACGCCCCATGGAGGCACAGCCAACCTTTTCGAAACTGGTTTAAAGCGATCAGAGACTGAATCCTCCTCTGAGTGGGCTGATCCTGGTGTCCCCCTGCGAGGTGTGCCAGGGGGCACAGCAGGCCCCTCGCCACACTGGGTGGCCCTGGGGGTTTTAACAAGGTACTGGCAGCAGTGGTCCTGGAGGCCAAAAGCCTCCCTTTCCCAGGGGCTGGAGCAAAGTTGAGGGTGTTGAGCAAGACGTGGGGCGTCCCCGCCGATGGCAGGGGAGGGTGAGGGCACGGCATCCTGCGTGCGGCTGCCTCGCGTCGCTTTTAAAGCGCTAACATGTTTTACGACGCGGTGTGAGCAAAACAAAATAGTGGCTCCTGGCTCCTTGTAACTTGTGTAAATTCCAGATGTGACAATCCCTTTACTAGCAGAGAGAGCTGTTTATCCCCCCACTCTCCTCGCGTTGAATTAGCTCCTGCTAGGAAGAGCTCACTGAAAATGCGCCTGCCTTGCTATTAAACAGCTGCAGAATTGTCCCTCTGCCCCTTCCCGGAGCTGCATGTAAAAAAGTGCAATCCAAATTCCTGGGCAAACCATGCAGGGCCCTGGAGAGCACTTCCCACCCCCCTTCAGGAATTGAACGTCATTCCTAAAGGATAATGCAGGATTAGGACAAGGGGAAAATGAGTGGCTTAAACGGATCCAAACGGCAGTGAGGCTCAGCAAAACGTGTCCTCCTTCCCACCCCATCCCCTTGGGTTTTTTTTTTTTTGAATAAAACTTTTCTTTCATGCAGGGGGAAGGAGGCAAGAGGGCCTCCAGATTGTGAAATGAGCAGAAGAGGAACCGTGCTAGTTCCCTGAAAGCCCCCATCCCCGGTGGCAGGGTGGCCCTTCTCACCGCTGCATCGCAGCACACCCGGGAAACCTTTCCTGGCCCTTACCTGCTCGTCCTCCCCCACCTCCTCCTCTCCCTGAACACACAGGCGCTAGTTATTAGGGATTAGGTGGAACAGATGCATGTAAGACGCTTATGGCCTTTTCCAGACACAAGGCCACTTTCCAATCAGCTCAGAGGAAACAGGGTAATTAGATGGAGTCGCGGGCAGGGAGCAGGGGGGAATTAGCCTGTGAGACAACCAGAGACTGCAAGCTCTTCCACACCCCCAACTTTTTTCCTCCACATTCCTCTGCTCATTCTGTCATTTCAAAGCTGCTTCCCCCCCATTTTTTTTTAATTCCCTTTTCTTTCCTTTTTCTTTCCCTTTTCCAGGGGTAGCTGATGCCAGCCGGCTGCTACCAAACTGGTCAGGCCTCTGCAGCTGAAACTGCCTGCGATGCTTAAGCAGGCGATGATGAATCAGCCGTGTCCTTCAGAAAAGCCATCCTCACTGGGACCTGCTGCTGGGGCGTTGTGTGTCCCTCCACCTACTCTGGCTCCCTGTGAGCTGCTGGCTTGGTGGATTCGGGTTGATAAATTTGGGTTAACTCTTCCCCTTCCACCTCATAAACCAGCTTCACCTGGTGGCAAAGTTATTACCCCTTAAGCTGATGGGAGCAGTTATAGATGTTTCAGAGGAGGAGGAGCGCTGTGCTCGGAAAAGGAATATGCCTCACTGGTTATTTGCCTGCCTTTAAAAGCAGCTTTGGATAGAATGGCCTGCAGGAAGAAATTCTGAATGAGGACAGACTGGTCCCAAAAATGCCTAGGCTGTTGGGGGTGCTGAGCCCCCCCTCCCTCACCCCCGACTGGAGTACAGCTGTTGCAGGCTGGGGGCTGCCGTTCCTATGGCTCTGTGATGGAGCGGGAGGGGATTTCTTTTCCAACTTTAAAAAAGTTACCTGGCTGTGACTGCAGTTCAGTGCCTGCTCACCTTTGGAGAGATTTTGCTAGGTAAAGTCCTCCAAAGCTAGAGAGCTGTCCTGCCACCACTGCACACAGGGCAGCACAGGCAATGGCATTCCAGCACTAGGGGTGGTGATGAAGAAACTGGCTATCCCATTTATTACCATCTCCTCCCACAAGCGCCTGCCTCGTTTGTTTAGCTTCTGAGGCCTGTCTCTGCTGCTGTTTATTGGGAGAGAAATGCTCTTCCCTGAGATGTTTAGTTTTAAAACCATCAAGATGTCCCTAAGGCATTGGAAAGGGGATGTGCTGTGTCATGAAAAGCAGCGTTCCCCATGGAAGCGGGTTTTTTTCCCAAGTGACCAGTCAGTTGGGCAGTAAACACGTGAAGGAGTATCACCATTACAGCCCTGATCGGGCAGAGGAGCTGGCTCTAGTTTTGGGCAAAGAAACTGACTAGTGCCCGAACTTCTCCAAACAAAGGTGCTGCTCCTCACTGGTGGTGCCCTTTAGCACAGCCTGTAGATCACTTTCTGAGACTGACATTAACCTCTTCTCATAAGTGTGCACAAGCACCAAGTGTTGAAATCTGCTCAAGAGCTGGATGGAAAATTTCTGACAATGGTTTGCTCTCAGGAAATGCTGGTTCAGCAAGAGGAAAAGATGTCAACTTCAACAGTAAAAAAAGGATCAGAAAGAAGCAGAAAATAATTTTTTTAAAAAGATACCATTGAAGATACTCTGCTGTGGGCTTTTTGAATATTTTTCAGTGATGTGTTTTTGTTGCTTATTGGCGTGTAAGACAGCCACCAACAGAGCAGAGGCTGCACCATCTTCTTCCCCATGGTTTTGCTCAGTACGTGGCAGATAATCGCTTCTGCACACCCAATGCATCCTTCCCAATGCCCATGATAACAGAGGCTGTAATGGTGTTGGTGGAGGGACAGGAACTCTCTCCAATGTCCCCTCTTCCTTAAAGGCAGACAGAAAAAAAAAAAAAAGGCTTCTGTGCAGTGGGAAACTGTGGTGGAGGCGTGCTGGGGTCTGGAGCCGGCTTATCTCCTTCACTGCTACCCCACACGCCTGGCTGTGTGGGTTAGCTGATGTAAGGCCATTGGCTCCCCCAGTTCTAAGCATACTGCTGGTTTATGTCCCTCCAGGTCCTTAGATCCAGTAATTTGAAAATCAGCATCTTTCCTTAGCATCCAAGTCCTTGCTGGAGTACAAAAGTAAGTACCCAGGGCAGGAACAAGACCTGGGTGCCCTGGCAGAATGAAACCATGTCCCACAGTAAGCATGTGTCGCATTGGCTACTGCTCAGCTTTTTTTTCCCCGTCTGCCAAATATGTGGCATCGAAAAGCCAAGGGACAAAACACACAGTGAAGTAAAAACCTAAGCAAAACAGCAGTCTAGGGCAGTTCTGGAAACAGTCAATGAAAAAAAATCCCCCCCAATACACAAATACAAATATACAAAGTCCCTCCCTTGGTACCCAGGGCTGCTGTTTGCATCAGGACCACCCTGATTAGGGTTAAAAACAGACTGTAGTGCTGTGCACGTTTTAGCATACACTGCATAAACAAGTTGTTACTGTTAGATGGCAATTAAAATGTCTGACTAGTCTAATCTACCTCCTGGTGTAGTGCCAGACATCAGGGGACCAGTTTCTGCGCTTCCCTTCCTCCCCGGGTTGTTTCTGAAACAGGACAATGACCAGATGGGGTTGTGGGGACCCTGGGAGCACGTGGGATGGGACTTCTTTCACCAGCACCGGGCCATTGGTGCCCTGAATTCCCCTCTGGGAAGTGGGATGGTGAGAGGGGAAGGGGCTTCCCATCCTCACCGGTGAACTGGGCCAGTTTTGTATTGGCCTGTGGGTGAAAGCAGCAGTCCAGATGCTCACACATTGCACTGTGCCTGTGGCATTTGAAGCTTGTTCGTAGGAAGCAAAGCCAGAACTTTTCTGAGGTATGCTGGTATTTTGTACCATGTCTCAGAAGTGGTGCTTCCATTTCATCCTCCTTTTTCAGTGCAGTCCCCTAAGGTGGTGGATACAGGAAAGGAGCATCACTTTTATGATAACAAGGATAGGTCCGCCGAGGTTGTGACTCCCCTCAGCTGGCATACAGGGCGCTTTGACTGGCCTGCTGTGTTTTCTGCCTTACTCTGGGACTGCTGAAGTGAGTACCATGGTGCTAACGTGTGACAGATACCTCTGTGATGGATGCACAGGCAGAACCAACGTCTTTCCCAGAGGTTAGTAAGTGTTTTGCAGCTGTTATTTATTACCAGGACAGGGACCGCCTACACGTGTCCCTATCTCTTATTGCAATAGCAACGCTTGCCCTGAAAACCTGCTCATCTGCTTCCCCCGGGGTGCTCTTCTGCTCCACACCCCCCCCCCTCCGCCCCTTTGCAGTTTCTCCAGGCCATGCTGCCCATTTAGCATCTCCCTGAGCTACAGGGGACAGACAGAGTGTCTGGGAATGTGTGCACACCTCAGATGACCCAAAGCAGCCTGCTGGGTTGTTTCCACAATCCCCCCTTTTTTTCTTCCTGTTACCAGATCACTCAGGTGTGTTCTTGCTTTGAATCTTCCTCTTTTGTTACCTATTGGGGCGTTCATAGCTGGAGGCGTGTCAGGACAGGGGCAGTGTGACACAGCATGCACAGCATGGAGGAGCAGTCTGACCTGCTCACAGGCTCCAAGCGCCGCTGCGCTAACTACGATGGCAATTTTTTCACGTGTGTTATTGTGAGAAGGAAGTAACTGTTTGCAGTAAGGCACGTATTAACCGGGGGCTGGATTTTTAGGGTCTTTTGCCCATTTTTCCCCCCTCTCCCAGTGACTTCCTTCGCAGCCTGGAGCCTTTTTCAGCCCTGCTGGGGCCTGGCATTTGTCACTCACTTGGAAGATGGGAGTGCAAGTGAAAGCTTTTCCCAGCTGCCAAGCGTGGTCCATATTTAGGGAGGCTTTTGGTCCCAACCTCAGAGGAGGAGCTGTTGGTGTTCTCGCTGCTGGGCGATGCTCCTGCCAGCCTGGGGGCAAAAGAGGATATACGGGGATGTCTGACTCTCTTGGCTAGATGATGCCTGGATTTCACCTCCAGCGCGTGATGTGGCTGTTTCGCAGCTTCTGCATATGAATGCTGTTGAAAACTGAAGGGGCACAGGAGAAGAGGAAGAAGCATTTAATTTCTCCTCTCCCCTCCTCTGCTGGTTCTTGTCATGCTGCCGTTCTCCTCCTCCTGCCCCGCTCCTCAGCTGTTTGGCAGAGTCGCTGCCATTGCAAATGTACGTGACTAATCTGTTACTTGAGGAACAGGGAGGCAGATTCACAGGCACGAATGACCCAGGCTGTCAGGAAGCTGGGGAAAGTTTTCTGCTTTTTTTTTTTCTTTCCAGAGGGCTGCTCCCCTCGTTAAATGATGGGAGAGATACTCATCTGAGATTCAGACAGGATGGATGCAGCCTCTGTAAAAGAGGTGGCCATTTTCTTCCCAGTCCTGGAGGCAGATGTGCTGCAGCAGGACAGCACGTCCCACTCTGTTCCCCCCCCTGCCCCTCCCACCCTGACATGTGGATGCCGTTCCTTGGGGTGGCACGGTGCCATTAGCCACGGCATGCTCGCTTGAGGAGGGAGCACAGAGCCTCTGGAAGGTCTGAGTGTGAGATTAGCACAGATCCTTACTCGTTCATCTCCTAACCAGCTCACGCAGTGGCACAAGGCTGTGGGACCTGAATGCTCTGACCTGAATACGACCAAGCCGGGTCCTCGCCTCCCTCCGCCGCTTGGCCTTGCTCTGCTTCAGCAGTGCATCCTTAAGTGATTCAGGGGCTCAGGGCCAGAGGGCTCAGTGCCTCGCAGAGCTGATCCCGAAGAGAAGGGGTGATGTGCCAGGAGGTCTGGGAGGCGAATGTCATTTCATCGCCGTTCTCCCGGGAGAGGTAGAGGGATACGGCATGGGAACAATGGGGGTGGGGGGGCAGGGGTTAATGAGAAGAAATGGGATAAATTAAAGCAGGAACAAAATGTAGGCTAAGTATTGGAGAAAAACATATGTTTTATAATAAATATTACATGTTTAAGTGCTTGCAAGCCAAGAATTATTTGTTAAAAAAAAAAAAAAGTAAATTCCAGAGAATGACTAAATTATTGGACGCAGTTCCTAACTAGGTACCTAGAAAATGTGTTGAATCAGGCTGTCAGTGTGAATTACTAGCCCAGCTCTGGAAAATATACCCTAGGGAGCACCAGCTTTCCTGGTTTTCCACTGATCGTGCTGCCAAAGACAAATCTCCTGAGGCGAAGGGCTTGCACATTCACTAAGTTACAGTGCCATCTAGCCCCATCTGAGACACAAGACGTTTATGAGTGGTTGCTAATTTTGTTCCTGTAACTGGGAGGCTGAGTCACTTTCGTTCGAACCCACCTCTTAGGTCATGTGCTTGTGGATGGATGTAAGTGTATCTTGGAGCATATCCGTACGTGCACTGAGATGTATTTTTAAAGACTTGTCCACAAGTCACAAATGTAAATGCCTGACTGGGAGCCATCCCAGCTGGACAAATCCTACATGTTTTCATGGCCACTTGATGTGGGGAGGACAGCTCAGTGTTGCTTAAGCCTGCCTGACACGTCCCATTGATAAGGCCTTACTTCAGATGGCTTAGAAATCAGCCAGCCTGCAACTGCTTCAACTGGGAGCATCCGGTGCTTGCTGCGGGCTATTTCTAGGAAGCTTCCCCCAGACTAGCTTTTGCACCCTCCCTTCCTGAGGGTGGGCTATGGACTGATGCCTGGGTTTGCTCACCCTGGGGTAAAAAAAAAAAGAAGGTGGCAGATTCAAAAGTGATAATGCTGCTGCTGCTGCCATTCGTCCGGTGAAATATGGCGGGGGCAGAGGGTGGTGGCTCTGATTCCCACTGCGTGCTGTGGCTGCATCCCCACGCCCTTCACCACTACTGCAGATGCATCTTCCCTGAAGAGATGGGGCCATGGGACAGACAAGCTGTGGTGACCCACCAAATGCCACTGAGTAAAGACGTGCTGGGCTCCCCAGTGCAAGGGCTCGGCCCCCTGAGGCCTGTGAGAGCCCTGAAGTTGCCAGGTCAGCTCTTGAGGCACGTGCTTTATGCCCGTGTGGGCTCTGGAGGGCTTCAGGGGGTGCTGTCGGAGGGTGTGGGCTTAGTGTAATGTCATTTTGAGTCTGCTAAGATGGCATCTGCCTTTCTCTTCTGCCTTGCAACAGAGTAAAGCTGCCAGGCTGCCAAGGTAGCGAAGTAACCCCTTCCTGCAGAGGAAAACGCCATTACCCTAATGGGGCTTGGATTACAGGGGTTGTGTTTTGCATTTTCTCCTTTTTGTTTCTTTTTGCTTGCTCCTCGTGTGCTCACAGCAATGGTGGCAGCCATGCACTCGCGGCCTGCAATGAAATCGATTGCAATTACATCCTAAAGGCAGTCACTCAACAGGGGGGTTGTGAAGGCAGGGTGCAGGCTTTTGCGGAGCCTTGTGCTGCTGCTGCAGCACATGTGCTGTCAGACCTCCAAGTGCACTCACCCTGCCTTCAGCTTTGTGGGAATGAGGAGCAGAAGGTTCAAAAACACAGCCGGCCTGGTGCACATCTGGCAGCAGTAATGTGAGGCACAGTGTACACCTCCTGTACTCCATTGAGGGGTTTTCTTGCATTAGCAGTTTCAGCGCATCGGCTCCGTTAGGGCTGCCTATTAAACGCGCTCGCGCTGCATCCCCCCCCGTGCTCCATGCTGGTCTGAACCTTCTCCAAACATAAAGGTGCTTGGAGGCTGGCTTGCAGGGTCAGGCCTCTCTCTGCTGTGCTTTCGCCTTGCTTCCTTTATCTCGAGGAGCAGCAAGAAGCACATGCTGTGGCAACGTAATCATTTAATCCAGGCTGGTGAAACCTGTTCTCCAGATGAACAACTGACAGATCATTTGCTCCGTAGCTCTGCATATGAATGCAATGTTTGTTGGGGTGGCTGGATCTCGGTGCCAGCTTTCCACTCTTGTTTCCAGCAAAGCCAAACAGCAGCCTGACCGTGAATCTGCTTCCAGCTCCTTCCTCCGCTCCCCGCAACATGCTGGCTGCAGCTGCAGAGTGCCGGAGCTCCCCCTGCTCTGCTGCTTGCTGCTGTTGCGGATGCAGTAAGCATGCGGATCCCTGACAGGCAAATGCAGTCCTTGGAGGAGCTCAGCGGGCTTGTGGAGCCTGGGATGGGAACGCGTTTGCCTGGGGAGGCAGGTGATACCTGAGAGGGTGCTGCCAAAACTAACAAAGGTGTGTTCACAGATAGATACGGTTTGATCTTTAGCCCTTGATACAAACCTTACTTTGGCTGGGGAGGCTGCTCTGCCAAGCCTGTTTGTAAGGGCGTAAAAGCCTGGCAGGCTGCTGGGGATGGAAGTGCCAGCTGTGGGCTGGAGGCGGCTGGGGCGGGGGGGAGGCATTGGCCGTGGTCCCCCTTGCAACTGCTGTGAGTTAGCGGGGCAGGAGAGAGGGGCATCCCTGTTTGAAGCCCTTGAAGTACTTGCATCTGAGTGGCAGATGTGAGGGGCCAGTACACGTGCACAGGGCCAGTGGTTCGTTGCGCAAATGTGTGCGCTCGCGTAAGTTTTCTGTGCGCCCACCACTGAAAATCTGTCTTCTCCCAAGCCTTCCCAGTTACTCCCAGTGGGCAGCATGTCCTGCTCTGCTGCAGCAGGCTGCTAGCCCTCATCTGCAGCTTCTCCGGTTTCAGCTTCCATCTCTCTTCCAGATTTTGTAATGCGAGTAGCCTGAGCTGCTAAGTAACAGCTGACAATCTCATGGCCTGGTGATGGCACGGTGGCGGCACGCTACTGGAGAGAGGTCTCTGGTGTGGCAGCCACTAACTGGGCAAACAGCAGTAGAAACCTTTTCAGGCAAACGTGCAATGGCTTTGCTGCCATCTTCTTTATTCCTGGCTTAAGGAACAAGTCCAGGCATTGGCCTGCGGCTCTTCCAGGTCCAGAGTACGCCCCTTGAATTGCTTGACCTGCTTACGTTGCCGCTGAGGATGGAGGGCAGAAAGAATCTGCTTGCATTCAGATTGCAATCCAGATTTCTTTAGAAAGCCTTTTTCAAGAAGGTCACATGTTAAATATCTTCAGGACCAGCACTGCGGGGCTGGCTCAGTCTCCAGAAACATTTTCCAAAGCCTGTTGTCTAGAATAGTGTGCTCTGAAATGCCTTGCATCCCCCTGCGCTGGCTGGCCCAACCTCCTACAGTGGCTGTGCAACAAGGGTTTTTCTTTCAGCTGGGGTGATGGTGGTCTCATGCAAGATGCCCTTGCAAGAACAGCCCTCCTTCCAAGCTTGGTTAGCTTGGCATCTTCTGAAGGCAAGGAGCAAGGGCAAGTCATCTTCTGTGTGAGGCAAGGAGCACTGAGGCCTCTTGCTCCCACTTTATAGTAGCCCTGTTTGCCCACTGTTTTGGTCCTTCTCCCATCGATAGCTTTAACTGGTGTAGATAGATTTTAATGGGCACGTTTTATTGCTCACAGATAATATCAGATTGACAGGCTTGGACACATGAAGTAACCTGGTCACCTACCTACTGGCAGTGAGCAGGAGAACGAGCACCCTCCTCCCAGCTGCTGTGGCTTTGCCGGTGGGGCAGTCCTAGAGCTATCACTGCTGTGGGGGAATTCAGCGTTCAGCTGGGGGTTTGAGCCATCACCTGGGGCTCTCAAATCTGTTCCTGCTGCCATCATACTTACTACTGATTTCAGTCGAAGCCTGGCAAGACATTGGTGACACACAGCAATTGATTTGTGCGGACTTAGGATCCATGTCATCTTAGGGTCCACAGGTCCATATTTGGATCTGTATTTGTTGCACGTTGCAGAGTTCAGCTGCTTTTTCTTTCTCGCTCCCTCTCACGCACCTCTGGTGCCTGGCTCCGTGCTAGACGAAAGCCCGTGGGGCCTTCAGGGAGTGCAGGTCTGGGCCGTGCATCACCCTGTCGCCAGGACCGAGCTGGGAGAGGTCAGTACATGTGCACAGCTCCGGGCAATGCGTGCCTGGGGAGGGGGATGGGGAGTTTGAAAGGATCACTGGTATTTTATCCGCAGTTCAGCATGGCTCGGGTTTGTCAGCAAGGCACCGCAGTCCTGAAATTTCAAGCCTGAGGTGGAGCTGGGAAGGAAATCCTGGGACACCGCCTAGGGCGCTGGATGCAGCTTCAGTCAAAGACTCCCCCTTCTTAAAAGCAGAGAGACGTTGAAGTGGGATGTTTGCATAAGTCCATTCAGACCTATTCACCCCCTTGCCTTTGCATCATTTTTTTGAGGGAGGAGGAAGGGGAGGCAAGCATTAACTAATAAGAAGGTGAGTACATCTTGTTTGAAGTCATCTTACCTTGCCGCTCCCGGTGTCCCACCCCTAGGCTCCCTGAGGCAGGTGCTAAAGAGGTGAAAGTCAGTGCTCCTGCAGAGCAAGATTAGCAGCAAACAAAATGATCTCTGTCCCCCTCCTCCTGCACCTCAGAATCCGGAAACTCCCCCATCTCGCTGGCCTCACGGCCCAGCAGTCCCAAACCCCGGGGAGCAGGGATGGATAACAGCAGGGTGCTTGCTGCACTGCAGTCCAGGCGATGGAGAAGATAATGGGAAGGACTTCTTGGTACAAGTATGAGCATGAATCCTCTGAAGAAATATTAAGCCTAGCTGCAGTGGAAAGAAAAGAAAAATAAAGCAAGCATGCACATATGGTGAACAATATGGTTGGTGCTTCCTGCTACTGGATGCTTCTTTTGCCAAACTTAACTGCAGTGATGGTGGTGTTGGCCCAGTGAAGGGTATGATGGTCCATCACAGCTTAACTCTGAAGCCTTAGGATGTTTTGCTAAGTGAGGTGCTAGTCCAGTCTGTGGAAATCTTGAATTTTTATGTCTTTATGACATTAGACCCTGCCTGCAAAGATGAAGTTTTTCCTGGCCTTGCTTTTCAGTATTGCTGCTATTCTTTCCATCCTCCATCTTCATTGCTTCCACTGTGGGTACGGAGATGTGAGCTTGTGCTACCTGCACGTCTCCATCCTATTTGGTAACTGTGTTCTGCACAAGAGGTACCACGAGAAGCTGGGGATGCCACAGGTAAGCATCGGAGAGGTAATCTCCTCACTTCCTCAGTGAGGCAGCGTGTTTTGCATGGTTAAGGCAGCGGAAACAGGACTCGACTGACAGAGCAAAAAATCAGCGATTACTATTTGGCAGGAGATACTTAAACTTTGTCAGGCTAGGCAAGTATCTCCATTGTGGTCTCTGACTCACAATCCAAATATGCTGGGAACATTTGAGGGGGCTGGGTCAGTTCTTTAAGCAGTGGGAAAAACAAGGCTTTAACACATCGCGGCGGAGCTTTGGGTCTGTGCTCTACTGTTCTGCTTTTCTATGAGGAAACTGGTGCGGCTGGCCATGGGGAGAGGGAGGTGTTGTGAAACACACTCCCCCCCCCCCACACATACACGATTTTTGACCCCTCCTGACTGTGTTTCAGACTCATTTGACTACTGTGGCTGAGCAGAACCACTTCTGACTTACCCTACTCAAGGTGAGACAGGGAGGAGGCCGCCTGTGGTGGCTGGTGGCAGCCCCACCTCCAGCTCTGCTGCCGCGGCCTGGGCAGAGGTATGCAAAGCCCAGTAGCTCACCGAGGGGCTCGCTGGCCCTTTCCAGCTACTCTGTACCCCTCTGTGGGCATAGCCATGTCACAAACTGCCTGGTTAAACCAGGTTTGTGGCTCTGGTGTGTCACCATGGTGGCAAAAAGCGGCCAGGCTGTTCTGGTGAGTCAGGCTGCGAGGGCGCAAAGGCCTGCCAGCAGCTCTGCTCACCCCAGTCCTTGCGCCACTGCAGATAAAGCCGCGCAGCCGCCTCGGTGGAGAGGAGGATGGGATGCATTTACGCCCTCACCAAAGGTGTTTTCTGCTGATACAATGTGTTCCTGCGCACAGAGAGGAAGCCAGATATGGCCAGACATCCTCTCCCAGGTCCTGCTGCGTGGGGTGGGGCCATTCTTCCATGGTCCTCCTGCTGGAGGCAACCACTTGCTAAAGGATGCTTCCCAGCAGATCCCATCGCAAAGCCCAGAGATGCTGTCAGACCATGGCTTTGCACCTTCTGGTCCCTGGAGGGGCCAGAGGGAGAACCAGGAAATGGCACTGCAGGAGTGTGGACAAAAATGAGCAAGCCTGGGCGAGGAGCAGCCATATGGCAGATGAGCTGCTGGCCTCATAACGAAGCCAGGCGCTCAGGATGTGAAAGGCTTGCTCAGCTCTGCTCGGTTCAGGGCCTGCCTTCCTGTGTGTTCCTCCCCGCTATGCTTTTGACCAGAAATTCCATTTTTGACCTGAAAAATCTTCCAGATGAAAATTTAATTACAGAAGTGATGTATTCCCATAAGAAGCTTCAGTGTCAGTGAACAAGTTTGTTGGGTTTTTTTTTTAAATGAAAATCTGTTTTATTCGCACACACAAATGGTTCCCATTGATTCCATGCTAGAGCATCACCCTGCTAAAACCTCTGGTTTTCTGTTTAATAAAGAATTATTATGATTTGCAGTTAGCATCTGTTAGGCACACAAGTCCCTAAGAATTAATACCTACGCTGTGGTCCTCCCGTACTGGATGTAGTTTGGCGGTGAGTTATTAAATCACGAGCTTACGCTATGCCTGTGATTTATAAAAGGTTACTGGCAGTGAAGAATTGGGATGAATGAGACGTGGGAGCGCTAACTCAGAAAACAATATTTTATTTTTTTTTTGGTTTCCTGTTGAGCAAGGGATCTCCTGCTTTCTGCCCAGCAAAGGTGCAAGCCCCTTCCTCCAGCTGATGTGATTTGTGACACGGGCTTTGTAAATATTTTCCGTATGCAAAGGTCTTTGCTCGCAGTTGTTATTAGTTCCATATTTACTTGGGATCTTCGCATGCTGAGAATGTCTTTTGGCTTGTAAGGAGGAACTTCTCTGAGGCTGGACCATTTCCCCTCGCACAACGAGTCTCTTCAGGATTGTGTGTAATGCGCAGAAAGCCTGCTAGGGGCAAGGTGCTCTTCCGCGTAACAGAAAACTCTGCGAGCTCCCTAATAAAGGCCAAATAAAATAAAGCTTAGAAAGTCAACATGTTTGAAAAGATATACTGTTCTGGGAAAGAAGTGGAGATGGGGTGTGTATTTATGTGAACAAAAGAAGTCTAAACTGTAAACTCTAGTATATCTATTAGCTTATTAATGCGTCTGATGCTGACTAATTCCAGGCGTGTTCCTGCTGCCCAGCAGCAAAAGTGCAAATAAGTGGACAGCTGTGATTTAGTGCCAAATATTTAAACACATCATGACAATTCGGGCCACCCACACTCTTAAGTAAATACAACTTCTGGAGGCTCATTTCAGACCGGACTGAAGTGCAGAGCAGCCACTTTCACGTGCACCTAGGCCAAATGGTCTTCAAGTATTTGGGGCCAAACTTTGCCCTCTGTTACACCCTGGGAGCCCCCATTCACTCCATGGAGTCTGCACACTCCACATAGCTGAGGGCAGAGCTGACTTGATCCTAATCTGACTTTTTCTAGCTCAGTAAGTACAATTTTGCATGTAAATGTGAATGTGGAACAGATCTGGACTCGATTAGCTCCTGAGTCCTTGACAAAAAGCCATAATTGTTTATCCAGATGATTTTTCTTTGTCTCTCTTTTATTTTCTCTACACTTGAAAACCAAGGTTTTAATGGGCTTGTAAAATAAATACACAAGTGTAGATTACAGTGGCATAAAAGGTGTGAGGAAAACCCCTCCCTTCTCCTCAGCGGGGGTAAACGCTCTCTAGGTGCATGCTTAAGCTGGGCTCTCCAGAGCCTTGGGCAGGGGTGGCAGTGGATCCAAAGGTAGGAGGGAGGGTATTTCCAAGGCAGCGCTTAGCCCAGGGCTCCTGCTGCAGATGAGAAGAACCTGTGATACAGATCTTCCATTCAGATCTTTTTTTTCCCCTGGTAGGCAGTGAAATCGGTATTAGCAGCAATATCTGTGGGAGGGGGCTTGTTGTTGGGGAGGGGCAAACCAAGGGAATGTGAAAAAATACCGTCTTTGTTGGGGCAATCTAGTCTAGGGGCACAAGAACCAAAACATTTTACTCACAGTCACATGGTTATGTGTCACTGCCAGGCAGAGCTGAGGCTGTTTGCACGCCCTGGTTGCACGCTGCCACACTTCAGCAAGTTTGCGTTTATTTTTAAGCGTGACTTTTAACTCCGAATGCCTGGGGTTTGTAGCGCCCAGCCTGGAAACGAGCACAGCCTCCCCACAGTGTGCTTCACTCCTGAGTTCAGCTTCCCACCTTAGCTCTGTTTCCCTTGGCTCGGCAATAGCATGGGATTCCTGACCCGTCTGCTGTTGTGCTGGAGGAGGTGGTGTATCCGAATGGAGGGATACGGGCGGCATGCATGCCAAGCACTATGTCCTAGGGAACCTGCTTTGGCAGGGGGGTTGGACCCGATGATCTCCTGAGGTCCGTTCCAACCCCTATGATGCTGTGATTCTGTGATTCGGGGTGCTTTCTGCGCTGCTGTGCGTGCAGCCCGGTTAGGGTTTTAACTGCCCACGCCTGGCTGGCTGCCCCATGGCTGCGGCGGTGCCCTTCACACACAGATGCTCTTGTCGGGTGTAAAAGGAACCCAGGTGTGGGATCAGAGGCTGAAACTCAGTTTTGTGCTGTGGAGGAGACACTGTGATGCCAGCTCCCAGTGAGGACGCTGGAGTTGGTGGGATGATGCTCAGCTCAGGCAGGGCTACTTGCAAGGTCGTCCCGCAGCTCTGGGGCTACGGGTTGTAGCTCTGTGCAAGCCACGATGGAGAGGCTCCACCTGGCCTGGCTGGGCGCAGTCGGACAAGCGGCATGTCCAGGGGTGGGGTGCTTGCCTCCCCACAGAGCAAATTGCCTCCTGCCTCCTGTGATGGGGAAGGCTGGTGGCTGAGGAAGCTGCAGGGACAAAGTCAGTGACCCGGATGCTTTTTAACACGAATTTCTTTCTTCTTGATAGGAAGGAAATGGCATTGTCCCTGGAGCTGCTCTGCCTCTCCCTTGGCTTCTGCCTGCAGCCATCGCCCCCCTGTCTCCCCTGCCCCCCAGTCCTGAGCACCGTCCTGCTGGGCTTCTTGCTGCACATCCAGCAACACGGTGCACATATCCTTTCCCAGGCGTGTTTCCTCATTCTCTCCCTCACTTCCCTCCCCACCCACCCATGCCCTACCCCCTGACTACAGCAAAATTGCCCTTTTTTTTTTTTATTTTTGGCAGCTGGCCTTCCCAGGGGCCCAGGCTAACAGGAGTCTGAGCCTTCACTCTGACTGCGCCTTGGCCAGAGAGGAGCAGCTCCTCACCGACAGATAACGTTGCCTTAAAGGAGAAGAGATTTATTTTTTTTAATTTCCCCATCGGTTTCCCCATCGTCCTCACCCATTTGTTTCCCATCTCCTGCAGGGAGGGGGGATGTTCATGCTGGGGACCCGCCACCACCCAGTCACCTACTGGGAGTTCCCCTCTTCCCCGCAGGCTTGTTCCTGGCAGTGGAGTTTGTCTCCGAGCCAAGCCTCCTGTAATTAATGCAAGCTTTGCTGTTGACTTTAAGCGAGCTTTGGATAAGGCCTTTCCAGGACTTGCAGCTTTCCTCCAGCTCAGTCCTTGCACGCCAAGTGATGAGGCTTCCAGGGCTTCTCCCGTGGGATGGCTCCAGTGCGTGCATCTCCCTCTCAGGAAGCTTTTCCTGTTGCCTGGCCTAATTTTCCCCCCTTTTCAAATGTCATCCTGGCACTCCTCCTTGGTGTGTGCTTTCTGTGCTTCTCACTCCCTCCGAGCAGGCTGATGCTGTTCCCTCTCCACTGCCTGTTCTCTTCTGGTGCTTGCTGGCTGTCACCCGATTTTCTCGCGCCCGCCTCGGCTTAGCCACATTATCTTACAGCTCGTTTCCCTTTATAAATCAAACTGCCCAGCCATTTTTTTCCCTTTTATTTTTCCCCCTTTCTCTCCTCCCCGTGACACTGGAATGATTTTTTGGGTGTCTTCCCCAGCATGTGGAACGTTTTCCTCTCCTTTTCGGCCTGACAAAGTTTTTTGTGTAAAGCGCTGACCTGCTCGCTGGGCAACAAATGGGATGGGTAAATGCACAGCCACCTCCGAGATGGAGGTCCTGGGAGCAGCCCAGGTGGGTACCCCTCAGCGATGCCACTCTCGTGCAGATTCTCTGACATCAAATACTGGCTGAGCTCCCGCTGTCACCTTCCCCTGTGTGGAGGCACGAGTGCTCTCTCCTGATTGTCCTTCTTCCCTGTGGATTTCATGGATTGGAGGCAGCTGGCTCCCTGCTGAGATTAGTCTGCCTGGGACACAGCCTCAAGTTCAGAGGGACTGGGAGGGAAGAGGGGCAGGTTCTGCTCTGCGCTGGGCACACATGAAATGACCATGTGTGCCTGATCAAGCTGAGCTGAACCTGCTTCCTTTTGAGGAAGCACCAGAATGAAAAAAAGTAAGTGGCAGTTTTCAATCCCTCCTGTGTCCAACCCCTTCGCTACCCATGTGGGTGTGGGTTTTCTTTGGGAGTGGGACCCAGGGCAAAAGGCTGAGCTGCCCTCTGCCGTGCCCTGCCACTGGCTTCACGTTCCTGCTTTGCCGTAGCCAGAAATCAATGGTTTCACCATGCACAGTGGCAAATGGGACCATGGAGGTTGCCATGACAGCTCTGAGGAGAAACTGGGTCAGCCCTGCAGCCTGTGGAGGGGACCAGCCGTGGCTGCAAGCTGGTTGCCCCCACAGGAACAAACGGGTCCCAGCACTTGTTCCTGAGCTGACTGCATTGGCTCTGTACTTCCCAGGAGGCAACAAAAGAGCTGCTAACGTGGTAACTGTTTTAAACTTAGTGTGGCTAAAATGGTTGGTTGTAACCCACCAGTGCCATGGCAACAGAGATACAGATAGTTATATCTTTTAATGTGGAGTGAGAGCAACTTTTCTTGCCTGTAAGTAACATTTTGGAGGAGGAGATGTCAAGAAAGCAGAATTAGGAATGTAATACTGAGGGGACTGGAGGTACCATGCCAGAGGAGTTGAATACAGGATCATTTAAAAGTTAAATTGAGAGCCAAGGATGGATGCTGAGGCTGAGAGCGTGCTTTGGCCAGTGAATTTCCTTAAATAATTGTTTTCTCCATGGGCTTAAGACCAGGTTTAGAAAAATGTACCATTGTTTTGACATCAAAATGTGTTTTTGAAAAGAGAAAATTGGGTGTTCATTGATTATTGGCCCCTTTGAAGAACGTGATCACAGATGTTTCAGGTGATGATGGCTGAGAGCTGTGGAAGAGCTATCCTTTTTTCCAGCCTCCCCACCTTCTATATTTCCCCCCCCCCCCCGAGTATTATACGGATCTGTTGAGTCCCCCTTTTTTTCTCCTACTTGCCACTTTCTGGACAGATTACACCAGTCTCTGTGGTCTGGGTACCCTCCTTGGAAAACAAAAGGGATGGATGAGGCATACCTAACAGTATGGTGGATACCAAAGTCACTGCTGCTTCTGTCCTTTGGCATCGCCCATAACGCTGTCATCTGGTCTCAGTGCAAGGGAAGGACAGACACTGGTGGCCTACCTCCTTGTGGGTCATGTGTCACCAGCAGTTTCATAACAAAAGAGCTTTAGGTTTTAAGAGCGGCTCTACTTTTGTCTTGGCATCGCTGATAGGTGATAGTGCTGCCTGTTTAACAGTGCACTATACCACCTCTGGTTATTACCATGTAAAAGACACGACACACTTTTGTAAAGCCTGGGAGGTTTACTTATTTTAATTGCATAAATACAAATGACTGCATCAAACTGCATGCTGTACACACGTGTGTGTGTGCACACACCAGCATGGATCCTGCTGCGAGCTCTGCTCTATAAACGGGGTGCTGGCTGCTTTTAAGGGTTTAGCTGCTGCCACCTCTTTCCCTGTGCTGAGGCAGGGAGCACCAGAAGGTTTGCCCTGAAAGCTACCTGCTAGTGACCTTGTGGTAGTGACCCGGTCCTTAGGGAGAGGTGCCTCTGTTAAGACAGCAAACACCACAGGGATGGGACAGTGGTTTAGCTAGGACAGTGAAACAATGGTCCTTGTTTGGGCTTGCTGAGCGCTGCCTCCATACAAACAGTAGTTATTTGGGATCAAACCGAGCCCTGGCTGAATGAGCTGGCACAGAGGCTGGGCTGGGCACTGGCCTCAGCTCCTCTGAGGCATCAAAACGTGCAAACCCTTCCTGCCGGCCTCCTCCCCACCCGGTTTTCCTTTCTGTCTTGGACATCATTTCCTTTCCGAGTTCATCTGGAAGCATTTCTTTCCAGTGTTTCTAGAATCCCAGAAGGGAGCTTAATCGCTTCAGCATCCTCCTCATGCAGGCGTACCTGGGGTGCCGGATGGCTGAATAACCTCTCATGCACTGAGAACCATTAGCATCTGAATTAGTGACATGAGGATAACAGGCGATTATCCCATTTAACAGCTGTTGAGTGCTGTTAAAGGGACACCATCAAGAAGAAGGAACAAAAAATGTAGGGGGATTTTTCTTTCTCAGTAAGGGCTTCCCTGCCTGGTATGAATACTGACATCCTCTTGTGTTTGAGAAGTGGTGCAGTTTCCAACAGGACATCTTGCAATTTTTAAACCTCTTCCCTGCAAAGAGCTGGAAACCTAAGTACACCCACCGTGTGCCAGCACATGTGAGAAAGTGGAACTGTCCCCAAACAAAAAGGGAAGTGGTCCTGGATATTTGGGAGCCAGGCTAAGCCAAGCATGAAGGGAAGCAGTAATAAGAAAGCTCAAAAAGAAGTAGAAGCTAAAGCATCCCTTCTGCTCTGGGACTGCTTCGGCCATAAGGGATGTGACCGACTGCCATCCGCCTTGGTGGAAACGCAGCCATTTTGAGGTGCAGGATGAACAAAGCACTAATTAAGAGCCCCAGAGCAATATAAAGGATGAAGTAAATCCTCTCCCTGAAGAGGTGACTAGATGCAGAGAAGCGTATCTTGAAAGTGTGTGACCTATCATGGTCTACCGCGTAGGAAGACCTTGTGTAGGCAGGGCATTTTACCAAAAGAAGGCTTAAATGATAGTAACTACTACAGCTGTTAGCACAGGTGATGCTGCAATACAGACAGATCTTTGGCATGGCCCATGACTCCACTTTTCTTGACAGTGTGTTTAGCAGCAGACAAAATACTGGTCCTTGCCATTGTGGGGAAGTGTTGTCTGGACTCCTGCATCAAAGACACTCAAACACAACCCTCCCCATCTCCCATCTGGTGTTGCAAACGTGAATGAACTCGGCCTTTTACACTAAGCTTAACAAGCTGAGGGGCACAGAAATAAGGGCAAAGAGAACTGGCTTTTTCATGTCCACATGATACTTTCAGGAGAGCAAAAGTGCCGTGCAGGATCAAGGCAGCCTTTTTCGGGCAGAATCATAGAATCATAGAATGGCAAGGGTTGGAAGGGACCCCAAGGATCATAGAGCTCCAACCTCTGCCACAGTCAGGGCCACCAACCTCAGGCCTGGAGCTACTCAAGGTTGCCCAGGGCCCCATCCAACCTGGCCTTGGACACTTCCAGGATGAGGCATCCACCACCTCTCTGGGCAGCCTGTTCTAGCACCTCATCACTCTCTCTGTAAAAAACTTCCCCCTAATATCCAATCTAAACCTTCCCTCCTTTAGCTTCAATCCATTCCCCCTTGTCCTGCCATTATCTGCCCTTTTAAAAAGTTGAATCCCCTCCTGTTTGTATGGTCCCTTCAGGTACTGGAAGGCTGCAATGAGGTCCCCCTGCAGCCTTCTCTTCTCCAGGCTGAACAAGCCCAGCTCCCTCTATAAGCCCAGCTCCCTCAAAGCAGCACTGAGGACCCACGGCTCTTGTGCCAAGGAAAAATGCTTCATGTTAGACAACTAAGGGTTAAGTTTCCTGGAGGGGGACATTCTTCCTAACCATCATTCAGAGATGAGTGTCCTGTGAAACCTTCAGAATCACAGAATCACAAGGTTGGAAAAGACCTTTAAGATCACCAAGTCCTACCGTTCCCATCAAGTACCCGATCTACCCTTTTTTAAACACATCCAGGGTCGGAACCCTCTCCCTGGGCAGCCTGTTCCAGGCCCTGACAACTCTTTTACTAAAATTTTTTTTCCTAACATCTAATCTGAACCTGCCCTGGTGCAGCTTTGTGCCATTTCCCCTTGTCCTATCTCCTGTCACCTCGCTGAAGAGACCATCACCCACCTCTCTACAGCTTCCTTTCATGTAGTTGTAGGTGGTGATAAGGTCTCCCCTCAGCCTTCTCTTCTCCAGGCTAAACATCTCCAGCTCCCTCAGCCGCTCCTCATATGATCTGCCCTCCAGCCCCTTCATCAGGCTCATATCCTTCCCAAAGATAACCTTAGGTGCATGCCAGGCTCTGTGCTGAGCCCTAAGCCCATGGCACACGGCACGAGGTGTGCCTTGGGACAGGGCAACCCTGAAGAATGCTAACAGAAATACCTCTCTAGCCTTTTCTGTGCTATTTCCGCCTGTCTAGGCGTGAGGGTGTTAGGCCTTCTCTAACAAGCCAGAAGAGCCTATGGAGTAATAGATTTTTCCACATGTCTTTTCACTCTCTTTCAATCCCCTTGTTTTGGTCACCTCTGTAATCTCCTCTTTCTCTTTTAAGAAACGTCCTCTGAGGTGGGTGCAGTGGCAGCACCAGGACACTGCTTGTGTCAAGGGCTGATTCACAACAGCTCTCAGTGAGGGAGCTGCTCTGTGCGAAACCCTGTCCATGAATGACACAGCACCGGATGCGACAGGGGAGAGGCTGCACCACATCTGTCCACCCTTCTGGTCCTCACCACAAGCAGCACTCTGCACCAGGCCTGCTCCATGCATTTATAATGTTAAGTATCATTTCCTCCCCCATTACTTTTGCCCTCTGTGATGACCACTTATGGTCTAACTAATAGAAGTGGTGTTTTCACACAGAGTGGCAGTAGCAACAAAGATGAAGATACCTGTTTTTACCAACACTTGTTTCAAAGCAGGCCTTTTTCATACCATCCTCACCACTTATCTGACCACTGAATCTGCAAACACACACACATGGTATTCACTGTGTCGTTACATGTACCTAGAGCCAGGTGGTGGGCCAGTACCAGCGCTGGCATTTTTACACCTTTATGCAACACCTTGGGAGCTGGGTTAAATTTCTGCCCCGGATGGGGTTTCACACAGACCTCTGCCCTGCACACAGGACCCAGCACAGGTGGGACACAACCGCTGCTGAGATGTTGTTGCCCCTTGCCTCCAGCTGCCATGGATGAGGAGGACCAGGGGGAGGAGCTGGCAAGCACCTCACAGCTGCTGCCAAACCCGACCACATTATTTCAGGTGTTTTTCTTCACATAAAATTAATAAAGGAATGTTGCCAAAACTTCCTCCAACTCTCTGTCACCCCTGTCTCCAAGTAATGTTTCCAAAGAGCCATGCCAAGGGTTTGGGCCACTGTGGTGTGCACTGCTGCTGTCTCAGTCATGTGGATGTCCTGCTTGTTCCATCAGCTGACATTGTGGCATTCCCATGTGCTGCATGTGGGCTGTACAGGGGGGCAGAGGCAGGGAGCTGGGGGTGCTGCAGGATGGAGCTCAGAGCAGAGGGCTTCCTTATCTCACCAACACGGGAAAAGGAGTGGGAAGCACATCTTGCTGCTCTGGGGTGTGGGCCTCTGGAAAGACTCCCCATGACATTAAAGCATCTGAAGGGCTGTTGTTAATCACTGTAAGGAGATCAGGCAGGTCTATCCTGTAACCAGGGCTAGCAGCAGGCTGTGTGGGACCCAGGTGTCACCAAGGACACCAGGAGCTGCTTTGACTCATCCACATGCAGAGCAGGAAGGAGAAGGCAATGTCAGAAGGAGTTCCTGAGCCAGGGCCTGAACAACAGACTGCTTGATAGATGCTGAAGCCTGCTTGCCACGGCCACACAGGAGCAGTGCCTAACCCTTTGGGCATGCCTGCTGTGCGGGGTGATAGTCTGTGCCAGCTTGCAGGCTGTGTTGCTAACCCTTGTGGTTTGTCCTGCAGGCTCTCCCACCGCTCCTGGATATAGCATTTGCCAGCCCTGTATGCATCTCTTGCTCAAAGCCTGTGGGGTTAAACGTGTAAGATGGGTGTTGCCAGCAAAAGTGAAACCCACCTTTGGAGTTTCCTTGGGAAATTCCTCCCTGCTGACGAGTTCAGGAGTGAAGCAGCACTGAAACATAATCATGTTTCCTTGGGCAACACCCAAGCCCAGGGAAAATTTCCCAGGAGATCACCCTCAAACACACACACAAGCAGCTCTTGTCCCAAAGACAGGAACACCTTCCACTGGACCAGGTTTCCCAAAGCCATCCAGCCTGGCCTTGGACACTGCCAGGGAGAGGGCAGCCACAGCCTTTCTGGGCAGCCTGTGCCAGCACCTCACCACTTTCACGGGGAAGAGTTTCTTCCTTACATGTAATCTAAATCTACCCTCCTTCAGCTTACAACCATCACCTTTTGTTCTACCACTATTTGCCCTTGTAAACAGTACCTCTCCAGCTTTCTGCTAGGCCATCTTTAGGCTCCTCTCCCCAGAATCTCCTCCTCCCTTCTCCAGATTGAACAAGCCCACCTCTCATGGTCTGTCTTCACAACAAAGCAGCTCCAGCCCTCTGATCATCTTCATGGCCCTCCTATGGACTCACTCCAACAGGCAGCTCTGCCCTTGTGCTTGCTGTCCAAAAGCAGAGGATTACTAGGCACAAAGGACTAATTCACTGAAACTTGACATGCACGGTGGGGAAGTCATCTTCTGGCATCATTATCTTAGGTCCCCTTTTCAGAGAGAAGTAGATGTATGATGTATCTGACATCTGCTTTGGGACGAGATTAATTGTACCTTCACTACATCTGTTTCTTGAGTGGATCTGACATCTTTGTATGGCCAGATGAATTCCTTCACCTCACAAAGCCACCTTTCACCTCTCTGCAGCCTTCATCGCCTTTCAACCCCTGCAGCACCCACATTCATTTTCATCATCTTTCCTCTGTTTTCAGCACTTTGTTTTCAGAGGCCTCAGCTATGGCTCACTCCTTCCCAGCCACATGGTCACTCTTTCTCCTGCACAGTGCCTCGTGGTGTCACTCTCCTCTCTCCTCTACTTGGAGCCTGTGCTTCTCCACCATACTGTGCCTTTCTGCTTGTTCTTCTCTGGCATAAGGTACTGCAGTTCCCAATCGTTCTATGCACAGATCCCCACAGTCTCTCCTCCCCAGGACCTCTCTTTATTCCTTTCTACCTGGGCAATGGCTTGCTGCCTCTGTGCTGAACTTGGCCCTTTGGGAAACACAGAAGCTAGTTCCCTCAAGCTTGGCCTGCACTGCAGGCTTCAGCACAGCATGTTTTAACACAGATTAGCTCCAGTCAGACAGCAGCCAGGTGCTGGTGGACAGATCTTCATGGGAGAAGCTTGGTTGGAAAGATCCTTAGCTGATGTAACTTGTCATTTTAGAGGGGAAAAAGGGCCTTGGGATGCACAGTTCTGACACTGCAGTCAACACGCCTCCCTGGGTTTCACTGTGCTTCCTTCTCTCTGTGTTCCCCACGCATGTCCCTTGTGCTCAGTCAAGCACAGGGCTCCTCAGTGCCCTTTCTCCTGCAACTGGGCAGCTCAGCAATTCTGGGGCCTGTTCTCCCATCTAGTGTTGGATTTGTTCAGCTGACTGTGGACTTTCTTTGAAAGTAGCCCCCTGTGCCCTAACAAGCCCTTTCTCTTCTGCTGCTTCAGACCCAGTGATGGGAACTGCTGGGGAGAGAATGACTCCAGGCCACAGACTGTTTTCCCTTGTGGCTGAGGAGATGCTGTGTTTATTACCTCTTTCCCTGGGAAAACATGGATTCTCCAGGGTGACTGCACTCTGACACTGCCCCACTGTTATAATGTCTGACAAATACTCTTTCAGCTCTTGGGCAGTATTCAGGGCCTTTTGGTAGTGAGACAGAGCAGAGGAAGGAGCCATACAGGTCAAAGAGAGCTGTCTGGGGAAGATGGCAGTGTTTCCAAAGAGGGTGTTTCCTGAGGCACCACCTCAGAGATGTCTGTCATTCATTTCAGATTTAATCAGGGTACCACTGACGTCACTGGCGCAGGCTAAGCCTCAGCACGCTAAGTTCCAAAAAGCATATGGCAACTCAGCTCGGGGATGCCGGCAGAGCAGTGTTTCTGAAAGCCTGGCTCCACATCATGCTGACCCGGAGCTGCTGTGGTCCCAAACACTCACAGGCATCTGCTGCAGAGGGGAGACACCCCTCCAACGCAGGCATCAGCTGGACAGGCGGCAGCGTGCCTTTGACCGAGGGGAGAGGAATGCAGCATCTCCTGGTGAGCGAGAAAGCCTGGGTGGTTTTGCACATAGGAAGCTCCTTTAAATGTGTTTCCTCCCACGGCGTGGCCTTTTGTTTTTCAGCCATGCTTGATGCTGGCGCTGGAAAGCTGAACTCCCCAAAAGTGAACTTCCTCTCCTACTATAAACTGACCCCGGGGGTTGCTATAGTGACTGCCGAGCGGCTGGCGAGCTGTGTAAACACTCCCTCCCGCTTCCCATCCCTCTGCGCCCCAGAAAGCTGTGCCGCGCGCAGTGGGATGCGCGTGGCAACCCGGGTTGTGCAGGCCATTGTGAAATGCAGGCCCAACAGCTTCCCTGCTTCCTCCCCGCTTCCCCCGCGGGGAGGCAAAGGCAGCGGGCCGGTAGCAGGCACAAACACGCCCGTCCCCAATGAATTCGGGCACACGGGCACGGTGCTGCAGAAACCAAACCCAGACGCTCACCTGGGGAGCTTGAGCAAGATGTGGAAACCTATGGCGCAACGGGATCCTCTGCAACATCTGGTTCCGGCCGCCGCGCCTCAGCAGCTAGTTGAGCGCCCACTGCGCGGGGCAGGAGTGTTTGGTACAGACACACTCACAGCTCCTTCCACGCCATTAGTTTGAACAAGCAACCGAGTGTGAAATCCATCGGTTTCTGGGCCCTCTGTTGCTCACTTTGATGTCAGCTCTTCCTCTTTCATTTGCTTTTTTTAAATCTTTTTTTTTTTTTTTAAATGCATTTCATTAAACTGTCTCTCTGAGTCACCTTCCAAATGCTGATGCTTGTGCTTGACTCTATCTGTATCCTGGTAAAACTGGGTCAGGTATTTCAGCAGCCTTAGCCTGGGCAACAACACACTGAAGCACCCAGGGAAGTGTTCCCTAATCCAGTGAGGGGGTTATGCATCCCCTAGGGCCAGTGCAGGTCTTCTTCCAAAATGGCAGGTACTGCTTAGCTGATGAGTGAAACCACCCTGCCAGGGGGTTATCAGCCCTGCTCCCACCAATTTCCAGTGCCACCAGACCTTCAAACTAACAGAGTCATCAATCCCATCTCATTAACAAGGCCTCCCCTTACAAGATCTCCTCACCCAAGGCCCCAGGCCACTGCACCAAGGTGCATCTTGCTGGGATCATTCGATGCCGTGAGAGATGTCTTCAAGGACTAAGGTTGCCATCCCATCACAACAGACATATGACTGCTCCAAAAAGTGCTGCTCAGCACACTATCTCAAATGTTTGGAGTGCCCATGCAGAAGTATCAGGCATCCTGCAAACCACCCGCCAATGCCAACTACCAAGACACACTTCTGTTTTATAGAGTCATAGAATGTGCAAGGTTGGAAGGGACCTTTAAAGGTCATCTAGGCCAATCCCCCTGCAGCGAGCAGGGACATCTTCACTTGATCAGGTTGCTCAGAGCCTCATCAAGCCTGACCTTGAATATCTCCAGGGATGGGGCCCTTACTATTAAGGGACTTCCTGGCATGAGGAAATGAGGATGGATGGACTTATGTCATCTCATCTTTATTGGCCTGGGCGTCACTGGGTACCTTTGATGTTACACCTGGCTACACAGTCACAAGCTGTCTGGGGGTTCCCTGAACTTCCATCTTTTCTGCTGTGTCTGAGAGCATACACAACCTCTGTTAGCAAAGATGCTGGCAGAGGTGGGAGAGAAGGCGGTTTCTGGCAGAGTGCTTGCCTGTAATCCTAAACATGTCGCTGTAATCCCAGCCTGTGACTCAGAGCTGGTGGGATGCAGAGGGTCAGTCTGACCCACTCATCCACCGCAGCGAGTCATTACACCCCAAAGAGAAAAGGACCCCTAAAGCCTCAATCCGATCCTTGTGAATGATGGCAACAGGATGCGTTGTTCAAAGTACGCTAAATTAGAAGTAATTGTGTTATGCAATGCGTTACAATACCCAGTCCCTACAGTGTCTCACTTAACAGATGGCAGGAGCTGAGTCTCATTAAACAGGGTTTTGTGAGTCACTCATGGAGACAGGCAGAGGCAGAAAGCAGCACACAGCTCGGAGCACCTTCTAGATCTTGGTGAGTTTGCACTTCCCTGTTCATGCCATGCGTGCCTCAATACAACATAAAAAATAAAAGAGCTGAATCAGTCAGTGTGAGAGCATAGCATGGTCTTCTCTGCTCCCATCAAAGGAGCTGCTGGACTCTCTGCTGCCAGCTCTGAGAACATCCCAGCACCAGAGCAGCACTGCGAGCATGACTGCGCTGGATGGCGGACATCATCATGGTGAAACAGGAGCTCCCGTTTTCCCATCACAGGAGTAAATGGCCCGAAAATCCCGTATTCACAGAGGTGCTTGGAAAGTGTGAAGTGGGCCATGCATTTGTCAATAGCTGGACAGGAGACACCAGCGTGGAGGGCTGGGGTAAAGGGAGGCAGGGGGAAGAAGGACAGGCAAAGCAGATCTGCTTCTGTAACTCTGGGAGCTCAAAGATCACTGATCAGGTGAGTTCATCTGTTTTTTCCATGTGAACCTCAAGCCAGCTTGGCCCTGATGAGGGATGGGACAGCCTCAAGTGATGTGGCACCTGAATTATCCCCACGGAAGCAGTTAACAATCTGGGTGCTTTAAAAGTTACTGAAACCTCTGCAAACCTTGAAGAGACTGAGGCTCCTTTTGTGCAGTTTTTGGTAATTCTGCTTGGGAGGCCAAATTCGGGGGCCCCACAGAAACTGGCACCAGCTAGTTCTCTGAGCCCAGCTCCCCAGCACCCCAGGACAGTATCTCAGCCAAACCCTTGGCGCATCACTGGGGCAGGAGCAGGCGTCACCTGCGGTCTCAGTGTGAGAGCAGCATGCCTGAAGGGAGGCAGTGGAAGGGAGCTTTCAAGCCTTCCCTGCATCTGGCTCAGATCCAGGCGCAAATAGTCCAGGGATGCCCTTTCCAGATGTGAACTGACATCGTGGCTGTCCAGAGAAGCTGGAAATCGCTGGGGGAGGGAAAAGGGAGGGGAGGCGTTATTAGGCTTAAAAATGAGGGGAGGTTGAGGAGGCTTCTGCGAGGTCTCCCTGCTGCAGGGAGCACAGTTTTTAGATGTGCCTCCGGCTGTGGATTGCGAGCGGCCGGCCTGCGCTGCGGCTGGCCTGCGCTGCGGCCGGCTGCTGCCACCTCCCAGAGCGGCAGCTGCACCGTGGGGCTGCAGACGTGCAGAACGGCTCACGCCAGGGCTGCGGGCTCACAGGTGATCCTTCGGCCTGTACATTTTCCAGCGGAGCTGGCAGCCGCTCCTGCAGCGTGCATGCTCCGTTGGCTGGCCAAAGAAGGAACTGGGCGGGCGCTGATCCAGTTGAGGCAGTTTCGAGGAGCAAAGGCAAGAGGGAAAATTACCAACTTTGACATATGTTGCTCCCTGCAGGTCTCTCTTATTATAGCCTGGCGGGATGTCAGGGTGCGCAGACACGGCGCTGGGCCGTATCGCCCGATGGCTGCTTTGCCTCCCGTTCCACCCCTCTCACACAGGCAGGAGTGGCAAACCCATTTCTGACATACCAGGAAATCCTGGTTCTCGTTATTATCAAGGAGGGAGCACGCAGTTATACAACCTCGAGCTGCCATCAGTGGGACCTGTGGGAGGGAGGGAGGGGGAGAGGAGGGAGGGAGAGAGGGAGGGAAGGAGGGGGGAAATAGTTCACTTGGAAAGGAATGCTGCAGTGTAGGGCAGTGGTTTTGACATGCTGGAGTGAAACTTGGCATAGGGGAACAGAGGGAATTCGTTTGCCCGGTAGACGTGGCACTTGAACAAGAGATTAAGTGAAATGGCAGTGGAAATCTTGAGAGATCTTAAGAGGTGGCTGGTTAGCACAGGGGATGTGTCAGCAGCCCTTAACGCAGGTTTCACCATGCTGGGTGTCCGCAGCTTTCTAACAACTATTATTTTTCTGACTCTCTAGCTCTTTCGTCCTGCCGGTGCACATGAGAAGCCAGCTGTGTGCACAGTCCTACCCAAGGTAGGGCCTCCGACTTGACAAGAAGAAATGAAGACCCAGGGTTCAGCAGGCTGAAGTGTTTGCCAGCCGTTAGCGATGATGGCAGAAATCTACTTGCTTTTCTGAGAGTATTTATCCACTCGAGTGTGCCAGGAATAATGTAGTGTGGCATAGCAGCCATCCAGAATGATGGTAAATATTTGTTCCTGGTAAAAATCTTCTTGCCACATGTCTTAATTTACAGCATATCTCCTGTCGTGGAGCAGATGAGGTGGGGGGTGGGTGGGGTGGGGGATGGGGGTGTGGAGATGGAGTGTCCTTCTGTATATGTCACTTAAGGGCCCAAGCCTTAAAGAGAGTGCTTCTGTGGAAAGGCTGGGAGAAACACACATGTGCATCAAGAAGCGTTGAGGTGTGTTTTAGGCTAACACCTTTCATCCTTCCTCCTGACAAGTCCCTGCCAAGGGCTTGACATCTAAACAAAACACGTTAAACTTTCCTCTGAGTGAATTCTTTCTTCTGGGGCAAGTTCCCGATCGCTCGCTTTCATGCTGTGCTTTCAGCCGTTGTTTTCATAGCCTGTCAGCGCAACCTTGAGAGAAAGGACTTTGGCTGGGAGCTGAACACACAGTACCAGCTGTACTGATTTCCATCTCCTGGTATGTAGCAGTGGACTTTCGCACTGTGCCTCCTTTGCCTCCCCCAGATTGGCTCACCTGAAATCTCTCACCAGAGCTTCTGCTTTTCTCTGTGGATAAACTGGCCAGGCCATGAGAAGCTATGGGGTTAGGCTCCGGCAGCCCTGCTCTCAGGACCAGAGTCCCCTTGGAACGGGTGTGGGCAGCCACGTGGGATTGAGGGGCTGAAGGCACTGGAGGAATGTCATCCCCCAGCTTTGGGATGAGTGAGGGAAGCTGGAATGCACGAGCGGATGAGTGAAGAGGGGGAAGTGATTGGGAAAGGGAGATACCCTGTGATAGATGGGAAGGAGAGCAGAAGGCCAGTGTAAAATCACCTAGAGGGTGGGCAGGGCTTGAAAAATAAGGGCAATAAAGGATGAAGGAGTGCTATAAGTGCCTGACTCTCCAGGAAGCTGGTAAGAAACCGGACTGCCCTCTCTGCCATCTCTGATGGAGACTGTATTTTGAAAAGAAAAAAAAACCCAAAAGACGTGTCAGTGGCTATCTTTTCTTCACTGTGAAATAGTCAGGTTCTTGCACTATGATTTGTTTTTTTCTTTGCATTCCTCTGATTATAGCAGTGAAGCAGATTAAAAACAGAAGCACCATATTTCAACCTTGTTCATGTGCTTTGCTGCCCCATCCTTTTCTCCTTTCTGTGACGCTGTGAAGGAGAGGCACACTAGCACAGACTTCTCCTCCACCTTAGCAGGGGTTTTACATTGACCTTGCCACCTGTGTAATGCCATGCTGTTACCTGGAAGTTATGATGCTCTTTAGCCTTAAACAAAGGAACATATGAAACACAGGTCCTTTGTGAATAGAGGGAAATAATGTGAAGAAATGGGGGAATGCCAGAACAGCAGCCTGCCTTGAACAAAGGCTCAGAATGACGTGGGAAGGGGGATGCTCCAGCCTCCTCCACAAACATTCTCAGGGCACTGGGACATGATCCAGAAAGTCCTCATTGTCCTAGTGTCACTCAGCTGTAAGGTCTCTTCTTCCCATCACGTGGCCTGCTGATACTGGTGGCCACTGACTCCTTTCACCTGCTTTCCCTTTGCTTGCCTTGGAAAGGGGTATAAAGCCATATATCACTGTTTGTCCTTCCGAAGTGTACCTAGCACACCCATTTTCCTCTGGCGATGTGTTGATGGAGTTTTATTTGCATCTCAGGGAACTTTAAGAATTAGGGTCGTCTTGACTTGAGCAGAGCACTATACAGAGATATTTACTGCTGTTCACAATGCTTGTGTTGAGCACAGGACCAATGGCAATTAGGATCCAGGCCAGTGCCTTCAGTGAATAATGGTCTTGGTTACTTGGAAATATCAGATGGCTTCGGTTTTATGCAGTTGCTATGAGGAAAAAAAAGTTAAGCAAACAAAGAAAAAGAATAAGAGGAGGGAGTGGTGTTTTTTTATTGCCATAGTCAAGGAGGGCAATCAAAAGGGGAGAAAGAAACTGGAAAACAATACCCTGGGTCTTCTCTTGCAGCCCACACCACAGAAAAGACATTTTCTTTGTGTGCCTTGATGTTCAAAATCCTTCTCTATGAGCGATTTTGGTTCCTGTCCCTCAGAACCCTTCCTTGGACACCAGTTTTATTATATGGGTGCTCCACCATAAGATTTGTTGCCAGTGTTAGCATACGATCTTCTTCACAACACAGCGCTGGGACCTCAGCCCCATGAAGCACCCTCACACCCCAAGGCCTCCACAGCAGCTGGTGGTACTCAACAGCATGTCCCAGGAGCCAGCACTCAGTGGCTCTTTTAGGTTGTCCCTCTTCTGTGAGGTGTGCCTGTACAGTTCAGCTGACTTCCTCTGTGACCATTAAGGTGGGAGACACTGAGATGGGGTACTGAGGGAGAAATTATTTCTATAGGTTTTCCAGAGTCGCCACACTGCCTGTTGCACAGATGCCTTCCTCACCTATAGACAAGGGAGAAATGCTTTCAGGTTCCTTGACATACTTTGCCTTTCCTCAGATAACCTGAGAGAACGAATTGTCCTCTGTTTCTTGGTGTCTAGGTGTGGAAACAAGCGCTTGGCCACCTTTGCCAGGCCATTCTTGGAGTTCCCCCTTCTTCTCCTGTCTAGCAGCCTGGGTTCTGCCTGGAACCAGGAGTGGTGTAGGTAGTGCCCGTGAGTCGGGGGCCTCCACCTTGCATTTTTGATTCGTTTCTTTTTTCTGGTGCACACCAACCCTGAGCACAGAGGCAGACGTAAGCCTTCATCAGCATGCTGCTGTTCAGAAATAAAGTGAGCCTATTTTGCCACCCCACAGATGCCCTCTGAGGAGTCTGAGGTGAGGCAGGACTTCTCCTTGCAACTTCTTTCCCTGCCCAGGGCAGGGGCTGCCTCTTCTCACAGCATTTTCCACAGTGGCCCACATTTCCCTCTGGAGATGCAGCCTGTAATGAGATCAAGATGGTGGGGCAGCCTTTTAACAACCCTTTAGCCTGCTCTAGCAATGGAGGAGGGCTGCCCGTGCACCCGTGAGGGGGATGAGGTGCCTTCTAGAAACGATGGAGCCAGTCCTTCCAGGGCAGTGTACACTCGCTTGCAATGACACCAAAAAAAGCCTTGGCTCCTCGCAGGCTGCTGGCACACATGGCTCGCTAGAGCACTGGCAAATTTTTAAGGTTTTGTCAGATGGGAACAGTGGTGGAGAAAAGAAAAGTGAAACCAGATGTTTTTCCTTACGGCTGCTTCATATTTGTATGGGGGGGGTACGGGGTGGGGGGGGGAGGGAAAGAAGAGAGGCCTTGAAAGTGTCATAACCCTTGATCCCTGAGGCTCAGCATTATACTCTGCAAAAGCCAGTGCTGTAAATCTGCACCTCTGCCTCCGCAGCCGTGGGTCCTGATGGAGTGAGACTGTTGCGATAGATAGCTGGGATGGGGGCAGAGCTTTGCGTTTGTCAGCACAAACTGGAAGAAAAAGCCTTCTGGAAGTTAACACCGACAGGCTACTTTTATGCAATCAGTTATTTTTTCAGATTCCTCTGGGGATGCATCAGTGCAGAGTCCCGAGGCTGAACGGCAGGCTTAGAAATTTGGGATGCGTCTTCGCTGCAATCAATCTACCCGGCAGGCTGTGCCGATGGAGCAGAGTTAACTTTATCCTCCCCAGCCCGGGCGTGCCTGTCAGCATGGCCAGGGCAGTGCAGCTCTGGGGTGAGGACTCATGGCCAAAGCACCCACCTAACTCAGCCCGTGGGATTTTACAACCCTGGCTGCACCTCAGCACCCAGCCTGGGTACCACCACGCTGCAGCACAGCACCGGCAGCCGTGTAGAAGCAGCCCTGGTTGGAGGGTCTGGCTGGCACTCGGGAAGAGCCACTAGGAAAAGGCTGGCTCCATCCAGCCAACTGTTTTTTTGATGTCAGAGAGGCTGCTTGTTGTAGTTGGAAAACAACCATGAGGAGTGCCAGGAAGCCCCTTTCCAGGGAAATGTGCCTTTTTGGGAGCACAGGGGTGGAGGAGAGGAAATTAAAGTTGTGTACACACATGGCTTGAGCCACACAACAGAAAGCAGCTAGGCCTTTACTGCCCTGTGCAGCAAGGGCTGTGATAACCAGGTATTTTTCTTGATATTTCCTGATACATCCATGCTTGGTTTCTGCCTACACATCAGCAGTGAGGAAAGGCTTTCCCTAACCTGACACAGACATCTGGGTGAGCATCTGCCTTGCAAGTGCTGGGGAGGGAGATGACTTCAGCCACCAGCTGAGGTTCTGAATCCCAATTTCCCTCCTAAGTCAAAGGTGACAATGCTTAGTTGCTAGCTTACACCCCCTCCCCCCCACCCCACCCCATTTTTTGGGGATAAACTGTGTTACTTCCAATAGGATGCAGGTAGTTTGCCATGTTATGCAATGTACAGTTATGGTGTTAGTCACACCTAATGGGTGAATGGGAACAAGAACAGCCCAAAAGGTGGGGAGCATGTGTACGCTCTGATGGAGAGGGCAGTGGGCTGGAACTCAGGAGGTTTTTGGGTTGGAACTTGATTCAGCCAAAGACTCCTGTGGTTTCTGTGGTCAAATCATGTAAACTAGCTTTTAGAACCTTCTGCCCTTTTGTGACAGCAGTGAACTGCCCTCCGTAGTCTCAGCTGGGGCCCGTGATTGTGTGCTGCTCAGGTATTATGACAACACAGTCCAACTGGTTTAATTTTTAGAAGAACTTTAGTATGTGCATTAGTCATCCTGTAAAATAATTTACTGGAATGACTGCAGGTTTTTTTGACTTTGCATCACGTTTTACTCACAAAGTGACTATAAGTTTAAACGCTTTATGATGGGAATTGCAGACATTTTACCTCAGTACTTTATTTCTCCACCACCATATGAAGTGATGGAAAAATTACAGGGTCATTTGCAAGCTGCTTGGCATTGTCATCACACTACTTGTGCAAAGGCACTCAGGGCATCGTGATGCACTGTGGCTATAAAAAATGGGCTTTTCTGTGGGCAGTTTATTTTCTTGGACAGACACAGTTCTTCTGGTCCTTTGTCACCAATCATGTTTTCTAGACTTCTGGTCTATTTCTCTTCTGGACTCTTTCCAGTTGGTTGGTGTTAAAGTGTTGTGTCCAAAACTGGTCAGCAGCGCAGCTCCAGCCTGGCTAGTCCTAGGTGGAAGGATTACTTCACTTGTCCTAAGGGCTTTTCTCCTGTTTATAGATCCAGTGTGCTGTTTGCCTTTTTCCTCACGATGTTGCACTGTTGACTGACATTTGGCATATGACCCCGATCCTCCCCTGCAGAGCCCATACCGAGACAGTGCTGTCTCCATCCTGGACCTGGGAACTGACGTGTTTCTCCTTGTGTGTAGTTCCTTACGCTTAGGCCACTTGACATGCACTCTTTCTCTGTGGCTGTTTCTTCAGTTTTCTTGTGGCTAATGGAAATAAACTCTTAGGATTGATTTAGACAGTTGATCAGTGTTCATTTGGGGGAGGCTGGCTTGGGTGATGGAGTTGTGCCAGGCCGGAGCGCTGTGAGACAGAGGCAGATGTTACAGTGAAGCCCGAAATGTAGTGGTTGATGTTACAGCGCTCACTGGTGAGAAACACTAGTTATCTGTGTCAAGGGATGCGTGCTGCCCACCGGCTTCAGAAGTAAGTTAGGGAGTCAGTAATATCCAGAGGGTAAGGATTTTGTGTGCACACCTATTATCTCCTGGCATTCTGCAAAATGACGGAAAACTCCAGCTGTTTTAGGAGAGGGCTGGTTTCACAATGCAAGAATGTAACACATGTGCCTTGAAAGGCTACTGCAGCTGGAACAAGCAGGAACGCAACAGCACCTTTGAGTGCCTGGTGAGAGATGAAATTCCTCTGAGGAGAGAGGAGTCTGCTCCCTCCCTGGGACATTCTCCCTGTCCCTGTTTTCCTGAGTACTTTGAGGCCATTAGGAAGGGCAGAATGGCCTTTAGACTTCTGTTAGCCTAGAAACTCCCCTAGAACTGTTTTTTTTTCTTTTTTTTTTTTCCTGTTTTTAAAAAACTCTTCCCCTCACACCCAGCTAGCTACTTCTCTGTGCTCTTTTCAGTTCAGTGCAGCAGAACTTCTCTGGGGTTAAAAACTGCTTCTTTTGCCATGCAAGTGTTGGGAGAGGAGAGGAGAGTGATTGCTGGGCAACTGATGAGCTGGGGTGAAACAGTGTTGGGAAAGAGAGCACAATGTTCTTTTCTTTTTATGGAAAGTGATATATTACTATAGACCACAGTAATCCAAGGTCTGCTCTTAGCTACTTCATGAACAGGCCCCACTTGTGCTGTACCAACCATTTGTGCAGCTGTGATAGGCACGAGGATGTCAATTAATCTTGATTTGTGCTATAGGATTACTTCATATGAGAGGAAATTTATCATCGGGTTTGGTTTCAGTGGATGTAGATGGACATCACGCTATCTTTGCAGGCAAAGCACAGGCCTCCGCTGTGCCAGGCGAGTCACTGGTCCTCACTGGAACTTCCCTGGCAAATTCCCTCTCTTCTTGGGAGCCCTAACTTGGTCTAAAAGATGAAGCAATCAGCACACAGTACAAAACGTTTCGCAAACTTTGCCCAGTCTGCCCCTGTGTCACACTAATTTTAGGGAAAAGAAAAATAAGGCTTTTCCTCAGCCATATAAATGGTTGTAATTATTATTTGCACAACAGCTCAAAGTTTGTGAGATGCAGGGTAAACACAGAAATGGGTGAAGCCCTCGTTCTGCATCTTACAGCACAAAGTCTGTGTAGATAAAAAGGATAATAAAAAAAACCCCAAAACCAAAAAGATAAAAAAGATGTATACAAGCACATCCTCTGAGAACAGACATGTCTTGTCTTTTAATATTCCTTCTACCACCACCCTGAATTGGAGGAAAATGAATCTACTTTCAAAATTGCAAGGCTCAGAGAAATAAACAAACAGCAAACCACAAATGTGGTATTCTTCCTACTGGCTTTATTTGCAAGGTGAGGTTTGTGCAGAAGAATGACGCTCTTGTCTCTGAGGCATGATGAGAAAATACAGAATAACGTGACTTGTGACAAAATCATGAGACCTGCCAAATTATTTCTCAGTCCAGTGCCCAAGAGTACCTGTTCTCCTTCTCCATCCAGCATACCAGCCCGGGCTGCACGGAGCCAGGCTCCCCAGGGACCAGGCTGCTCTGAAATGTGCGCAAGGTAGCACATGCTGGCTGATCTAGTCAGTACAGGTCAGAGCAGGGAGGAAGGAGCAGCACAGCCTTCAGCAGAAAGCAGTTCAGGGACCTGGAGAACTGGCTGCCTCTGCGAGCCCGGGCTGAAGTCCTCGCTGCTGTGCTTCTGCAGTGATTGCACCCTGCCTGACCCCGCTCGGCTGCAGCTAGCTCAAGTATGCCAGCCATGCTGATTGTAATGTGGAGATCACTGTGCGCGAGCCAGAGGAGAAAATAGCTGGGCAGATGGTGCTATATTAAGGAGAGCATCTCAGAATTGTCTGCTGGGATTCTCCGGGGCCAAGGGCCCATCTTGGCCTCACTTGCTCTCTGCCTTCCTCAGCACCTTCTCCTCCTCTGCCCCTTTTCTCCCTTAGAGATCCTCCCTCACTGAGGAAGTCGTGGGATGATGCCTGGCCTATGGGGTGCTACCCCAGCTGGGATCTGGGAGAAGATGCAACCTGGGTGTATGAAGCCTGCACCCCATCTGTGTTCAAGCAAGCTGGAGGCCCCTCGGTTCCCACGCCCCGGTTCAGCTCCCTGCTCTGCCACGGATCTCAGGGCAGGACCCAAGCGGCAGTTTCCTGCAGGGATGGGCTGGCACAGGCGAGGGAGGGCCTCCTAATCTTCCTTGTCAGCAATCAGCTTTCTTCTTTTCAGGCTCCATAGGGGAAGGACTTGCAGCAGCATGTTTTTCTTCTTCCTCTCCCAGCCTCGTCTCCTCTCCTTTCCCCCCTCCCACCGCTCCCAGCCAGTACCAGCCCTGCTCCTCATCCCTGCCAGTTGTCCCTGCCTCCCGCCCGGCTCTCCCCTCCGGTTCCCAGCTCAGCTCCAGCGAGCAGGGCAGCAGGCAGGGGCGGGAGGGGAGGACAGTGACAAGCCACAGCTGCTGGCTGCTCTTAGCAGCTCTGAGAGTGGCCCCTAGTGACCAGGAGCAGAGCAGGCTGGCGAGGGGCAGCCGCATGGCCGGGCGGAGTGCACCGGCATCCCCTCCGGAGGTCAGCGCGCACTTCCCCGGGGTCATCTTTTGTAAACAAACACGTACGGAAAACAAATGGGAGAAGAAAAACGCCCGGGTCGACGATGCAATCGAAGGGCCTGAAGATAGGTGGCTTTGCACTGTTACCCTGAAACTATTTGGTGGCACTAACACCGTTTCCTAGAGCAGGGACGTCTCAAGGAGGCTGTGCAGTTCCCTTGCCCTGTGTCCTCTCCAGCTCTGCTGGAAAACTGAATCCACGTGTTGCATGACTTTTCCAAGACCTCTGATACATCCTAATGGATAAAGGCAGTAGCTGATAGCACGCGGAACAGTCTTCCTCCTTTATCAGTGCAGGCATCTGGTGTTTGGAGGGCTCAGAAAGGAACAGAGCTGTCTGGTGAGATGTGATAGGAGCTCCAGTGTGGTATGTCTGGGCTGTGACTGGGATCCCTGGCTGGTCGCTGCAGAAAACTGGAGTGCAGAGAAGCCCTGGAGTTGCTCTAAGTAATGGATGTTCAGGATCCTACACGTACAGAGAAAAAACCCGCTCCTTTCACCAGTCAGAGTGTGGAAGGATCAAAGATGGAAATACTGAAATTGTTTGTGGTGGGTGTCATAAGAGATGCTGGAAGATAAAGCAGTACAGCAGCCATGGGGTAACAGTAATGCAGTCACTCAGAGATGCTGCAAAAGGCATGTGGGACAGTGGCCATTGTTTGTTCTTTATAGCACACGTCTTGGTTAGCTCCTCTGTTGTAAGAAGAATAATTTTACCATCCGTGAACCATTTTCATGACACTCCTTTTCTACACAGCCCTTTCGCAGTGTTTTTTCCATATTAAACTTGACAGGTTTTTAAGTGTATGATTGTCACAAAAAAAAGAGTATTGATTTTTTTCTGGCTCTTGAACTTTTAAAAAATCCTGTCCATAGCATTGCTCCCAAGTAATTTTTTCTAGTTGATAAAGTATGATGCTCCTGGATTTAGATCATGTGCTTCTTCACATCACTGTTCCTGAGTGGTATTTTGCCCCAGCATGTGGTCCACTCAGGACCCAGGTTTGACGCTGAGTCTGGGAGGAAAGAGGCAAGCGAGGTCTCTGGCTACCTGATGCAGAGCGCAAGTGCTTGAGAGACAGCAATGGTAATTCTGTTGTAGAAAGCAATGTGACAGGCTGTAGGCACAGTGCAGGGCAGTTATGGTCATTCACGTTCAAAAAAGATTGATTCACGCTAGAACAGGTGCAAAGAAAGGCAGCGGGAGGATTAGGGCATCGGAGAGCTGAGGTTATAAAAGTAGACTAAAAAAGCTTGGCTTATTTAGTCCAGCACCATGAAGGCTGAGAGAGGGATATGATTGCTCTCTATAAATACATCCTAGAGGTTAACGCTAAGGAGGAAGAGGAGCTATTTCAGTTAAAGGACAATGCTGACACAAAAGCAAATGGGTATTACAAACCTGGCACGCAGAAACCGAGGTGGGAACTTAGGTAGATGTCAGGCATTGCTGCTGGCAGGGTGAGGACAGGGCACTCGGGCAGCTCACGGGGAGGCTGCATTGCTGTGGCTACCCAGCATGCAGTCTGGGCACAGCAGCCATAGGCTTGCAAGAACCCAGCAGAAGACATTTGCCTGAGCCTGCGTGGTGGCATGCTGGGGAGGTAGCCCAGCAGATCTCCAGTTCCCACCCTGCCCAAACCTTGAAGGCACCGGCAGCCCTGATATCCCTTCCCAGCCTCACAGGACTACCCCCTGGCCCAGGACCATATGTGAGACCCCAGGGCCATCAGCCCCTGCCTTAAGTGACTTCACAGCAGGGCTGGGCTGCAGCTCGTCACAGCCTTGCCCTGCCCTGCCAGCCACGGGCCCACCGTGGGCCTGGGCCTGTCCCTGTCCCCAGGGATACGCCTGGTGTCTGGGGCTGGCACTGCCTTCCTGGGGCCTGTGGGACACGCCACTGCCAGCCATGTTAGCCCCACTGACAGGGGTGAGTAGCGTGGGGCTGTGCTCACCTCTGCATGGGGCTTTCACCAACCCATTGGTTACTGTGGCCACACTACCTTCAATTTGCCTGAGAGAGAAGTGCCACTGAGACAGGGCACTCTGGCAGCCGCTTTGTTGCATGGTTGGGAGAGGAGCAGTTACCCTGTAATGGCTTTGGACAGAGGACTTTAGAGTGTGGAAGGAGGTGGCCATCCCAGCCTGCCACTGGCCATGGGGCCCAGGAGCACAGCTGGCTCCCCGGGGCTGATGGGGAAGCAGTGCAGGGCATTCCCAGGAGGCCGTGGACATTTTGTTCCTGGCACAGAGTGTGGTGGGCTGCTGGAACTAGCCCATGGCTGAGAAGCTCTGTCTGGGCGTGTCTGTCACTTGAAATCACTTGCATCGTGCTGTGCTTCAAACCTCTGACTTGGGTTTCACATCTCGCTGCCTAAAAATCTTGGCAACGTGCGCAGAAGAGTGAGTCGCTCTTGGGGACGGGAGCCGAGTGGCTGCTGGCTTGCCAGTCCAGTTTTATTTCCACCCCACACCATATATTTGCCGAGAGAGTTTACCTTCAGATGAGTGGGATGGAGAGGAAATGGCACTGAAACTGGCCCCTGACAAAGCACACTTGGCCGTGGCAGGAGCCTTGCTTTTCCTCCCAAGGAAGATGCTGCTGTTTGCTCTTGGGATGCTTTGCTGGTAGAAGGAAGCTCTGCTGGTACAGTACTCTGAGCACACCCCGCTTTCAGTGGCCAGGCCACCCATTTGAAGACTGGGTGACATAAAGTGATGGAGATCACACCTAGTTGGCATAGTCATCTTTTATTGTTCCTTGCAGAAGATCATGGTCACAAGTATCCCAGCTTGTGTGTTTCGGGGCTTCCCCCTTGCCCCCTTTTCTATTTTCATTGCTTGAGGCTGAGGGCAGACCATGGGATGAATATTTCATTCCGGACTTCCATTCAGCTGTTAAGTCAGGATGTTTGCCAGAAATGTAATTCATTCTTATATCTCCAGGATAATAGCTGGGCAGAGCGGTGGATGGCTCATTCAGGACGAGACATTACAACACTTTTATTCCTGGCATAGGCTGGTATGTGGCTGTACTGCCTGTGGGTAGGTGCTTGGCTGATGGTGCTTTTCTAAGGAGAGATTATTTTTTTCATTAAATACTTCTTCTCTTGCTTTGCCCAGTGAGTTTTGCTGGTTGGGACATCCTGTATTGGAAAGGCACCCGTCAAGGCATGTGTTAGATACCTGCTGCCCTCTAAAGGCTGCCTGTCCCTGGGAGCCTCGGGGCTACACAGGTTTTGTGAATTCTGTCAAAGAAATCCTCTCAGCTCAGAACTTTTCCCAGCCATTTTATAGCATGGGATGAATCTCTGGTAAGAGAGCATAGAGAAGTCTTTTCATTACTCTGCATGGAATACCGTGCCTATGCCATTTCACCACCCTCAGTGCAAACCCCATCTTTTGCTCCTTGGTCCTGCCACATCCCATCCTGCTTTGATTCCTGTTAGGGAAGTACTTGCCTCTCCTAACGGCTTTATATGCAGTTTATAGGGTGGACAAAGAAGAAAAACAACAGCGCAGCCCTTGAACTCCATCAGCTTTCTGCAGACCACAGGAGACCTGCAGAACATGGTCAGAGAGACATTGCTCTGAGCTTGCCAAACACTTGGACAGGGTTCAGACAGCTCTATTTGTGAAATGCTTTACTGTGGTAACAGAGACACAGTGTCAACTTCTGCTAGTTCACTACCAGAAGTGTAATAATGTCTGCTCTGTTCTGAGAAAGCTATCGGTGCCCTGCCTGCCTTGTTGACTTAGAGGGATTACATTTCTTACCAAGCAGGGACCATGCAGTTCCCTGCTGAATGGCTTGCTGCTGCTTATCTGCGGGCAAGGTACAGCATGTTGCTCCCTCAGGAGCGTTTCCTGAACCAGCATGGTTCACCCTGGAAAGCCTGGTGCTCATCGTGTGTTGTGAAGTTCTTCTGGTTTTCTCTCCCAAACCAAAATCTTTAAGACTGTCTGGAGGTGCAATGCTGTATTGGAGCAGCACAAGTGAATCATAGAATGGCAAGGGTTGGAAGGGACCCCAAGGATCATAAAGCTCCAACCCCCCTGCCACAGGCAGGGCCACCAACCTCACGCCTGGATCTACACAAGGTTGCCCAGGGCCCCATCCAACCTGGCCTTGAACACCTCCAGGGATGGGGCATCCACCACCTCTCTGGGCAGCCTGTTCCAGGACCTCACCACTCACCCTAATATCCAATCTAAACCTTCCCTCCTTTAGCTTTAAACCATTCCCCCTTGTGAAGCAGGAAGATATCTGGAAGGAATTTTGCAGATGAGTTAATGACCAGTCGAGTATGAAGAATGGTACCGACACGGCCTGCGTCTCTTTGCCAAGGAATCTAGCATCCTACTGAGGACTGGAGGCTGTAAGCGACAGGGGAAAATGGAAGATGAATTGCAGTTAAGCAGGCAAACAAGCACTCTGAGAGCTCTTGGAGGAAGGTTCCAGGCGCTGGAGCCTGACTTCATTCACAGCTTTCTCCCTCTTTTGACTTAACTACTTTTGCTAATTTTGATAATGATCTCAATGAGAACACAGGATCACGACTTGTTTTATCACAGTTAGCCAGCCTCAGTGAAAGTTTAATGAAAACAGCAAGGCTGCAATCTTTGATGTTCCCTCTTCTATCCAGCCTGGAGAGAACGGTTTCAGCGCTCTATTTATAAAATGCATTTTAAATCTGGGTTTGTACATTTTGGAAGGTGGGGGGTGAAAGCCTGGCTTCATTCAAATCAGTGGGAGTTTTGCCATGATTTACATGGGCCAGAATTTCATCCTTGTTTATGTAGTTTTGCAGCCAGGCTGAAGAACTATTAGGATGCCTGGGCCAGAAAAAGAAATCTTGAATCTCAACACTCCTGCAAACAGTTGGGGTAAAAATGCTGGGAAAGTCCCAAGGAAACTGAACTGGCATAGAAGTCCTGTGTTTAGCTGGCTGTTTTAGATGCTTTTTCTTGGGAGGGAGGGTGGGGGCCCTCCATCTCCTCTCTCACTGCCTGAGTGGAAAGCAATGTGCTACAGCCCAACCTGATGAGCAGAGAGCTGCAGCTCTGGCAGGCAGCCATCTGCAATGCCTTCACCGGCAGGGTAATGCCAGGTAGCTTTTTAAAATCAGATAATAGGCAGGTGCAAGACAACCAGAAATCTGAACGTACTTAGTAAGCAATGTTCCTGACTAATGTAGGCAGCAGTGAGTTTAAAAGCAGTCCATGCTCGGTAGCCAAGGTGCTATGGGATGTGCTTGGATCAGGTTTGGGCATGCACCAGGTTAAAAAACTGCTCTTTTAGATGGGTTGCTTTTTTCTGAGCTGCTATTATAGGTCAGTACAACACACTGAACTAGGAGCCACAAGTGAAAAGGATTTCTAGGTCACATCTCTGTGGCTGTGAATTTGCACCCATGGGGTTTTCAGGTGGTCTTTCTATATCTAGTAGCACTCATCAGCTCCTAAATTCCCCAGTCTGTGTCTGCGCAGCAAAGAGCATGTATGTGCAGCTGTTCACTTCATTTGACAAACCCTGCACCTCATATTCCAGAATAACAGTCAACATACTTAAAATTTCTATTTTGGGCAGAACAGTGAAGCCAGTAAGTTACACCGTGGTTTGTTTGGTGGGGTTTTTTTTACCCCAGAAGATGCATGGATTTAAAAAATGGCTACATGAGTGCAGGTGGTTCTGCTGAAACATTGGGATGCAAGGTAATAGGCAAACTAACCTCAACCCCTACACATACCTGCAACACTAAAGCAGTTGTGTGACTTTAAACTTGTTTAGTTTAATACCACACCACCCAAGCATAGCACCTTGCGTACCGAAAGTTTCACAGGTACCACCAAGGGCTCTGCAGGACTCTTAGGCAACTCTTAATGGAGAGCCTTGAGCTAAAAATAAGTCACCCAGTCCAAGCATCCACATAAGGTTGTGCTATGCTCCATAGCTTATCTGGTAGCAGTGACTTCAGAGGAACTACACTGAAGAACGCAAGAAGAAAATTTCATCCCAGGCTCCGATCTCAGAACCTCCCGCGGGCCCCACCAGTGTGCAAAGGAGACACTGATGCTTGTGTGGTGCAGTGCTGTCCCTTCTTTCCACAGAATTTGCCTCAGAAGAATGAGGATCTGATCAAGTACAGACTAAACCTACACCCAAACATGATGGCTGAAGAGTTGTTGGACTGGATCCTACAGGTCTTGTTCAAAACAAAAACAAACCTAACCAAAACAAAGCAGTCCTGCAGACACAGGCTGGATTTTTGCTTGAGGGAGACATACCAGGTTTGACACTTTGTGAATGAAAAGTAAAATTGTTGGGGGTGACTTTCCCCATTTTCTTCAAGTAAACACACCAACACTCCCATCAAAAGCAGCACTCAACACAACCTTTCCTAAGCAGGACCCACCAGAGAGAACTTTGTAAAATCTGGCAAAAGATGCTGCTGGCTGTGACAGGCCAGATATCATCAGGGCAAAAGGACAACCCACAGGCCTTCCCTTGCACCTACCAGTGGAAAAGAGATGGGTGAGACTTCCCTGCTGTTGTTCAGCTGTTGGTTAACAGAAGAAGCTGTTTTCTATTTGGACTTGCACTGGTTGAGCAGCTCCGGCTGCAGCTGTATCGCGTTACATACTGTTATGCAACCCCATCCTCTCTTTGCAAACAATGACAGGAACAACCTAAATCACGAAACATAAAGACTATAATTAAAGTGGGGAAAGTGCTTATTTTGCATTCTGATACCCACAGCCAATTCAGATTAGCTGATCTAGCAAATCGCTTGGCACGGGCTTAATGAGGATAACATTTGCGCTGGACTGAACGATGGTTGTTTTACCTCACTGTTGGCCAAGACAGTAGTGTAACCTGACTAATGCAGCCACAGCCTGGGCAGTTCTCTTTTCTTCAACAGTTGGCAAGGTTCACACCACGAACAGGAGGAGCCTTTGCAATCAAAGGCTCTGCCTCAGGCTTTGACACCATGAGCATCCGAGGAGCTCCAGTCCAGGATGATGCTTCAGGTTCATTTCTTCTGATTGGATGTCTGCAGGTCTGCAATTCAGAGTCGGATTGGATGTCTGCAGGTTTGCAATTCCAATAGTATCTGCAGACATCCCACCCTATGTTTCCCTGCTGGGCTTGCCCTTTTCAGGCTGGTTGGGGGATTTATGGATCCATGTGGTTTGCTGCTGCAGTTAGCTATGAGTAGTGGAAGCCCCCTGGCCAGGAACTCTGAATTTATGGAGAGTGTGTGACTGTGTGGTCCCTGAAAGCTTTAGAAAGTGTTTCTGGACACCATACCCACTCCCTCCCACCTCTTTAACAAAAAAGAATCATGGTTTTTAATCTGATATTCCTTTCAGATTTCTCTTGCTGGAGGTCTTCCTTGGGGAATCCAGATTATGCAGGCATAAACAACTGTTTAATGTTAAACAAAGAAAGATTTTATTCCAACTGATTACTAGATACTTGAGTTAAATAAAAATTAATTAAGAGTAAAGGCCCATGCACCTCTTACCCTGTTGAACATCTCCATGGGATACAATTCAGTGTTCTGATTTGCACCACAGCCATCAGGATTCCAAAAGTTCTAAGGAAGCTGGAAAAAAAAAAGTTAATGTTTTTGTGTGGCTGCCTTGGGGACTATGAAGCTACATAACTGCTGGATCTTCAGTTGTCACTAGGGAGGAAAAATAGTTAAGTTTAAAGTGTAAAATACAGGGAAGATGAATCAGCACAATTTGGATGCTGGTGGCCCCACCCACCTGTTTTAATCATTTATCTTCCCCTTTTCCTGATGTAATAATTCTCTACAAGTAGTTAGAATTATTTTACAGATCACCAAATGCCAGAAATTATGCAAGTTACACCATCTCAGTATCAGTGATATCCACATCTTGCTAATTTATATTGGATATGAAGATAATTACCCATGACGTCAGGCAAGTAGGTCGACAGTTTATGGGAAGTTCTGCAGAATACTGATGACAAAACTGCAGCACCTATACCACTGGTTGCACAGTGAACACTTTCTTGTCCCACTGCTATCCAAAACCCTGCATTATCTCTTCCCACAGCCATCCCATCACAGACAAAAGCTTACCTATCTGAAGAGTCAGGCAGCTCTCTTCAAATAGAAAGACGTTGCATGATACTGAATAACAGCTCTGTTTCTCCACCTGCATACATTTTTCACAGTTAATCTGTCATTGTTTTGCCTCTGTCTCTGAGAGGACAAATTCAGGCATCCTAGCCTTGAGATTAGCTCTGTGTTGCCCAGACATTTAGCTAAATTTGAGATGCAACAGGTTACTTCATAGAGATGTCATTTAGGCTGTGTTTACCAGGAGGATTCAATATCACATTTTACTGACTGCAGTATCAGCCAGGCATAAGGCTCTGCCGATGGAGCAGGCCAGGCCACCAGGCCTCCAGCCCAGGTGTACTTATACCCCAGCTCCCTCTCAGAACCCCAGCTCCAGAAAGGTTTCTTAACATCCCCCAATTTACAGGCCCCTCATTTTTGCGTACATCCTGGGATTAGACCCTCCTCAGGCATGGACCAGCCTACCTCTGCTGCTACTGCTGTATTTTGCTATAGGCTTTGGGTGGGAACCATGATGATTTTGTATGCTAACAAGACCTTAATTGCACCTGCATTTAGATACCTCCTCCCCTTAGCTGAGCTGGGCTCACAGTATGTGAGGTTCATCAAGTTCCTGAATTTATAGCAGGTGACCAGTCTCACATGCTGATAGAGAGGAGCTTATTTACAGCTGACATAATTTCTGTGCTATAAGGCTGAAGGGCGGGTGGGCAGATAGATGGTTTGTGAAGTGGAGAATTAATTCAGCATTCCTTTGCCTTTAGGGCTGTCCCACGTTGCTTACCTGCTTTCAGCCAGGTGTTGAAGCAGTAGTTGGTACAGCCCACCACTTTCATTGCCTTTTGTATTTGGCTCTCCATCAATCAGTATAGAGATTTTGAACTTGGTCTTAATAGAACCTCTTACTTTTTCTCTAGGAAAGATGGAGATGGAAGATAAGGTGGCTGGAAGCATTGCTCTCAGTGCTGGTTTCTGCCCTCTCCTGTATGGTGAGATAAGCTGACCTAATATTTAATCTACCCACAGGAGATTCTCCTACTCTGAAAGTACTGTTGCCAGACAATTATTAAATAAATGTATTGTTTGTTTTAAATTTTCTAAGTAGGGATTTAAATTCATACACAATTGTTATTTTTATGGCTTTTAAAAAAAAAATCTACCTTGGGAATACTTAGTCCTACACTGACGCTCAGTACTGGAGCTTGGCTCTCTGGGATGCTGCAAGGAGCAACAGCTGCCTACAGAATGCAAAAGAAAGTCTCTTTGGCAGCGACTGGTGTCACCCCTACAAAGATCCTGGGAAAACTCTTTCTGTGGCTTACAATGCCTTGCTGGATGGAGGAGTAGTTGGGTATTTGATACTTTCTCAGAATTAATGTATTTACAAAGACAGCTGCTGACATCAAACACTTATTAACATACAATTCCACCTTCTTAAGTTATGCTGTTTTCTTTTTCTGTCTTTCTTTCTCTCTTTCTTCTTGTCTTCTCTTCCTCTCGATTGTCTGGTTTTTACTTTAACTTTGTACTGCCAAAAGCTACTTGAAACAGGTTGTTCTCTTTTTCAGCTTTCAGTGACTGTAGTCGAACTCAGCATTAATCTCTTCTACATATGTTAAATAGAAAGGTTCTCTTCTAGCTTGAGTGCTGCTTTGCTGAAGTCTGTCCTTTCTCTTCTTTTTTTTTTTTTTGTTTTGAGTTAAATTTATGGTCGCCTCTCCACAGAGTATGAAAGTTTCTACTTATTATTATTTTAAGTAAAAAGAAATAACTGCCGTGGCATCCCACTTCCTGGATGACATTGGCAACTTTATGTGTGGCTACTGACATTTCAAGAGAACCATCTTACACAGGCAGTCTGTGTTTGACTAAACTTAGCAAGCCACGGATCAAGTGGCAAGTATGTTCCACCCTGAAACCTATTTTAGGTAGGAACTCGGCATAGGCACCAAGAGGTTAAAGAGTTGTGTGGGGGAGAAGGAGAAAGAGAGAGAGGGGGAAAAAAAAAGACAAGAAGCAAAATATTTTGCAAAGATTGTTGCTATGTTCTGAGCTTCAGCTCTTGAACGCTGAGGCTCTGAATCACGTTCACTGGGGAAACAGCTGCAGCTGTTTAAGATGCTACTGCTCCTCAGCTGTTTGTTACCTTCCCTTTGCAGGCTGGGGTCTGAGTGCAAACCATCCTCGGCAGTTTAGGCTTCATGTACCAGCTTCTATTCAACAGCAAATAAGACCCAGGTGTGTACCCCTTTCCCCGATGTCACTGGAGAATGCAGCAGTGCCCGCAAGAGGACTGCCCAGGGCATGGGCATTGTAAATGCAGCCCTTCCAAACCTGGTACAGCAACTTCCCAGGGCTGCTTATGTGTATGTACTGTGTGCTTCAGAGTCCTGACTGTACTCTGCTGTCCCACATCATGAAATATGTTTCTACATATTCAGTTGTGAGTGGGTTAGTTATAGTTGTTTTGGAAAATCGACTTGGCTAAATCACAGAGAAACCATGGTGTGGATATGCTGGTCTGTAATTAATTGATGAGCACTAACCAGATAAAAACTGGTTGTCAGCTCGCCTAAGTGCATTCATATGGGTTTGTGCATGTTTGGCCTGCCAGTTCAACCCCTGTTTTGATTCAACTGCTTCTAGATTCTGCTTATTCCCTCCTATAAAAGCATATGTGAGCAAAAAGGAGTTGTAATGCTGTCCCAGAACAGAGGAGTACCACTGCGTGCTCGTCCTCTCCCTGCTGCCAGGGCTGCCCTGCGATGCGAGATGCAAAGCAGGCCGCCTCCCTGGGAGCCCTGCCAGCGGCTGACTCAAGGCAAAGTATCTCAGGGACTGGCTGTAATGGATAAGAGCCGCGCCCGGGCTGGTTAAGCAGTGCACCTGGTGCTGTCTGCTCCAGCAGCGATTGGGAAAGACGTTGGTGTTTGCTGGCATAGCCCCCTGACAGGGTGCCCGCGGCTCACCTGGACTTCAGCCGCAAGCAGGCCTGCGAGCTCGCACAGCTTCGAGGCCTTGTGTTGCCCCAGCCTGTGTGGGTGGGGAGCTGGCACAGCCCCTCTCCTTCCCTGCCGCAGGAGGGAGATGGATGGGGCAGCTGAGTCACAGGTTGGCTCCTTGCTTGCTCTTGGGGCAACTGCTTGCTTGAAGATCCAGAGGTGTGTTAGAAACAGGGAAGGGACAGCTAGGTTCTAGTGGGGATGCTGGGCTGGAAATATGGGAGATTCCCAGTTGTGCTACTTGCCTTGGCTTCCCCTAGAAGCAAAGCAGGGCTAATAACTATCATGAAGCTCAGTCTCTGGAATAATCTATGAATACTTATGGGGTATATGTGGGACTATCACTTGTTTTGCTTTTATTAGCAACACTGGCACTTGCTAAAATGGAAATAGTACGTGGACCTAACAGACTCTTCATCATGCAGTTTGCTTATTCTTTTACTGAGCTCAGTCACTTGACTAAATAGTCCAGGGTATTCTGCATCAGTTGTTACCACAGTGTGAGAATATATAAACATAATTAAGATCTTTTTAAAAGATGGTTTTGTGCTGTAGTTGCAGGGAAAAAGAAGGTAGGGGTTTTTTTTGTTGTCATGCATTAAATGGTCTTTGCAATTAAAATCTTAAGGCAGAAGTTTTGACCAGCCTGAAAGGGCATCTTGGCAATGAGGAAGTTAATGCAGCAGGTGCATTTTGTGCTCATGTGTTTAGGAGGGATGTTTTCCTCAGCATTCAGTACTTTTTCACAAGTCATGAGAGCGTTTGGTACTCAGCCCTAAAAATGTCTGGATCTCTGCAAAACCAGAGAAGGCCATCTTTAGTTTTCTTGGCTTTCATAAAGCTGGAGGAAAAATATCACCCCAAACCTAAAAGGAAGCACACTTAAATTTCTTCCCCCTGCCATGCGGAAAAGACAAGTGTTTCTCAAGCCACAAGAAAGCCACCCTGAAAAAGAGCAAAAACCTCATTTAATAACCATGTTTTTGCAAATGACCTTAAAATCTCAGCAAAAGACACAATTAAACCTCTGGAAAAACATCATCTTGACCTTATTTGAAGCAGATTAGAGAAGGGAGCATTTCAGTACTTCCTTGTAGGATGCAGCAGTGTCGAAGAACAGAAAGCAATACTTCAAAGCTGCTTGGAAAGAGGAATTTAATTCCCACCTTAATCAGTGAAACGGGCTCTTTCCTATTGATTTCAGGGAGAGCTGCCACAGACACTAATAGACTAAAGTGACATTGCAAATAGACTAAACCTTGCTGAAATTGATGGTGGAGGGAGACTCTGCGCTTCCCCCCCCTCATGGTAGGAGCAGGAAACAGATATTGTCCCTATAGGAACTTGAGAGGTGGAAATACTGTATTCCGTTCCTCAGACACACACTCATGATGGACAGCGGGGGCTTCAGCTGGTTGTTGGTTTCTCAAATATGAAAAGATCCAGAAAAGCAGAGAAAAATGATGGCTGTCCCTTTACTGATGGAGGAAGGCTGTCCTAATGCCTAACTGCTGCTGAACACACCATCCAGCTCTCCCCTTTCCTCTGTTCCTTCTCCTTGACTCTGAAGTGAGCTACCTGGGGAGACCCAAACAAACTCATCACCCTTCACCCTCCCATGAGTGATTTTTATCTTTTTTTTTTTTTTTTTTTAGTAGGATTGTCTTGCTGTGGGATGGCAGGGATGGCAATGCTGCCCTGAGGGAGAAGCACAGCTGCAGCTGGGGGTTGTGAGGAGGCAAGAGACAGTGATCTGAGGGTGATTCTTAAAAAAAAAAAAAAATCTGTTGAGTCTTGTGTTGGCAGCTGAAGCTGTTAATGAACTAGCTGTGGATCTGCTGCAGGGGATGGGCAGCTATGGTAATGTCTGGCATTGACAGGTTGTCTAGAGCACCAGCCTGTGACTGGAGATAGCTTGGGAGCAGGTATGTGCTGGGCTTGGCTGTCCCCTTCACAGGGCAGTAAATTCTAGCAGAGGAGTTGGTGGCCCAGAACGGGCAATGCCCTCTGAGGGCACTTGAGCAGGAAGAGCCAGAGCTGCTGTCAAGGTTTGAAGAGGCTTTAAAACAGAGTGTATGTTTCAAAAGGGGATATGAGAATGTAAGCAAATACATTGCTTTGCATTGTTGGAGCTCTGCTGGGGGTGGGGGTGTGGGGTTGGGAACGGAACACAGACACAGAAAAAAGGAATCTGTGCATTCTTTGCAAGGGATGGAGAGAACACCTCATTCAGCTATCAAATCTGCTTGTAGTGGAAGCTTGCCGCTCCCTACATTTTTGGCTGGCTGTGGAGGTCAGAAAGGATAAAAGTAATATAGTGCTGGGGTTAGCTTTGCTGTAGTTCTGAGGAGGGAGCTCTGTCTTGTCAACAGAGCTGGAAAGCATTTTATAGTATGGACACAGACGATATTTAAGTCATTAACACTTCTGTGATAAATATCCCCTCACACAGGGAAGTCCCAGGAAAGTGGCTTTGATAAAAATCAAGAGGATTACTTAACTGGAAACTTTCTACATTTATGGCACTTGCACTGTATATTGGTGTATGACACTAGAGGTTCCCCAACAAGTAAGGGCACAGCAGGACAAGTCATCAGGCTTGTGGCCTTGTCCTTGTTGCTTTTTTTGGAGCGTGCCTCGAAGCAGGCAGTCGGCCACTCTTTACCCTGTTGGTGATGGCAGAGGGTAGCATCTGTGGCACCACAGTCCCTTCTGTTTCATGATGGTGTCTCCTGTATCAGGAGGCCAGGCGTGAGCTCTCTGTGTGGGAGAGGAGGGTCTGCCAGGTCTTCAGGAAAGCTGGTAGCTGGGTTGGTTTCCAGAAAACCAGTGTTTGTGGGTAGATGCTCTAATCAATCCCAGGAGCTCTTGCGAAATGGTTTACTCTGGTACCACCAGCCCAGGAACATCCTCCTGCTGGCCCTGGTGGGAAGCAGGGTGGGTACAAGCCTGTGAATGCCTGCAGCAAAGGCAGCGTTTCTGAAATGTGCTGAGCTGCTGCATGTGCACGGGTCACCTCTTTCATCTGTGTGTGGTATGTGATGTTCAGGGAACGTCAGGTGTGTAGTACCCATGGTGAGAGCAACTTGTGGCACTGCTGTCCCAGAGCAGGAAGCTTGCAAAGCCTCATTTGCTGGTAGTTTCTGCAACTACAATAGAGAAGGGCCGAGTTTCAGGGAGGAAAAAAGTGGCCATGAGAACTTTTAAATCACTAAAAAAAGACACAGACACTGCAATCTTTGCTATGACTCATCTGGGCTGGTATTTGAAAAAGACAGAGCAGTTGTGGACCTCCTTGCTCACGGGAGCAGCACTCATTTGTGAACTTGCTGAAGCCCTGAAAGCAGAATTAGTGTAGGTGACCAGTTCCCATGCTGAGCCTCTGACCACTGATTTCCCTCCAACCATGGCCAGATGCAGCTTAGGGACAGCTAGCAGGTCATGGCTGGCTTGTTTCTTCCCACGTGTTGTTTCCACTGCTGCTAAACAAGTTTGAGAAGCAAAGATCCAGCAAATAACATTCTCATCTTCTGTCCTCTTTTTCCTGCCAACAAAGGATGCAGTCGTTGCAGGGGGCTTTGCACTGCAGTGAGTGCTGTGAGTGGGGGGGGGTCTCTGTGGGGAAAGCTGGTGTCTGCATTATCAAAGTGAGAGCGGAGATAACTTCAGGATGTCTCAGGAGTGTTTTTTCCCCGCTTTGAACTTTATTCCAAATTCACAGAGAGTCAGAGCAGCGCTGTGAGCTGCAGCAGCTTGTTCAGTCACCTTCCTTCAGCGAACAAGCCATGCTCCTGCGGGGCCTTGCTGGGACATGAAAGCGCCGACAGATGAGTTCTGGCAAACCTTGCAGCATCGCTGCCTCCTCCCTGGGGATTAGGGACCTGCTGAGTCCCCGCAGGAAGGAGCATGTCCCCTCAGCTCAGCAGGACTCGGTGCAAGCTGCCGAGGAGGGCAGCTCTGTGCCGTTTCGCCGTCCGGCGGCAAGGGGCAGAGGACTGCTGCTGTTTGCTCAGGGAGCGGGAGCTGGGGCGATAACGTGGCCCTTGTGATAAAGTGCTTTTGTTGTTTGCCCGCTTGGCCAGAGCTAGGTAGGTGCTCTGCAGCGCTGTGCGTTAAGGGTGTAGGCTGTTTAAAAGAAATTAGAAAAGGGACTTTGAATGGGCTGGGTCCAGGTGTCAGAGGGTTAAAACAGGACAGTTCCGGCAGTCGCTGGAGGGAGAAAGTTGTGTAACATCACCTCACACCGAGTAAACATCTCCATCTCAGCTACCCAGCCTTTTCAAGCCTTCGTGTGAGCGAGGAGCACTCGTGAGATCGTAAAGCCATTGTCTGTTTGAGCGGCTTTTCTTTCTTGCAGCCAAGTGCTTTGCAACGGTGTATCGCCATCCTCTAGGCAGGAAAAATGATTACTGGGGGGAGAAGGAGGAGGAGGAGGAGGAGGGAGTAGCGTCAAGGCTCCGTAGTTTAACAGTGCCACCTCCTGGATGGCCGTGCGAGGCTGGGGGGCCCCGGCGCTGCACTGACGTGTCCCACACACGGGCTTCTGTGGAAGCGCTGGACAGTGGGAGGTTGTGAAGGGAGAGTCAGCTGCAGCTTACCCCTAGTCAGCACAGCAGCCAGGAGTGGTCTTTGGGGACAGGACAAGGGGCAATGGCTGTAAGCTCGAGCATAGGAAGTTCCGCACCAACATGCGGAGGAACTTTTTCCCAGTGAGGGTGCCAGAGCCCTGGGACAGGCTGCCCAGGGAGGTGGTGGAGTCTCCTTCTCTGGAGATATTCAAGTCTCGTCTGGACGCCTATCTGTGTAGTGTGATCTAGGGAGCTGCTTTGGCAGGGGGGTTGGACCCGATGATCTCTTGAGGTCCCTTCCAACCCCTAAGATTCTGTGATTCTGTGAGTGGTCTGCGGTGTGCAAAGGCTGGCCCAGGTGGGATTTCTACAATTCATCCAGACACCACAAGTCTTAGATATTTTTCATCTGCTTGGGATGAAAAGTCCTAAGCTCACCTCTTCTCCCAGGGAAGGGGGAAAGAGTGGCTCAGAACATAAAAGTGTTTCGATTCGTACAGGGATAGAACAGATCCCCTTTGGTAAGGTCAGATCAATTGCCCAAATGCTGGTTTAAATCTCAGTAAACGTTAATTAAAGGTATTTTGAAATAAAAAAAAAACCCAACCTCAGAACACCTTTCTACAGCATTGGTGTAAAGCTTTTACCTTAGGAACAGGCTGGGATTTTCTAGTGTGAGGCAGAATCTGCTGCTCCATCCTTTAGGCCCTTGATCCCTTAACACCAGTTACCACAGGGCATGGGCTGTTCCACAAGGCAGCATGGATGTAGCCAGGCAGCCCTGCCAGGGATGCAATGGGTGCTGTTATGAATGCCCTCTGGGCCAGGACGAAGCAAGGGTGACATGTCTGGGCTGTTCCTCGATGTGGGGTCTCAGCTGGAGAGCTCAGTCCTCATGGTAAGAAACTGGAGCTTGGGGTACTGTGGAAAAGGCTGCCCCTAGGAAAGCTAGCAGAATAGGGCCTCAGCTTTGGAGGAAACTTTGGTTTCCCCAAAAGGTTGGGTTTGAAGTTTTGTTTTTACTTCTACCCTTGAGCTTCCATAAAACCGAGCAAAATTTAGACCTGTCTTGCATGTGGGTGGCAGTCCCACAGCAATTCAGGCAGCTCTCAACCTCCTACCTTGTTTCCCTGTGCCTGGCTAAGGCACGCCTCTGGCCTCTGCATAGCCACCTCAGAAATTTCAACCAGCAGCAAACACAAGGTAGGAGTGAGCAGCGTTCCCTGGTTTGGTTCTGTGCACAGGCCTGCAGCAGAGCAGTGGGATGGGAGCATGTAACTGAGTTGGCGAGGGCAGGAGCATGCCGCGGTGACCTTGGTGCTGTGCTCTGCCCTGAATGCTGTGTTTGTGATGGCCTCTGGGGCAGCTGGGGCAGGCCTTCAGCAGCAGGGCACTTCCTGTGGCTCTGCAGCTGCCTCAGTGTTTCTCTCAAGAATGCTTAGAGATGCTCAGGTCTGTCTTTTCCCTCTCTAAGGAAACAGTTTCTTTGCAGAGGTTCGAGAAACAACATGGGTTTCATGGTACAAAGTAAGTTAATGCAGTAGAGCTGACCAGCTTTCTAATCTTCTCTCTGTTGTATGACTTTGGCAAGTTCTTTGGAATTATATCTCTATTACATGGTATTCCCCATCCTCCTCGCTTTCTTCTCACCTGATGGTGTTTCCTGTGGGCGTAGCTACTAATGAGGAAGCAGGAGTGACAGGAACATCTTGAAATGGCTGTGATGTTACCTGGTAGTATGGTAGTGCCTCCTGAGCAGCACTTCAGTCTGTGGTGGGGCAATGCAAAAACCTCACAGAGCTTTTGATGTGAGGAATGCTGTATCCTGGGAGCTTGACTCTTCAGCTGGCTGAAGGGTTTGCGGTATGAGCTAGAGAACTGGCTGAGCTTAAAATAAGTAAATAAAGCTACTCCACAAGTCCAGTGTGTTAGCACAACAGGGAATTCCTTTAACCCATTTGTCTGCTGAAGCCCCTGTGTCATAAAGGCGCAACTTAATAGCTTGGGACTTTCTTCCAAGTAGCTAATAATGAGTATTCTTCCTGCTAGTCCTCTCTGCTATGTGATCCCAGTCTGTCTGGAAAGAGCCTCCATTTAATCCATCCTTTAGCCACCACCCTTTCCAGACAACCTCCTTTGCTTGGTCTGGCTGCATCCCTTGATATCAAGCAGAAGTTCTTTAATATATGTCTGTTAGCTCTGGCTCACGTGTGTTTGAGGCTTCATCCTAAGTGGAAGGTAAAGCCCAGAAAATCTGCAGAGAAGATACCTCTCAGTCCTGATGGTGATATCAATTGTGTGACACTCTGCACAGAGAAATCACTGGTTGTGATTTCAGTGAAGCCAAGATAAAAAGAATTCCCTGAATCATTGTCACAGATAGACTAGGATTAATTTTTTTTGGTCACAGAATACTCTTGTGTGGTTAAACTCAGATACCCAGGAGTCTGCTTGAGCCTAAGTTTCTCACCTTGGCTGTACTTGGGGTTTGGGTCCAAGTTGCTCTTTTTTGCTGGCTGGTGGGAACAATTTGCTATTGTAGATATGACTGTGTGAGAGCTGTGTGAACAAGCAGCAGTGACTTGGAAGTGAAAATATCCTGCAGTGTTTCTTGCTTGCCACCTTCTGCAATTGCAGTATCAAAACTCATTGTAGTAGTGGCTGTAGGCCTCTTTGCTTATTTGTACTCATCATCCTCAAGGTACTGATGTATTTTTGAGCTCTCATATCTCTTGACATGTGTTTACCCTTGGAGATGTTTATGAGAGAATTAGGGATGGAAAAACTATTATGTATTCTTGACCTGGATCTGAAGTTCCCTAACAGTCAGGGAGACCTTGAATTTGATGCCACTTTCCTGTTTCTTAGGGAACAAACCAAGCTATGAATAATAAATACAAGCTCTGGGGCAAAACTGTTTTCCATTCATAAAAGTCAACAGTAAAGACAGAGTAGTAATTCCTCAGCCTTCTGCAAAGCAACAGGAGCCCTATGTTGGGACTAGAAAGCTTCTGACAGCTGCTTCAGCTTTTGCTGTGCCACAGCTAATAAACTGGTTCAGCTTTGATTTTTATCTAGATATAACAAAGGTGTTTCCAGCTACATGATGCATATTAGTGTTGTTTCCAAATCTGAGCAGTTGGTACTCGAAAAAAATAAATGCAAAACGAAGTCCCTTCCTTCTTGTTCAGAATGGGAAATAGCTGGGGCATAGCTTGAATGAATCAAGATCAGATGAAAGTTAGGCTGTACTGTTCTGGGCTGAATTAAAACCTATTGCACAGACACTGACGTTTCTGCCCCAGTCAGGATGGGGTGAGAGACAATTATTGGCATCCTGTGATTCGGTGTGGTCCCAATCCTGTAGTTGTTCATGTTTTGGCACCCAAGGGGGTCCTGTGGGAGCCCAGGCAAAGCACTGCTGAGAGGGAGGAGGGAGTAAATGGTTGCCAGCACAGTGGTGCGAAGGTTGAGGAAGATCTTTGATTTGGGTACTCTGGTAAAGAGCATCTCCAGCATTCAGTAGGGAAACCTGATTATGGCTTGCTCTCCTCTTGCCCTGAAGCAGCCTGTTGTTTTTCCAGTATGATGTTTGTCAGGTGGTACAAGGAGATAAAGTTTTGCAAGGGGCAAGAGAACATCCTAGATCAAAGTATTTGGTTTTTCAAGGTAAGGCTGCATTGAATTAGGGAGAAACAAGTCGGCAACAGTGTAGAATAATCTGAGCATTTTATCACTCTGCTAACCCCAGCTGTAAAACTTACCATAAGAAAGCTAATAAAATGGGAGCTACACAAGCAAACAGAGGGCACGGGATTATCGACAAACATTTATTTTGGCTCTGGTGGAGCCACTCTCCTGATCAAAGCAGTTGGAGTTTGAACCTGAGCTGTTCCCTGCTCGGCCTGGGAGTGCCCTGCTCTTGCGCGATGGCATCAGTATCCTCTGTGCTGCCGAGTGGAAGGAAAAGAAGTATCAATAGGGAGAAGGGAAGTATGTGTGAGGCTGCTTTACTGCAGTGTGAGACAACAGTAACTCATTTTAGCTTTGCCAGCCACTGCCTGGTTTAGGAAAACAACCTAAGGCTTATTGTATAACTAGATAGTACAGGCATTATCACTGGGCCAACAGGGAATGCTTTACCATCTTGCAGACTCATGCCTAGCAGACTGAGTAGCTCTTCAACCCTTATCATCAAAATAGCCTGCTGGCAGAAGTCCTCCAGAGCCTCAGGCTGGGACCTTTGGGAGCCTCTTCTTTGTCTGATCTCTTTGTTCAGGGTTCCCCCCTTTCCCCCAACTAGACATGCTTGAATCCCTCTTGGCAATTAGTCTCCTGGCTGAAATGAATTGCTCTTCTCTGATCCTTTCAGGCTTCATAGTTCATCTCTGGCAGGGTGCTCACGTGGTGAATGTGGCGTTCTCGGTCAGTCTCGCTTGTGGGGGAAATACCTAAGGAGCTTCTGGAGCAGGTGACCTGGGTGAGGAATGAAGAGGTGTAACAGAGAGGCAGAGGGAGGAGAAAGCTTTAAGGCCTCATGAGCAGGATCTTTCTATGCATCTCGCTTCATACGTTAAGAGCAAAACAAAGGCAGCTTTGTTTCTGACTTTCTTTTCTCACCATTTTTGTCCCTTCTGTATTTTGTTTTTTTCTTTGCTACTCTTCCAGGGAGGTTGTACACATCTGTGTGCCCGAGTTCAGATTCAGTCTAAGGCCAGATCCTAGTATGTTACACACTAGAGACAAGCAGGGAGCTGGGCTCAAAGGTACCTGCTAATACCATGGTTCTCCTCGCTGGGTCAGGGCAGTGCTGGAGAACCACAGCATGTCCCTGCCTGGAAGGAGAGGCCAGGCTGGGGGAAGTTAACCCTGTGGGTGTTACTGTGCAGAGGATTGCTTAATAATACTACCTTTTTTTTTTTTTTTAAAAAAAAAACAATACTTACTTTTAAATGGTCCTGTGTTATCTGGCCAGGGCCAGGCCAGAGTGCTTGTTTTTGAGGCCTCCCTGGAGTTGTGGGTATTAAGGGGAAGGAAACTGGAACAATCGGGAAGGCTGGCAGAGCAGTCAAAGCAAGAGTTTCCCCTCACTGTCCCAGGGGATCATATGTAACTTTCTGTCTTTGTTATCTGCCACAGCTGTCTCTCTCATGCTGCATGAGGAAGGCACTGCACCCACCATATGAGGTTCAGGAAGGCTTTCCTGCTCTGAGCTTGTATGCTAAGGCATGTGCCACATTAGTCTGAGAGCTGTCCTCCTGAGGAGTCCCATCCTACTGCTGCACAGAAATGTGGGTCTCAGCAGTGCATGGCCACGTAACGAGTCTGGGTGGGTGACAGCTAGGTTTGGGGAGGGACCTTCATGCTGATCAGGGGATATGATGGAGTGGTGGGAGGTCTGTTTGTCCGGCACTCTTCTACTTTGCCTCCTCAGATGCAGAAGTCTCTGACTAGGCCGTGCATGATTTGGTAGAAACATTGTGGTAGCTGTTTTATCTCAGCTTTAACTGATTATTCGGTGTATTTGTAGCACACTGATCGTTGTGTTTGCTGGAGCCCTGCAGGAGCTCCCAGGGACTGACCTCTCATTCCATCTTTCTCACTGAAGCATTTGTCAGTCCTGGGAAGGTTAGATAGGAATAATCCACTAAAGAGACTGGGGCTTATATTCTAGGCAGATTCTTTATCATAGTTCATTGCATGAGAGCTGAGGGTAAAGATACCTTTGCTTTATTGTCCCAGTGCCCTCTGGGACCAAAAAAAAAATAAATTAATTGGAATAGCACCCTTAGATGTCCTGTTTCACTTGCTCCCCTTTCTCATGCTACAGACCACTATCAAAAGAATAAAACTGGGCCACACAGATTATTTTAGGGCTACACTGGAGAGTGTAGCAGATGACCTATGAGAAACATAAATGCTGGATCTTTGTGGAAAGAGTAGCATCTTTCAACATAACAGAAGTAACAACATACAGATGCTTCCAATTCAGGCAACCATCCCAGTTAAGTGCTGAGAGCCCAGAATTTGACCATGGGATTCATTTGTGCCTCCTGCCCTCCCCCCCCCCCCCCCTTCCAGACTTCAAGGAGAGTTGGCTGGAAATATGCAGATCTTTGTTTTGGCAAAACCCATCTGCCTTCTTGCTCAGGCTGAAAATCCCTGGGTGATACTGCTCTCACCCTTGCACAGCTGAGCTAGTAGTTGAGAGCCTAAATGTTGCTGCAGTGCCCTTATTAAGCTTTTTGAGGGTATTTCAGGAAGACAGCTTCAGTAGGTGCCATACATACCTGAATTCTGGTGTGATAATATGCATACATGCCAGACCTTCTGGGACAGCAAGGGGTTCATTAGCTGTGCTGGCTTCAGTGAAGATGAGCCCTGTTGTTGTTACCTGACCATACACAATGCTGTCTGATTAGAAACAAGAATCAAAGGGAGAAACCGAGCCACTTCTTGGGCCAAAGGGGCAGAGTTCTTTTTAATTTAGAGAGAAGCTAGGGCCTTGAGATGCAGTCTGGAATGATTTTTAGACAACGAAGTTGAATGATTCTGATACAGCAGATACACTGTTCTCCTGATAGGGAGAAAGCTACAGTTTAAGACTTGGAGTGTGGGTGTAAAATTTAGTCTTGGTTCTTCAGCTTAGTTCTAAGAGAAAAGGATGATCAGAGGGCTGGAATACTTCTCCTAATGAAGACAAGGCTGAGAGACTTGGGCTTGTTCAGCCTGGAGAAGAGAAGGCTCAGAGGAGACCTTACAGCAACCTTCCAGTACCTGAAGGGGCCAACAGGGAAGTTGGGGAAGGTCTGTTTGCAGGACAAGGAGCAATGGTTTTAAACTACAGCAGGGGATTAGACATTAGGAAGAGAAGTTTTTCACTCTGCAGGTGGTGAGACACTGGAACAGGCTGCTCAGAGAGGCGGTGGAGGCCCCTTTCCTGGAGACGTTCAAGGTCAGGCTTGATGTAGCTCTGAGCAACCAGATCTAGTTAAAGGTGTCCCTGCTTACTGCAGGGGGTTGGACTAGATGGCCTTTAAAGGTCCCTTCCAACCTAACACATTCTATGAAAAATGGCAAGCAATTTTTGTGATAGGGACACAAATGTAGTTCAGCTGGGAGCAAGGCTCTCTAGTGTCTGTGTGTGAGCTGGACAGTGAAGGGTGAGTGATGGAAGATCTAAAGGATGAGAAATCTGATTAAAGATTTAAGATCAAATTCCCACATTTTGTGCAGCTGAGACCTCCTGCAGCAGCTTCTGGTATGGATGCTCAGGATAAGCCCCTGTATCATGTGAAGGTGAAGGCAGGTCTTTTTGCTGTGGTGGACCTGGGGGCCCCTCCAGGCATGCCCCAGGGTGTAAGATGCCTTAAAGGAGGATCTTGGCTGCTAGAGGATCAATTTAAAGTAGAAGTGCTTAAACTAGCACTGGGTTTGGTTTCTAACTAGTGAGTGATCAGATAACAGACCAAGCAGCATGGTGGCAGGAATTGGGGTTTTAGTCATGCTTTTGTTTTGTGGCTTCAGTGGGACAGAGCTGAGCAAGCGGACTCTTGTGTGAGTGCTGCTGCTGAATAGTTTTATTAGCTTCTTCTCAAGGTATGGCTATTCTGATATCTTATGGGAATCATTGGGAGAGAGATTAATCTAAAGAGTTACTGACATGAGGAGAAAAACCTGAGCTTGTATCTGTTGTTTTAGTTATGAAGACCTAAAACACAACAATGGTGATGACTTGGACAAACTGCTTCCAAAGCAGCATCACGCTTTAGAGCTGAACTCTGGTCTGGGGAGTGGCAGATAAAGCTGTAATGAACCCCTGGCCTGCTTTTGTCCCTCCTTTCCCCTCCACCCCCTCCCCCTACAAATCCCCCTTCAAATCTGAGTGTAATAGAAATGCACTGAAACAGCAGGGTGTTAAAATGTGCTCTAGTCCATTTTGTGGGTCTTGTTGGTTCATGTTCAGCAACGGTAAGCCTCCCTCATGCCAGTCAAGCCTCAAAGACTTGCTTGCCTTTGCAGGGATGGCAGGTGGGAGTTTTGCTGGACAGGAGGGAAGTAAGGGACTGTCCTTTGCTGCTAGCTGTTGGCCACTCTGCAATGTTGGTCACTTGTGTGGAAGGGATGCTCTTGCTGCTAAGGAATTTGTTTGAGCTGTAGCATGTGGGTGTGTGGGATGGAAGCCATGTGTCAGAGCTCCTCTGTGGTCAGCTGTGGGCCACAGCTGCCCTAGCTGTACATGCAGAACCTCTCTGAGATGAGACATGCCAGCCCTGTGCTTGTTACCATCCTTTGTAAGCCTGTGCTCAGCTCCAAGATCCTCCTGTGGCTCTAATTGCTGCCCATGCTTTTCCAAAGTGGAACTCAACTCTCCTCCTGATCCTTCCCCTACACTTCAAGTCTTTCAAAACAGGTTTCAACACTCTCCTAATGAGATCCTAATCCCATGGTGCTGCCCTGTCCTTGGTTATCTACCTACCCATCAGCTATGCCAGCTGCAAAGGCTCCTGGAATGAGAGGGCTTGGGGATGTGCTGCACCTGGGAGTGAAATTTGTGTTTACTTCTCTCTGTGCTTCATGCTCAAAGTAAGGAATTGTTTGTCCTCTGCTAACAGAAAATGTGTGTCAACATGACTGAGATTTCATACTTTAAAACATGCACTCATTTAACTTGTTTCATTCAATCTTTTTTCCCCCTCCCCCCTCCTTCACACACACTTTTGGCTTTGGATAGATCCTAGAACCATGAGGAAAAGTGAGAAAAATAATTTCATTATGAATTTATTGAGAAGCAGGAAGAGCACATAGCTTAGGTACAAAATGATTCACATATCATTCAAAAGGCATTAAAGATCAAAATATTCCAGGTAGACTCCAGAAGACTTGAGTGATATGAATCCAGTGATAGGACATGAATAACTAGGAAAAAGGCATATTCATCCTGTTTGGTGTTTGTTCTGTGGTTATAACAAAATTTTTACCAGTGGGGGCTCCAGACAGGCCCCAGGGAAGATTGAAAATGTTGAGTGGTGTAAGTGAGTAACATGTGATACGTATGAAAGTTGCCTTTAGTCTGTGTTAGAAATGGATTACCTCCATGGTTTACTGCAAAAAAGTTCAGGCTCTTGCCTGTTCTGCTTCATGTAATTTTTTTGTCCTAAGATGAGAATGTTAGGTACTTACTTTATAGTTGCAGCTGTATATATGAGAAGCAAAAAGTGATCTACAGTGTGCATTTAGAGATAAAATTACCACTAGAGGGTCTAGTGGCTTCTCTTTATAAAGGATCAGCATCAGAACACCATGTGGGGATTACTTCCTTCAGAATCACTGTAGCATGCAAGCAGCTCACTTGGCTTTGAGTAGCTTTGGTAATCTGCAGCTTTCATGGAATTGGTTTGTAGCTAATAATACTCCAAATAATTTTTCACAGTAAACTCGGCACAAGCAACAGTGATGTGATCTTCATTAGTCAGCTTTGCTGAAACAGTGTAATCTCCCTGTATGAGGCAAACATACAGCAAGCCATTAGCCCACCAGTAGCATGCAACTGCTGCTGTTTCTAGGAGGGAGTCCTCTTCCTAGAAATAGAATAACACTTTTCACATCAGATTCCTCCCAAACCTTTCTTGTTCAAGTGTTTCAGAACTGGTAAAGGACTCGCCTGTATTTCCTGCCAAAATACTCTCATCAGGGATATCAATGCTGACAGCACAAGTTCAAAATTAAAACAGCACAAGGGGAACAAAATGTTTTGATGCATAAAAATTCCTTTCGAATCTGTGTAACTTCTCATGTTTCTTATGAGCAAGCACAATATGCCTGGTGTTGTTTTGTAACTTTAAGGGGAAGAAGTGCTCAGTTGTCTGGCACTTCTCTTCCTTGGATCTTGTTGTTCAGTGTGTATGCCTTTATCAGTATGAATTTTTATAAAAGCACCTTGGGAGATGTATGTGCATAGATGAGTCAGCCCGTGAGTTTATTATATATTTCTATATAATAAAACAAGTGGCAGCTTAATTCAAATTGTGTAGTTAAAACTACTAATTCAGGCTTTGGGGAGTACTTGCATTATTGCAGTGTGAAAAATCTCAACCTTAAAGAAGCTATGACTATTTTTGTATTCATCAAAACTGCTCTTTCTCTCTCCAGATACTTGGAGAAGCACTGGGCTGGGGAGGTGACAAGGCTCTCTTAAGAGATCTGGAGGACGGAGAGAACTAGATTTCACTCTAGATTGCTGCCACGGCACTATTCAGCTTCCTGACCTTGAAGACTTGGACAGGGAGCAGAATAAACCCCCCATGATTGAGGCTGAAATGGTTAGAGACTTATTATTTCACCTGGACTGTCACAGGTCCGTGGGGCCTGATGGGATCCACCAGAGAGTACTAAGGGAGCTGGTGGATGCGATTGCTGAGCAGCTCTCCATCATCTATCAGTGGTCATGGGCAACTTGAGAGGTACAAGATGACTGGAGACATGCTAGTGTGACACTCTTCTATAAGAAAGGTCATAAGGAAGATCCAGGGAACTACAGGCCTGTTAGCCTGACCTCAGTGCCAGGGAAGATTATGGAGCAAATCATCCTGTGGGCAATCACAGAGCAAATATGTGACAACCAGGGGATCAGGCCCAGCCAGCACGGGTTCATGAAGGGCAAGTCCTGCCTGACCAACCTCATCTCCTTCTGTGACCAGGTGAGCCACCTGGTGGATGAGGGAAAGGCTGCTGATGTAGTCTACCTTGACTTCAGCAAAACCTTAGACGCATTCTCTCACAGTATTCTCCTGGAGAAGCTGGCAGCCCAGGGCATTAACAGGTACACTCTTCACTGGGCTAAAAGCTGGCTGGCTGGCTGGGCCCAGAGAGTGGTAGTGAATGGAGTTAAATCCAACTGGTGACCGGTCACAAGTGGTGTTCCCTAGGGGTTGGTACTGGGGCCCATCCTCTTTAATATTTTTATTGATAGTTTGGATGAGGGAATTGAGTGCACCCTCAGTATGTTTGCAGATGACACCAAGCTGGAGGGAAGTATTGATCTGCTGGAGGGTAGGAAGGCCCTCCAGAGGGATGTGGACAGGTTGAATAAATGGGCAGAGGCCAATGGGATGAAGTTCAATGTGGCAAAGGATCCTGCACTTTGGTCATAACAACCCCAGGCAACACTACAGGCTTGGGGCAGGGTGGCTGGAAAGCTGTACAGAGGAAAAGGATCTGGGGATGTTGGTTGACACTCTCCTGAACATGAGACAGCAGTGTGCCCAGGTCGCCAAGAAGGCCAATGGCATCCTGACTTGTGTCAGGAATAGCGTAATCAGCAGGGCAAAGGAGGTGATCACCCTCCTGTACTCAGCTCTGGTGTGGGACCACCTCAAATACTGTGTTCAGTTTTGGGCCCCTCACTACAAGAAAGGCATTGAGGCCCTGGAGTGTGTCCAGAGAAGGGGAATGAAGCTGGTGAAGGGTCTGGAACACAAGTCTTACGAGGAGCGGCTGAGGGAACTGGGACTGTTTAGTCTAGAAAAGAGGAGGTTCAGTGGCGACCTTACTGCTCTCTACAGCTACCTGAAAGGAGGTTGTGGTGAGCTGGGAGTCAGCCTCTTCTCAGAGATCCATAGCAATAGGACAAGAGGGAATGGTTGCAAGTTGCACTGGGGATGTTCAGGTTGGAAATGATGAGACATTTCCTCTCAGAAAGAGCCGTCCCAGGTTGCCCAGGATGGTGGTGGAGTCACAGTCCTTTGGGGTGTTTAAGGAGAGGTTGGATGAGTTACTTAGGGGCGTGGTTTAGTTAGTAATATAGGTGGTAGGGGGACAGTGGGACTAGATGATCTCAGAGGTCTTTGCCAACCTCAATGATTCTGTGATTTCTTTCTGTTGTTTTTTCTGGAGTATGGAGGGGAGCAAATCCTGGGATAGGAGATCTGGGCAGCAGTGGCCTCCTGGCTGTGAACCATAGAAAGCTCTTGCCCTGCTCAGAACTCTTCTGGTTGTGGAGTAGAAGGGAGGCAAAGCTAGAATGAGTCAGGTTTCTTGGCATTTGCCTTTCTCCATGGGATTTGTAAAGCAGTAACTGGCCTGTGTCCTCAGAGAAGTTCAAATCAAGTGTAACATCCAAATTTAGATAGAGGCCCAATGGCAACATGCTCAAGAGAATACAGCCTTGTTGTAATTGCTGTGCAGACTGGGCAAATGTCCTCCAGGCTGCTCAGATGAGGCTGTTCTTTGTAATGAGCAGAAGACTGTATAGAATAACTCCTTATTGCCAGCATGGAAGGATGAAATTATTTGCATGATTGATTAATTAACAAAAAAAGCTTCCTACCCCTTTTCTAACAAGCATGTTAATTCTTCAAAAGCGTATTGTTTCACTCATGGAAGAGAGTTTGTAATAACTCATTTCCATTGCTCATTAGTGATTAATTTTTTTCTTCCTCCAGAGTAATTTTTTGCTTATGGGTAAAAATTGTTATTAAAGAGATTTGTGAATAACTGAATTGAGACCCAGAAATTCCAAGATTAATTTGCCCAGAACTGGAGTTTTAGTGGCCTGTGTGTTTCTAGAGCTTCCTCTTTGTCTAAAGTCCTATTCCTTGGTTTATCTAGAGTCTTTACTATGTAGGTGTCCCCAGCACTTTTTAGTAAAGCTGCTTCTGGAGCAGGATGCTGAGTGGTGCCATCTTGGACACACCAGTGTGAGAGATCAAAAGGCATTGCTCAACACAGTTTCTCTAGCTGTAGCCTTTATAAGCAGGCTAATAAGGGTGGGATATAACAACCTGCATGAGGAGCCCAGCTCCCTGCCTTGGAAGATTAAGGTTGTGGTTGTTGCTATTGCCAAGGGAAGACTAAGACATGAGAGGTTGTAGCTTTCATGGAGTTCCAATCTTCCCAGAAGCCAGCTATCCTTGTTATCAGCTCTGCATGTCTGGGCAAGCCTGGCTCTCAGATTTGTGTCCTTGTTCTGATCTGTTGTCTTTTCCTGCACCTGGATCATTCCAGTGCTGAACAGATCCCAGAACTCATTGTGAGGTTCTGATGTAGGTTTTATGTCTGCTGCTGAGGAACTCGGAACCCATGCAATGCTCCTCTGTGGGAGTGAATTTAAGGAGTGTTTGCCTGACCATCTGAATTGTGTGCCTTTGCAGTGGTGGCCATGATCTTTTCTTACCACATTCTTGACCAGGTGCCTTTATGATTCAGATGATCTCCCTTCAATCCAGTCTCTTTGTGTATGTTGCTAAAAAAATCCTTTTTTATTTGCTGGTTAAATACAGCTTCATGTTGTGCCCAGTTAAGAGAGACTGTGGTGCATTCAGCATTTGAGACTTATTTTGCCTTGCCATATGATTTGGTTGGTATTCTAGAAGGAAACTTGGCTGACTGTGGAGAAGCCTGCTTGTAAAGACCATCTGTAATGGATGTCCAGGGAATTCAGAACAGTGCCTAGAATTCTGGCTGTTTTCTCACCTTTCTAGGAAATTATTTTCTTACTTTAAGGCTCCATAAGTCCAGAGAAAGTGTTCTTGGCCCAATAACTTGTACCTTCAACTGCAACCTGGAAGACCTCTGTCTCTAACACCATACATGAACAGTGGAACACATACAATTGCAAGAGTTATCTAAATTGCCTTTATAGCCAGTGAGGTTGAATAAGCTTCTCCAAATCGTTCAGCCCACTAAGGAGTGAGATGAATTGCAGCCGTGGTCTCTCGGGAGCTGCTTGGAGCTGCTTCTTTTCTTGCTATTTTTAGAGTAATAGAGGGGGGAGCCTACTAAAGAACTGTGTGGCTGCGTGATGTAGTGCTAGTAGAGGAGATCTGCTCTCCAAAGAAAATCCGTGTCTCTTGATAATGGTGGCTCTCTCATGCTTTAAGCAAAGCCACTTAATTGCATATTCAAAAGGATTAGTCATGTAAGCACTACCAGATCCAGCGTGCCAGCTGGGGGAGCTTGCAGCATGCTGATGTTACTGCTGGTAGTCCTCTGACCATACCCCAGGCAGGAAGCCCTTTCGCTTGGGAGCACAGCTGGTACCAACTTACCTGTGGGATTTCTTTGATTCCCAGTGTGACTGGTCCCTCGTAGTAGAGTTGTTCTGAAAAGCAAAGATGGTGGTGGGTGGTTAGGCATGCAGCATGTGAAGGAAACAAGCAGCTGATCGAAGACGTTTTTTGTAATAGCACTTCAGAGTGCTCCGGTGACAAGTGTTATGGAACTGCAAAGTGCTTCATACAGTCTCCCAACAGCCCTCCTGGGAGACATGCCAGGATGTGTACTGCCTTATGAGCAACCAGGGCAGAGCCTGGGCTCAAGGAGGACCTCCAGTCCCCCTCGTAGTGGAGGAGAGGGGCATGGCTTTACACAACAGGGTGCATGTTCCTGTCTCAGCAAGCGTGCTGCAAATGGGGAAACGAAAGGGGAGGGAGGTTACCAGGCACAAGTCCTTTCGTGTGATCTGTTAAACACCCGAGCTTGCAATAGTTGTACTATACTGTGTAAGTAACTTAAAGAAAATCCACTCTAAGCTTAGTGTTTCTCTAAGTGTGGACTTCTGCCTGCTTGCTGAACATCACCTTAAAGTAGTAAGAACATGTCTATCTCACTTCTGAGGGCGCGTGCACCAAGAAGCTACGTGATGTATGCTAAAGCCATCACAAACTGTGTTGGTGACTGGAATAGAGCCCAGGAGCTCCACCTTCCAATCCTCAACTCCCTGAATGTGAGGCATGCTTGCTCTTTGCTTCTGAAGAAAGGGCAACTCTGGCATTAATGGACAGAATTAGCAAGTTGTTCTGCAGTTCCTCCTACTTTTCATAGCTTACTGGGCCAAACTGTGCCGACTTGACTGAAAATAAAATTTGTGGATGTTTCAGTATTTCAGAATTTCTTGCTCAACTTGCCTTCCACAAGTTGTGGAAAAGTCTAAGAACTGTTTAAGGATTCTCTTTTGTAGGTGTCATGAAATAGTCTCTACTTTGACAGTGACAGAGAAGTGTTTCATCATATTTACATGAGTATGTGTTGGCATCTTTATGCAGTTGCTTCTCAAGAGTTGTTTTAGTCCAGTCTCGCTGTCTGGTTTAAACTGTGAAAGGTTGGACAAAAGGTTTGTAATGTGTTTATGTCATATGGTTCATCCCACCATGCAGTAGGTATCTGACTTGGAAAAGAGTCTACAGAAGGTCTTCCTCACACATGCTATGAAATGTTAGTCAATGCCTTGTAGCAAACGTATATGAAAGAATCATGACTAGAAGATAAAATTGGAAAAGAGTAGGAGAAATCTGAGACAGTACCAATGTTCTACACCTTTGCACTAATAAGGAGTTTGTTAGACATAGTGCCCTGATGATTCTGGGAAGTAGAGAAGATGCAGAACTTCTCAGTGTTGTCCTGAAAAACCTAATACCAAATCAGAGTAGAATAAGCATGTTAGCGTGGGTTTTTTTTGGCTTGTCACTCTCAAATTGACCAACTGTGTTGCAGCACTCATACTGTACCTATTCCCCTCTGCATCCCTGGCTACCTGACCCCACACTAGACGACCTTTCCTTTTCAAAGGGCAGTTACCATTGCTGCTTGCTTCTGTGCACGAAGCAAGAGCCCTGGAGTCTGACACATCTCTGCTGCTGAGAGCTGTGACTCAAGAATTTTAAAAATACAGTATAGCCCACTTCTCAGTTCATAACTTTACTGGAGTCTAAATGGGAGTTAAAGGCACTGCAGACTGCATGACTTGGGTGATGAGGGCCTCCCTTGGGACTTGAGCTGTATGTGTGTTGATGAGCTAAGACAGGTTGTGATATGTCCCCTCAGGGTGGTGTGGACTGTGTAACAGTGTGGCTTGGGGTTTGTGTGTCCTTGCAGTCAGTAGAGCCTTGTTTGACTCTTTCTCCTTCAGTCAGCTACAAGCCTTGCAAACCTTGGATGGCAGCAGAGGAGAGTAGAAACTGGGCTGTGAACAGTTGCCCACCCTCAAAGTCCTCCTTCACAGGGACATGGTAACTCCTCTCAGATAATGTGGCTCCTGAATTATGTGGATTGTTTGGGCCTCACCTAGGCTGTTGGAAAGCCATCCAGAATCTAAACATATTCACTGTTCAAGTTTTGCAAAGCCTATATTTTAAAATGAAGTAGGAGTCATCAGGCCATAAATTTGGTTCTGAAATTATGGCAATGCTAATCTCTTCTTCAGTGTAGGTAGAAGCTATTCCCCCCTTCGCCCACTTTGCTGTGACAAAGTAATGATTACATCAGAGCTAGATGAATGCAGTCTTAGGGCTCTGCCTCAGCTTTCTCTGAAGTTTTCCATGATTGCTCTGATGTCTGGTGGCTATGCTCAGTAATCAATGGAGATGTTCTCATGGGCTGTACTGCCTTTTAGGGAGCCTCCAACTGTGGGGCTGGGATGCTGTGTGTTCAGTTTGAGGTCCAGGTTTATTGCTTTATGCCTCAGCATTGGCCTTGTTGATCTCTTTCTAACCTGGGCTCTTGCAGTGGTTCAGTTATTAATCATATGGAGTTACTGGAGGAAGTCCAGTGAAGGGCCACTGATATTAAGGGACTAGAATATTTCTCCAACGAGGAGAGCCTGAAGGAGCTGGGACTGTTCAGCCTAGAGAGCAGAAAAGTTAGAGAGGAGCACATCAATATGTAAAAAAAACCTGAAGGAGGAGGGTCTAAAGAGGATGAAGCTAGATTCTTTCTAGTGTTGTTCAGTGACAGGACAAGAGGCAATGGGCACAAACTGAAACACAGGAGGCTTCTCATGAACATTATGAAAGACTTTTTTTACTGTAAGGGTGACTGAGCTTTGGCAGAGTTTTCCCAAAGAGGTTGTAGAGTCTCCATCCTTGGATGCATTCAAAACCTCTGCCTGAACATGGTCCTGGGCAACTGGCTGTAGCTGACCCTACCTTGAGTAGGAAAGCAAGGGCAGCTTTCAGCTAGGTGAGACCTGCCAGAAAACAGTACGGATCTACAGATCTGCTGAATTTTATCATTCATATTTTCTTTGGACCATGGCAACCTCCTCAGTGCCTGTGCTGGCTGGATCAAAGCCCATCCAATGTTCCTCCTGCATGAGGATTTCTGCTGTAATTCCAGAAGTGTAAACATCCTCCAAGGCTTTAAGGACTGCAGTTTATCACAGCATCCTCCATATACTCATACATTTTTCTCCATATATTCATATGTTTTTGCATTCCTCCATTGAAAGAGGATGAGCGTGTCTACTGCACTAAGTGTAACTGTCAGAAACACTGAGCCTAGCTCATTGAAAGAATTCTGTGGTGTTTCTAGAGGAAGCCCAGATGTAGTTTGGAAAAAAGAAAAAAAAAGGACACTTGGAAACAGTATAAATTATAAGTGCATTTTTCCAATTAAAAATTCCCTTCAGTCTTTATTGGTCTGCTGCTAAGTTTGTGGTATCTGTCAAGTGTGCTGTCATGAGTGACACACTTTCAGTCCACCTGCTATTTTCAGCCCTTTTTCTTAAAGACTAAACTGGAGGTGATTTCTGTGGAGCATCCTGGAAAATGTTTCTAATGTAGCACCGATTCAAGGTTATATATTGTGTTTGTCATAGCAGCTCTTCAGCCTTTTCTACCAAAAGTGACTTGGTCCTTTTCCCTGCCAGTGTGAACAGGCCTCTAGTAGCTTCCAATTTGAAACAGAGCTTTCATATGTGTAAGTAAGAACTTCCTGAGGATTACTTCAAGTTACTAGTTATTTATTGTGAAGATGCCTCTCATTCCTGACAAAACACCTATAACGAAATTCTCACTCCTCTTTCTCAAATCTTCCTTGCACTGCAAATCTCTAAACGTTCTCACACTCTTGTACTATATAAAGGCTCCGTACATCTGCACCCACCTCTTCCTTTTTCTATGTTTTAAATCTTTTTAGAACTTAAATGCTCCGTGTTGGAGTTCTTCTAGGACACGATCTTGCACCCATGCAACTGACACACAACTTCTGTGAGTTTCAGGGATGCAGGAGTGATCTGAGTAACCGCCAGCTTTAGATGTATAGCTGAGTGAGAAAAACATATATAAATACATAGCTGGGTGAGAAACATCCACTCTCTTTACTGGGGAGGAAAAAGTGAGATGAAGGGGCTAATCAAGACAGCATTGGGTATCACCCAAAGACCTAGCTTTGTGGTGTGGCTGTTTTCTCAGAAAAATGTACCTCAGATCTCAATATGATACCCAGTTCTGTAACTCATGCCACGTTCTCTACTTCTATTCACAAATGCTATTTTAGAGACTTGTTCACTGTAACACCTACTGAAAGAGGCAATAATGTAAAGAGCGGAGGGGCGGCGTGGGGTTCTCTATGGTTTGGGAGTGTGTGCAAGGGATTGTGCAAGTTCTCTGGTGCCTTTATCGGTTGGGACTGAAAGAAAACTTGCAGAGGATGTAACTATCTTTTGTCAGGGAGTTTTGTTTAAGTCTGCAAGTTGTGGTTGATGCATTGCTAAATATTACCCTGGCAGGTCTTTTTCTCTGATTTTTAGTGATTGCATTGGGAAATCAGTTAAGTCTTATGTAACTATTTTCTGTGGAGGAAATGGGGAATAACCAGCACTTTTTACTAAAAAAGAGGAAGAGCTGAGCTCATGTTATGCCACAAAGAATTTAACAGTTTTTGTTGTTACTGCTGTTCCTAAATGGACAATGGCCTGTTTCCTTGCAACCTTTTGATCTAGCAACTTCATGACAGTCATAGCTCAAAGAAAAAGATCTTGGAATCCTATTTAGGTGTCCAAGATCTGACTTTTGCTTAACATAAATAGTAAATATTATACAAGTATGATGAGCATGAAACCTCCAGCTATATTAAATTTCAAAAAAAAACCCCCAAACTAAACCACCACCAAACACCCAAGACTTTGCCACTTCCATCTCTTAGAAATCTCTTGTCCCTATAACTTCTATTCTACTTGTCCATGCAAGTGAGTGGGCCAACAAAGCCTGCAGCAGAGATACATTCTGACTCATTTTGGAGATGGAGAAACAAGGCAATTTTGGGCTTTCTCGTGGAAGGCAAGCAAATTTTGTGTAGAACTATGTTTAAACTCAGGTCATGTCTGGCTAGATGTTGGAAATGTTTCCTGCGCAGCAGGGAAAAAGGGTCTCAGCATGAAAAGCTTCAGCTGAAAGGGCTGTCCACTCCGTGTAGCAGGCTGCATACTTGGCCATTCACAATGCTGTCCTACTTGCATAGGTATTAGGTCAGATTTACAGCTGTGATGATACGGTTAATTATGTCTGTGCTGAATTTCCTCAAACTGGTCTTCAGCTCCTATCTGTATCCTAAAACATGGGTTAGAATCAAATGTCAACTAATTAAAATATGCTGTACTTTCAATTTGAACCTCAATCTATTAAAGCTCACTTCTTTTCCACTGTGATTTTAACTATTAAATAAAACCAGCTACTGAAAAAGAGGGTGTGGATTAAAAAGTGTGGCAGATGTCCTTGCACTAATGTAGGGATGCTTCTAAATGAAGATACATCATATTACCTAGACAATTAGCTATGGTTTTATATCATAGTGTGCTTCAATAGGCAATCACCTGCCTAAGGGGCTTGGAAACTCCAGGAGGCTTTGGCTTCGTTGCGTGATTGTGTGAACAACATTTTGTGCTCAGCTCAGGACTGCTTCTCCTTAATGTATTCTCAAAAGGATGTTATTTAGAACTTCATCAGGATAAGACAGTATCAGGATAAGACAGTATCAGGATAAGATAGGTCTTTGGGTGGCTCCCCCCGCCTTCTATTCAATACACAACTGAAGAAACCTCTGAATTTAATTTTTTGTCTACCTGGCTTACAGGATTTAGATAATTGGTTGCTCATGCAGCATTTCTCTATTATTCTTTGTGATATTTCCATTCTGTGTGAAATATCTTGGTAATTTTCTAGGGGATGTCTTAGCAGTAACTAAACTAATAGCCCTTGCACATGAATTACTGTGGTGTTACCAGGATGGAGATGCAAGTGGATGGGAGAAAAGTAGAGCTTCTGAAACTAAGTGGTGCTCCAACAACTCTGAAAATTTCCCTGCAGCTCTAGAATTCTAAAATCAGCCTAAATAGATGGTCATGGTGTAAAAGAGATTTCATAATAACCATTTAAGATACATGAATATTACAGTCCAGAGGCACACCATGGCTGGCTTCATACTACCTATCTTGGGCTATGGCAGAAGGGACCAGGAGATGCCCAGGCTCACCTGGGACCAAAGATGTCTGCTTTCTGGGGGCAACTAATGCCACTGTCAACCAACTAGTGCAGGTCTGCACCAGCTGGCAGTTTGGCATGAACTGAAATAATCTGGCTGCTGCACAGGCATGCGTTGAGCAGAAACAAAATGCAAACCATAGATGGTATCAAGTAGTATCGTAGTCCAAAAGTCCTTATTTAAGCATAATTTCTCTTAAAGTGACTTAAAAACTGCCTTTAAGGACAGGAAGTGTTACTTGCTTAATAGTGAAGAACATGTTCAGAATGCCTTCTTTGTTTGCTCAGACATTTCTTTGACAAAAATAAAGGCCAGATCTGTAATACTTCTTGCTCACATGACAGCCATGTGGCTATAAATAGAGTTTATGAACCTCTCTGCTGTTGGATGGGGTCACATTACCACAGTTATTTTATCCCATGTGTTTGCAATGTGCAGTCATTAAGAAAAAGGCAAGTGGACAGGTTAGGAGGAAGAGCAGGTTCTGAAATTAAAATGTCTCTGTCCCACTGTGTCTCTGTCATCTATTAACACGCTGTTGAGGTAAATAGAACATTACAATGTATTGGTGCATTCAACAGCACAGTGGGTGCATCCTGCTTGGGGTATTCAGTAGCTGTCAAACACTTTGAGTGCTACCTAAATTACCTCCTTTCTTCTTTCCACAGAAAATCAGCTTAGAATGTCCTGGCTCACAAAGTGTCTCTTTGTAGGATAAGACGGTCTTCCCATTTATGATCAGGTCAACCTTGACATACAGTTCCTTGATGCTGTGTCCTACACACAAAGCAGAAAGAGGGCTCAGAGAAAATGCAAGGGTAAAGGGATTTATTACTTTATTTTCAAAAAAATATTAAATTTTTTCCCCTCTGTTTAAGCCATTAAATATTTTCACCGAGAACTCCTGATACATAGAAATCCATGCTTCAGGAACAGGTCTCCAAGTCCCTTAAGATATATAACAGAGGATGTAATAGCATATATCTTTATTGTAAAATAAAATATGCTCATGACCGCTCTGTGACCTTGAGGCCAGCAGGCATAGTAAAGCTTGTGTCCATACACCTAAACCCTTCCTTCCCTGCTGTGTCTAGTGGAGGGGCCTTATCTAATGGGCTCCTGGGAGCAGCCTATGGCCAGTGCCTGCTGCCTGGGAAAACAGTAGCTGTCCTGAGCCAGGCTGTCTCACAGGATGGAAACCTTTTTCATGCAAAGAAGCATTCCCAAGTGCTAAAAGACACTTGGCACACAAACAATTTCAGCACTTAATACAGCAGTGATCTCATATTTATACTCTGGTAGTAGAGGTTCTAGGTGAGCTTGGGGCTAATGGGGTTGCAAGAAGGTCGCCCTTCTATGTAAGGATTGCAAGTCAAGCTATGGCTAATATTAGCTTGTGTACCCAGCCTGACAGCTCAAATGCAGTTCTGCTCTTGACCTCTTACTGCTGATCAGTGAAACACTGGAGGCTATAATTTCAGCTATCACAGGTGGTGAGCTGATGGCAGGACTGTCTTGCCACGGGCTAGTACTCCTGCATCACCCTGGATCCCCAGCTCACCCCAGCATGCTTCCTTGCATGCCCAGGATGGGTGGGGAGATGCCCACCCCTTTCTCTGTGGGAGTCCTTTAGTTCAGGCTCCCACCTGCAAGGGTCATTCTTGGTGATTTGGTAAGCACTGCTGATGCTGGCACACGAATCACGGTGCTGTAGCTGCCTCACTTAACAAGACTCTGCCCAGCAGACCTAGCTGTGAAGACAAGTGCTAGCCCATACTGGCCATCCATGTGTACTGATGAAGGGTAGGAGTGGAATAGGAGCTGAGGGCTGATAGGACTTGCTTAGGGTGACACGTGTAGCCTGAGGCAGGGATGATAACAGACATTTCTGTAGGCCCACACAAGTTTTGAAATTTCTCAGAAATTAAGCCCCTTTGTATATTACAGGAGGCTGTCACTCATGCTTACTTCTTGATACCAGCACTCACACATGTGTTACCTGTTTATAGCAAGAGAAAATAGCAATTCACTTACTTAAGACCATTGCAGCTCTGATGTTAAAGGTGTGGGTTGTGATGTCGGAGCAGTGATCAATGCTGAATGCAAAGTCTTGCTGGGGATCTATTTGGAGACAGAAAGCACTGGGTAACAAGTTGTATTTGTAATAAGGTAGTGACTGTGTAGAAGAAAACAATAAACTACATAAGTGTTAGAAGCAGCAGATTATGTATTCCCTAGAAATTCTTGGGAGATGCGCTGAAAGCTTCCACACCCCACGTTGAATAGCTACTTCTGTCCTTGCTGCCACTTCAATCTGAAGCACATTCAGATGATAGCCTGTATGTTGGTCTAGAACCTACTGGGTAGGAAAACAAGTCAAGTTTGGGGAAAAGAAGTCAAGTTTGGGGAAAGCAAGTTCCCCACAATGTTGGGTAGTCAGTACTTATTCAACAGCGAAGCACAGCTGGTCTTTGCAGGCTCTGTGCGTCGCCGTTCCTTCCTCAGCACTGACGAGCAATTGGTTAGGATGACTTTTTAAAATTGGTTGGTACCACAAGATGGTTTGACAAGGCTGTCTGGGAAACTGAAGCCTGAAGTGGGATGAAAAGTCCAAAAATTAAAATAAAATCGCTTAACTGAGATCCTGCTGTATTTCATGCTGAGTTCCACCATTATGTATTGCCAGATAGGGTCTGGCGATCATCATGTCATGTTTCTAACCCAGGAACTCCCACATTTCTCCCTTTCTGGGGCACTTTAGCAGAGCTGGGTTCGAAGGGAACCCCACAGCTGATTACTGACATGAATGCTGCTCTCGCCAGCTCCTGCAGTATGCCTTTCCCTGCATCAAGCTCCAGAATATAACTGATTTCCCCACCACTTCCACCTTCTTCCTTGCTAGCCTCCATAAGACTGTGTTATGCCTGAAGGCTTAACAACATGTCACTCTCTGGTGACAGCTGGCAGGAACAACTGACAGCTCAGCTGCTGCAACCAACAGCACGTGCAAGTGTGTTTTAGAGCTGTGACTGGAGGTGAAAGTTTTGGCCAGTTTGGCAGCATATCCTCTTGAGCCTAAAGGCTTGCTTTAGTCATAGGTTTGTCCCCCACAGCAGCTCGCCAGCCAGCCTGTGCATCCATCCAACTTCCTTCTCTGTGGAAACCAGAGAAGTGACTGTGGCACATGCAGAAGCAGCTGTAGGGTCCCTGGTTTACGTGGAGTTGTTGATGGCAAAATACAGACTTGGGAATTAAATTCTGTTTCTTATTGTTTATTGTTGCTTGAGGTAATCTTCTCACTGAATTGAAAGTAACAGGTTGGGAGAATTCTCCTTTGATGCTGTAGTGAAAGTTGAGTCATGAGTGTCCTCTGTGAGGCTGAGCTAGTACCTCCAGAGTCTGGCCTTATTTTTTTGCAGCGGTGCTACAGCTGTAGCAGCAGGCAAGGAGCAGGCCTGGGTGACCAAAACCTGGTTGCATGAAATGAATGAACGCGCTAGGAGGAGCTGGAGGTGTCTGACAAAGTCAGGCTCTGCAGCACATGGATTGTCAGCATGGTCCAAAAGGAACTCTCAAGTCTGAGGTTCTGATAAATTAAAATAACCATTTAAAGGAGGGAGGTGTCGCTGGTATTTCCTATTTCCTGCAGCTGAGTCCCCATGCTGTATTTTGTCCTCTGCGCCACTAAAGCAGTCGCTGCAGTTGCATGATCTGCTTGGGACAAAAAGTTGGTGCCTGGAGTTGTTTATCATCTCCTCAAGAGTTCAGAGGGTTTTCTTTCCTCCCTCTCCATATTCCTGTCAGTTCTTGCTTTGTTATTGCAGCTTCAGAAGCTGTTGCAATCAGGCAGGAGAGCAGTTTCCTGCTCCAGCCGGAAAGCCTGCCAAACATCTCTTTTCTCCAGGACCGTTATGTCTGCTTCCCCTCTGGTCTATACCATCTCTTAGGGCTTGGTTTCCTCTTTTCTCTGGACTTCTGCAAAAGCCCCTCTCATTTCTGTTTTGTGTGCAGTGTGATGATAAGGTTGAGGAAGCAGCTGCTCTGATTCAGAGCAACTTGGGCATTGATGCCTACAAACAGTCCTGGCTGTCAAATGACTAAAATTGTCGGTTATGTAATTTCCAGAGGGAGTTATGGTCAAAAATGGGAATGCAACATACACGATGCTCTTCTCTTTTTCAGAAAGACTAGATTGTGCTTTAGTCAACAAATTGAATCATGGTATTGAACCAGAAATTCAACTTCTAGCCCCCAAATTTCTAGTTCAATAACTGAGTAGAAAGGGGATGTTCATGAAAGCAGGCTTCTCTGGAAAGCATATGCTGCTAACAATGAACCTGACCTCAGGGTGGTTTTAGTTTGGATGTCTCACACCTGTTTATTTTTTGGTTTGGTTTTTTTTTTTTTCTTTTTTCTATGGGTTGAGCTCTTTTGCAAGATGACATATTTCACGGTGCGTTGTAGCCATGGGTGTCTTCTACAGCACCACCAGTGACGCAGTGTAGGACTCTGATGTACCCTGAAAAGCCTTGTCTCTCCCCCCTGGAAAGGAAGAGAGCCTGGAAGAGCTCACATGAGAAATTCCAGCAAAATTTGTGAATTAGAGTGTTTGGGTTTCGTGTTGTTACTCTGTTGCTGAGAAATGTAAACCTTTCCACTGGCTAAATAAATCCCAATTAATTTTCAGACCATCTCCCTGTGGAAATTCAGGCTATGACTTTGCAATCCAACTTCTTTAGATGTTGTGGTGTACACGGGGCTCTCCTCCTGAAACCAATTGAAAGGATGGCTGTGTTGCTAAAGCTGTGGTGACAGGGAGTCTGGATTCCAGGCAGAGAGGTTGCTGCTAAAAGGATATTAAATGAAATAGTGGTTTTCAACCACTTATTAAAGTGAAGGTGTTAGTAAATTCAGCGGTGCGCTATGAACAGCAGTAGCATAGCACACCCCTCGTCCTTCAAATGCTGAGGAGTCCCTCCTGTGGCAAAAGCATCCCTAGGCAATTGCCATTTTGGTATTTCTCAGATGCACAACCATGAGTCACTGTGTGTCTCTCATGGAGTTTTAATACTTATTCTTCCTTGTTTGCCTCAATCTGAAGTGAGCCGGTTAGACTGAAAAAAATACATGTTATGTCTTTCACATGTGCAGAGCAATAACATTTACCATTAAATCTCTAAAATACGTGGTGCTGCCCTTCAGCCTTCCACTTCCCTGCAACATTTTATGGTGCACAGTACTGTATGTTCCCAGACTTCCCTCCACCCACTCCCTTCAATCTGCTCCTTCTTCCATAATTAAAGCTAGAAACTCTTCAACTGGTTGCAGAGTTTTGCTTTTCCAGTTCGGCTTTGATATCTTACAAGTGCTTAAAACGGTGCTGGGAATTTTGCAAACACCTTGAGGTCTGTCAGTGAAAATCTCCTTCGGGGAGGTGGGGAGGGGAGGGGAGTGGGCAAAGGGCATTTTTCTGTGCCTGTGTCTCTGTGTGAGAAGGGCTTGGGCTGCAGCATATTTGCAGCTAGCCTGACGGTGCCCGGCAGCAGGATTTTGACTGAAGTTTTGCTCCAGACAGTTCTAAATCTTTTGGGCAGCTGCTCTGAGAAAAAGGCAAGGCTTTGCCTTTTGTAAACAATCAATGCTTTCTAAGATCTCTTAGACCTGTTGTTTGAACTCGATGCTGCAGCTAATCCTGAGTTATCAACTGTATCTACCACTGAATGTACAGCTCTCACTGAAGACAGACTCCTGTAGCCCAATCCTTCTTTGAGAGGGGCAAATCTGGGACATACCTGGCATCTTTCCACTATGTGACATAGTGCCAGGTGACCCCCTGTATCACACCTCACACTTCATCCTCATTCAAGTACCCTAACAGAGATTTACTGTGATGTTGGCTCGGATTTTTTGTTTTCCTTGCATGTGACCTATAGCAACACCATAGTGCAAAATTTCAGCCTGGATTACTGGTGGGAGGTGCTCACAGGGATGAGTTTGGCATTAGAAGCTCAGGAGAACCCCTTACCTTTTCTTCCTAAAGTTTCTTCTCCTCTTGTTCTTGGCAGAAGGGTCACAGGTAAATTATCTCTGATGCACCACTGTAAATACGTCTACATGACCCTTCTGGCTGTAATCCTTGTGCCTTTGATACAGATTATTACCCCAGTAACAGGGACAACAGATGAGAACACACTTTCATGCCTCATTGCTGCAGTTGTGGGGCCACCAGCCCACGTTCCCGCTGAATGTGGGTGTGCACCGAGCCACAGGGCTGTGAGCTGGGGCTGCCCTTATGCTCTGCATGTTTGTTCAGCCTCCTGTGCTCCGGGAGGTGATTTCCAGCAGGAAGATGAAGCAGGCAGCTGGGAATGGTAATGTGCTAACCCACTATGGCAGTGTCCCTCAGAGTCTGAGCTGCTAGATCACTAACTGGGCATTGCAGAAATTGCATGGCCAGATGGGAAGCACCTGTTACAGGAATTTTGCTGGGCTGGTGTACAGCAGCCTGTGTCTTTCTTTATTCTTTTCTCCCTCACCCCCATCTCGTTAACTGTCCTCTAATAGCTTTTCTCTCATCTAAATCTCTCTAAAAGCACATTGTTTACATTTGAGCATGAAAATCAGTAGTACAAGTGAATAGGAGTAGCAAGGAAGGTCCACATCTGTAAGTCTTGCAGTAATGAGAAGACTCTCAAAATTGGTAAGCTTTGGTGTTTCAAAATAACACTTTAGGAGCAGATAGGCCACGCAATCCAATGGAATGACACAGCTGCTTTTGGCTGGGGTCATACAAGGACAGGCTGGTGCTAGAGGAGCGGGAAATTAGCACAAGGAAGAAACATATTTAGTAATTACCCAACACTCCTCACCTTCAAAGCTCTTAATAAAATTAAATCATTAGTCCTTAAAACATTCAAGGTGATGAAAGAAGAAGAAAAGAATGAGGAACTGTTTGGGATCTCAGACTTTATGTATTCACTCAACATTTTCCCTTTAATGTCTGTTTAAATGAATTAACCTCAACGCTCAAGGTTATATTTGACACTGGAATCTACTCATAAAGTACTGAGGAAGAAGCTTCGGCTGAATTAGCAGTTCTTCAGTTGTGCATCTAGATTTCCCTGAGCACCTTCAGTTTAATGAACTTCCCTTTGAGCCTGCCTCCCCTGCATGCCACTGCCATGTCCGGGCATGGCTGGGAGAAGCAAAGTGACCCTCTCTTCAGAGGGGAGCAGAACAAATTGACACTCATGTTGGCTGTGTCTAGTTTATCATGAGCATGTTTCATCCCAAGAGACTTGCCTTGGCCATTACCACCAGCTCTTGGCGTTTTCCTAGTTTGGACAGACACTCTGGCCCCCTTTGCAGGTCTCGTGGTATGTTTTATCACCTGTACCTTTCTGGCTTGCTTAGGCAATGTGAAGCTTGAAGGAATAGGGAAGATGAAAGTTCATGTATCCTGGGGGGTGGGTACAGACTGTGGGAATTCCTTTTTGCAAATAGCACTATCAACTTGTGGTCTCAGAGGTCTGCTTAAACCTAAAGTTCTTGGAGATGGTTGGTGGAGTGCATAACTGCTGCTTTATGGTAAACCTTATACGGCTGTAGAGGGAAGCCTGAAGATTTAGCCTGTGTCATCTTTAAGCAAAGAAAACACCAGAACTCCAGCAAGAGAAACTTTATAACGTGGTTTTAAAAAAGTGTTTATGCAATATTTAAATCATTTCCACTCCTCTCTCCAGAATACTGAACACTTGCAATGCAAAGAGTAATCATACGCTGTTTGGTTAGACTAAGGCACAGGCAGTGCTGGCCTATGTTTACAGCCCTAGCTTTGGAGAAAGGAGATTCTAGTGTCTTACAAAATTAGTTTAAAAAATGATAAGGACTTTGTCTCTTACTATTTAAAAAAAAAAACCAACCCCAGAACACTTTTCTGTGTATAACTGATGTACAAACTTGCAAATATTCAGAAACAGTAATGCAGAAGGCTGGCAGCTTCTCCGAAATGTGTTACTGGGGCACGAGGACTGGATGCAGTGTGGAGGGTCCAGCCTATGAGCAAAGTGTGGCAGATGAGGAAGAGAGGAAGATACTTGCCCAGTACCAAGCTGAGGTTACCTAGCTGCCACCTATGGCTATGCAGCTGCTGGTGGCCCGGGTGAGGACCTGTGTGGTGTGATGAGTTGGAAGGAAGCCCCTGCGAAGCCCCTGTGGCTGTGAGGGGCTCTTGGCTCTCTGCAGCTTGGATAGTTGTGTTTGGGGAGGGGGTGTCTCCAGCATGCATGAAGCAGCCTTAGCAAAGATGATTCTCGAGTTGAGTCTCCCTACCTTTTCCTGCCCAAAACACCTTTCTTGACAGTAGGCTTGTTAGAAATGTGTGTCAGCGCTGGAGGTGAGACCCAGCATTGGAAGGTTTATGGAGACTTCCCTTCCTTTTACCAGCGATGGTATTTGGAAAGGGGGATTTCTGCACTCTGTGTGGTAGGACAAAGCTTTGTCTAAGCTTGTTTGAGAAGACAAAACTGAAAGATGCCAGCTTTGAGAGACAGCACATACAGATCTGCATTAGCATTTGATAATCCTGGTTTGTCCTAGTTAGCTTGAGAGAAAGGAAGGCAGGGCAGGCTTCAGCTACAGCAGTGTAACAAGAAAATGCTGCATTAATTTGGGCCCAGCAGGGAATGTATTAGAGAGAGAAAGTCTTTGTTCTTCTGTTCTGTTGGTAAGAACACACCATGCACTGCATGAGTAAGATGCATACAGTAACTGCCTGTGTTTCTAATCAGATCTGTCTCTGCTCTCATCATGTGTGTTTTTTATTGTTCTTTATATTTCTCTACTTGAGACAGAGATCTCTGGACATCAGTGCTTGCCAGTATGACTGGGGAGTCACAACAGACTTGTAGTCTTGTGTCAGAAATAGAACCAAACATTAGGAGAAACTGCCCCGCTGTTAGACACATGCCATGCTCTGGGATAGCAGGCTTTACTGCTGATCATACAGAACAGTAATCAGCAGCAGCTAAATGGGCTAAACATTCCCATTTTCCCAGGGTGGGTTGAAATCCACCACAGGAGCGTGGCAGTAAGCTATAATTGGAATGGCACGCTCCCTCTACTGAGGAAACTAGCCTGCCCAATCACCGCTGGGTCATTTGACAGGAGCCATCCATCTTCAGGTGAAGAGGAAACTGGTGCATTGAATTAATTTGTGGTAGCTTTTGAGATCCTAGCTTTTGGTGACTGGAAGCTCCCCTGAGTCTAAAAGCAGCATCTGGGACAGATCAGAGGTTTGGTTTTTCTTATGTGGTTGTTCTGTACAGGGCACTTAGGTATCTTGTTCCTGATGGCCGCCCTTTCTCCCTCATTTTAGGGAGCCTCCTTCAAGTTGGTGCAGTGACACCAACACACACTAATGCTGAAGAAGTTCTTGCAGTTTTCCAAGGTGTGTTTAATTTTTCTTAAATTATTCCTGATATTTTTGCTGGTGGATGTTAAACTGCTGCAAGATCTTCATCTCCTGTCTCCCTTTTCTTTGGTAAACTGCAAGCATTGTAGGGTCCAGAGCTATTCTGAGACCTTGATGACAACTCTAGATGAGATAGTGTAGTAATGTCAAGAAAGCCCAGCAATGCTCTTGATGGCTTGATGCAGTGAATGTGCCTTTTGATAATTTCTGCTCCATGTAATACAGGAAGATAAACTCAAACTTTCATCAGACTATTAGCATAGCTGTGACTCACCTGTTTAGTACATTAGACTGCTTCCTTCATACAGACTCAAATTTCATGTGCAATGGCAAATTACAGCTCTGTCTTGCCCACAGTACTCCTTGTATAATGTAATGTACAGTTTTCTATGTATGTCTCTTCTATTTGCTTCTGAAGGGGAGAACATCTTTTCCTGTGGCTTGCCATGCAGTCTGTTACCCCTCATGCTTACAGTTCCTTAGTGGCTTCATGGCTACAGCAATGGAAGGCATGGTAAAAGTCAGTAGGTGGAAGATATGTCTACCAGTTTAGATTTAGCAGCTGGAGGTATGCAGGAGGGATCGTCACACACAAACAACCCTCTTTTGCAGTCACAAAGCAGGACCTTCCTTGGTTTGGTGAAGAAATGGACATGGCGAGGAAACCTCTGGACTAAATTAGATGGGAATACTTAAAGCATGGTGGGAAAAGTTCAGCTGAGGTTAATTCTCTCCAGTATTAGTCTCAGTGAGAACATTAATATTGATTTTACTAAATGGTTCAAAAATCTAGATGCTGAACCTGATGTTTTCTGTACCTTGGAGGTATGAAATTGCGGGTCCTCCTTACCACTTATATTTAAAAGCTTACTAAATACTCTCCCCTCTCCAAAAGAAGAGGTAGAAATAAAATCAGAACTGCCTTAAGAGGTGATATAGTAAAAAAGTTTTGATCCTCTCTAATAAAGCAGATAACGTAGTGCTAATTCATGGAGGGACCAAAACTTTGAAAGAAGATTTACATGCACGCTCACATCTATGTTACCTTGATTCTGTTGATAGCTTCTGTTTGTTAGGATCTGGTGCCAGAAATATGCATGTCAGCATCTGGCCTTCCCCCTGGAATAAGTAAGCTATACCAGATGAGTATAGCAGCAAGGCTATGACACAAAGATGGGTTGGACAGAGCAAACAAAAAATGTTTTCAAGTTAAATTCTTAAGTCCTTTGATTGTTTGCCCATTAGCAATCTATGCAACAAAAGATCAGAGGGGAGTTGGTGTCGTGTGGCTTTAAATAATTTAGAAGCAGAAGCAATTGCTGGAGACTGCTTGAGGGAAATAAATAAATAAGTAAGTCCAAGAGAAGCATCTGGCTCAATCTGTCTGCCAGAAAACAAAGAATAATGGAAAAAGAACCCTTTTTTTTACCAAGTGTCTAGAAGAACATTTGCCCTCAAGATGCATGAGGTGAGAATTTTCTGCAGACTCTTCCTTGCCAAGCGAAGCTATCGGATTACTTACATCCTTTAACCAAAGGATGTAAGTGTTTGGCCAGGGAGGAAGGAGGACTGGCAACACCGGTCGACATAGAGAGCGGAAACTGGTGTGCTGTAAAATTAGTGCTACGATGGTGACAACTTAGCAGATTTGTTTACAAGTTGGTATTGCTGACTGAGCAGGGATGGGTGTTACAGGTCTATTTTTAAAAAAGGAAAATGAGGATTGTAAGAGGAATAGTATATTTGATCTCTCAATATGTAGGAGAAAGGATACACTGGGCTGAGTGTGTGAGGGGGGCTCTAGTAAGGCTGAAACTATTCAGCACGGACAGACAGATCGTCAGAAAACTGTAATTTAGCCAGTCTGTCAATCTCCCTTTTCCTTTTTTAAGTTCCCTCAGAGTGGAGTTTATGGAGAAGGTGTCTATACTGTGCTGTCTGAACAGAGCAGGTTCTGAACCAGCATAACCCCGATGGCTGTTTTAACGGGGATCCAAATCTGAGCTCACAAGTCTGAAGAAATGAGCCAAAGAAATGAGGGTTTCTCCATCTGTAAATGCAATCCAGTGCAAGCCTGTACTGAAGTGGGAAGTGCTGCTCTCCCTGTCAACACAGGGCAGGAAAGAGCTTTACAGAAATGACCCTGCTTGAAGCGTGACACAGTTACAGAAGCAGTCATGGAGCTCAGTGGACATTAAGTTCAGCCTGATTTTTCTCTGTTTTTAGGGACATGCATTGATATGTAAAAATAATTCTCTAGATGACCACAGGGCCCTGATTCTTTGACTAGCACAAGACATAAAAGCAAATGGTTTCCCATATCCTTAAACATGTTTTATTATTTCAAATCTGTAGATATGCAGATTTAAAACTTGTTGCACCCTTATTTACAAATTTTGCATTTAGGTTCTGGAGGTTGAAATTAATATTAATTGTCCCCTAAAACTTCAGGCTTCAGGCAAAAAAATGAAAAAAGCAAATAAATGTAAACATGAATTGGAAAATGTGTTTGATAGTTAAAAAAAAATGAAGTAAAAATCACATGTGATCTGAACAGTATTTTACAAAGCCTAGGGAATATCTCTCAAGATGTCATTTTTAAATACTACTACTTTAACTCTCTTGAAGATCTCCCTGAAAATTCCTGTTATTTACTCCTGTGCACAGAAGACAAAATCCTTTATGGATGGTGCTCTCCAGACCCTTTCTCAGAACCTTATGCCTTACCAGCAACCTTTTCTGCACTGTCAAGAACTCTGCAGTTTCAGACAGCTCTGAAATCTCCCAGGTCCTAATCCAGAAAAGGACAACGAAGCTGGTGAAGGGTCTGGAACACAAGTCTTACAAGGAGCAGCTGAGGGAACTGGGACTGTTTAGCCTGGAGAAGAGGAGGCTCACGGGAGACCTTATTGCTCTCTACAACTACCTGAAGGGAGGTTGTGGTGAGCTGGGGGTCAGCTGCTTCTTGCAGATCAGTAGCAATAGGGCAAAAGGGAATGGTTGCAAGTTGCACCAGGGGAGGTTCAGGTTAGAAGTTAGGAGACATTTCTTCTCAGAAAGCGTGGTTGGGCATTGGAACAGGTTGCCCAGGGAGGTGGTGGAGTCACTATCCCTCAGGGTATTTAAGGAAATGTTGGATGAACTACTTCGGGATATTGTTTAGTTAGTAATGTAGGTGGTAAGGGGGTGGTTGGACTAGATCTTGGAGGTCTTTTCCAACCTTAACGATTCTGTGATTCTAAACGTAGAGCTTTATTAATCACTGAGCATACTGGTCTGGGTTTGCTGGTCAAAAAAACCCAGGCATTCTGAAACACTGATTTGTTGACACAGGCCCAACTAACATTTCAAGAAAGAGCTGCAAAAATAGTTGGCAAATGTTTCTCATGCGTCTGTAGCAGCAATCACCTGCTTAACCCCATGAAGAGGGCCCCATTTGAATACTACATTGTGAGAGTGTTTTTGTGTCTAAGACAATTTGGCTTACGTGGCTGGTCTGGAAGCAGGTGCTGGTAGACATGTTGAAGAGTTGTGTTTTGTAGCCCTTCACTGCACTGCCCTTTGTGGTGGGTGACTGACACTCCAGTAGTGCTGGAACCTACGTGGGGCACGTCGCTGCCATTGCCTTCCCGCCTTTCCCTTCCTAGACAATCTCCTTTTGAAATGTAGCTGGAGAGATCAGAAGTGTTATTACTGTAAAAATCACTGTGAAATTAAAAGGGGTAGGAGCCGGTCATTTGTGTAGCAGGTTCTTTTCATGTCTCTGCATAGACTTGCCAATTACAGTTCTCTTTTCTCAGTCAGAGATCTTAACCTGTGCTGCTTTTATCTCAGGATCCCTGCCCAGGTTTCTAAAGTGACTTGTGGTCATTTGAGACCTTCCTTTGTTTTTGTCACTTGTTCCTGGGAGGAAGAGTGACACTGATGGGAAATGTCTTGCTATCTATAGACTGTCTCGGTGTTGTGTCTCCTGTGGTTATATAGAGGAGGCAGTGTACTGTCTATTTACTTGACTTTTAGACCACCTGTCTCTCAGACTGTGTTTCTTGCTCTGGGTTTGCTGCTGAGGATTTTTGTCTGATTTCTTATAAATGACTTTTTTTATAAGTGCATAATATTGATCAACGGGGTCTTGCTCAGCCCTTTCTTTTGATGCATCCCTTGGGGTCCTGGTTACTGGATGTCAAGTCCAATGTGACTGGGTGGGAATGGGGTTCCTTTTAAAGAATCTGGAGAATGGAGTGATGCTGGGGGCTTGATGCAACCCTGTATCTTGCACATTATAGGGGGCAGGATGCAGCTACATTAAAGTACTAAGCAACAGGAAATTGGGACTTGCTTGTCCTGTAACAGGAGGTTGCTATGCTTTCTCTGTCTGTCTTCAGTTAGCTATCTAAGACCCTGTGCCTCATTTATCACAGTTATACTGGCTCTTATTTTTTGCTTTAGTAAGGTTTTTACTACCTTATAGGAGAGGATCTGCTGGACTGCAAGGTAAAAATGAACACTTAGCTCCTCCTTAAATGCTCAGACTGAATTCTGTTGATGGGGGGCATTCAACCTCAGAAATAAAGTTGCAAAGTGCTAGGCTAAAATTATTGCAACTTCCTTAAATTTGCTCGATTCAACCCTGATTCACTGATAAGATCCTAGAGTTTCTAGTAACAACAATGGAGGTGAAATCCCAACCCTCTGGAAGCCAACATGGGATCCCTTACCCAGAATTTCATACTAGATACCACACTGTGGCCACTGCATCCCAAAACTGTGTAATCCTCTGGCACCTTTAGTGGAGTGTGAAATACCATGGGGGTTTCTCAGACTGGGGGGACACATGGGGCAGTCTTCCCCAGAAACAGAGAAAGGGTATGGGCAGGTGCCTAGCATTGACTCTGTGCTTGGTGATGTTACAAAGCTGTCATGAGAAGGTTTGTTGGGAAAGGGTCTTGTCAAACCTAGGCACTGGTCTGCCTGTTCCCTCCTGTGTGAGAACAGCTGGTGGGGCACAGCTAAAAATAAAGCTATGTGCTGCCCACCTTGTGGCTTACAGAGCAATGAAGTGGAGATAAAGCTACCCCTCTCATGAAAGGGTGCTGCGAACACCCTTCGGCGCTGCTGTGAGCTTGCCAGTGAGCTCAGTAACAGCAGTGGCAGAACAATGTGACAGCAGCTGTACACATTGCCACAACTGTATCTTCCAGAGCCATGAGGGAGTGAAGAACTGGGCTTCAAGCAAGCAATTTGATTTAATTCCTGCCATTTCAATATCTGTGTAGTCTTCTCATCTCCCGTAACTGAGGATAGAAGAGCACTTTGAATATTGGGACCTGACCTGTATGATCTCTGGCCTGTGCTTCTTGAGCTGTGTGTTCCCCTAAATGAGTGTTACTTCTTACCTTTCTGTGCATGGCAAACCATAAGAAGTGGCACAAGCTCTAAACAAATGCATTTTGTTAGCTAGGCCAGGGGTGTGCACAGTAAGAACCAAAGCCTGACTGACACATGCCCAGCAGACAGATTTCATCATCGTTTGAATTGACTTAAACCATAGCCTGTGCCTCTGTGTCCAGGCATCTCATGCTGACTGAGAGACCTGTTGAGGGAACAGAATTAACTTACACAATGAATTCTTACTAAAATAAAAATAATGCCAAAGCTCGTATTCAATATCTAATTAAATATTTCCCTAATGCAGTAGACCCATTTATAATGTGTGAAGCCTGACTTTAGTCTCCTGGGAGCAGGTCAGTAAAGAATAGCATTACAAATATTTATTTACTTCTCTTGTCCCTCACTGGCTTTATTTTAATGGGTGTGCAAAACAGCATGAAAGCTCCAGGGGAGAAAAAGCCCCCCCCCGGGAAACCCTTTGTATCAGGATGAATTGGAAAAACAAACTCTAGGGTGCTCATTTGCCATGAATCGCTTTTCACATCACGTGCAGAAAATGAATGAGGCGTCTGCGAATCTAATTCCCTTTGTCCCGGTTGTAAAGCACGTCAGCACAATAGGAGAGGCACAAGGCCAGCAAAGCAAGAGGTGGAAAGCAGGCACCATTCAGTGAATTCATTTTCAGTCATTCCGGTGCCGCTTGCTCCTTTTCTTCTCTACAGATTTAGAGAACAAACAAAACCCTCTGGGCCCTGGAAAATGCTTGTTAAGAGCTGCTGCTGAAGTCTTCCTATGAGCGCGGTGGCGATGGGGGAGAACAGGAATCCTTCCCTCTGTCACGCTGGGTCCCTTGTCACTCCAAGTGGGAGGACAGAAAGCACATCACCACAGCCTTGCTGCATGCTAGGAAAGCAGCAGACTGGTGCACTGAAGAGAATGTGTTGTCTCTGGGTAAGAAAGATAAAGATCTAGGGTCTTCCTCTTTTTAACCCAACTTCATGATATAAATCCTAGTCATCTCCTTCACGCTGAACTGGATTTTGTCAGCTGTTTATTATTCTGAATTAGGTTACATTATTTCTTCTTTATCTTCTATCTAAGTACAGTTAGATTTCTGTGTGTGGCAACCAAACCATATCGGAAAGACTTAAAATGTTCTAGCTGCAAGAGCCAGTGCTGGCTTGGGAGTGTTACCCTTCTATCCATTGCCTGGCTTAGAAGCCCCTCTCACTGCACAAGAACAGATATCTTTGTTGCCCAGCTGAAAGGAAAACGGAAATTTAAAAAATCTCACCGCAGCTTTTGTAATATAATTCCAAGTTGTCCTCTTTGCAGACTGTGTGCGTAGGCCATTCGGTGCTGGCGTTGATGTAAAGCAGGACTAAGATGAGAACAAGAGCATTCGATGTCTTCATGGTGGTGGTGGTGATGGTAGTTTGCAGGATTAGTTCTGTTTCTTGCTAACTCTCTGGAGGGAGGTGTTCCTTCCTTTCTCCACGGGAGACAGGAGTGTTACTACATTCACGTTTGCGGAAGGGTTAAGCGAGCCAGTGCAGCCTTATCTTACCACAACGTGGTATAAACAAGAGCCTAATCAGAACTGGAGAGCGCCGTTTCCGTGTGCTTAGACTTCTGCTTTCTGCTTCATGTTAGTTTAAACTAACGACAAATGAGCTAATCACACCTCCTCACTGCATGGCACAGCCCTGCCTCGGTGCCTGCTGGAACAAGGCAGCAAACTGTTTAGTTTTTATCTCGCCGCCGGTTTCTTCTTCTGAAGCCAAAGCGTTTGGGTCAAGGCTTCAGACAGGCTAATTCAGCCCTTCTGGCTGCGAAACGTTGCGATCCAAATTGCCCCATCATAACTACACAAAGTCAGAGCAAATTTTTCAAGGCAGACGGCTTGGGTTCTCTATGCCTCTTAGTAACAGATCTGTCTGCTGGAGAGAAGGGAGGTGTGTCTGATGAAGCTGACAACAACTAAGCAAGCCTTGAAACTTTCCGGATTGAATCCTTTCTGCCTGACTATGCTAAATGCTGCATGTACACTTGTTATGTTCAGCAGCTCTTAGGAATGTACTATTTAACAGTGTACCTAATCAGATAAACCTAGACTTACATTTTTTTTTTTCCTTCTCTCTTCCTGGTTATCTAATTAGTGACATCATGCACTTGTTATTTGCACTTGGTTGTTTTCTTTTTAAAATCTGTGCTTTATGCAAAAATTAGTGGCTGTTGCAGATGGCAGGGAATCATCAGTAAAGAAAGGAGGGAGGGTTGCTGTGTCTCCGGTAAACTTCTCCAATTCAGTTTGTGATCCGGGGTGGGAATAGAATTTCACACTGCAGTTGCCAAAATGGTCTTTCCTGGACAGAGCATCAACTGGAAAAAAGCTACAGGCTAAATTCAACCCTAAAGCAAATGTCGACAATAGTCTCTGTGCTGGAGACAAGGAGAAATTGGCTAGGAAACATGATAAAGTTGGATAAAAGGTTACTTTGGCCATCTCAGTTTTTCTGGCTCTGAAGACTGTGGCTATCACTTGCTCTGCCACTAAAGTTGGAGAGGGGAAGCCTATGTACTTGAGCAAAGAGGAGAGCACCTTAGGATACTTATGAAATAATGTTAAACAGTAGAAATGTTCCCGAGGCAAAATCCTGGCCTGAATGAAGGTAATAGAAGTAATCCCCTAGGTTAAAGAGGAGGCCAAGATTTCAGCCATGATGTATTATATTTAAAAGCCAATTCAGTGCAGTCCAACAGACTTTGCTTTGCTTAGTGAGGCTCAGACTGACTTTGTGGTTTTGGGATACTAGGATAACAGTAAATTTTTAAGTCCAGGGCCAGGGCCAGAATCCAGTCAAATGTCCTTAGGCATGGAATATGTACAAATCATGTAGAGATTTGAGCTAAGCATCTCCCTGGTTTGATGGGACTTTGGTTGTACCCAGCTGATAATGGACGAGAGCAAGTACAATTGCAAAGAGAATAGGAAGGAGAGACAATGTCCAGGATTCATGTATATAAACTAGAATCACATAAAGTAAAAGCCCCTTCCCATTAAGGCCTACAGAGACAGTGAAAACTGGATATAGAGGTTTATTACAAAATGCAACGTGCATCAGATCAGGAATGTGAGAACATAACCCCTAGATTTTTTTTATGAATGACATCATCAGGGTTCTTCATTTAAAATGTCAGCTTAATGCACAATAACAATTAACAAAGCCAATCAAATGATAGGGGTAATGCTTCAGAGAGTTGCACTACAGATCACTAAACAAACAAAATTAGGCTCAGGACCTCTCCCAAGATGAAAATCATTGGAAGCTGGGAAAATGCATGGGAGAAGAACCATACGCGTTTGCCCTGCTCTTACTCTTCTCTGTGTGCCTCCTTGGCCGCACTGCTGGGAAGAGGTTACTGGGTTAAATGGAGCCTTGCTTTGGGTTAGAACAGTTTACCTGGACACCAGGCTTGTTCTTTACTTCTCCTTCTCTTTGCTCACCCCATCCTGTTGGAATAGTGACGCTGGTGGCTTTCAGAATGCTGGCTCAAAGCAGTCTTTGGCCTTTGCCGAAACCCTGTGGTAACGGCTCTGCAGATATCCAGGATTCTGGGCCTTGCCTCATGGAGATTTGATTTTGGTATAAGCACAAGCAGACACTCTGGGAAAGTAGAACAGCATTGGAATTATGAGATACAAGTCTTCCTGCTTCACTGAAAGCGGGATGTCTGGGCTAGATTTCATAGCAGAAACTAATTATTACTTTGTGGATGAGCTCAGAAGCTAATCTCGGGCAAGTGCCTACACCGTTTCCCTGTCTGGTGCATAGACTGCCTCTTGAGACAGCTACTTCATTTTTTTAATACTTTTTTTCTTGGCAGTGTTCCTGACACTGACTCAAAATGACAAGTCACAAGATTTTAATGTATTTTTTTGTTGTTGCGAGGTTGGAACATGTGTGGCAAGTTGTTTTTGGGGAGCCAATGTTCTGAGGGGGGAACAGCCATGATAGCTAATGTTTTGGAAACCTGGGCTTGTAGCTTCCACTTTGCCCTGCCATGTTGTTCTCAGTGGGAAGGGAATTTTACTTAGAGTGGTTCAAGCTTACAATGTGTGCTCCAGAAACTGTTTCACCATTTCATTCCCTGTGTAATCCTTGTATCTCCTAGAAAGAGCTTTATTACCGACTCCATCTGTTCTGAGAACTGCTTTCCCTTCAAACAGCCGAAGCCTGTGGGATGAGAAACTACATCTAAACAAAGTGGTATCAGTGCTGGCAGTGGGAATTCTGTTTTGGCAGGTTGCTTAGCTGGCCAACAAGCATGCTTCTTTATCTGTCTGATTTAAGGTTTTGACCATGGAGATAAGCAACTCAAAAATGCCTGTGAAGAAAGCTCTCTACTTGAAAAGAAGGTGACTTCATATATCTAGAACACTTTTCTCCTTGTTTAGATGTTTCTGCAGTATTAAAGTGTGGAAAAGCCTTTTGTTCTTTATCAGGATGATTATTAAATCTGTAATATCATTGGGCAGAGTAAGAGATAGAAAGATAGCAAATTCGTGAGTAGATAAATTTTGCATCAGCGCCTAACTTCTTGAGTTGGCTGATACAAGGCTGCTGATATAACTGTATCAGCAAATCACACACACCCCCACATAGCTCATACCACTGGCCTCATATCTATTACCAGTATCCAGTTCCAGATTCTTGTTGAAACTGTAGCAGTAAAAAGGTGGGATTGGGTTGGTTGGGTTTGTTTGGGTTGGTTTGGTTGGGGCCAGGGGAGGTGGGGAAGGTGGTTTTAGTTCCTTGTTACTTCAGGGTACAATTCTCTGCTTTTAGATTGTAGTTGGTGTTGAGTCATAATTTAGTAGACAGCAACCTCTTACTATTTAAACAACATACTATTAAGCAGCCTAATTATAAATATCCTATTAATTTGGTAACACTGTTACCATTAATTTACAACTGTATCATTTTCCACAGTTACACATTAGTTAAAAGTAATTTTCATTCTCAGAACTTATAAATCGTACCCAACTATTTTATTACAAACCTGCCACCCTTCCCACCCACACAACTTGGTGTCAAAGTGCACCCTGACCCTCTACTCTACACCCTGCTCCTCCCCACATCCCCCTCCAGTCTTTCTGGCATGGACTTGATGGGGAGTCATGTGGGTTGTCCACAGGGGCTCCTTTCAGTGTCCTGGTGGGCTTGGGAACACAGGTGGCTTCAGGCCTGCCCTCTGACTGTCAGAAGATCCCACACTTTTCTTTACATGATTTTATGTCTTATTCCCTTTTTTTTTTCTGTTGCAGGACCCCATCCTTTTTTCACCCCTATCTCCCTTTTTTTCCCCCAACTCATTATAAACAAACAATTCGTATCTCTCTTTTTTTTTATGTCCTCATTGGTCTCAGTTCTGATAATCTCTACTAAAATTTGATGTTTTCAACACCTTTACTCAGGCAGTGTTGGCTTTATGGGGTATTACGAGACAGTTGCCAAGGCACAGGCAGCCTCCCAAGTCTACATCCCAAAACTCCCCCACGATTATCTGGTTTATACTGGTATTCCTTTTTTTTTTTTTTTAAACTTCATACAGACTAAGGCAAGTTATTCTCTTCCAGCCTTGGTTCCTCTACCTACCTTCAGTTAGTGCAAGTAGTTTCAGATCTGTGGCACAGCCTGCATACCAGAGTAAGAAAGCTACGTGATTTTCACACTCTGTTTTATGCTCACACAGCATCCTTGCCCTTGAATTGTTTTAATTACTCTCTGGGTTCCCTACAGAGATTTAGCTAGTCATGAGGCCCCGTGCACCAGCGGGGCTTCTTGCATGTGTTTTGTATGGCTGCACCTCTGCTATGACTTCTGCCAAAATAGTTATGGCTGTGTTGTTTTTCCTATGCTCCTAGCCAACTAGTTTTGTTTGCAAAACCTTTTCAAATGTAGACCTGGGTAGTGCTTTACCTGATCTCAGCAGTGGGGTTCCTTCTTAAGAGTTTCTTTTTTCCCCCCCTCTACTGCCTAATTCCAGTATAAGGTGAGTCCTAACCACAGTTTAAGCTCGCTCTTTTAAGCCAAAATCTTTTTTTCTTGCCTTTGGCGTCTGTGTGTACACCTTTATCATACAGTGAAACATTTCCACAGGGAACATTTCACTGATTTCTCTTCCATTTTCTTCAAATTCTCTGTTAACAAAAGCTTTCTGCTTTACACTTCTCGGTGTGGGTCTCCTGCTAGTGAAAGACAGGGAGTGAAAATTTCCCAGCAGAGAGATGAGATTTTCCAGAGGAGACACATGCCTTCCTTCTCCATAAAAGTTAGCTGTTCCTACTGTGCTGGTGACAGTGGATTTTATGTGAAATACAAACTCAGGTGCTACCACCACCCTTTTCCAGCTGTACCTGAGAGAAGGTGAGTTTTGTTTCCTCAGATTCCTGCGGTGCTTGGGGTGTCTGAAGCGCTGTGCTGCCAGCAGTGTGCCTGACAGGGCTGGTGCCTGACGCAAGTCCTGCAGGAGCAGTGACTGGCGAGCCCTTGAGCCCCCAAGGCTTCTCCCTTCTGTGGGGTGGGAATGTTTCTGGGACCCACCAGTCCTGTTGGCTGGCAATGGAAGCATCTGCTTGGCGAGCACCCAGCTCCTACAATCACCCCTTGGCCCTGCAAGTGCTCCAGGGCCAAACGGAGAGCTGGGGCTGAGACTGCTGTGAAGTGACAGAATTTGAGGCGAGCGGGGCTTGCAGACAGGGCTGCTTTTTTGGGCTTTCTCTGAGCGGTGTAAACCTGAGCTTTGCTGAGCCCTGGCACACTCTCAGCACAAGCCCTTTGTGGCTGTCTGGGCTTGGATGGCTCCTCAGGAGTATGGGCTCCTTGTTAAACACTGGTGCTGTTTGTATTTAGCATGGGACTATATGGTTTTATACATGTCAGGTTTTAATTACTTTGACACCTTAAATAGTAGCAGATTACTATGTTTGCTACCTTTCTAATTTTAATTGCTCTTTTTTAAAACGAAAAGCATTCAGGAAAAGCGAGTAGCTGGAGAAGGGAGTAGAAATTTCTTGGGTTTATAATTTATATTAAATGTTCAGAAGACTGTCTGAGTTTGTATGTTGTTACAATTTTTCAGGACTCCATCTGGAGTCTACAGACTGTGAGGCAGACTAAAGGTTCCTGGTTTATCTGCTACCAAGTGAGAGTGTGTGCATTTGCACATACATACCTTAGATCATGCAGCTGTAATAAGTAAGCGCAAAAGTGTAGCCTTGAACAGCTTCCTTCTGGTTACAAACTAACCTTGTCCTGGAAGAAACTGGTAGACAGTCATGGAGAAAGGGCAAAATTAAGATGTTGTCATGAAGCAAGTGTGGTCCTCAGGTCCAGAGGAGGGCCAGAAAAATGGTCAGAGGCCTGGAGTGCATCTACTGCGATGAAAGGCTGTGAGAGAGTTGGGGTTCTTCAGCCTGGAGAAGAGAAGGCTCTGAGGAGACCTTATTGCAGCCTTTAAATATTGAAAGGGGGCTGAAAGAAAAATGCAGGCAGACTTTAATAGGGCCTCTAGCAGCAGGACAAGAGGTAATGGCTTTAAACTCACAGGGTAGATTCAGACTAGATAAAAGAAATTTTTTACAATGAAGATGTTGAAAAACTGAAACAGGTTGCCCAGAGAGGCTGTAGATCCCCCATGCCTGGAAATATTCAAGGTCAGGTTAGATGGTGCTCTGAACAATCTGATGTAGTTGAATATGTCCCCACTTATTGCAGAAGGGTTGGACTAGATGACCTTTAAAGTTGCCCAAATCCTATGATTCTATGATGACTTCTAGATTTTATCATTTGAATCCTTAAATTTGTAATGTTCAGTGTTTCAAAGACTTGTATGCAATTTCTGTGCTATGATCGGAGGGTTGGACTTGATCATCTCTTGAAGTCCCTTCCAAACCCTACAATTCTGTGATTGTACAGCATTGTGATATAAAAACATGGATTACTTGTTGAAATGCTATTTAACTCATTTATAAACAACTGGAAGACAAGATGGGAAGATTCTGGGTTTGGGGCCTGTAGACTACTTCTGGTAGCAGAAGCAGCATTTGAAACGTTAGGTATAAAGTCAATGGATGGTACAGAGACAAAAGCAGCTGTCTAACTTCTAGCTTTCATTTATCGCTGTATGTTTTTGTTGCCTTCAATTGTAGTGCTGTGCCAGGGACTCTTCTGTAGTGAAACAAACTCTGTGCTCATCCCCGAGGAAAGAACTAGGTGTCTAATGTATGGCCTCTTCTCTTTGGCACCTTCTTTCCATAATGGGAGGGTGGGGAATATCAGAGACAGAAAACATTTGATCATGGTAGGTTTGGAGCAGGAAGGTGATTTTTATATGCTATCTGCCATTTGTTTGCATGCAGGAAGAAAGTGTAGGATGAGTTTGTTCTGGTGGCCTCTGAAGAAGATAGTCATACTTGTGAGGTAGCTAAGGTGACATATGTCCATATACAGAGTGACTGAGAGTTTGGGATGTTATTCTTGGACGAGTGTTGCTACATTTGTCAGCTCGTCCGCAGCGTGCACTTCTGAGTAAAGGAGTGGGAAGGAGGAAAGCGGACTTAGCACCGCTCAGAGCAGAGGCAATGATAGGTGCATGCATTTATTTGTGGTTTGCATTGCATGCTCACGATGCAAATGTACATGAGCCTAAAGCTGGAAAGAAATTCTAGCCTTGGAGTCATGTGGTCTCTCAAACTGTAGTAGGGGTGGAAGTGACAAAACCAGCTTTGGTGCAAAGAGGAAGGAATTAATCTGCTTCTGCGTCTCCCCTCCTCGGGTCCACCAACTGATCTCAGTAGCTGTGCAGAGTTATTACTGTGGCAGTCGGCTTTTGAGGTGGGTGGGAATCTTCTAGTGAATACCACCCTCGGAGAATACCTCTTCACTAAGTCCAAAGCTTATTATGGAAATGCTGGTCATATGCGGTGGGAATGTCAAATTGGCAGGGGAGTCTTCTCAGCACCTGGAGCAAGCACTGCAGTTAGCAGGAAGCTCCCCTTCCAGAATAACCTGTACAGGATCAGGAACTTTCTTGCCTCTTCCAAGACTGCATTTCAAAACAGAGACTTGCATGGTGCTTTTCCTGGGCTAACAGACTCTAACCTGCCATGGGAGAGGCCTCCTTTTGTTCAGATGAAGCCCAGAATGGGAGAATCTTTGAAACCTCATGCTTGAAAGGGGTGAGAGACAGTTTCATGCCACTGTGCTTCAGTGAACTGCCTCTCAGTGCATGGCAGTGGCAGCAATACGGTGAGAAACTACTTTGGTGAGCGACCTCTAATTAGCTTAGGAAATAGCCTCTGACTTACCATGAACTTGGCAGGCCTCAGGAGTCAATATCTCCTGTCACTTCATGGCCATGCTAGTGTGTAACTCTTTGGCCAGGCAGTGTGTTTAAATTGGTGTTGAATTGGGATTGCAGTGGATCAATGGCCTCTCCTGAAACCCTGTGAGCCTCGACTTTGGATCGATGCAGATTGGTGCTGGTCAGGCAGTAAGGAGCGGCACACCAGGACAGTTGAACTGAAGCTGTTGAAGGTGACAGCTGTTGTAACACCGGTGGAAATGGGTGTTTCTCCATTCTCTGGAGTTTCCTCTGTTTGTGGGGAAGCAAGTCTCCCTGCAGAATAAGCTCAGTTTGCTGCGTGGGAGATGCTCAGCAGCATCCGGGCCCTCCTTTCATAATACACCCTGGGACCTTGTGACAGAGCAGACTCAGCAAACGACTAGTTAATGTTTGATGTAAGGAACAGAGTTCGGGCCCTACCAACAAATTCTCTTTACAGGTGACTCAACAGGGCAGGAAGTGATTTCTATAGATAGGGAGTATCTATACCCAACACAGTGGAACAGTGTGAAATTTCCTAGTCACACAAGTATTGCATTGGGGAACTTGGCAGTTCAGCAGGGTTTTATATTGAATAATCATCCACAAGCAGGCATCAATGTCCAGAATAGCTGCCCTTGTGCTTCTGGGGCACCTAGCACTGATAGTAATTTTTTTTTTTTCCCTAAAATGATCTGGTTGGCTTACCACACAGGTCTGATGTAAAGTCTTTACAGTTCTCTTAGTCATGTGTGGGCAGGTATGCAAAGGTGTCTGTTCACGGAGAACACTGTAAAAAGAAGAGCAGCTGAAAGTGAAGGTTTCTTACTCGTAATGGACACTGTGAACAAGCAGCTAAGCTGTTCCAGGCAAGAAAGCAGGGCTCAAATTAGGCAAGAATTTTAGATTTCATTAACCTATTTTGCTTGTCCCTTTTGGTACTTGAATGTTCCCTAATGTATATTTCTCCTCTCCTTTCTGACTGGGTGGTGAGGTTAGATTTTTTTTTTGGATGCATGGAAAAGAGGGGAAGAAACTACAGCTGAAGAAAGACTAAGTTTAAACTAGATTCTGATAGATTTTAGGAGTGAATTTCAGACTGGTCAGCCTACTGCTAAAAAGTTGTGAGTCTGATGCAAATGAATTTCGTAACTGCTGCTGACGTTCTCCTGGCTATGATGTTCCAGCAGAAACATGCCTCCTAGGGGAGTTTGCAGTTGCACCCAGTAAAGCTATTCCTGAATTTACCCTGCTGTTCTCTGTTTCTGAGTGTCCCCTTGTCATCAGCACGATGCCAAGTATGAGAAGACAGGGAGGTCACGTTCTTGGTGGCTTGTGTCATTGCTTCAGATGCTGCTTCAATGGGAGATACCACTCGCTCCCTCTGAGCATCGCTGTAATTGTGCGGGGAGAGTTGGCTGCTGCAGCTGAATCTAAGTCTGACAGGAGGGAGCAGAGCCTGGTACAGGCTTCTTTCTAGGTGGGGGGAAGGTTGTGTTACACCCATCCCTTCCTCAGGGGACAGAGCTGGTACAGGCATAGCTTCAGATGGGGTGCGGGGGGATGTATTTTCAGGCTTGCTGAAATCAGGAGTTCTCTGCTCAGTCTCTTGAGGGTGCCAGTGCAGCGAGCTGTTCTCCACCCTGCTACCTCAGCCAGGCGCTCCAGCAGGCACAGGTTGGTGCGGATTGCATCTGATGTGAGGGTGGGATAGAGCTGAGTGCAATCTGTGACAGGAATTTGCCAACAAGGCAGCAATTATAGATATGGGACTGTATGTGTGAAGGGCCACTGCTGCTCCTCTAATGTATCTAGAAGGAATGACAGGAGCCATTTTAGGCTGAGACTGCTACTGTCTGATTTGTGTTGGGGGTTGGACAGCAGGGATCTTCCCTTAGTGGTACAACAAGATGAAGTCCAGAAGTAGACAACTGTAAATCTGTGCTTTACCCCTGGTTACTGCTGAGACAAAATGGTGCAAAAAGCATCATCTTTAGTCCAGGTCCTGGTCTGACATCACATTACAATGCTGATATTGTTATCTTGCCTCTTCAGGAAGCCAAGATTGCTTTCTTTAATAGGAGGTTCTTGGGTATTTGGCAAGTAAAGTATTAGGGTAGGCTGCTTTTTCTCAATGGATATTCAGAGAGCATCATCTGGGAGAGCTTCTGGCTCATTCTAGCTTCTGTTTCCTTATTAAAGTCAGTATGGATCACAGCCATGAGGTATTTCCAGAATAGAGATTGTCAGAGATCTAAAATTAACATGAAGACCTTCTTGTCCCAAGACACCAGTGTGTCTATGGATAGCTCTCTTCAGAAAAGCCTGTCTATCTGTCTTTGTGTGATAGCTTTCCCTTCCTGGTAGACAAAGACAGGCTTTCTGAGTTAGGACACGACAGTTTGGACTAGCTAAGCCCAATTTGGATGTTTCTGAGATGAAAAAGTGGGATTTCTTTAGTTTCCTCTGGCAGAGAAAAGTTTCACTAGCAGGCTTGGTCAAAGCTTGTCTGAATCCGTCTCCTAGCAGAAACGTGCTCATCTTTCCTCCCACTTCTGTCACAATCCCATCCAGGGGATTGGTGATGGTGGGAAGGAGCTATTACATCGGTTTTGAGGCTGTTTGCTGTGAGCACCCCAGCCCGAGCTCTGTGCTAGCTGGAAAGAATGACGCGAGGAAATCGGATCGCAGAGCCTGGGGAGAAGCTTTGCAGACCACCTGGCCTTCAAATTCCTGGCACCGCTCAAACCTGTCTCTGTAGGAAAACCATGTTTCAAGTCAAGCTCAGGTCACATGAGAAAATGAATTTGGCAGGAATATCATGAGTCCCTACTGATCTGCCAACAAATCCACCCCAAGCATCTTGCTCCGTGGCTCTATGCTTAGAATAGAGCAGCACAACTGACAGCGCAGCATAGGGGAGGGAAAAGAAGCACTTGCAGAAGTGCCTGGAGGTGGCTTCTGCAGGCTTTCCCGTGAGCCAGTGCTGCTGCAAGCTGACTTGCCTTAGCTCTGCGTTCCCCTTTTACAGAAGAATAAAAGGCAAGGACTGAGGGTGGGCTTGAAAGCAAAGGGAATTAAGGCATTAGGAAAAAAGACGTTCCTCCTTAGCTTCCTGTGTTTCTACTGTCCTAGGAAGGCTTCAGTTCTCCTGGGTGCTGTTCAGTTACTCAAAAAAAAATGTACAAATGTAGGGACAATTCATACTTCTGTGCCCACCTGACCTCCTCTGACATCGTTAGTAGCAACTGGTGAGATGTTGCCATGTGCATTTAAGTGCCATTTTGTGCATTGTTTTTCCCAAAATATCTCAGCTTCGGAGCAAGGTGCATAAAGAAAAGGAAATTCAAAATGACTCTGGCACAATTATAGTAGAAATAAGCAGCTATCTTGCTTAATGCAGATGCCATGATGGGAAATATAATCCCATTTTCTCTTCTTTTTTTTTTTCTTCATCTTTTGTGGTAGGTGCTCCATTATCATCTTTATGTGGGATGCTTAGAAATTTTATTGTGTTCAGCATATCTGGGAATTGGGATGTCTCTTTATTACAGAAGGCAGAAAATTTTGAGATGGGCTGTCAACAACTTGCAATGCTTTAACGTCCCTTCAAGGTGACTGGATGATGTGGTTTGCACAGAAGTGCCCCTTGGGGCAGGATGGCTGGAAACACAGGACTTCCTGTTCAGGCCACAAATTTTTGAAATATAAAGGCCTGAAAGCAGATATGTAAATCAACCTCTCTCTATGCATAAGCACAACTATGGAAGGGCCCTGATGTTCAAGGTTGCTGCTGTATGATCTGTGGGCACTCAAGGCTGAAACCCTGAGCTGTGGTGCTTCCTAAAGGAGCTGAGTAACCACACGTTTGAATAGCTTTCCTTTAAATTCCTGAACACGACTGTATATGTGTTTGTTTTGTTTTCCTTTGGATTGCCTCACCCAGTGCCCTCCTGTCTTTGTGAGGATAGAAAAGGACAGCGGGCAGAAGTTGTGGCATGCCTGAGGTCTGGAATCTGAGAGCTGAATTCTCATCTGTTGTCTGTATGTGTGCTGGGACTGTATCTGCTCCATCACTCTCAGGGGGTGGAAGGGTCTCTGGCTTGTTAGGGGGAAGTGCTTCTGCTCCCAGTTTGCACTGATCAAATATGTAAGTAGCAGAAGAAGGTACAGCAAAGGTGCTGAAGGAGCCAAGCGATTTCAAAAGCGGTCTGGTGAAAGAGCACCTGCTTGAACACTGAGCGAGGCATCCTCCGTCCCTGTGCGGGTGGGGGAGGTGGGTGCCAGCAGTGGTTCAAAGAGGGCTTGTACACTGGGGGTGGTTTTCAAGGTGAAAGCATCAATTTGCCAGTGCCCCCCCCCCCCCCCCCCCAGATTTGAAAATGCTAAGGGGAAGGGGCATCAAGACTTGCACTCTGCTCAGACCAGCACTCTGGATGCCAGAGCAGGTAGCCTGCTGACAAGGGAGTGAAACTGTGTAGCTAAAGCTGAGACAGGCAGCTGTCAGCAGTGAAAAGGACAAGACAGAGGACTTGCGTAGCAGGGGGAGAAGCCCATGAAAGTTTTTCCTTAGGGCCTTTGCCTGCATGTACCTTGCTGCCATTGAAGCTTTCTCTTACAATCTTGGACTCAGATTTTTTCCCAGGAAGGGCTGTTGGCCCTCCCTGCGTGGAGGGTTGGAAGAGGAGAGCAGAGGGATGGCCGGGTCCAGCTGGAGATGTCCTGGGTGGCTCCGCACACCTATTTCCAGACGAGCCACCTGATGGTGCTGTTTGTTCAAGTTCCCGGCCGAGGTGGGTCCTCCCTCGCCTGCAGAGCTGCGGACCTGGTGGTAGAGCTGCCTTATCGCAAGGCGTTTAATTAATAAATAAATGGTAAAAAAAGGTCTGCATCGCCCACCTGGCTCCGGCGGTGGGAGCTCACCTTTCTATGAGGCCCCCAGGCAATAACAGATGGGGTTTTTAAGAGAAAGCGCCTTGGAAAATGTCTGGGGGAGGTGGTGAGGCCTGAGTACTTCTACATTTTGTGGAGGCTGACAATTGCTTGCTAGGTTTTCCTAATTTATTTTGCATTCTCCTCACAATTTCCATTGTGGAGCTTTCCCGTACGAGGATTAACCATCACAAGCGGTGCAGTGCAGCGCTGGCAACCTCCCTGGAAATCACGCATCCTGAATAATGATGAGAGCTGAGAGCAGAACAGAAAAACCCACCCTTCTGGTCCCTAAATCAGCACCGGGCTAACACCACCTCAGACAAAGAGCAGTGCTCAGTGACACCCCCCATTCCCACAGCCTGCCCCTCTTGCAAAACTGGCACCCTCTCTGCAAGCATCAAAACATGCATGCAAGGTGAGAAATGCGAACTGTGGGGATGCTCCTGCACAGCACCAGGCATCTATTGGGAGGACCCGGCTCCTTGTTTACCCTGGAGGGTTGCAGGCTTGTGTTTGCCATCTTAGATACCAAGCCCCTCAGTTAAGGGCTAGTGTGGTGCTTTGTGGTGTAGGTGGAGGGAATGGGGGTGACTGGTATGAACCACCAGGGCAAACATGCGGGGAGAACAAAGCAGCTCACCCTGCTGCCTCACCTGCTTACTCTTTGGGTTGTGATAGAGGGTAGGGAGTAAAACTTAGCCCAGGTTGCTTCACTCGCTCCTGCCACGGGCAGCAGTGCCCGTGGATCCCTCTGAAGAGAACAGGCTGGCTCCTCATTTGTTTCTCGCTGACAGGATGATGTGTCCAACTAGATTTCTTTTTGTTTGTGTTTGCTGCTTGTCTGTGCTGACAAAACACGCGTAGTTTGTAGCTCCCTTGCTTCAGCTGGCTGCTGTTCCATTTTAATGCGAGGCGCTTCATCGGAGGTCATTTACTCAGTATGTTGCTGGGCCATTTACAAATATGAGCTGATGAATATTTCATCATCATTCACCAGGAATTCTGTTGAAGTGTAGAGCTTCGTGGCAGTGAGTCAGTACGTGATGCGCTCAACCTGAAATTGTTTCCTTGCTGTATCTCATCAGACGTGCTAATTGCTGACGTTGAAGAGGTAAAGTTGGTGGAAGGGGAAGGAATATGTATGTGCATTAATATAACAGTAATGCTCTTTTACCTCACCTTGATTCTACTTAAATATCCTTGGAATCAGGACTGCTCAGGGGAAGGAGCTCTTTTCGATGAAACGGCAGGAGCAGCCATCTCTAAGCGCAATGTTCACTCTAAGCGCAATACCCAGGCTGGCTTCCCTTCCCTTCCCTTCCCTTCTTCCCTTCCCGCGGTGCCACACCTCCAGGAGGGAGGCTCTCTTCGACTCCCTCTTAAGTGCCAGGAAGAAGGAGTGCTTGCAGCCGAGTAGGTGGTGAGACCAATTAATCCTGCTGCAAAACATCCTAGTAGAAGCAGGGCACAGTGTGCAGGGAACACATGCCGGTGTTAATGCCTGCTTGAGACTGCAAAGAGCCTGGAGCAGTAGTTCTGCAGAGGGAGACCCAAGCTATTTGCCTCCAGGTCCAGCAATGATTCAGGCACCAGCTTCATTAGGTATTTTATTGCTGAGCCAGCTAAAGAAAACAGGCTGGGATAGAGTACCAAAGTTGACAGCAGGGGTCTGTAAAGGTAGTTTCCCCAGCAGCTGCTGGCTGAGAGGGAGGATGTTGCTGTACCATGGCAGCAGAGCAGCAGCAGAAAGTCCCAGCTGGATGGTGCAGATGTGCTGGTGGCAGTGCCTCCTGCCGCACGTGCTGGCTAGGGAAAAGCCAGCAAGAAGGTGTTCCCCTGTTACAGTGTTGTTTATGCCACTATAAAACAGTCTGCATTGCACTCCTGCATACCTGGCCTGTGTGGCTTTCATGGTGAATGATGTTTCACTCTGATAACTAGTGCTATGGAGGAGAGCACAGGCTCACTGTGTTTCACCAGTGAGAAAATAATCTGACCAAAGAGGTCCTGTAACCATCCAAGCTTCCTCAGCCCTCTCCCTTGATGGTAGTTTGGAACTAGGCTCTGCTACTCTTCTGAGAGTGGAAAATGAGATAGGCTCTTCTCTATGCTTTTCCATCTCAGCTTGCTCTGCGCTATGTCCGCGCAGCTCAATACCGGCTTTGCCTGGCACAGCGCACGCTTGTCACAGAATCACACAGAACCACAATGCTGGAAAAGACCTTTAAGATCATCAACTCCAACCCTTCCTGTCCTATGCTAAACCATATCTCTGAGTACCTCATCTACCCTTTTTTAGACCACACTCATGCCACAGGCTGCCCCACGCTGCAATCCTGGGTGGGCGTCGTGCTTTGTCTGAGGCTCTTGCTGATCAGAGGCAGGCTGTGGAATCTGGGCTGATGTGGACTTCACATTGTGTTTCTCAGTCTGTTAACTTTTTTGGGACCAAGCAGGAGTTTTGTGCACGGTCTAGTCATTGCTGTTCAAAGGAGTCTGTTGAGAGCTCACAGTACATGAACTAGACCTCAGCACCAAACTGCCTGCCTGGAATGAGCTTTAATCTTGATGATCTGTGGAATTTTTACTTTGGGGTCATCTTTGTTTTGTTTTTAAGATTCTGTGAAGTCTCTGCAGCATGGACAGTCCATCACTGTGCTGTTCCAGTCTGCCTGTGTTTATATAAATATATTTATATGGTATGTTTTCTCTTACTGTATGTTTTGACACAGTTTTGGGAAGTACCCTGGGAGAGATCTGGTTATCCTAGGTACAGCGTCATAGCTGTCCTTTGGTTCCTGGGGCTGGCTCCACTCAGAAGGGGCCCAAACCCAGTAAGGACAGTGGGAACATCTGCTGTAGAAGAAGGGTTAAACTGGGATGGATTTCTTGTGACTGGAAAATTTAAATCTCTGTCCTGCCAGAAGCTTTGCAAATATGTCTGGTAAAATCAAACTTTTTGACTCCTTTAAACCCCTCTGTACTTCATCTCTACTTTTTGGAGTATATTTTAGAAGTTTTTTCTTTGTGGTGGTTTTCTTTTTTTCTTTTTAAACTTAACTAATGTCTTCACATTTTTTAGAGCTGGTACCCTATGATACAAAGTGCCTGCTGAAAACTGCTGAAGGGCAGGCCAGCTTGTAAAAGGAACATACTGTCTGGAAGTTAGGGGTATGCGAAATTGTTGCCAATATTCATGAAATGCAATAAAAGCAGGCAGTGTGGAAAAAATGTGAGGGTGTCCTAGACTCCATCATAGCCTTTAATAGCTGCCTTAGTAGACTTTGAAAAATATAATTGGATTTTTAATTTGACTAACTGTAATGACAGAATGAGAGTGATTCTGTAGCCAGTTCTTCTAAAACAGCTCGATTAACCTGTAGATCTTTAAAACATAATTAATAACTTTCTGTAGATTGAGACTCCTTTTCTCTGGGGGTGCAGGCACATGTGGGTGGTTACTGAGAATACATGGTACTCTAATCCCTTCTTGCTGTCTCTTTTCCACTCTCTTTTTCTGATGTACACAGATATTATGGGCCAAAATTTGCCACTTCTGTCATCCCAGAAATAAACAGGACTAGTCATAGGGCAGAACATGACTTACTACAAATACAAGTGATGGAAACTGTACTTGAAGAAGGAACAAAAATTTTTAACTAACTGTGTTAGTTTCTCAAGTGGAGAGCAAATGAATGAACTTGTGTTATGCTCTAGGAGAAGAAAGAATATATTCCAGAGAAATTTGGTGAAGAGAGGGCAATTACAATGGAACCTGCTATTTTAAGGCAGAGTGTCTAAATTTTGATTTGGGGTAGGCTTTCTCAGCAGCATAGCTGACATTTCCCAGTTTTTCACACTGTGATTTTACAGTACTTCAGCCATGAGTTAAGTAAGTTCAGATACTGCACAAAAGAGTAAATCTAGCAGACTTCACTTTTTACTTGGAAAGTAGATGTTGCACCTGTCTGTGCCCTTCATTAGTCACTTTTCTCACCAGATATGGCTGCAGAATGCTCTGTCAGTCCATCTGCCAGCTGATCTCTTTGCTTATCCATCTCTTAAGGAAGCCTACACTATGGGAACCATCAAATGTATTTCAGATCTTAGTGTAAACTGGTCTGAGCCCTCCCACTACTCTTGACTGTTTCCAGGACAGTGGTTGGGTGGTTGGAACAAGATATACAAGGAGAATCAGAGGAAGGATGAGAGGCAACAGGCACAAGTTGCAGCATGAGAAATTATAGCTAGCTGTGAGGAAGAAACTATAAGAAGCTGCCCAGAAACAATGTGAGATCTCATCTTTGAAGGTAGTCAACCTTGGAAGTTGAACTAGATGACATCCAGAGGTCCTTTTGTAGTTAAATTCTTTTGTGGTTCCATGATTTTGTGCAAGAGTTTGAGCATATGTCTTTCACAATCTGTACTCCCTCTGTAATGCACCAGAAAGAATTCCCAGCATCTTTGTGTGCCCTTTTAGAAACAAAACTCCCTCAGGACTCTCCATACCATGAGTAGCTTTGTTGCAGGCTGCCATACCTCATGCCATGCACAATGAATTTTATCTTTGCCTGTGTTTTCCTGTATATGGAAATGTCTGTTATACCCACCTACAGCTGAAAACATCTTCTGCTTTAATGCAGAGCCTGAAACAGTAGAAAACATACAAAAATTAGGCCTGTTTCATTCAAGTGCTTCCCAGGTATTTCCTTGTGCTCCTCAACAGATTCTCATTGGAATTCTTCCTGTGGCAGGTGTCTTACTAAGCGACTTGTGGGGGAGGGTTCTTCTCTTCACCAACAGATCTCATTGATGAACACTCTCCTCTTTCCCCACTGCAGGTTCAGGCCACTAGGTTTAAATAGACTGCAAATAACCAATATGCTGACTAAAGTGAAATGGACAAACTGGTTTGGGTCTCAAGAGGTTGAAATGAAGATCTGTGGTTTGGATCATCCAAATCCTGTTTAGTCCATACCAGTGTATCTGAATAGGATGCAGGGCAAATAGGAATTTTTACTTAAACTTTGAAAAAAATCTTCTCTTACTCCATAGCAGAGACGAATTACAAAGGACTCTTATGGTTTGACCCTGGCTGGAGGCCAGATGCCCACCAAACCTGCTCTATCACTCCCCTTTTCAGCTGGACAGCAGAGAAAATATATACTGAGAGGCTCAGGAGTTGAGATAAGGACAGGGAGAGATCATTCCACAATCAGCATCATGGGCATAACAGACTCAACACAGAATAAAGGAAAGAAAACTCCCTAATTTATTACACTACACTAGACTACACACACTGTGAGACCAGATCTTAAAGCACCTCCCCCGAAGCCTCCCTTCTGAGCAGACTGAATTTTAGTCATGATTTTGCTCCCTTCTTTCCCCCTATTGTGGCATGGGGACGGGCAGGGAATGAGGAATGAGCTGCTTCTTAGCTGGGAGTGGGGGGCATTCTTCACACCCTTCCCCTGCTCTGGTGTGGGGTCCCACCCACAGGAGCCAGTCCTTCATGAACATCTCCAGTGTGAGTCCTCGTTCTGCCATGGTCTTCTCCACAGGCTGAAGAGGAATCTTTTTGGTACTGGGGGCGTCTCCTTCCCCCTCTTCTTCACTGCCCTTGGTGCCGGCACAGCTCCTTACATCTTCTCACTCCCTTCTCTGGTGGCAAAAGCAGTTGCTAGTGGGGTTTTTTTCTCCTAAATGTGATTCCCAGAGGTGCTGTGACCATCGCTGATGGGCTCGGGCTTGGTCAGCAATGACTCAAGCCTTGAGCTGGCTGGTGTTTGCTCTGTGGGGCCTGCAGAGAGCTTCCGGCTGCTGCATGCAGAAGCCACCCATGCAGCCTCCCTCCTCCACCAGAACCCAACCATGCAAAACTACAACTCTTTATCCACAAGTCTTTCATGTTTTCACAAAATTGTAGGATAATTCTGGTTGGAATTGATCTTGAGAAGTCTGTGGTCCCACCTTTTGCTCAAAGTAGGGTAGGCAGTGAGGTTAGACAAGGTTACTGAGGACTTTTCTCATTTGGGTCCTTAAACCATCCAAGGACAAAAGCTGTACAACCTCCTTGGAATATGACTCTTTCATAGAGGTCAGTTGTTCCAAATTTTTTGGAAAAACATCTGTAAGCTGAAGCCCTAGTTCAAAGGAGTATGTCGCATTGTCAGCAGAGATCTGTAAGCAACCCGACTACTGCTTGAATGTCTTTAAAATGTCCTCCAGCTTTTCCTTTGTAAAGTGGCTCCAGTAACGCTGGAGGTGCCAGAACACTGTATCCTTCTTCAAGTTGTAGCTGAACTTCAGTGCAATCACAAGTGTTGGCACTCTTTTTGCCTTCAGCCCTGGAACACATCCAGTTCTGGACAAAGTCACACTGGCTTTAAAATCCAGCACTGAACTCTGGAGGCAGCATGGGTTTTTGGTTAATTTGGAGAGACTGAGAAAAAAACAATTGCTGAAGGGCACTCTCTTGTTAACAGTTGGTAAAGTAAGAGAGTTGACATTTTTTCTTTGAGATCTTATGCAAAGATATGTTAATTTTGAAACTTCTTTGCAGAAGCTGCTGTGAGCTGGGAACACTGCAGCGTATGCCAGCTTAGCAGAAAGATGCCACTAGTTACTGAGTTTGACCCAGGAGTTCCTGGTTGAAAGATTATGGCCTGCCCTCTGTGGGAAGCCAGACAACTGTCAGGTTTTGGATCTGTGAAGGTCCTGAGCACAGCATAAGCACTTGCAAAGTCCCCTTTGGCCACTTTCATGAGTTATCATGAGTGAGTGGATCTGTGGTGGGGGTGTAGAAGAACAGTGTGGTGAACTGTGTCTGACCTTATACCAGTCGCAGAAGGCTTATTGGAGCATCTGCTCCAAATGCTGACAAAGACTAGCTAGTTTTTTTGATAAGATGGAAAAGTTTCTTGCTTCTTTGTCCCTGTCTCCTTTTCTATGGACTTGAACTTGATGAAGCACCTTTTCTGGTGCTTTGCTGGGTCAACTTCAACAGGATACATGAATTCCTGGCATTTATCTTGATAACAAATGCCAGAAAAATAGTAAATCAATATTTAGTAATTTCTTCTTAATACAGTTCTCCCATGTGTCTGCTCACAATATTCAAGGTCACCAAGTGCTGTTCAAAGGCATGGGAACAGTAAAATCTGTGCTCTGAATGCTATAATATACTGTGTGTTCTTAGGTTCATAGGTTGCTTTTGAGGCCTCCCCATGACAGTATGTAATAGTAATCTGAGGTACTCAAGTGGCTTCCTTGTTAACTTGAGCAAGTACAAGAAACAGCTTGTTTGAACTGATGCACATGTTTCCTTTTGATAATGATGCCCTCCATCAGCCTATTAATAGTAGAAGCAATTTTTAATTAACAGCTTCCCTGCAGCCCCTGTTGCCGCTCTGGTCTGGCTCTGAGCTCAGTCATGGTGGCTTTCTCTCATTTGTCCATTGCCATAGAGGGTTCTCCTTTTGTTCTGCTAGGAATGGCTGGTGAGCTGCGTTTTGTATTTTGGGATCAGTTAAGGAGATGTAACATTTAAGACAGTCCACAGCTTCCTGGTTTACTTCACTCATAAGGAAGTGAAGGAGTATAAGCCATCAGAAATGAGCGAACTGACACAGGCTCCGAATTTGAGGATGTTGGGGTACCTAGAAACTTAAATTTCACTGATAGGTAATGAGTGTTAGACTTGCAGATTCCTTGGGAGATGCTGTACCCAAATGTAAACTTTCCCTACACTCTAGTCACAGGACAATGCAGACAAGCTTAGACTCATTTTCTGCAAGGCACGACATAATTTTCAGCAGTAATCTAATTTTGTAGTGTACACTTGCCATTCTGTTTATTTTTTTCTGATCTTCCCCTTTCAAACTGTGTTGTTATATGGTTTTGCATGGTGTTCCATGTAGGGGGTCATTCCTTATGAGAGGGAGCCATCTGTGGTCACTGATCCTTGGATTTGTATCCCTGTAAGATTTGTGCAACTTAGTGCATCTCTTGTTTTGATCAACTCTCCCACTTTTCACATTGTACTCCAAGTTTCAGGCATATTAGTTATCTGTGTCTGTGCTGTCCCTACTTTTAACTTAATTTTGTGTTGCTTTTGTGTCACCTTTTGTAGATAATCTGCTAGTAAATTTGCATTTGATATCAAGCAAGTAAAACCTATTTGGGTAACCATAGGTAATTCCTGGTTTCACATGCAGAGAGCTGTGCTACAGAGCTGGTGGCTTTCATGATGAGCAACTTTTTCCATGTTGACGCTGCAAGTAATGATTGAAAAAGTTTGGAGACCTCGTCTCTGCCTATAAATACTCAAAATGAATCTTTCTTAGCCTCTTCTGAGGTCTTGTAACTTAAACTATGTGGTAAAATCTAACCACTGACGATTTATGAAGCTTGGGTAATGGCAATTTATTGACTTCAGTGTTCTTGCTCATTTACAAAGACAGTCAGCTGAAGGAGAAGCATTCATACTTTATTACTCTTCCTTGAACAATGACATTTTTATTTCTCAGGAATTGTTTTTCTTTTTAATTTAAAGGCAAAACACAATTCCCTTTAATTTGACATTCAGCAGAAGACTGGCCTGAGATTCTTTGAATTCCTTTTCTAATAATTACAAAATTTGCTGTCCGATCCCGCTCTCGAATAGCTGCAGGATTAAAGGTTGAAAGGCAGACTGCTCAAGAAGAATAAAAATCATTGCTGAGATGTGATTGTTACTATTTTCCTACAGCAAAATAGATATTTTTGACTGCTCCGTCACAAATCATCCTAATATCAGTGGATGTTATGCTATTACCAATACCTCAACAAAATAATAGGAACTGTTATGATAATACAGTTCTCAGAAAAGCTAAAGCCCCAAAAGAATTAATTCTGGCTAGGCATGTCAAGGACAACAGGAAAAACTGCTACAGGTATGTCAGTGCTGTAAGGAGGACGAGAGAAGATGTGGGCCCTCTCCAAAAAGAAACAAGTGACCCGGTTACCTGGAACATGGAGAAGGCTGAGGTACTCAGTGTGCCTTTTTCACCTCAATCCTCACCAGCAAGGGCTCTAGCCACACTGCCTAGGTCACAGAAGGCAAAGGCAAGGACTGGGAGAATGAAGAACCAGCCACTGCAGGAGAAGATCAGGTTCAAGACCATGTAAAGAACCCAAAGGTGCACAAGACCATGGGACTTGATGAGATGCATCTGTGGGTCCTGAGGGAACTGACAGATGAAGTTGCTAAGCCATTATTCCATCAAGTTCCCACTGACTGAAAAATGAGAAACATAATATTTTTTTCCTTCCTTAAAAATGTCTAAGGCCAGGCTGGATGGGACTTTGGGCTGCCTGATCTAGTGGAGGGTATCCCTGCCCATGGCAGGGACTTGGAACTAGATGGTCTTTGAGGTCCTTTCCAACCCAAACCAGTCTGTGATTCTCTGAATAGCAGAGCTAATTAAACCTGGACGTCCGTAAGTTTGTGTCCTAAAACTCCCAGCTCATGCAAGAGCAGATACCAGCCACCCAGCCATGCTAGTCTGGCTGAGTGTGTACGGGTTTGTTGGCTGTCTCAGGCTTGCTGGAATATATAGCGGCTGAGTTTTGCCTGCTTTCCCTTAATGGAAAGCACTAATTTTGGTCTTTCTTCTCTCTCCAGCTACCAGATCCCTGAAACTTATAAAAATATAATTATCTGTGAGACTCCAGCCCTTCTTTCAAATTTGGTTAAAATTAGCTAAGGAGAAAATTCACTAAAGGGAGCTGACAGACAGGAATCAGGCCAAAAATACATCAGCCATCGTGTCAGTTGCGTGTGTCATGGGTAGCTGTTAATTTCATACAGCATTCCTCCCAGACCAGCCTGTGGGTATAGCTGCTCTGGTGTCCAGGAGGTGTGATTATTCTGTGCCTGTTTCAGTGTAAAGCTACTTGGAAATGCTTCTTTCCTTCCAAGTGCCACTCCGAGCTGAGTGTCACTGCAGGCTCTCGGAGAGGGCTCAGCAGCTCGAGGTTTTCTGTTCCTTCTTGATTTAGGGGAGCATTATCTGGCTCCCCACAAGTCATGTGGGGCTGCCCCTATTGGCTTCCTTGCGGTTAAGTGCTTTAGGTGAAAGCAGCAGCTGGGCTGTAACAGCATGGGGCTCCCCTCTCTAAGAAGCCCCTGTCCCTCCATGAGCACCAGCGCTCTGTGCACGAACTAATGTTGGTTTGTTGTTATGGGCAGAAACAATCTCTCTTTCTAGAGCAGAGCTAGCACAGTAGCTCTGATGCGCTGTTCCAGCTGCATTTTTGACTCTGTGAGACTCAGTCCAGCTCCTCCGTTTTGAGCCTGTGTAGTGGAAGGTACATTTGAGTGTGCAGTGTGTGCTGTATCCAAGGTACAACACCCACTTGTGCTTGACACTGGCACCCCAATAGCATAGTATCTTGCACAGGCTCTGTGGAAGAGCTAGTTTTCATTGAGGGGGGTGTGTGTGTTACCAATTTTAGGCGCTACTGCTGCAGAAGACCCATATGCTTGGATTTAACTTTGTGCATGAGAGCGCTTCTGTTGAGGTTTGTAGCCATATTCATCTAAGCTCATTTAAGCTGCATAGGCTGTCCTGCCTGGGGGTCCTTCCGCAAGGTGTATTTAACACCCCGTGTCTGCAAGGGTACCGCAGCCACTAGTCTATTGGCATAAAGGAGATAGTAGTGTGATAACCTGCCTTTTCAAGGTGCCCTGCAGAGCTGAAGACTAAAAAAAGTATTTCTCCATTGCACAGTGCAATTTGGTGAAGAGATTTCAGAGAGCGCTCTAAACTAGTTAGCTGTAAGTACTGTAAGCAATATAGCTGCATTAGCACTGAGCTCAGCTAGGTAAATTAGCATTGTGCAGCATAGACATATCCTAAATTTCTGGTATGGTTTCCTCAGTGACACTTTTCCAAACCACAGCTTGAAAATAAAATATGATTTTTTTTTTCACCCCTCCAAAGCACTATGCTAGGAAAGCTTGCATACATTTTTTCTTTTTTATTATCTCACTATCTCCTCTTTTAAAATAAATTCTAACTTGACTGCCTCATTTTATTTAATTTTATTTTTTTGCTTTTATTGGTGGCATCCTCTCATTCATCTGAGCTGGGTTCTCCTGTAACCAAAGCTGTTTCAGCTGGGGCACAGGAGATACTGCCAATGCATTATGAAAACTATTGCTTCAGTTCCCTCATGACCTTGTGATGGAAGGCTAGACATGCTCAGGAAAGGAACAGAGACCTAACATCATTATGTCCCTATATAAATCTATGCAGTTCTGATCACACTGTCTCATATAGGATGTGATAGTCTCATATAGGACTAGAAAATGCTCAGAAAAGGGCAAGAACAATGGTAGATGCCGTGGTTTTTATAGTGTGAGGGTAAGTCATGCGCTGTGTTTCGGGGTAGCAGGGTGGTGTCATTGTGGGAAGACAGTTGAGGGGTGCCATGGAGGTCTGTGTGGAGGAAGTGAGTAAGGAACTGCTGTGGGCCACCACAGTGCAAGAATAACCGGTGAAATTCACTGGGGTAACTGGTTTAAAGGTCTTTGGAGAAGAACTCTCTTTACAGTGATTGATAAGCATGTGGGCAAGACCAAATGTTTACAAGGAGTTAAAATGCTGACATAGATGAAGGTGGTTACCTTGATGGTCATTCAGCAATGATTAAGGCATTTAGTAGGTGGAAATACAGAAGGTAAGGATGGGAGAATATGAGAGGATTATCCTTTATCCTTCTAGGATTTGTTGCTGGCGGCACTGATTAACCCATTAGGTTATTCTAGGTACTAAGTTGCCTCTCCCTGTGACAGCAAAGCCACCATTTTACACAGTGTAAGTTCTTAAGCTGAAGCTTTGAAGAGCAAGGGAGAAAAACGCTGCTGGCTGAGGTGTGTTTGCTCACTTGGTCTCCCCGAGGAAGAGCAGCATCGTAACTGTATCTGTTTGAAAAAATGGTAAGAAAATGAAAACTGCCATGGTGTGTCAGAGATTGATGCCTACCCTGACATACCTCCCCTGCATCCCACAGTCAGGTGCTTAGGGAATTCCTGCGATTAAGCAGAGCAATCCTGAGGTAACTTTAATCAATTACAGTGGCTATTTTAGACCCCTGTAAATTGGAAATGAGAGCAGGGAAGAAATGAGATACAGCTGAGATCATAAGAACCTGTATGAGGTTTCAGTTCTGCGCTGTTTAAACATCGTGTATGAGGTTCTCTTTCACACAACTTGCTAAGGAGAAGGTGCTTTTGCAAGGAGAGCCTTGGCACAGTAGGGAATGGACTACATTTAATACTTGTTGAAGTCTTATATAGCTAACTTTTCTTAACAGATTGTAGTTTTCTGTGGCATTTGCTTTAATGGCTACACAGTGATTTTTCTTCTTCCTGGCTCCACCATCCCAAGAATCCGATGAATGACTGTAGTGAAAATCATGGACCATTGGCATTTTTCCATCCTCCAAAGCGACACAAGAAAAAATTCTAAGCTTATGATTGGTTTATGGATTTTAGAGTGGGCTTCATGTTTGGGGGAGTAAATATGAAGATTCTAGGATAAGATAATTTCTGCCCATCTCAATACTCATTCTGAGGCAGAATGATTAGAAGAAACTGGACCGTGGGCAGTAAAATACAGGTTTCAATACACAGAGAGTGGAGTTGGCTAATAGGATAGCATGACTGACATAAGAAATCTGATCCCTGATCTTGGTTATGTGCAAGCAGTCAAAAATAGCGTTATTTTTGCTAGAAGAGTTTGTTCTGTCTCTGCCTTTATACCTGGCAGAGAGGCAGTAACTCCGAGGCACAAATCAGGAACTCCCACGCACAGCCCTTGATTGCTTCTTTTTCAACTCACCATGCAATTGCCATATGTGAATGTAGCAAGTGACACTTCCTAATGTAAAGTGCTGTCGCTTTCCTTAAAGTACAAGCTTAAATAGACTGTATGATTGTGTACATGAAATCAATACCAAGCCTAAAATGTAGGGAAGGATGGGCTTCTAGTAGGACATATGCCCTCTGCTAATAATGAATAAATAGCAGTTACTGATACTGGCAGCAGAAGGCTGAGGATTTGGATATTGCAGAAACCTGGGGTCCTGCGTGAGTGTGAAATAAAGCCTAGTGAATGTAGGATGTATTGAAACTCTGCTATGGTGGTCAAGTTGTCCCCATCCTTCTCTGTTTTAATCTTCTGCCTGTGCCTGTGCTGAGACAGTCAGTGTATAAATCAGGGCAGAGCAGCGGGTGATCAGCTGATCCTTCACTTGGTGCAACTTTTCCAGTGTGTTAAGAGTTATCTTTCACAGATTCTGTGAGCATCCCTGCAATATGTGTACAACATACAGAAGCTGTTTGCAGAGAGTGGAGGAAAAAAAGTGAGGCAGCCTGGGAAATGTCTCTTCTACACTGAAACAGCAGCACCACTTTCAAAGAAGATCCAGAGCCAGCCTGCACAGGCACTGCAGGGGTGAGTAAGATGGATTTGGGTCTGGATCTCCAAAGCACCGACAGGTAAATTACAAAGGGCAGAATCTTCATTACTGGTGATTTAGGAGGCATAAAGAGACACAACTTGATTTGTGGATCCCAAGTGGAGTTTTCAAGGCTGACAATTAATAATACGAAATCGCCTTGTAAACTGAATGAATCTGACACAGGGTCATGGAGAGAAAATTAAATTTGGAAGCACTAGTGCCATTTTTCTAGTTGTGAGAACAGGGTGCAACTGTGTTTGCAGATACCTTTCTATTTCTCTCAAATCTGTGCTTTTCTCCTGCCCTCCCACCCCAACATTCAAGCCTTTCTTTGGAGATTTGAGTATTTAACTTCTTAATCTTATAATTTCAAGTAACAAGACAGTTGGGTGACATTTTACAAGATGAAAACCATTGAGTCAGCCTCTCGTAACTACACAACTGTTAAAATCCCCGTATGACTAATCTCCAATTCCCAGCAGTCTACTGCAAATAAAATCATATATTGAACTGTGCTACTTTAATATCCCAAATAAAGCTTCCACACGACTTCCAGTTCGGGTCAGAGCTCGGTTCGCCTAATACCATGGTGATGTTTGTACAGATCACAGGCTGCATTAAATAAAACTCTCCCCATAAACGTTAGTGGGACATTTCATCAAGATAAACAGTGTATGAAATATCCTTAAAAATGCAGGGTGCTTGGCCTCCTGTGAAATGGTATTTAGGAAGATTAAGCCACAACAGTACTTCTGAAAGTGTAACTGATGGACTATTCTGAGGGGAGAGGGGGGAATTGAAAAAAAAATATTCCTTTGACTGCTGATTTAAAAAAAAAATTTAAAAAAATTCCCAGCTTCATCCTTTCAGAATTGCAGACAAAGGGCCCTTTAGGAAGCAGCTTTCTTGGTTTGCTCTCCAGACACAGGTTCCTGGGCCCAGGAGATCTCATTTGCTCTGATTCCTTTCCAACCAGTTGCTCACAGGTGATATTAGAGGATGCATAATATTTGTCATCTTTCACAGTTTCTCCATTAGCTTTCAAAATGATGGAATGAGTCCTGAGGAGGAGGCAAATGAAAAGATAACAAGAACCAAACCTGAGTGTTTGCAAAGAAAAGATGGGGCAGGGGCCATGCCAGTTTTTAATGGCATCCACCGACCCAGAGGTGGGCAAGAAGCTGCTTCTGGGCTTCCTGGGGACTGCAATTCATTGTGGTGCGGATTTGTGCAGGATCTTTCCTTTGTGTGAGAGAACAAAGCATGGCTCCTCTGCCTGCTTTCGGAGGGACTGGCAGCTCCCCCGGTAAGAGGTGTGGCAGGGCAAGAGAGGTTTGGGGATGGATCTGGGCTCTCAGATATGGAGGTGTTTGAGGATGAAGGTCCTGCCTGGAGGAGCCAGAGTGAGCAATAGGAGACTGGTACATGGTAAATGAAGATTGCACTGTGTATCTGGCTGGCTAGATCAGGAAGCCTGACCCTTTCCTTTACCCGTCTTTCAAAGAAAGGCAGTGGTACAATGGTTGTACATTCTGGCTCTGTAATATATATATATACACACACACTGTATTTCAAAAAAAGGCTTATATCTTTGCTAGCAGATGTGTTTCATTCAAACTGGAGTTTCAACAGTTTGTAAAAAAAACCAACCCTCAAATGTTACAATTTACTGTGCTGAGGAAGCTTCCAGAATGTGGTCAGAGCTGCCCTGGATGATACAACATCAGGCCCTGCATGTTTCTCTTAAATAACTTCACAAGCACTGCGACTTGGAGGGTGACCCATGCCACTGTGGCTTTTCATGGTATGTTTATTGTGAAATACATAAAAAGAGATCTTGGAAGCGCTGTGTGATGTACAGCCTGCATGATTGCCATCAGTGGTATGTTCCCAGGACACAACCTGGGAAAGGGGAATGCAAAAGAAACATTTGTCCCCTCAGAAAAGGCTCTGAACTGCTTGAGCCCGAGGGACAGGCTGAGGCTGCTCTGCAGATCAGAGCTCTCCTCTGCGCATGCAGCAGAGAGCAGGATCTGCCTTTGCACTTCTTCAGGCTCGGTACAAATTTGCGGTGCCTGCTTACCAGCTGGTGACATGAGGTGATGGCTGCTGCCCCTGCCCAGGGGGGAGGCCCTGCATAAAATTAATCGATAGCTGCACACTTGGCACCTTTCAGCCGATAAGCTAAAAAGGCACCGGCTCTGACTGCCCCCCCTGCTGTGGTCCCTTTGCATCCGGCTGGGGGGGGGGGGGGGAGGGGGAGAGGAGAGGGGGGGGATGCGCAGCACTGCCCACTGTGCTGCAGCTGCTTGGAGCTGCGGCAGCGCAGCACTTCGGGGCTGTCAGTCCAGCAGCTGCCATGGTCCCTGTGTGGATGCAGGCTTTTAAGAGGGGCAGCAAAATGTCAGGGATTTTAACTGCGCAACCTGCCCTTGGTATGCAGACCAGAGTCAATGTGCAGTACACAAATATGGGTAAGATGATGCAAATAAGCACACAGAAAGACAGCTCCACCCCTCCCAAGAAGTTTTGCTGGGTTTAATTGCAAGAGGGGATTGATTTTTAGTATGTATGTTCATTTCTGATGGCTATGCATGCAGTGGGCTTTCACCTCCTTGTGACAGATGTGACCCTCAGTCTGTCCAGGGTAGTGGCAGTGTTTTCATTCATTCCTCTGCTTTGTGCTGCTATTTTAATATCTTTTTCTTAGCACCCTGCCTGGTCACAGTGCCCAGCTGGAACTGCGTTTTCTTGTGAGCTGTTTTCCTACCACTGCTCAATAGATGAATAAGGCCAGGCAGCAGGACTACAGCCTGGTCCCCATTAGACCCAGGGAATAGCATCTCTTCTCACATCAGATGCAAAAGTCTTAGGAATCATCTTTGCCATGACACTGTTCTCCCATGGAGCAGATCCCAGCATAATGGCGATTATAGTGAGATGCTGAGAGAATTGAGATGTACCTGCAGAAAGAAAGGAAAAACTTTGAAGGCTGACATGACATAAACATTTTGATTCTGTTCCTCTGTGTCTCTTCGGGTTTCTACTTTGCCTTTGTCACTCTTGCATTTTTCTGAGACCATTTATGCTCCTGTGAAAATCTAACTTGATCCTTTTCTTGGAAGTAAATATAGTCTAGTTTAATCAACACTTGTCAGATATTTCTATTTAGAAAGGGAATAGAAAAAGAAAACTCTTTTGTTACATAAAACAAATTTTGGTATCCCCCTACCCTCTGGCTCTTTAACAACTAAAATGGCTTAGAGCAGGAATAAATAATTCAGTGTGAATATATTCTTGGAAGAATAGGTTTCTCAAGATCTGAAGTTAGTTCTTACGTGGTAGTGTTTTACTACCTGCACATCTGGTGTGTTTTGTGGGACATCGAGACTCAGGTCTGTGTGCACATTTTCACTTCCTAGGCTCAGATGACAACCAAAATTTTGTCTCACTTAGAGGTTTGCAGCTATTGCTTCTGTTTCATTGCAACTGAAATTCAGGAGACAAGTGAATTGCTTATTGATCTTGTGCTATAGCTGCAAAAGGTGCAGCTTGTCATCTGCACCTTGGTGGGGTGCTCAGGCAAAGAACCATGGTTCCACTCTTACCTGCTGCTTTCCCTACCCCCAGGGGCAGGGACCTTTCTTCCCCTTGCTGCTGCTCGTCCCCACAAGAAACAGGAACTACCTATGTCTGGTTCCTGGCACTTTGGTCTAGACTATTTACAAAGCTTGTGAGGTTGACAAATAAACAAAGCTATTAAGCTTCATGTGGCTATTTTTACTTCTGGAGATGTGCTGTTTCATGACTTTCATGTGTCTGTTTTTGAAAAGTAAGGTTCTGATGTTGGTGGCTACAAAAAAGTTTGGGAATGAAATCTCATCACTGTGAAAAATCCAAAGACTAATAAATCTCAGAATTCATAATTCTTTTTTTTTTTGTTCTATTTCTAAAGCAGTCTGAGGAACTGAGTCATTAATTTTGAATGCTAATGGCTGTCGAGTCCTGGTGAGCAGGCTGGGTGTGCACTTCCATGAATCAGACATGGCTGAATTAAATACTGATCAGAAGATCTAGAAACCTTAAGGAAAACTGCTGCACACGTGGGTTTTATTGTAGGAAACCTTGTCACTATGCTATTGAGAAGCTTTTCAGCTAATGAAGTGTGTGGATCACTTTCATGACATCTGGACAAACATGTAAAATACTGTGTGAAAGAGTGGGATAAAGATAGGCAAAGACCAAGACCAGAAAGTTGTTAATCTTGTATCTACATTTCCTGGGGCAGCTCACAGGTAGGTGGGAGATCCCTTTTGTTCTTGCCTGTGACTGCATCAAGGCTAAGTTGTGTGCCTAAACAGCTCTGCTTCTGGTATTTTTGAACATTGCTTTTTATAGTTCTTTTGACAGCTTGCACATGCTTTTACCTGCTTCTCTCCAAACATATGGGGCCTCAAAGGCATGGAAACTAAAAGTCCTTCAAGTTTTTAATGTTTTTCATCTCCCTCCCCTCCTTTTTTATTTTTTCCCCAAAATAACAATAGAAAATGCCACAAGGAAATCCCATCTTGCTAAGTCTTTGTTTCAGCTGCATTCATTGAAGAACTGCTATGAAGCATCTGATCACATCAGAGCATGTTTTCCAGCAACATCCACGCAAATGATCCCAAGTGGAGATTTCTGTGCCTGGTTTTCTGTGCTAAGGGTAGCAGTGTGGAATAGCAGCTGCTCCTCATCTTTCCCACGTTTTGCCACATGTCTTTGAAATGTAGAAAGTTCACACCTGTGAACATGTGGAGAGCCAACAGCTGTTGTAACTGAGATGCTTGAGGTGAGTGCTGTTGGAAGCAGTGACCTACCTGAGTGCCAGTGTGGCACTTAGCATACACAGGTTCTATAGAGTAGTTTATGTTTAATGCTAGGTTTGATCGTTTCTCACAGCAATAGTAGAGCAGTAGATGTGGCAGTAGGAAGAGAAACAGTAAACTTGAGTGCAATTAGAAGCTGATTTCAGTGGATGTTCTGCTGCTGGAAGAAAAGTGTGAGAGATGACAGTGCAGCAGTCTGTCAGCTACCTTTCTTCATTAACTTAGGCTGCATTAAAACACAGCTTTTAAAAATAAAGTTCAAGTAGCCAGAGCCTCTGTGTGGAAATTCATTTCCTCTGGAAGCTGGTTTCACGTAACTCATCACCTACTTGACTGCACATCTGTCACTGGTGACAGAAGTGCTTGACAGAGCTGCTGGAGACTGGGCCATGTGATGGATAGAGCACAGCCCGCGTTCCTGGGATGCTTCTAGCATGGACCTCCTGAGGTGGCAGTAAATAATAAACAGCTGCAGGCCACCGTGGGCGCTTTGTCCGGTGTTGCTGAGCTCATCGTTGGTCCATGAGAGGAGGAGATCATGTAACTATATAAACCCATGAGGTAATTACATGGAGAAAAACCTTTTGGCTACCCATCACTGTTTCTGAGCTGTTACTCTGCTGGTTTTTTTCTCACATGTGCATGTGGGTGTGCAATGTTGGACAATGAAACAGGCCTTCTTCCCAGGGTGGAGATGACTTTTGAGGACTTCATTGGTGTGGTGGAAGTACCTGTTGGCCATTGATGCCTCACCAGTTTCACTGACAAGAGGAGCCCTGTGGTGCTGCCCTTGGCTAAGCACCCAGCCCTGTCTGGTTGCAGGGGAAGATGTTTGGCTGTGAGAGCAGCGGTCAGTGCCAGAGCAGCTGTTTCATGTCTCCTCTATGGGAAAAGGCCGTGGGTCACATGAATGTTAATTTCTGTAAGAAGCCTGTAATAAAGGTGCAAAGTGTTGCTGTTCACAGACTTTTTTTTTTTTTTTCAAAAGTCACATCTTTTACTTGAAAAGGAACTTGCAAAGAACTAAAAAAAGAAATTTGTGATCTGTTTTTGTGGTGTATAATGATCTATTCTTTTTTCTCCCCTTTTCCTCTGCTCTCCTTCTTCCTTTTTCTATTCCTCCCTAGAAAGGTTAGGAGTTTCCCCAGCTCTTATTGTTTAAGAGCCTGTCATCCAGCCTGTAAATGCTGGATTTCAGTGCTTCCTCTTGCTGGAAGAACTGAGGCTCTGAATCATTAATAAGGCTACCCTTTGTGCCAAATGTTTGTTTGTGATTAATGTTAAGCAGATTTAAAAGAAAAAAAAAAAGTCCTCTCTACTAAAATACTTATCTGGTAATTTTATTCCATGAAAATGTATGTTTGGACAACTCTATTCACACACGTTTGTTGGCTCATTTGTTGCTTAGTTGTTTTGATGTTTTGGTTTGTTGGTTTGGTTTTTTTTCTGCCAGAGTGTACACCAAAGAATTTTTACTCTTCTTTCCTTACCACTCTGCTTGGATGCCTGCATAGTGATGGGAGACAACATTTGTGTGATCCCAAAGGTGAAGTTGCATGTTATGGCTGAGTCTCACAAACCACTTACATCGGCTTGAGGGGTGGAGATCCTCTTCCTTGTCCTTCCTACCCTTGCTTTTGCTGCCAGCTGTGCAGTCTGGTGCTGACTCTGCAGCTTAAACTTTTTACTGAACCAGCCTCACCTCTGTCCTGGCAGAAAGCTCAATTGCTTTTTCTGGAATAATTTGCTGCTGGATTACTGGGTTGTACCAATTTCCAGAGGCTCCCAGCTAGCACTAGAGCTGGTGGAGGGTAAGCAAGAGAGCACATCTAAGTGATGTAGTGGTTGTAGGACTTTACCTTTTCATCAGTGGCAGCAAAATGGTGAATGGGCTCAGCCACCCTGTGCTGCTTCTCCACTCATTGATTCAATGATTTTGAGGCATCATCACTCATCACTTGAGCCATAGTAAGTCATAATATGTGAACTCTCATCCGGCCTCAGGAAGGAAAGGTGGATGTGTTTACATAGAAACTGTTCTGAACATTCAGGTGAGATTAGTGTTCCTGCTGTCTCTCTAGCCACACTTCAGAAGGATGAGGGCTGCTCTTAGAGCAACTGATCTCTGGAAGCGGTGCATCCCCTTGGGGGTGGGGGGGTGGGAGTGTTCCTTCAGGGAATTTCTTGAAGTAGAGAGAGATGTGGATTTCATACTTCCAGATGTTTTTTGATAGTGATTTGTTTAGTCTTGAGGCGGGGAAAAATGAAGGAGAGATGCTGACCTTGGAAGTGGAAAATCGGATTAACAAATACAAACAAGGAAGAACTGCAGAAATATGAAAGACAATTCCAGTGGACCAACTCCTGTTAATCTTGCCACTCCTGTTAATCTTGCCACTCCTGTTAATCTTGCCATACTTTAATAATTTCATCTCCATTGCCCGGCAGTTACATCCCAGTATCTCCCAGTTCCCTCAGTACAGGCAAATGAGAGGTATCAGAGATCTCCCATGGGAAATGACACCTTTGTTAGGCTTCAATCTGGGTTGGTGCCACACACAAGAAAAAAAGCAGGAAGGGCTTTAATAGTAAAATAGAGAGCACTGGCCCCCTGAGCAGCATGAACATTATGTTGGTAGATGGGCACCACTGCCTTTAATATGTTATCTTTTTCCATTAGAAGGCTGTTTAAATTTTTAAGTGGTGCACAAGCTCATAAGGGCTTTTACTGTGTGGGTTCTGATTTTCATGTGGGTTTTGAATGTGTGGGAGAAGCTGATGCATTAAAAACTGCTCATGAATCTCCTCTATTTCCAGTCTTCCCCCTGGGAACTATTGATGGTCATTTCATCTTTCTTATGTGACTTTTAAGATCTTCAAAAAAAAAAAAAGGAAAAAAAAAAAGGAAATGGTTTTCTGGTTACTTCCCTGTGGGATATCATACAAAGAAATACCAGGGCTGAAAACAAGAAGTAGAACATAAATTCCAAACAGCTTAGATTCAATTAAACCCACACTCAGGATCCTCAAAATTTATTTTGATGTAAGTCACAAATAAAGTTAAGTCCCAAAAAAATAAAGAAAAAATATAGCAGAAATAAATACCAAATTTTGTATTGTGATTTGGGTTAAGAGTACTTAAATATTTGTGCTGATGCACAATATATCCAGCTATATGACTGGCTTAGAGCTGTATTAATGAATTATGGGTCTTACAAAAGATCTTTTTTTCCCCCTGCCAAATAGACTTCAAATCAGTCAGCATGTTTCACTTTGCCCCTTCTTCTAATCAGAATGATGCATATTCAAAAATATCTTTTCCCTCGTGTTTTGCGGCTAAAGTTATTTCTAATTTGCTTTAAAACTTGTTATAGGTATGGAGAGAAGCTTCCCTGAATAGAGAAAATGCTCCTCACTTTGAAGATCTCCTTTGAAAGGTTCATGGAGAAATGCCCTGAAATTAAAGATGTTTTCAGGTTCAGAGAACAAAGGGGGGAAGCACACAGACCTGAGAAAGAAAGGTAAGCAACTTATCTATTGGAGAAATTGCCTTGAAGTAAGTTAAATTATTTCCCCAGAGATAATTTGGTCTTAATAGTCAAATTGTCACTAAACAAAAAGCCAAATCAAGAACAGCAAATTGATTTTGCTTCCAGTGTCTTTCCTCCATTTTTTCCCTAATTAAAAAGTGAAGAAGGATGTGATAAATCCAACTATTTTTTTTCTCATTGTTGTGCTCTGCCCTGAGGAACCCCTTCACTGTATCCATTCTATTTGGGGGTGGAATGAAAGTTCCTAGGTAAATTTTCAGAGGTGAGCACCTACATTCAGTTTAATTGGGAAAGCAATGGTTTCACAGGCAGAAAAAAACCCTGCATCTCTGCTTGTCATTAGGGAAAGTTTTATGTCCAGCATCTATGAGAAAAAGTCATGTACTTAGATTTCAGTCTGAGAGATCCAATCAAACATATTGGGGGGGTTTAGCCCCAGCTGAGGGCTGAGCCCCACACAGTTGCTTGTTCTTTTAACAAAAAGAAGGGGCTGAGGGGGGGGGGGGAAGGAAAAGGAAATGTAAAGAGGGAAAAAAACCCAAACCAAAACTTAGAAAACCAAAACCCCGCGGGTAGGGATAAGGACAGTTTACTAAAATAGCAGAAAAAGATAAAAAAGAACAACAATGATAACACGACTTTAGAGCACAAGATACAGGAAACTGGTGATACACAATGCAGTCTGTCACCGAACCACACAACTCAGGCCATACAGCCCAGAGCTGTCCCAGAACCCAACCGTCCCACTGAAACCGCACATCCTGGAGTGTTTTTTTCCTCCTCCTCCCAGTCCCCCCTTTAAACTGAGCATGACATAATTGGCATGGAATATCCTCTTTGGCCAGTCCAGGTCACCTGTCCTGGCTGTGTCCCCTCCTTTCTCGTTAGTAGGGAAATATGAAGAAGTGAAAAAGTCCTTGATCACTTGGCAACAACTAGAAACATCAGGGTGCTATCAGCACTGCTCCTGTCCTAACACCCAAACATGGCATTCCATCCACTGCTAAACAGTAAATTAACTCCATCTTAGCTGAAACCAGGACACATATGGAGAAACTCATGGTGAGAAGGGGAAATGAAAAACTTTTTGAAAGGAGTTCAAGTCTCTCTCTTCTTGACAAAAGATTTCTTGTGTCTTATGATCATCTGTTTCCTCTCCCAATACACGCACTCACGCATAGACACTGTATGTTTCTTCCTGCTTTTTGGTCTTACACAACTTTCCTTCACTGCTCCTGGACACCCAAAGCATTTTGTGCAATACTTCCCTTTTGGCTTCTTGTTTTCCCATATTTGATCTAGAATTTCTCACCAGATTTTGTCTCTCTGTTATTCATTTGTTAATTGAACACTTTATCCCTTGAGTTGTTCTTTTTAGTTTTTCCTGGGGAATGGATGACAGTGGTGCACAAAATGCATCCAAGTGTTGCTTGTGCATTTGGAGAAAAGCAAAGTGCCACCTCTGGGGAAAAGCTCAGTGTATAGGTGCTGTGTAAGTTGTGTTTAACGTTGCAGCGGTATCTGGGTTTTGTGCCTGGCTCTTCCAAGATGTAACTTCTGTGACATGTTTTGCAGCTCTTGTGTGTGAGGGTGTAGAGGATACTTTGTCTCACTTGAGATCCCTAGAAATCTTAAAAAAAAAAATGGGAAGAAAAAATACGAGAATGGACCTGCTCAGGTGATGTAACTACTCATGGAACTGCCGAGATGATGTAACCACCTGTCTTTTCATGCGTATCATTATTTTCTCTTCTATCTCATCAATCCTATGAAGGATTAAAGTTTTCATGTTTCCACGCCATGTTTTAGTGTTTAGGGCTTTTTTCAGGGGTCAGCATTTAGAAGTTTAATGAGCTTTGAAGTTTGATGGAAGCAGAGGTTGCAACTATTTACACCTGAAATGTTAGATGGTAGTACCTTTCCCGTGGTGAGGAGATGTTATTCTTACTTTCCATAGTGCTGAAATCCAGTCAGTTGTAAAGGAGTAAGAACAGCATTGGACAGACAGACAATGGCACCTCTGCCATCTGGAGACTGCAGCAGTTTGCTGTGTGACTGGTTGGCTTGATTTTTATCCAGGAAAGAAGCTGGTATGTTCTGGTGATATCAGGGCTGGGAAACTTCATGTTGTAGCCTTCCTGTTACTACATGATGGGATTCATGGTCTTTGTGTAGGTCTGGTATATCTGGCAAAACAAACATGAAACCTGAGTGTGGAAGATCTGAGGCTTTTTGGCAGCCATGCCGTACAGTGCACTTGATCTCTGCCCCAGTGGCTGCCCAGTTGCTCCTTGGCTTGACTATGCTTGATGCCTGGGCAGCAGGTATGGAGCAGTTGATTTCCTAGGCTTAGACCAAGGTGGTGACCAAGGCTGGCTGGGTGCTACCAAAGCCAATGCATCTGGCTAGTGGTTTCCCTCCGTGTTTATTCCTGGCCCTTCATGCCAACAGCAGAGGAGGTCAGGAAATGTGTGTTTGCTAGTTGTTGATTCATGTCTTTTATAAACACCTTGGGCTCCATTCAAATCACACTGAAGTAAATAGGATTCTTTTAAGTCTGAGGAACTGGACCCGGCCTGTTTGTAGCCACAATCACTGAAAAAACACAGCTAAATACAGGGTGCATCTCCTTTGCACTCTAGTACTTACTTCCATTGTGATTTTCTGTCAGTGTTTCTCTACTTACAGCCATGATAATTTGGCCTGTGGTTCCTGCCTGAAACCCTTTGCAATCCAATGTTGACTTAGTAATTTCCTACTGTGACTAATAGTACAAAGGAAACACCCTGGGCCTTAATTTGTCCTCTTGTCCCATATGGTTGTGTTTACTCTGGGTTGAGATTGTCCTGAGTGTAAATGGTAGTTGGTCATGAGGAGCCTGAACAGCTCTCTGTAATGAGAAGAGAGTTGGTTAACTCCTGTACCATATGGATAGATGTTCATATAGGGAAGTTCTGGAATGGAAATACTGTCTTCCTGCAAGTGCATAGCACAGATCCTGGCATCATTGGGTCCTTAACATCTTCAAGGGGGGAGAAGAGTTCACTCCTTGTTTGTGGCCGTCCATTGTGGCCCCTCAACTTGCAAAAATTGTCAGTAAGTTCTAACTATAGTGTACTTGCAAGTCTGACATGGAAAGGACTGGCTCATGAAGCTGGCTTTTAAAGGTCTAACTCACTTTGATCTGACCTTCCTAGTTATTTGCAAGCACAGTTTGACATTTGGATAATTAAGCACATAATTTATGGCTGAAAAGGGAGCACAGGGTGTTTTTTTTTTTCCCTGGGATCTGACCCAAGATGTGGATAGGTTGCACTAATAGGAGTCCTTATATCTCTTTCCTGACTTCAGTAGATTCACCCTGAATAAGGTTATAAAGCCTACATCGATAAGTCTTGCCTCAGAGATAGCAGGTACGGGTAATCTCTACTAGAGTGAGTTGGTATTGTAGTTAGTGTGCTTCAGGATAGTCTCAAGGGGGTCCCTGCTACTCTTTCTTCTACATAAAGATAATGCTGGTATTAAATATTTATATGGGCGGAAGTATTTTCATTGCGGTTGGCGCTGTGGGTATACTACAGCGAGATAACCCATGCAGTGAAACCACTGGTCTATCTAACTGACACAATATCCGCTGGGGTGAATAATAAGGGTGGTTTGAATCTGAAATGGCTTGACAGGCCTTACTGTATTGGTCGTGGCATGAGTACACAGCTGGGATGGCAGGGGCAGGAGGATTGTTTGAGCATGTGGCGGAAGCACAAATGCATGAGCCAACAAGCACCTCTGTCATCGTGAGAGGCCGGGTTTTTGGAGAGAGATTTCCACTTGCAGAGAGCACACCTTTTGGTGCATTTCATAAGTTTCTACATTTTCTGTAAGTTCCACAAGTATACACATGCCAAGAGAAAATCAGTCTCTGCTGTAGCTTTGTGGGAGCAGAGAAAGCTTTCATGAGTGGTGAACTACCTCATAGCAACTCACCACGAGCAACTGTGGCTGGGTATGCTCATACTTTCGTATGGGCATAGGGTGGGTAATTGCTGTGTGATTGCTGGGTGCAATACAGACAGGGCTTTTGTCGCTGAGCACCCTGGATGGGTGCAAGGGGCTGGCATCTCTTGTCCTGTTAGAGTTAAATGTAGCAAGTTTAAAAAGAAGATATCTACACTATCCTTTCCAGAAAAAGTTTTCTTGCTTACAACTTTTATGTTGGACCTTTGTCATGTTAGTTCAGATTACAGTTGAACTGCCTGCCTATTGCAAAGATGGTGTGTGTCTCTGATAGGGAAGGAGGGGATGGACGACTACAGGTTGGTCTATGAAACTTTAAAAAATAAGTCTGAGTCCTATATTGAGCTCTAGGTCATGACTGATGGGCAGCTTTAATTCTGAGCTCCAGCATAGATGCACAAAATCCACTTGTGCTGTCAAAGTTTGTTTCTTAACTGTGTGATTCTAGCTAATGATAACATAGAGGCCTCTCAGACTGTCTCTATAATGTGCTGCAATCTGCTTATGTAAGTGGGTTTGGAACTAGTTCTTGTGTTGGAAATGCTCTCTAGAGCTGGTAATGCGTATGACCAAGAGCTTGCTTGGTTATGACCTTATGCTTTTTAGAGCTACATTTTCCAAACATCAAGTCATGATGTGTAAAGGGTGTTAGATGTATTCAAACGCCCAGACAGTTTACTCTGTGCCAACAGCTCAGAAGCACGTTTCTGGCACCTCTTTAAATACAGCAGTAGCTGTGTTTTTTTCCCAAGACAAGGACAAGGATTGGGTTGTAACCTCTGGTACTGCCTCTTCTTCAGGTTCTCACGGTGATCCCGGTTCATCCTTTGTCTTTCACTGGACTGATTTTTTTCATGTATTTCTTCTTCTGTGTAGGGGCAACTGATATTGGTACTGGTTGGCTTTCTGACTCGATTATAGGGTTGACCTCTGAGGTTTGAGTAACTGTAGTGCTTGGAGGGGTTGGAGGAGCTGCACTCTCTGAGGTCTGAGTAGCTAAAGTGCCTGTTGTACAAGTTCTTTCTGGCTCAGCTACTGTGTCAGTTTCTGAAGTTTGGGTAGCCACAGAGTCTATGGATTTGTTTTTCTTGTGTAGATATTTGCTCATACCATCCTGTGCACCAAGCCACCTCTGACCCTTCAGCCCCAGGGAAAATCTCCTGGCAATACTCTTAAAAAGTTTTTGTAACACTTAAGACTTGAAAAACATTCAGGAGAATGAACAACAGATACATACTGGTCTGAATACCCCTGTGGTAGACAAAGTTATCAAAGGCTGTTGTAACAAGCTTGAAGGAAAGAGGGGAGGAGGAAGCATCTCTTCCCATCTTCTCCATAAATTCAGTGTGATTATTAAATAATGCTAAGCTATGTTGCCCAATAGTTGGAATTGACAGAAATGCCACATATAGATACCCTCCAAGGCTCACAAACACAGGTGATATCTTGTATCACACAGTATAACAAAATTAGAGACCTGACTCCCCTCCCTCAGGTGATAAACAGCTGGGCAGGGATTACATAAAGTGGGTGTGGGTTCGCATGCCAAAGCCAGGTAAACAAGCAAAACATCAATGTTACCATCACATCTTCAAATAACATGATAAAGATTTTATCACAGCTTCTTAACACAATCCAGTCAGATCTACCATTACCTCAACTCTTTGGGCCCCATAGGTGGTGTCAAAAAGGACTGTGGTGGTTCAGCCCCAAGCAGTAGCTGAGCATCACACACTACTCACTCCCAAAGGAGAAACAAACAGAGCCTCCTTGGGTTGGGGTAAGGACATTTTACTGATAAAATCACTGTGAAAGGGGAACAATAACAGCCCTCAGCAAATTTCACTTACACCCAGTGATAATACAGAGTACCTTATTGACCTGCAAGAACCAACCCAATGCCCCAGACACACTCAGACTGCCAGACCAGCCTGGTGTGGAAAACAGCCAGGGATAACTCAGCTCACCTGTGCTGACTGCTTTGAGAGGTTAACTCTGGCCTGGCCAGAACCAGGACACCTTTTCTGCGAATTACAGTGGGAAACCAGTCTTATAACATTTGCCAACATAGCTTCTGTTTTCTCACTAGGATCATTTCAAGTGAGGGAAAAATGGGCTGGCTTAGCAGTGTGGGATGTGCTCTGCCCCTGGAGGTGGAGAAAGTTCCTGCCTTTCACAAGTGATTATGGTGTGGCTTTTTTTGTATCTGGATTAAAGTCTTCTCTTTCTTGACCTGTGAGTGCATAAGGGTTAAAGTGGAAGGAAAAAGTGATGAAAACAAACCTTCTTGGCAGTATCCATTAAAGGTACAGCATGGCCTTCTTGCCACTCTGTGCTTTGCTTTACAGGACTTGAGCCTTTACTGACCCACTGAACAAAGATGATCAGGTCAAATGAAGATCAAACTATAGTTCTTCAAAGAGCCATTTGTTTTATGGGGACACTGAATATCTAGGCCTCAGCTGAAGTTTATTTTGAAGCATGCTGTTGTGGAGAAAGCACCATAGTTTGTATCTTCTTTTTTTAAAAAATTAAATATATTTTTCACTTGTTGGATTTCTCATCACCCAAAAAACATGCAACTGGCTGAATGGTATTGAATGTTTTTTTATCCTCTAGAACTGAAAATGCTCTCCATAACTGATGGTTTGTTTTAAGACCACAGAAAACTACTTGTCAGTATCCATTAATGAGCTCTTTGCTAGCTGTTTGGCATCTTAAGAAAAATAGATGATGAAGCAGAAAACTCCACTATTCAGTCTGCTATTTTTTTCCTCCATCAAATACTGAACTAACTCTGCACAAAACACCGTTTTCATTATCTGTGCTCGCTATTTTTTCCCAGCCTCATTAAAACCTGCCAGAATAAGGAAAAATGAGCTAAATCCACAGTGAACTAATTCTGTCTTGGGAGCAGGGAGGCTGTTGCTTCTCCCAGAGATGGCCGAGTCAAGGCCAGACCCTGTTCAGTTCTAAAGGGGGAATAACTAACCTGCCACATCAGTAGGTGTCTGCAGTGCAGGGTGGGCTACTTGTCCTAGCTCACGTGGGGTAAAGTGGTGGAGAAGACAGACAGTGGTGCAGAGACATTGACCCACGTTCACAACCCAAGCATGCAGGCAGCAGCGTCTGGCTGCAATAGCAATGTAAATAATTTAACAGTGAGATTTATGGACTTCTTTCTCCCTGTGGTGTCTTAGATTGTATTTAGTCACATTCACCAAGTTAATTGCCCTCAACTCATGTGCTAATGCCATATTAAAGTGTAAGAGCAGAGCTGACATCTTCAGGTCATTGATTTAAGAAGGAAAACCTCTCTTACTCAGAGTTGTTGGGTTTTTTTTTAAATTATTTTGGGCAAGTTTTCAAAGGCACAGTGGAATATCTCTCTACAGGTTGAATTGGCATCTGTTCGAATTCAAGGCTCTTTGGTTGTAAAGCTCATTGTTTTGCTCATTCCCACAATAATCAAACCAGTGTGTCAGACTCCATACGTATACTCCGCACTGAGGAGGGTGTAGCAATTGCTTAGTGGGGTGGGGGTGAAATGGAGGCATTGCTTGCAGACAACCTATTTCTTTTTAAAAATGGGAAAAAAACCCTTTTTGTTTATTTGCTGCTGTGAATAATCGGTGTGTTACTGTTTTCCACGGCCATTTTCTGACATGCAAATAGCCACTTATTTTTATTTGGGATAATTTTTTTTCTGTGTGCTTCCCACTCTGTGAAATGGGGTTGGGGGGAAATACGCCTTTTTCCATGAAAATAGTAATGACTGAATTAAAGCATGACTCAAGTGGGCACTGTTCTAAGCAATAATATCAAAGTTGTCACAATTGTGTGTGGGCTTTAATGTTCCTGGATGATACTTGCAATTAGTCTGCAGATCTATGAGTCAAGGCAACTGTTAAAATTCCCCCCACCCCACCCCCCTGAATCTTAGGTGGGCCCCAAATTACTTATTTTGAGGTGCTAATAGAGTCATTTGAAGACATAACAGAGCAGTGACTGCAAAACAGGGCCAGCTGGGAACATAGGTGATATAGGCTGTTGCCTTGGGCAGCAGCAGCCTGCCAAGGGCACAGCAAAATGGTCATGTCTTCATCACTTGCTCTGTCTCTGCCAGCACCCGGGGAAATCAGGCTTGCTGCTGCTGCCAGGGCAGGGATGGGGATGTGTGAGATTGGGGCCAGCTGCTTTCGGAGGTCACTGCTCCTGCCTGGTGATTTACCTTCTGACAGCAGGAGCTGCCTGAGATGAGACTTATGGGGTCATGATTTAAGGGGATGCTTTTTCCTGGTGAACATAAACATAATCCTTGCCAACTATGGTGCCTTTTTCAAATCCTGCAAGATTTGTAGCCTGCATGAGCATGAATACAGTCTCTTCTGTGTCCCTGCTACCAGCCTGTGGCGTAGTCTGGCTGGAGGCCATAACCCTTCTCCTCCTTCTCTGTCCTCTGAGTGGGATTTTGTACGAGTGCCTGGTAATCCCCTGGATGGGATGTGGCAATGCAGTTTGGAGCTGTGACAGCTCTGCTGTGCATGCAGGGTGGTTATTTTTTCCAGCATGTGGAGGTATGGATGTTGTCAGAACCTTTTATAGTGAATTTCAATGTAAAAATAAATTTCATTATAGTACATAGAATTTGTGTCATGTAAAGAATACTTTATTAGAAGTTCAGGTCCCATAGAATTTATATCATGTGAAGAATACTTTATTAGAAGTTCAGGTCCTTGAAGACATGAGTCTGAGGTTCTGCAGTCACTGTCACTAGTGGCCGTTGGGTTCTTTTTGCTTTGACTCAATCTATCCATGCTGATAAGTCCTGATAATTAATGAAGTCAGCTGTTAGGCTCTGCTTTACAAAATGGTTATGTCTACTATGATCTTCCACAACATTGGGACTGTGCAGCAAACCAGACTTAAAGGAAACCTCTCCATGGTTTCTGGAGACAGAATCCTTTGTATAGCAGAAGCATCAGTTACGAGTGGCTTTCTAAAGGATGTGTCCAACTTTCATAATCTCATTTCATGACTTCCCTCTTCAGTAAGTACTGGGACACTCCCAGGAGTTTATGCAGAGGCTAAAACAAAGCTAAACAGACGTGGGCAGAAAACATTATGTTCCAGCTGGAAAGGTGTAATTTTCTGGTAATCCCTGCCCAGTGACTACACACACTCTTCAGGCAGTTTTATTAGAAGCAGTTGTGGATACTGCAGTATTGATTGGCTTCAGGAATGGAAAGTATTTCTTTGAGAGTTTGAAAGCCAAAAATCTTTTTGTCGTTGGCTGTAGGATGGATATCATTATTTCTGAAAGCCACAGCACAAGGCAGTGACACTGGCTTGGAACAAACATCCCAGGCAAAGAGTGATCTTTCTAAGCACTTCCTCCCTTCCCACCTCCCCCATAATTATAGAAGTATTTGTGGGGGGGAATGTATTGACCAGCTTTAATCTAGGTTCCGCTAATTAATGTCACAACAGCCATCTGACACCACCATAGTGGTTTCACTGGCAGAAAATGGTAGCAGAGTACCAGAGACTAGCAAATACAGGGTTATAAGTGAATTTCTTCTAGTACCTAACTAAGCTACAAGTGTCTCCTTTGTGCCTCTAAGAGACAGCATTAAAGACAATATTGTTTTTAACCATCATATATATATATATGTATATATATATATAGAGAGAGATATTTCTATACAGTTGCAAAATCCTAGGTTATTGTGGCTGACCGAATGAGTTCTCATCAGTCTGCTGAGCTGTGGCTGCTGAGGCATGCCTTCTTGTAACCTACCACAATGGCTAAGGAATACACAGTAACTGCTCCCTGACTGTCTTTGTGGTATAACCCCCATGTCGTCGCTTCAGATCTGCAGAGAAAAATCCAGGTCACTGGAGCTCTGTTGTTGGTTGTGGTGAGATTTCAGATGCAACTGCTTCCAGTTGCTTGTATTATAGCACCTGAAGTAAGACCTTGTTCAGTGTTGGTCCGTGAAATTCAACGTTTGTGTATGACTGAGCAAACCCCACAGGGGAAGGGGGAAAAAAAAAAAAGAGAGAAGCATTTGAAAAAATATCTGTAGAATAACTAGAACTTGGTGGAAATGTTTCCATACAATCCATCTACAAGTCCAGCACAGAAGCAGTATCTTCCATACATGAGGCATGTATGCATTTACTGATACTTCACTAGTGAGTGAGACAGTATATGCTTTTTAGCTACATATGTTTTTCTTCACATAAAAAGGTCCATATTTGATCTCTTCAAAATTTGGGTTTATGCTATGCAACTGCTTTAGAGGAGGGAGTATTTGGCTTAAGATGGCTCCTCCTTTTTCTCTGAAAAAGTTCGTATAACTCTCATGGATGTACACAGCACCTGCAAACCCTTTGGAGTGCAGATGAAAGCTTGACTGATCCTAGCAGTGAACTTGATGACCAAAAAGCCCCCAGTATCTGCTGGTGAACTTTAGGTCAGTGCTGCTTAAAAGAAAAATAATTTTCAAAACATACATTCCTGGCAAATAAGTTGCAATTTATCGCCTTACTGCAGAGGAAGTTGCTCTCAGTAATTCTAAGGCACTGTTGTCTAAGCAATGGTACTGCCACTGCATTGCCTTATGGCAACAGGAACAAAACACTGAATGATGAATATTTAATGGAAAGCTGATGCCTATCTACAGAATTGTAAATAAAACAGTATTTTTAATTAGGTGCCTAGGGCTGTTTAAGTATACCATGTATGTGTTATGTTGGTAGGGGAGAGAAGCTCAGGTTAGAGTAACCTGGACTGCAAATGAGTATATATATTTTTTTTTTTTCTGGTGGCAGTAGGAAGTGTTTGGAACACGTGTGTGCATGCCTGTGCACCAAAGGCAAACTTTAAGTGCTTTATTTAAATTCAGCCATCCAAACTGCCCCATTTGTCCCTCCATCCTTTGACCTTACCACCTCAGTCAAGATGGATGGTGCGCTTTCCTTTTATTCTCCTTACAGTACTTCCTACACTCTCTGAACCCCACACTGAATCCAGACTTTCCTTGGGGACTGCAAATACTCTGATCCTAGTTCCTAAACTGTTTATGAACACAGGTAAACTTCTGCCTGCAGCTCCCTGAGGTGGTGTTATCCCCATCCTGTATGTGAGTGTTTGAGATGTAGATGTTACAGCCATTATTGCCTGCTGGAGCGACTCCAGAGGAGGGCCATGAAGAGGATCAGAGGGTGGAGCCCCTCTCCTACGAGCTGGGCTTGTTCAGCCTGGAGAAGAGAAGGCTCCCGGGAGACCTTATTTCAGGCCTCCAGTACCTAAAGGAGACCTACAGGAAAGATGGAAAAGGGCTCTTTTTCAGGGAGTGTAGTGGTAGGGCAAAGGGTAATGGCCTTAAGATGAAGGAGGCTAGATCTAGATTATGTGTTAGTAAGAAACTCTTCCCTGTGTGGCCATGAGACCCTGGCACAGGCTGCCCCCTCCCTGGCAGTGTCCAAGGCCAGGCTGGATGGGGCTTTAGGCAGCCTGATATAGTGGAGTGGTTTAGATGATATTTGAGGTCTTTTCCATCCTGAACTCTTCCATGATGTGCCCACTCATTTTGGATCCTGTATCTGGAATATGGGGGACCAGAGTACTTTGCATTTTTTTCTCTTCTTGTATTTGCATTTAAAGCATAGCTCCTATTTACTGTCAGTGGAAAGTGGGAATTCTTATGCCTTATCCATGTCCCAAACTGGACACCTGGAAAATGAAACATGGCTACAGTTAGGATGTTGTCATAGGAAGACTCTTGGTGAACTCTGTGATGTAGGAAAGCTGTGCCCAGAGAAAAGTTATGATCTTGTTTTCCAGGGAGACACCAAATCGTCAGTACTACAAACTCATCTTTTCAAAGCAATCTGGGAGACAGTTCAATCCCTGTCAAACCTGCTGTTGGAATTACAGCTCATCCCCATGTTGGGTGTTTTGGCTGTGCCCCTCTCTTCAGTGTTGACCATGTGGGCACTTTTTACTGTCAGCCTCTCTTGTCATTGTTCAGTTTGAGGGTGAAGAGCTTTGGGTCTGAACAAGAGAAGCTCCTCTGCAAAATCTAAAGCATTTAATTATCCTACCTGTGGACTCCTTTCACCCCTTTAAATCAGTCCAAAAGTTCCCATCTATGGAACTTGGTACATATTTTGTCATTCCTTCTCTGCCATGGTCTCCCCCCCTTGCAGGAGGGGATTTAGGGCAAGAAGAGCTCTAGTTCTACACTATGAAGTTTCCAGCTCCTGTGTGAGTATGCAGGGAGGCAATCCCCGATACCTTTCACTTATAAAGCCACCTTCTCTCCAGGTTTATCACCAAAGGAAGGCATCACGTGTCTCTTAACTTCTGTGATTGTGAGTTCTATTCTGTGATCAAAATTCACTTTCTTATATGCCCACTTCGTGTCCAAAGCAGAATTCATCCTATACACTGAATGAGACTGGAAATGGTGGGAAAATACCATGTAACTAAACACTGGATCCTGTACTACACAATTCATGGGAATGAATTAGAGTTTGACAGGTATCTCCTGACTTTTGGGGGCTAGAATCTGCAATGCTGGTTTTTTGAACTGAGGACTATGGACTGTGTGTCTGAAATGGAGGGAATTAGTCTCTTCAGTCTGCCTGAAAATGGGTCTTTGGTTCAGTTTTCTTCTCCGCAGTTATGTGATTTCTTAAGACTTGACTTTATTCCTGAAATTGAGCACCTTTCTTGACAAGTAGCCTCATGAGTTCAAAGCAATATGCTACAAAACAGCACTAGTGTGGAGATCAGTATCTGGCAAGACTGGCTGTTTTAAGTGCTGTAGAAAAATAGCGAGAAAATAAGCATATGTGGGACCAGAAGGCCATTTATCCTACTAGCAATTCTCATATGTACTCACTCAAGCTTACTGTGACGTACCCTGGGGACTCAGCCTAATGGCAGAAACATTAAACTTTGGCATTAAGGGAACGGACTGTGTAAGTTGGTTGGAAGGGTACCCAAGAGGTTTTATTATTTTGCCTATGATATTTATGGTGAAGCAGCTTTGGTTTTCTAGGAATACATCTTATTTCATTTCCTTCTGAGACTTCTCTGTTATAAGCAGTGTTGATTTAAGGAAAGTATGCAGAAATAAGTAAACAGTAAATTTCTCAGAAGTGTTTCCATTCTGTTTTTCCAAATGTTGTAGTTAACTAAAAATCTCACCCTGTTCTGAGGGATGGGATGAAAACAGAGCTGAAGATCAATTTGGGGTTTTGGCAAACAGTGCATATTCATGGAGCCAAAGAGAGTAAGAATAAGTTGATATCATACCAGCCAGTACTTTTAGCGAGCAACAGACACACCTGTCTTAAGTATGCTAGGTGAAGAGGAGCCAGGTGAGATTCAACAGCCAGAACTTTAGTGTAGTCTAGTAGGTGAGAAGTTCTCTTAAGATGATCAAAGCCTGCTCCTGTTTTGTTAGAAAAGAGAACCCTGATCTTCGGTGTCCTAGATGAATACCTTCACTGAAAGGAACTAGTGGGGAAAAAAGTCAGAAGCTCCCACCACCAATGACTTGGCATGAAGCATGTGTCTGAAAAGTTCCCCTTCCTCCTTTTCATGTTTTTTCTGCTTGGATTCAAACACTAAATCTGATCCCAGATTGATACAATTTTCCTTTCTCCTGAATTTCAAATTTTTTTGAGGGAGATCCATCCCACTGTAATTGACTGTCAGTTCCTCAAGCTGCTGACACGAGCCATTGCAGTGCAGTTCCTTGCAGGGCTTGCTGAATCTCAAGGGTATGGCAGTGAGAGACTCAGCCAGAGTTGCCTTAGACAATCCGGTCTTTGAAATGTTGCTGCTTCAGCTCTCAGTCTGATGGAGAATCCAGATGGAAATTAATCAGGAGCATGAACCAAAGTGGAGGTGCTCCTGGTACTGGTGGAAGATGCAGAGGATTACAGATGTCAGCTTTTGTGTTTCCTTGGTGAATGAGTTACTGTGGCTCTGTGCCTTCCCTTTTTAAGTATTCACAACGTTTTATTCCCTGTTTGTATGGCTATCTCCAGATACTAACTTCAGATAATTCCATGTGGGCTTTTGCAACTCTGTATGAATGAACCCTGCTTTGCTGGACGGAAGCCAGTTTTGACCCAGTAGCTGTTTAGCCACATTGGCATGGTCCAAAACTTGGCCTGATCTCTATGGCAGGGTTTAAAAGCTCAAGCTCAGATTGTGCTATCTGACTTTCCATTATAAGAGTGGGTTCTTACACAGATGGATCAAAGTAGAGGCAGACTGAGCTTGCAGTTACTTGCAAAGTAAGGCTGACTTTATCCTATGACTTTTCAGTTTAAGAAACAACAAATCTGAATAGTATGTCTGTTCCTGACTCCATCCTTCATTGCTTCTCCTGTTCTGGGAGAGCTGCTACCTTGTCAAAATACGGTATGTACGGGAGAAAATACCAAAAAGAAAATGAAGCAACATATGGGATGTTCTCATCATATTGAATTTTGTTGTGGAAGATGGGACTGTTCCCTGCAACACCACGTACTAGAGATCATGCTGTGGCATAGAACTTTAAATGAAACTTTCTTACTGTGGGTTTTGTTGTGTCGACGTTTGCGTGCTCTGCTGAGTCGGCACTGCCGGATGCAGGTTGTTCCTTATCAAGTGCTGGCAGGAAACATTGCACCAGAAGGGTGGACACAGAGCAGGGTGGTTGCTGGATGCTTGCAACAGCAGATTATTTCCCGAGTGGCATGACAGTGTGGTTTGTTTGTCATGTAAAAAGACCAGCCTTCATGGCATTTTTCTCTGATTGCTAGGTCCACTGCAGAAGAGCAAAAATATGTGACACTTAAAATAGGATCTATCCTGAACCATTGCAAATGCCATCTGTTCTCAAAGAAACAACTGGTAGAAAAAAATAACCTTGGGTTGAAACCTTGCGTGAAGCTGCCATTTAAAATAAGTGGGGTTGGCTTTGTTATTTTTAATTTTTGGGGGTGTGGAAAAAGAGTTGTTTGATGGCAACTGAAAGAAAACAGAAATGTGGAACTAGGGTTGTACATGTTGCAGAGATGTAGAGAAGTCCTGTCGTGGAGACCTGTTAAACAGGAAAGTCTGGGATCTAAAAGTCATAGTGATGCTGGATGGGACCCATGTTCTTTTGCTTTAAACCAGCCTGTGCAGATGACTGCACTGAAGTGTCTGCCCACTGCCAGAGGTGGCTTCCAGCAAAAATGCCTGCCTCGCTAGTCACAAACAGATATGACCTAACTTTCCAGTTGGGATCAGTTCTCTGACAAATGGTATGACTTCCTCACCTGTTCAAATTCCATCCAGTCTGGTAGCAAGGGGTGGATCAGTGGTTTAGGGAATACTGGCTCCATCCCACTAGGCTGCTCCCAGATCACACCCAGAGCCTCACTTGTGGGAATGTGAGCAGAGTCTCTTTGGGTTTTGGCTATTCCCAGAAGTCAGCACTGCTACTTCTCTCCCCATTGGGGTGTGACTACATGATGGAAAAGAATTGAGTTCATGCAGAGGCAAATTGCTGTCCCCCATGGGAGCTTCAGTAACTGGCCATGCCACCTGTCCCAAGTCTGATGAAAATCTCTGAAAGCAATTAGCAGATCTGATCACTTGTACTGAGGAGTACAATGAATACCTTTAGTGTATTCCTGTGATTTGCTTTAGTACCAGAACAGTCTGAAGGCAAACAGCCAGTTAGCAAAGCTGAGGAGTAACTCACTTGTCTCCTTTTATGTGAGCCGATGGCTTCACGTCACCCGCGGGCTGCTTGCAGGTGAGGTATCCTATGAAACGAGCAGGCCACGGTAGTCTAATAAGGCCTGTGCCTCGGGGCTGTTACACTGGTTTAGAGGTGTGAAAATGGTATGCCTGCATTTCAGGGACTTTTCACATTAGCGTAGAACAAGGAGTAGAGCAGCAGACTTGTACCTGAGACACGTGCCAAGGAACTGTGTGTGAGGAAGAGGGAACGAGCCCTGTGTGGCGTTTGCTTAAGCAGGATGTCATGTTCCAAGGGAGTGTCCTAATCCTGTCAACCCCGCCGCTTTTGCTACCCCAAGTGGGACAGCGTGGTGAGGTAAGAAAAAGGCATTTTAATGAATAGGTTTGACAGTGGTATTTCTGACTTTCTTCTTTTTTTTACATCTCACAGCACAGAAATAGCTGCAGTGATGTAATGTTGCTATTTAGAATTTTTTCAAAACATGTTTTGAGTTTGATGTCTGTGGTATCAATAATTTTGCTTTGGAAATGAGTGCACCTAAGGTAAAAGGCTGCATGCTTGCATTTCCAGGCTTTGTCAGTCTCCCTGAAATTGTTCTGCCATAATTCTGATCCACTTAATCTCTAGTCTGAACACCAGAAGATTTGAGCAGCAGTAGCTTGTGCTCAGCCTTTGTGACAAGCAGCTGAGGGATAGGACAAAGCTACTAAATGCATTCTCTGCTGTGTGGGAGAATAAAGCAATGACCTGCTCACTGTTAACTCCTGAGATTAAGTCCCAGGGAAGAGTAATTCTTTTGTGATGTGCAGCTGCAGCATGCTTCTGTGTTCTGGAGATGTGCCTTGGCTGTCCTGTGGCAAATCCTTGCTGCATTGCCCCATAGTAGAGTGACGAAGTACTGTGACCTCGAGGGTAAAACTCCCTGGAAGCATCAAGAGTGATGTGGCTGGCATAGTTCATAGTGGGCAGGAGAGCAAGCTTCTGATTTCACAAGTGAGAAGGAGATAAAGACCTCAGTCTAGCAGGAACTCTCATTTTGGTTTTTTGGTCAAAAGTAGTTTCATACTGTGTCGTGGTTTAACACCAGCCTGTAACTAAGCACTGTGCAGCTGCTCACTTGACCCTCCTTCCCACCCCTCAGTGGGATGAAGAGGAGAATGGAAAAAAACTTGACGGTTGAGATAAAGGCAGTTTAATAGGATAACAAAGGAAGAGAATAATAATAATAATAATACATCTAAATCAAGTGATGCTCAAATGCAATTGTTCACCACTTGTGGAGAAAAACACCTTACCTGATGCTCAGTCTGTTTCCAAGCAGAGATCCCCCTCCCTTCTGGCCTCCTTAGCGATTTAGTGATATACAGAGCATTGTGTTACATAGTAATAAATATCCCTTTGATCATCTGGGGTCAGCTGTCTGGCTGTGTCCTCTCCCAACTCTGTGCACCCCCAGCCTCCTCACTGGTGGGGTGACAAGCAGAAAGGCCTTGGCTATGTGTGAGCGCTGCTCAGCAGTAACACAAACATCTCTGTGTTTTCAATGCTGCTTTCAGCACAAATCCACCAGAGCCCCATGCCTGCTCCTGTGAAGAAAATTAACTCTATCCCAGCCAAAACCAGCACATGCTAGAACAGTGTGGCTAACTTATCAGCCCACAGAGAGAGGTAACTGTGAGCCTTGTTTAAACAAATACAACATTCTTGTAACACAGCTTGTATTTTAGTTCCAAGCCTTGCCTATGGATCAACTATAGTTAATGCTTTAATCATCTAGCAGCATTTGAAAACCACTTACTGTCTATTAGCTCTTTCCATCACTTGGCAATGATAATCTTGATCTGCCATGGCAGAAGTCTGAGCTCTCTCTAAAGTTGAGATAAAATCTTCTGTACTCTGAAATGTTATATCAGCTTCGTTTATTTATTTTGTTCCAGATGTCAAGCATAATGCATTTTTAAAGTATCCTCCTACTTTAAGGTACTTTTGGGAAAAGTGACTATTTAAGGGTGCGTATATGTTCACTGCACATGTATCTGTTTGTGAGAGACCTGGACCGAAAACTAAATTCTGCCACCCACTAAATTTGGTGGAAGTTCAGCCCTGCTCCTCACAGGTTTGGATCTAGCTATGAAGTTTCTAGCTTTGTGGATCTTTGTATTGGGCTAAATGAAAATTCTGTCTTTAGGTAATACTAGATTTTGGCCCAAAACATATGAGTTGGCGCAGAGTACTTCCCACCATTGGCTACTATGCCTGTATCCTATCACGTTCTCTTCTGTGACTTCCACCTCATGTTTGCTGTGATGCCTAATATTTAAACAAGTTCATTAGATACGTCTGTGTTTTAAAAATATAAACTACATTTTCAGGCTATGGACCAACATGTTAAAAACCATCTGTGATATCAATTGCTCAACTTATGCTCTTGGAAGAGCCTGCTTTACTTAAGGGGAGTGCTCTGTACTTACAGGAAAATTAACGTGGTCATTAAGAACCTTGATTCACTTTTGAATATTTCAGTAGAGACTCTACCATTACAGCTTTTATTGTACCTAACCCTGTGGGCTCTTTTGAAAATGTGTCGGGGTTAATGCTTCTGACATTCATCCCAGCTATTTCTGAGCCAAAATGTGGAGTTAGGTAACTGATTGCAAGGAGATAACCTTGAGAACAGGTGATGAAAGTGGTGAGTGAAAACTAAATGAAATTGCACAGCCTGACACTTAGGCAAAATGTTCCTTTGGCTGTTCAGGTTGATGTGTTTACCAGTGGAGGCTTCTTTTTTACTGAAGTGTTTATTCCAGATATGGTTTTTTTAGCCCTCTGTTCTACTTGGCTGACTGTTTGTCACCTATCCCTGCTCTTCTGTACATTGAGAAGTTAAATTGTTAGATATTGAATTAGAAATCTCTTCCCATATCAGAACAGTCTCCAAAAAGGGTAAGACTATTTCTAAGAAGAAAACATACTTCTAGGTGGGATTTTGTAAGTCATGCTGGTATGACCATGCTGGGGGTTATGTAAAATTGTATCCCTGTGAAATGCAGCAAACTTGACATGAAAGTGCAGGGGGAAAATGCGTGTTGCACAAAAAATTCTGTATTTACAGGGTGACCTTCTGCACTGCAGGGACACTTTAAAGAGGAGCATAAAGGGTGATAAACCTTAGTTGTAGAGCTCTCCTGAATTTTAGTCCTTTTAAACATATTTGATGATCAGTACCTTACACCATATGGGAACAACAAAAGGACTCCTCAAAACAGCAGCACCAAATAGTGCCAACTTGAGGTAAAAAACCCTCTAACGCTTTCTCACTTCTTGCTCAGTATGTGCTGCTTCTGCCCTCAGCCACTACCAGCGGTGGGCATCTTGATTTAACCATTGGAATAGAGTGGCTTTCTGCAGGTCATTGGGTATTTCTACTCTGGTATTTAGTTCAGAGAGAAAAAAACATAAAAACCTCTCAACCTGCCATCCCCGCCTGGGCTCTGAGCTTTTTAGACTAATGCTTGGATGTTACCCCTGGGTACATAACCCCATATCCAGGTTGTTCAGTTTTTGTCTTTTTTTCTTCTTCCTCCCCTCCCCCCCCCCCTCCCCCCGAATTTGAGGACTTCAGGCTGTTTCAAGGATTCCAAGAGGTTTTGTAGCCTTGCTGGAGCAAAATCAATTTCAACAGCAAAAAGAGGTGTAATAATTCCAGCAAGATTGTGGGCCACGTGGAAACTCAGTGCATGTCCTCTGTGGATGTGCAGACCCATTGTATAGCCCCAGTGCTGCTGCTTGCAGCTCTGCCTGAGTGCATCTCTGTGCTTCCTGGAAGTGTTGAGCCCACAACACGTACCCCATGTGCTGTACATACACATGCTTCTACCTGTACTTCTGAGTACATGGCTGTGAACAGCTGCAGTCACCTATTATAAATTTGCTTCCTTGTATTACAACTGCTACAGTAAAAATGATTGATTCACTGCTGGTTGGGAACGAAGACTTGACCATAAAGACCTGTAGACTCAATTCTTATTTGTACAAAGGCTCTTTTCTATCCACTTGATGTGCCATCATGAACACATAATGTCCTTTGCCCTTGCAAGAATGCTACGATGCATTTTGACATACTTAAGAATCAGGAGTTGAGTATCTCAGAGTGCTGAATGATTTATAAGCCTACATTTAGTTAAAGGGAAGATGACCACAGTAGTTGCTGTTTCTCTAATGCCTTTTTTTTTTTTTTGCATTCAGAGAGTAAAATGAATGAAGCAGGGTGTCTGAGGGCACATCTACATAAACTTGGGCTGACAGCCTTACGTTCTCTACCCGCACTGAGTGTTATGTAAAATCCATGCTGCCTCATGCCCAGCCAGGTTTGAGTCTGCAACAGTATTCTACATTTCCCAGTTCATGTTGTGGCCTGGGTTGCTCTCTTGCAAAGCTGCTGTCAGCCACCCAAAGTGGCACATTCTCCAGTAAAGATTTTAGATAGCCGGAATGTTAACTGTGGCTTGTTGCAATTCTGGAAAATTCCAGTATTTTCATGCAAGACTCTATTGGCCATTGAGGTTTGCGTAAGATGTTGAATCACACAGTACCAACCGTCTTTGGTCGTGTAAGCCCTTGGCTGCTCCTTGAGCTTTGCTCAGACATTTACTTCCACCAGTTGCTTCCTCAGAACACCTCCTCAGGTTATTGCATTGGTCAAGCAAGGCTCCAGGCATGCTTCTTGCTTCTGTTCTCCCAGCTCTTTCTAAAAATACCTGTTTTCATGTTTGGTCATGGACAGTGTTCTCCAACTCATTTAGTATTTAGTATTGTGGTGGTTTAGCCCCAGCTGAGGGAAATGTAAAGAGGGAAAAGAAAACCAAACCAAAACCTAGAAAACCAAAACCCCCGTGGGTTGGGATAGGGACAGTTTACTAAAATAGCAGAAAAAGATAAAAAAGAACAATGATAACACGACTTTAGAGCACAAGATACATGAAACTGGTGATAGACAATGCAGTCTCTCACTGAACCACACAACTCAGGCTGTACAGCCCAGAGCTGTCCTGGAACCCGACCATCCCAAAGAAACCGCACATCCTGGAGTGTTTTTTTCCTCCTCCTCCCAGTCTCCCCTTTAAACTGAGCATGACATAATTGGCATGGACTATCCTCTTTGGCCAGTTCAGGTCACCTATCCTGGCTGTGTCCCCTCCTTTCTCGTTAGTAGGGAAATATGAAGAAATGAAAGTGTCCTTGGCAACGACTAGAAACATCAGGGTGCTATCAGCACTGCTCCTGTCCTAACACCCAAACATGGCATTCCATCCACTGCTAAACAGTAAATTAACTCCATCTTAGCTGAAACCAGGACAAGTATCTTGTCATGTGAGGGACCGACCAGCATTTTTTGGGCTCAATTTAGTCCTTTGCTGATAGAATACAAAACCTAACACTCTAAGGTGAGACAGCTGAGTCTGCTGAAACTGAGATGGTCCCGATGCTTCGAGTCAAAGCATGGTCAATTTGTATTTTTGCTTATATATAAAGTTGAAAAATTTCACAAGTCTTATTTGTTTTAAGGCTGTTTATTTCTACTGTTTTGGTTTGGATCATCTTAAAAACTGCCTTTTCCTAACGGGTTCCCAGCTTACCATATCAACATCCATAATGAGATACAAAGACATAATTTACACAGCGGTCTTTACAAAATAGTTGGGACTGTCAAACGTCAGATGCTGAAGTTGATTGCTGAGTTATCAAGGTAGCAAAGTTTCTTCAGAGAGACATCTGCTGCTGTGCTTATCTGATCAGCCTCTCCCATTTTATGACTGTGTGGTCATAGCTGAAATAAAAAAGCTAAAGGAAAATTTTCCTCCTTCGCTTAGAGCTTGTGGCAGAGTTAATCAGCTGCGTGGAGCTGCTGCATGGCACACAGAAGGTACACCTGGCTCCTTGTCACCTCTCAGGCCCGTGACTCTGTGGAGACACAGAACATTAGTGCTGATAATGTTCCCACATTTGTTGCCATTATCACGCTAGCTAATCATGCAGAGATGGTCTGAATTGTGTAAGCAATATTCTGCATACTGAGAGAAATGTCAAACTAAGCAGAAACACAAACACCCTTGTATTAGCTGGGGAAGTTGCCCAAGATTCCCAGAAGTAAATGGGAACCTCAAAGTGTTACCTTACTAAGGAGAACAAAAACTGTAGGTCTCAAGTCATGCTCAGCTGTGCTTTCTCTAAGCTGCTATTTCTGTTTCTAGTTTAGTGAGTGCTAGAAAAGCAGTTTCTGCATAAAAATAATAATTTTCCAAATAATTTTTCCCCCAGTAAAAATCTGTATTCTTTGAAATTAGTATTTTTGACACAAATTTTAAAAAAACCAAATCACCAAACCACACATAACTTTTTTTTTTAACCAGCTTTGTTCAAGTATGAATAAGGGAAATTGCAATTTTGATCAAGAGATGTGACATGAAGAGACAGTTGGCTGAGGCTGATTATGGTGTGGAAGCCCATTTCAGTAAAAGTGTAAGAAAATGCATATTGCTCTCAGCTCCTAGCCAGGAAAGAATGCCTTTACAGGCATCTCCCGTTCTTTTTAGCTTGTAGTCTACAGATTCAGATGGCAATAATGACTCTCTAATACTTCTGGCTGGGGAGTGGAGACATAAATATTCTCCTAGAGAACTCACAGAAGTTGACAGTAAATTACACGGTACTCGGGAAACACAGCAGGAGGTGTTTCCTTCCTTGGACCATTTAATCCATTCTGTAGTGTATTATCTGTATTTAACTTGCATTTTGAGTAATATCATTGTGTCACATAGCAGCGTTGTAGAAGCTGTAGCATGTCTACTCCTGGCTAGAGGGCTGGCAGGGGCACCTGTCCATGCAGGTGAGCTGTCCCTTATGATCTGTGTCTTACCCTGTGTGAGAGTAACGAGACATTATGACTGGGCTGAAATTTTCAAAGTCTTCCTAGGGATTTACCTACACTTTTTAACAAGGTTTATGAGGATTAACCCCTTCTCTGCCTTGAAAAGATCTACTCTAATTCCCTTGCTCATGGTGATGTCAAAGGTTTTGAGAAGTTTCTTTCACTTTACCTGGGGCCATTGTTTTGTCTGTGAGATGTTATTATTGGCAGTATGGGATTTTTTTCTAAATAGTCCTAGTATCAGATGAAACATTTCGTGGATGTTAAAGGAGGACCTTATCTGAACATCCTGGGCTCTGTCTAAGGGGAGAATGATATGTTCTGCTGGGATATCTGTTTTCCTGGGAACCCTTCTAAGGAGCTGTTTTGCATAACAGTGGTGAATAACAATGACTGTTACTTAATCAAGACAAATTAAGACACATTTGCATAATGATGATGTATTCAGCTGGAGTCAAGTCATTAAGTGGTGCTTAAATTCATATTACAGACTAAACTTTTGGAAGTTTCCAAGTAAGCGTTAAATGAAGATGCAATGTGGCAAATACAGTTTTTAATGGTTGCATGGGATTTTTTTGAACAAATTTTATATCTAACAGCTATTTAGGTTAAGGTTTTTAACAGCTTTTTCTTTTTTACAGGTGTTAAAATAGAGCAATTAACCATTCACCAAGGTGCCTTAATTCAGAGGATTTTGGTGCATTGTTATTGGCAGGTAAAAGTACAATTTTCTCATGTGCTTGTTTAAATGGAGGGCTTTCCTCTGTGGGCAGCTTTTCTGCCCATCTTGCAAAAGCTGTGACAGAGTAGTGTCTGTTGTCAATCACCTGGGTAGTGCAGGCATGTTCTAGCGCAGTGAGTAGAGGAGGGAATGGTCTCAGGTACTACCCCTTACTTGGCACGTGGTCCCAGAAAACAGTACCCACCCTTTTGCTAGCATGTCACCCATCTCTGAGGTGACATAGGAGCAGGGGCACCAGAGTACTGGGTTTGGGGTTAAAAAGACATTCAGAGAAATGGAGGAGTTGGTGGAGCACTCTATTTTCTTGAGGAGCTGCTGTAGAGGTGGAACTTTCTCCACTGTTACTTCTGATTTTTCCAAGACCTCAGCAGCTTACCATCCCCAGGGAGACAGGGAGGAGGTCTGAATGATGAAGTCACTCAGGATCGTTACTAGTTTGATTCTCACCTGAATGTTGCCTGTGGAAAAATTTGCATCTTCCTGACAAGAAATCAGCAGCTGCATGAAGCCTTTGACTTTGAGGGAATGTGAAACCCAGAAGTTGTGTGTATACTTGCATGGGTAAGGGAAGGGCTGATGGGTCCTAATAGTCTATGTGATGAAATCAGATCAAAGTTACTGTAAAAAGTGACTTTGGACAGACCTGTGATGCCTCTGAAGTGGAATGTTCATTTGACATATAGTTTCGGTCACAAATATTTTCTGGATCATATTTAGGAACAGATACATTGGTTAACCAGAAAACATTGTTTAGAAGATCATATGTGTAATTAGGAAAAGAACTGGAGTCTCTGTCACCTTAGATCAGCAGCTTTATTTTGAAGTCACACAAGTACAGCTCTGTGCCACCCTGAAACATTAGTCTCCTTTGGCTAATCTTACTGCATTAGGTAGCCTTTATATTGCCCTCAGATTATGGTTGGTTTTACCAAAAAAAAAAAAATTGGTAGTTTTGATAGCTGGATACACATGTTACATCCTTACTTGCATGCCAGTGAGGGCCAGTAAGCACTTACCCTTCTTATCTTTTACCAGATCCTGAGACAAGGGAAAAAAGATTTCTGTCAAGAATCTTCATGATGCTTGGATCTGAGGTCAGTAGTGTTCCTGTTTTTATTTACTGTGACCAAATGCTATAAAGCCATCCCATCTTCAAGTGATAAAAAGAGGAGTCCAAGACCTGTACTTCACCTCTTGTTTCCCTGTGGTCTGGGAGGTGCACGCAGGGTGGTTTTTCTCAGCCTTTCTGTAGCCTGGTGTCTCAGCTGGCAGAGCAGTGTGTTGCCACAGGGAAGCAAGCCTGGGCTGAGGATTCCTCTTCTCAGCCTGTGCATTCCGTTTTGCACGCAGAGGAACCCTGGCTAAGTGCTGCACTGCAGGAGGGCATGGGGACTCCCTGGGAGGCCACAGAGGAAAGTGAGCAGGAGCATAGGCATGGCTCTGAATGTGTGCCAAAAAAATCTGAGTTTCTCAGAGCACCAGGGTTTTAGATAGACCTGTGGCTAATAGGTGAATGAGACCAATAAATGATTTCAGGTTTGTGTTGGGCAGCGGATGTTGTTCCACATTTGTTTTTCTACCTCGTAGTCTCTCTGCTGTTCTGCATGCTGCTAGTATCAAGGGGCATAAGCAAGTGTGCAGGTCAGTCTTTTGATTAGTTTTAAATGCAGCATGGAGAGAGTATATCTGTCTAAATACCTCAACTGCTTCTTAGTCAGGCTCCCTAAAACCTGGGAATTTACCTTGCCTAATGCATGTAGAATGTATGTAGCTTAAAATGGAAACTCCTTTTTCTCCTTAGCTGGAAACTTTTTAAAATCTTAGCACACCACCCACTGAAAGTTGGGCTTATTTGATGCATACCCAAGATCTCCCTGGCAGGTACAACGCATTGCTGCTTCTGCACAACTTTTCATCTGCTGAGCTGGGCTTTTTTGGCAGCGGGGCTATTGCCTCTCAGAGGCACTTTGCACTATTTCTGTAAGAGAAAGGATAAATTTTGAAAAAGTATGTACTATTTGTATTTCTAAACAGGCATTGGGTTATGTTGAAATGTGAATATGCAGCCTGTGCTGAAGCACATATTGTTATGATAGAGGTACGAAGAGAGATCTCCATTTATGAAACAGACTGTTTTCAGATTCTCCCTATTATGGCAAGCCTCGAGTCCTGCTCAAATTCCCATTTCAATTATCCAGCCTAGTTACCAAAAATGGCATAATGCTGAAATACAGTAAAAGTAAATTATTTTATAGCTATTATAATAGAGGGCAGTATTAGTACTGTAATCATATGATAATTCCTAGTTAGCTGATTTAATACCTTCAGGGCTGAATTATAGCCTCCTTTGATAATACTCAGAAAAAGTGGATGAAACATCAGGAAATGCCTACATTTGGGGGAGTTTATTGAAAATTCTTTTTGTTGGAGAAAGATGTTTGTACCACCTGATGCTTTGAGTCCAGTTTCATGGCTTGGTTTCCCATAGTACCATCTTTCTGTTGGTGCCTGTTTTGACACTATTGGCTGAGATAAATACATTACAAAAGGGAGAAAAGGAAAATGTAGTTGCTAGGGCACTTTGAAAATGCATCAAGTCTTTAAATCATGAAGAAGGAGTTACAGAAAATGGAAATGAGCAGAATGGAAAAAGGTGGGAGTTTGTTATACCCAGGGTCTATTAGATTCTGACCGCATCAGTTTTTCTCCCTTTGTCCTTAACGAGTCAGAATGAAGGTCATTCAATGACTTAAAGACTTAAGAGGAACCTAGTAAAACCTAGTAAAATGAAGCCTGAATTACAAAGGCTATGAAAAGAGCGGGTTTTTTTCCTCATCCAGGATGTCAGGGTCTCCTTTTATATCCAGGTCTGCTTCAGGTCACACCATTCATAAACCTGGATCTCATTCTCAAGGTGTCTAATTACTAGGAATCAGCGATGTAAGCTTCCTCAGTCTGAAACTTTCTTGAAGGTATTCTTTTCTTGTGATAGGTATTCCAAGGTCTTTGCTCTAACCTTTCACAAGAAACTCATTGTATTGGAAGTCTTTGAGTCATGTCATATCTGTACTCACACTGAGTATGTTATGTATGTTATTGATGGACAAAAAAAATATTTTGTTTTCATGTCAATGCAACTTTTCAGTTTACTTGCAATGGTGATACTTCTCATGGTGGCAAAGGAGAAACCAGCATCCCTGTCCTCTTCCTCAGATAAAGAATGGCTTGTTGGACTAAAATGAGCGGGACCCATGGTAAAGTCTCTGCTCTGCTGTTCTTTTGTGTCTTGAATGAGCTGCTCTAGAAGTTAAGAAATCTCACATGAGAGACCTGGATGATGATTTTTTCAGGATGGGCATTTTCCTCTTGAAGTAATTTTTGATGACCAGTTTGATATACTCAAACAACAGAGCTTGTTCTGGAGAACTTTTAGGCAATCTCTCATAGGAATAGCCTGTGTAAAGAGTCCCAGACATAACTGGAGGGCAAGTTATGGTTCCAGACGATGAGACATGTGAGGATGGATCAGCTTTTGGAACAAGCTGGATGAATATACCCTGTACTCATTCCAAAGGAGACCTTTGCAATGCCAGCATTTTCTCACATCTGAAGAAAACTCATGATTTCTGTCCTTCTCAAACTCTTGTTCTACTGTGGCAGCATATCTCTCAGTAATTCAAGGCAGATCTGAGTGTATCTTCAAACAGTGTCATTCAGCATTGCCCCATGGAAACAGATGTGATTCAATGGTGCCTGGTTTCTAATTCAAGTCCTAGATCTTTTAAAGAACATAGAATGGTTGTGGTTGGAAAAGACCTTCAAGATCATCAAGCCCAACCATCTATCCAGCCCTACTTGGTCCAACACCAGACCATGTCATCAAGAACATCTGCTCTTCTTTTAAATGCCTCCAGGGATGGTGACTCAACCACCTCACTGGGCAGCCTGTTCCGATATCTAACAACCCTTTCAGTGAAGAAATGTTTCCTAATATCCAACCTAAACTTCCCCTGATGCAATTTCAAACCATTTCCCCTTGTTCTGTCACCAACTCCAGGGAGAAGACACCAACCCCCACCTCACTACAACCACCTTTAGGTAATTGTAGAGAATGATGAGGTCTCCACTCAGATCTTGGCTTCATTGAAAGGTTTTTAATCATTTTGAGATCAGTCTTAGGGTAGAGAAATTTCCTCAGGGGAGACAGGTTTAGAAACATAAAATTTATAGGCAGCAATAAATGTATATGAAATGTCTGAGCATATCCCATTCAATTTCTTCTTGTTGGATGAAATATAATCAAGAGCATATTCCTGTTTTTCCAGCATGCTGGAGTTAGGTTAGAAAGCACAACTAGGTAAATTTTTAGTCTGATAATGTAAGAGCCTGAAGTCCCAGTGCTGACCTCTGAAGTGCTTCTTTAAACATCTCTTTTGAACAGTGCTGGCTGTAATGACAACCACCACCACACTTGGAAGTCCATGAGAAGAAAATGTATGTAATAGGCCAAACAGGAGTTCTGTTTCTTGCATCTCTTGTAATATGTATTAAAGCAATAATCTCTGGGTAAATTTATTATTATGATCAGTTAGGAAGAGCCTCCAGGTTATTTATTAAACTGGTGCTTGTTAAAGCCAGCCATGTAGGGCTAGGTCTTTGGTTGACCAAATGATATTGTGATAACGGAGACAGTTGACTTTAAGGAAATTACATCTCTTGGTGTTTTTAGTGAAGGATTCAAAGATGAGGTGAAAAATGCAACTACAACAATGTGCAAAGCTGCAATTGCTTAATATTACAGTGTTCCACAGATGGAGAAAAATGGCTGTGGTGATTTGCTGAGAGAAAAAAAACCAAACCACCCAGACCTCTACCACCTATTTTGATCAATAGGAACTTTTATAAAAACTCAAAGAGGCAGAAAAGTTGTCTGGCTTTAAAAGCTGAAATAAAATGAGTGGGTGCTGAAATGAGGCAGCTGGGGTTTTCTGGAATTCTGTGGAAACACTTGTGTCTTAAACATGAATTTTTAAGCACGGTTTGTCAGGTGTCCTTGGGTAGCACCCCATACTGACTCAGTAAATGTAGTAGCGGTGCTGTTACGCCTTTCCAGAGCAAAGGCACCATCACACACTTCACATCTGTTTTGAGTGGTGGTTGTGCAGCACTAAACCACAGCTGCAGCCACAACAGGCTTCCCACAACTCTTACCAACACCATGAGATTCAAAAGGCATTGGTCTCTTTTCAGAAGCCAGTCTATGGCCAGGAGCAGGTGCAACCCTTATCTAAAGGTTGAGCACAGCCACATGTGGGACAAGGTGCTGCTGGTGCTAGTGCAGGCAAGAAGTCTCCATACATTCTCACATCCCTCCTCTTCAGCCTGCACAATAAGTGCTACCTGGCTTCTGAACAGCTAGCTTGCTTGGTGACTACTTGCTTACTTAACCAATACCCTATTTTTGGCAAATTCCAGGCCTTTTCCCTTAAATGCCCATCTTAATATAGCATGTCATTGCTTTCCTTCATGTCACTCCAAACTCCCAGCTCTAATGTGACACAACCCCAAGCTCTCTTACGTCTCCATGTTTGTTCCAGTTGAAGCTGAGCAGTGTGTGCCCTGTAGGCTTTAGTATTCTTGCTCTTACAGGGCAGAACTTTTAGCTGGCAGAGCTCACCTGCATCAAGTAGCCATTTGCAATGATGGCCTACATAGGGAACCTTATGAAGAATTTGAAAAAGCTTTTGGTAGGCTGAAGTGAATACACTTCATGCTTTTCTGTGCAACAAGTTGGACTATAGCTTTTTTTTAAAAAGGTTATTTGAAAATGTTTTCTGTATCCTCAGATATTTGTATTGAGAAACTCAAAACCCATTTAAAATCCCATTTTATGTTGCTTTTCCTTTGCTTGCTTCTCTTTATACATAGATACAAACATTTATATGAAAATGAAAAATAAGCCTGAGCCTTTTTTTTTCAATTTGAAGAAATGATGCACACTTGAAAGGATCTCTATTAAGATAGGAGATGGTAAAAAGGAGTGTTTCACTTCATTAATTCAAGTTCTGCTTGTGAGCACATGAAATGAAATATTTTTACAGTCTAGAGATTTCTGCAAAAGCTTGTTTTTACAAATTCTAAAGAACTGAGTAGCACTAATTTGGCAATATTTCCTCAAAAATGAACAGCTGAAGGGATAAAAATGGAGTTAAGGTGTCCTTGAGCTTTTATTGTTACTTTGCTTAGGGATTAATATAGAAAGTTCAGTTGCCTTCAAAAGGCCTCACAATCATCAATTGCTCAACTGTTATACTAACTATTAATTTTGGCAGATATTAGTTATTATTCAGTATATTATCTAAATAGTACCTGATCTTACTAAAAAAAACCAAACACAGCAAAACAGCAATCCCAAACTTAAAACCTGGATAATTTAGGAAGTGAAATTTCAATTCCTCAGGAAATTTCATTATTTCTAATGCATTTGAACATCAGAAGAAAAGCCAAGTATTGTGTATTTCCTGGAAAAGCAAAAAGTGCTTGGTTTTCAAACAAAGGGTATGAAAGTATTTAGATATGATAGTGCCAAATGAATCCTTTTTTTAACAGTGTTTTTATTCATTCTGTATACTTTTACGTTGTGGTGAGGTAATAATAAATAAATTGTGGCAATAATATTAGACGTATGGTAATGGAATATCCTAAATTAGCCTCTTTAAAATAAAAACTGTGTATCCACCTCCCCAGTGCACTTTTTTTAAAGGATGAGGACTTACAGAAACAGTGTGGGCTGGTTTGGGACTTGATCTCACAGGCATCAGTAATAGAAAAAGAGGCTTCCACAGAATAATGACATCTGGGAAAAATCTGTGGCTAGCAGTGGTGTGGCAAGCAGATAGCCATGGGCCTGGAGAGCAGAAAGCAATTTATGACATGCACATGGACTCATAAAGGGGTATTTAAAATTATGTGTTCATCCTAAAGCAAAAGAGAGATTCCGGTAGTGTGCTAAAGAAATGCTTCCACTTTTCCTGCTGCAGAGTACCTGTAAATGAGCACTTTCTTATTTCTATGTGTCTCTTGAAATTTCCCAGTTCAGAACATCCTGCAGTTGGAAAATCACAGGCATGCCTGCAACCCTCCAGAGGAGACAGTGCGATTCAAAGGCCTTTCTTAGGCTGTGATGGGAAACAGAGAACCAGACTTCAGGTGTAAACTGGAGAGGACTTTGCTGCCAGCAAGACATCCTTTGAGGTACTTGCAGCTCAAAAGATTGTTGAAATGAGCAGAGCCAGAGTTTGAGTAGGTGCCAAGAAAAAGAGTGGCTCAGGTCAGTTAATCTGCCAGGTTGCATGTGGGGGATCTGTGATACGGCACTGTCTTTGCCTGCTCTGAAATAGTGTAATTGAAGGGATACAGTCTTCAAACAGATCCTTGCCTGAACAGTAGCTGTTAGGGCTTGCTAGAGACCACTGATGTAGGACTTGGCAAACTGCCCCAGAAAAACTATGGAACTGGTAAGAGAAATAGTTGTGTAGCAGCTTGTAGAGCTCAGAGGGAGGGTCTTTCGGGTGGGATAGGAAAAATATGGAGACAGACACCAAGCTGTTCAAAGGTATGAAACCACTTCTGTACAAGCAGCAGAATAGAGTTGAACTCTTCATCCTGTCAGTGATGGAGTACCGTGAGAGAGACCGATAAAATCATGAGTCTGAGCTGCTTGATGACTTGAAGGTGACTTAATATCAACTCAGGATAATAACAAAAGTTTTTAACACCCCAAAACCTGAGCAAATCTCCCATGCTTTACACACTTTTCTTGCTGTGTCTCAGACACAGCCTCAGGATACTTACATTGCAGACACTTCTAAAGTCATGTTGGGGGGATGCAGGAAGCAAAAATACTCAGAACTAAATGGAGCTTGGAATAGCAAGCATTGAAAGGAGTGAATTGAAATCATGGGCAGCACATTTACCATCACCTTTCTATTCTGAAGAGATTTCAGAACTCTGCTGATATGACAAAAACAAGCAGAGTCCTGTAATTACTGAAAGAGGAAATACCGTGTGAGTTTAAAAAAGCCACAACAAACATCTCTCACTTTCTTGGAAATGATCCCCTCTGTCTTCCCCCCCTGCTCCCATCCCCACACACTCTCATGCCTACCAGCAGTCTCTTTCCTTCAAATCCCAAAGGGCGATGACCCCAATGGGTGGTGAAGAAATCAAGAAGTCTTAGCCCAGCTGCAAAAGATGGTGTTAGCTGATGTCAAAACTCTTGCCTGGCATCCCAGCAAGGGCACTGGGTTGCTGTATTTCTCGAAGATACCTCTGTCTTTTTTCTTTAAGCTCCTCTGATTTCTGGGAACTCTTGTGTAATTGCTCATTTCACAAATCTTCAGCTATACCAGAAAAAAATTGTTGCTCTGAGGTCAAGATTCGGTTGTGTTGTGTCATTCTTAAAGCCTGTGCTCATTTCTGGCTCCAGCAGCCTGGCTACCTGGCTTCATTGAAGATGTTCTATGTGAACCCTAGTCCAGATCTGAAGACATAAGCATAAAACCCACAGTGGTGAAACTGGATCATCTGAATGCTAGTCTGAACAATGATAAATATATGACTGTAGTGTCTTCCACATGTTTTGGGAATGTGATAGGTATTTCTTCTGAAAATTTCAGCTGATTCCTAATGGTTACTGCTGCGGCTGACTAGGCTTCTAGTGGATCTGCTGGCTGGATTTGCTGATCCTTTGAGCAGTAAGCCTAGCTGTAGAGACAAGCAGAAAGCTGAAGGATTCTAATGGCGTTTCCACCTAGTAAATGTCACTTGAGTCAGGGAGAAATACATGGTGATGGGGAGCCTGATCTTACAAACTACACCCTGATTCCTTCCATTGTATTTGATGGTACCTAGAAGTCCCTGTGATAAGGTAGCCATGGGTTTCTACATGTCAGTACAAGACAGCACCAGCCAAAATTTTCCTCCAGAAGCAGTCACATAGCTCAGAGACCAAAACAAATCCCTTAAGAAGTGATGATCTGAATGAAGTTACTTCCTTGAATTCCTTCATAGGTTGAGTATCAAGCTGAAAATTCTCCCATGCAGGACCCTTTACTAGTACACTAGTGCTGCCATTACTGACCTTGTGTCTCACTAGATGCCCTGTGCTGGGTGACACTTCCAGCCTCTTTTTGGGTCCTGTATTTATCAGTGTCTCCTGGACATTACAGTTCTATTGACTGTGTAAGATGCTGCTGCATCCATAAGGGTAACTAGGTGATAAAAGGATAACTCCTTTTGGGTGCTCTGTTCATGGTTCCCTGATCACCTGAGACACTCTGAGCACCATCACATGGGCATTTCTCAGGAAGAATCTGAAAGAGAAGACAAGACGTGGCCACTGTTAGTCATCAGCCATGCGTTCATATCTGGTCTGTGTAGAAAGAGTTTTGATGCTGGAGTACTTTTGTCCTGTGGGTGTATGTGCATGCAAATGTGCTCAGTCCCTCTGCGACTGCACGGTGCTGTGGTTGGTGTAGGATTGATACATATTATTATGGCTGTGGCTTTGCCAGTTGTATGGCTATAAAGCATGTGGATTTTGCTAGAAAATATCTCAGTAGATGTAATCAAGAACTATTTTGGACGTATTTGGAAAATATGTTGGAACTATTTTTATCTGTTCATAGAGAGAAAAGCTTTAGTTAGAAGTTCTAATTTTTAGTTAAAGGGTGACTATAAAATCCCAGAAAAAGCTAAATAATCTCATGACAGTCAATGGAAGCCTTAGGACTTTCCAGGTCATCAACTAAGTCCTTTTTACTCCCCCGAAAAAAAACCCAAAACATATCTTTTGTCACAGAACTCTTATTTTGGTGTTGGCAGGATGGAACAAGAGGAAACTATAAAAAATTCTTGGACTGAGGTTAGGCAGCTCATTTACAATAAGGAGAGAAGCTTTACCTGGTAGGTTGATTTATAAACTGCTGCTGTTTGGAGTTACTTGTAGGATTGGGATGTGTTATCCTATAAATTGCAGAGAGATGGATGACTAGACAGATGACAGGGAAGCCACAGGAGGGATTCACTTATTAAAAATCTCTACAATTTATTGTGTTGTGATCCCAGCTAAACTGATGGACACGTGGTAGGAAGGGTCATGTAATATACAACTAAAAGGTTCGTGTAAATCTAAGAGAGACGGTTACAGGCCACTTTCCTCTTTGATTTAACAAACCTTTACACAAGAAGAGGAAGTAGAGCTCTTTCAGTGAATACCTTTTATCCATGGCAAAATATTTTAAGAAAATATGTTTGGGGCAAATGCCAGGCTTATCTCCCTGGGTTATTTTTTTTTCTTGTTTGGTGAGAGATATTTGGTATCTTTGGGGTTTTTTTTATCAGTGCAATGCTTGTGGTTGATGTAAAGGAAGGGTCCTGTGCTTAATATTTTATTCTGGCAAAGCTCAGATCAATATATTGTGCTCTCTCTGATAAATTTAATTTCATGTAGGCTGCTTCTTTTCCAGGGTTGGCAATTTCCTCCACAACCTTTCTGTCTACAGGTCTTTGAAACTGATGTGAATTTGTCTCTCACAACTTTTGACTTAATGTTAATGATGTGACTTGGAACAAGAGCTCCAGGAGGGAGAAGACAAGGTGTCCAGTCTTTATTTGCTCTGCAGCCATTCTTGGTCTGTAAGTCTCAGCTCTTGTAAACTATGTGGACTCTGACTTGAAGCCGGGTTGTCAGGAAAGCTGTACCCTTCCTGTGCATTCTCACCCTCTCAAAGAATACTCAGGGGGAGACATAAGTAGGGAAAGAGAGTCTGGAATTTTTGAAGAGTGCAAACATGTGACCTAGTTTTCACTGCCTTTTGGTGACAAGCGTTTGTCTGATTGCTATTGCTAAGTTCATAATACTCTTTTTTCCATTAGATAATTGTCTGAATTGTCTTACAGAAAAATCCCTTTTCCTTCTGCCTGCTTGTACGTCTATGTAGTGGAAAACTTTCTGTTGCAGTGCTCAGTAGACAAATTGAAATGTTTAACAGAAATGTCTATTGGATTTATTGACATTTTCATTTTGGAGTTACTATATTCCATTTATTTATGTAAAGTCAAAAAGACAATGATTTTATACAAACAGTCCTTTCAGGCTTTCTGAAAAACATTTAAATGAAATATTTATAGATAATTTTGTTTCATTAAATATTTGGAAGTTTTGACCTGAAAAGTTGCTTTTAAAGGGATGGTTTTGTTTTTCTTTTTGGGGGGATGGTTTTTTTTTTGGGGGGTGGCTTGGGGTTTTTTTTCATCTTTAATAAAATCCAGGTGTTGGTATCTTAGAATTTATTGAATGATGGAAAATTAGGTCAGAAGAGCTCCTTTTCCACAGAGCTCTACTCCAAAGGGGGTGGCCATTCCCTTTTCCCTCAATTTTAAGTGTTTTTAGACAGGTTTCCTACTACAATGAAGAAGTTTCCCATCTCTGTTTTCATAAGAATAATAGTATTCCCTTCAGCTAAGTGACTAAATTGTACTCTGTGGCTTTCAGGTGGTAAGAAGCATTAACTGAATGTGTTATTCTTCTCTCCTTGACCTATGGTTGCATGTAGTCAAACAACCGTGCTGTTTTCCCCTCAATTTGAACACATTTTAAATCCAGATTAAAAGACTCAGTCTACAAAGTGACACAGAAATGTTTGTATTCTGTAGGTGTTAAGAATACTGATAAACTGAAGCAGAGCTGTGTAATTATGTGCATTTATCCTGCAACAGTGAATATTTACTTTCTGCTGTTTATCGAATCATGGAGTAGTTTGGGGTGGAAGGGACCTCAAAGACAGAATCACAGAATCACAAGGTTGGAAAAGACCTTTGAGATCATCAAGTCCAACCATACCCTTCCTCTACTAAACCATATCCCTGAGTACTTCATCTACTTGTCTTTTAAATACATCCAGGGTTGGTGACTCAACCCCCTCCCTGGGCAGCCTGTTCCAGTGCCTGACAACCCTTTCAGTGAAGAATTTTTCCTGATGTCTAATCTGAACCTGCCCTGGCACAGCTTCAGCCCATTCCCCCTCATCCTATCACTTGTTGCTAGGGTGAAGAGACCAACGCCCATCTTTCTACACCTCCTTTCAGGTAGTTGTAGGCAGTGATAAAGTCTCCCCTCAGCCTCCTCTTCTCCAGGCTAAACATCCCCAGCTCCCTCAACTGTTCCTTGTAAGATTTGCTCTCCAGCCCCTTCACCAGCCTCGTTGCCCTTCTCTGAATGTGCTTCAGGACCTCAGTGTCTTTCTTGTAGTGAGGGGACCAGAACTGAACACAGTACCTGAGATGTGACCATCTAGTTCCACCCCCACTGCCATGGGCAGGGACACCTTCTGCTAGACCAGGTTGCCCAAAGCCCCATCCAGCCTGGCCTTGGACACTGCCAGGGAGGGGACAGCCACAGATTCTCTGGGCAGCCTGTGCCAGGGCCTCACAGGGAAGACTTTCTTCCTCATATCCAACCTTAATCTACCCTTGAGTGTAGCAGGAAGACCAGGACAGGCTTTTAGTCTGAGGCTGCTGCTTGTCTTGTCCTTTGCTCTCAGAGCTCTGAGGAGCAGCCCAAGAATATCCAAAGAGTGCCCACAGCTTTATCAATGGGAGAACCTGTGTCGTGTAGACAAGCTGATGAGGTTTTAAATAAATGAAATGAGTGCAAGTAACAAGCGTTCTACTTTAGCTTCTGAAGACTGTAAAGGTAAGAGCCAGGTGGAAGGACCAACAGTATTAAAATACTTGCATGCTAAAAGAACACAGTTATTTGTGTGCAGAAAGGAATCCGAAATTTATGTTTGCTGATAGTCCAAAAATCCCACATAATACAACACTTAACTGGAATGAACTGTGATCCTTAGCTGTCACTGACTTCCCTGGAAGCAGGTTGGGGCTTGTGATCTGGAGCAATAGGCAAGGTAGGCTTTTAAGCCAGGGATAAACTGCAAATTGATCAATTTCTTAGTTTCTCTTGGTTTTCTTTTTTCTCTGCCTCCTGATACACTCACCACAGATAGATACTCCTTCCCACTACTGGCAACATTATGAGCATGCTGAAGGTTGCTCCTTCAAGTCTTCTAGCAAACACAGGTTATCACTCACTAGAAATCCCCTGTCTGTCTGTACTTCCCAGTGGATTATGTGCAGCAGTCTAATAGGAAATACCTCTCTCTTCCTGGTCAAGTGGGATCACATCATTCTCATGCACATGGTCAGGCTCTGCTCATTGCTTTGACATTGCCTTCCATAGCACACCAGTGAGATGCATGAGGGTGGCCTTGCTTTTGCTCACTTTGTTAGCGATAGTTTGATTTTACTAACAACCATGTATGGTAACTCAGCCTGGCACTGGTTTGTTGTTTCAGCATTTGCTTTTTCCCTGCCAGTATGGATAGTCTGGCAACATATTTTGGTGGTCTGTCATACAGGCTCTTTTTCATGTTTGCTTAGTGGGCTAGGCATTTATTGATTTGTTTGAGGCTTCTCACAGCAACTAAGGCAAAATATTTTGAATAGTATTTTGGACAATATCTGCCTGAAGAAGCTGTAAAAATTGGCAAGAGGAATTAAGATACCTGAAATAACTTTTAACTCTATTATCAGGGTACATCCTAAAATAAGGAGTATCTTTTTTAGATAGAATTCTGAAGTCAGGAGAGGAGTTGAATTATTTTATAAGTAGGACTTCCTGTCAATAAAGGTGTGCCATCTCTGACTTGACTGTGCATTTCTTAGGTTGGACTCAGAAGGAAGAACATAAAGGAATAATGAAATTAGAGATGTGAACATCAGTAAAGTCTTCAGTGCCTCTTAAGTATAGGGATCCTAATGATAATGAGCAGAGGGAGAATAATCAACTTCAGGAGGAAAGTATATTTGACTATTAAGACTTGAAAAATGGTGGGTTTGTTGATTTATGAAGGAGACAATCTTATAACTGAATGAAGATAATATATAATTTGTTGTCGTTTTGGTTTTGAAGGTTGGGGTGGGGAAGTTGAGGATTGATCTATTCTCTCTATTAATGTTGTTTTTGTAAGAATATGTAGAGATTTCTTTCTTATAATAGGCATTCTGCATTACTTGGAAATGATCAAGAAAGGATTCCCTGCACACAGAAACATCTACTTTTTAAATTCAAGGTTCACTTGGCAAGGAGAATCAACTGGTACCGTAATGACTTCCTGATTCTGAAAAAAAATTAAAAATTGGAAGGGCATGGGGAACAAAGAAAGAAAGGTTCAGAAATCCAAGGTGCCCTTGAGGAAAACAAGGCTTCTAAGGCTTAGAAGATAAAGCAGCAAGCTCTGAGACTCATGGGGGCAGAAATTAATGGCAAACAGGAAAAGAATTAAAAAGGCTTCAATCGGCGTTAGTTTCAAAGGAAACGTTTCCTTTGTTTTCTTTGCCTTAAATGGAGGCTCATGTGGATCCTGGAGAACTAGGCTTAACCTTGATGCAGACTCTGAAAGAATCATTTGTGGCTGCTGACCCAAATGATAACCTAACACTGAGCATGCTGTTGCACAAAACTGATGTCACCCCCACAGACCAGTGCTGAATATGCCCTTATGGTCTTCACAGCCTTCTGGGGATACCAGAAATCACCATCCCCACCCCTCCACTTGAAAGTGATAATGGAGAGGACATCTGGGCTTCCAGAGGAGTAAAGCTCTCTATCAGTCAGTCAGTCTCTGTCTCTCAGAACTTTGTTATTCATGCTGTAGAGGTGGCATTGCTGACCTGTGGCCATCTGAATGCTCGTCTTCTCATCTTAGAGCTTGCTGCATGACCTTCTGCTCTCTATGAAGTGACCCATTCTCCTGTCTCTGGTGTACCTGAATACATTGGGATGAACAGCCCTCTGGAGCTGTCTACGTTTACTGCAGAGAAAGCACAGAAAATTGATTTAGGCTGTCCTCAACTCCCTGCTGGCTGTGCTTATAGAAGTATCCAACCCTTGCTCACCTACTCTGACATAAAATGAAAAATGGAAGAGTGAGGGTTACAGTGAGGGCAGGTGAGAAGCAGACAGGTGAAAATAAAGATGGCAGATCTTTACTGCAGACTCTGCAAGGTAAAATGTGATGTGTGGAAGAGAATGGGTTAGTGGCACTTGCTGTCATATCATTGCATGCTGAAAACTGGCAATCACAGAGGACAGGGATATAACTGGTGCAAGAGTTACTCAGGGGTCTAGCAGAGGATGATATGAATGGCCACCACATCTCATTTCCTGGTGTCACTAGCCATGATGAGCTCCAGGATATGGACTCCTAAGAGAAGGGAGACTTATGAGCAAAGAGGAGACCAGAGGTCTGTGCTGACCAGAGAAGTAGACAGGATGAGGTGGCAGAGTGAGAAAGTGTCCAGTGAAATCAGGGAAGTAAACGGGTGAAGCTGCCTTCCTGAAGAAGCCTTCTTCCAACAGGGAAATTAGGCATGTCCAGCTGAGGGAAACCACATTTCTGTCTTGTATCAGGACTCCAAAGTGACTTCATGAAAGAGGAAGACAAGATAGCAAAGATATTTTCAGGATGATGTTGTGTTGAGAATGGGGTCATTGGCCTGAGCAGCCCCAGGAGAAGGCAGATGGTCTCTGCCTTCAAGTTCCCTTTACCTCTCTTCACAAGGGTTGCTATATGAAGGGAGCACAGTACTTCTCCCCGGAGAAAGCAAAATTTGGCTAACCAAGTACCTTGATGCCTTGTTCATTTCTGTCCTTTTCTTTTGCCTATGACCTCTTCAGACGATTACCCCTTGAAATGCATTGTGCTGCTGTTTTCATTTGCTTTCCTTGGACATGGAATATATGCAAAGCCTCTGGAAGAAGACAAGCATTACAGAGGTTTAGGCAGCATTTTTTAGTTTCTTGATGAGTTTTTGAATTTCTGAATGTATCTACTTTTGCAGCCCTTCTGCAAACTGACAGAAGTGGCTGTAATTCTGAAGTAGGGAGGTGGGGTAGCCAAAAGATTTTCATAGAGTTCATGCCATATTGAAATAAGCTAGTGGTTTAGAAGTTTCGGTTCTAATCTGGAAACAGGCTCTTAGTATATCTGATTGCTCTAGTCCAAAGCTATTATCTTGGACAAGAACTGAAGTGGCTGGTGATCCAACATCAGCTGCATATATGTGAGTGAAAAAAGTAGATGAGGATGGTTTGGGCATGGTGATCCCTGAATGCAAATGAAAAAAGAAACATATTTGGCACCATTACAAGTCAGGCACTTTGAGGATTTCACAATTGTCTCCTTTTTTATAACAATAATAAATTTGTCAGTTATGTGGGGAAACATTGTGGAAAAATGAATGCCTTTTACTGCATTCAGAGCTGGTGCTCCAAATCCAGCAAGATAATAGCCAATAAAACTTTGAGCTGGGAGGTTGAGTTCTGCATTGCTAAAGCCTTCATTACGTGTGGTTTTAGAAAATGTACACATGTGCCAGAGTGTCTCATTGTTCTTTGGCTGGTTAATTATTTTGTCAGTATGAAGTGGCTCTAATTCCAGCTATGAAATGCAAGTTTAGCTTATATTGATCCTGCTGCCCAGGTATGTCCTTAGCAGCTTTGTAGGATGCTGTTAAGAGTAGTTGGGTTTTATTTGCAGCTGACCCATGCTGTATTCTCTTACATGTTGAAACAAATTACATCTCCATCCAAATGTACTTGATTCTTTTTTCTTCCTTGTAGAGGGTTGTAAGTGATACCCTCAATTATTTTTTTTTAATTAGAAAGCAACAAGAGCCAACCTACTTGGGCATCCCTTGGGGAATGTGACTTACATTTCCCAGAACTTCATAGTTAAATGTCAGTCTCTGCTGTGGGCCTAGAGAATAGCATCTCTAGTCTGACAAGACAAGAGTAGTCTTTATAATATAGGCCGGATTCTTCATTTGGGGTTAAGCTGAAACTCACTATGATGATCCAGTAACTCCTTGTTGATAAAAAGTTATATTTGGCCAGGCTGGAATAAAATCAGGAGTTCTTCAACAACCAGGTTCAGTTTTCAGCACTGAAAGTGCTCGATGTCATGAGAAGTTAGCAGCTGAATCTGTAGGTTCGACACACTACCTGTCCACTTGTTGGGTCTTTAAATATTGTGAATTCAATTTAAAAAAAAAAAGGTACTTCCCATATAGTGCCTTTCCACCCCCCACCCCCCTTAACTGGTGTACAGTTTAGAAAATTATGTATATGCTAGCACCCTTCTTCAGATCCTCAGGGGAATGGGGTTAAAGACACAGTGACGTCAAACAGCACTGAAATACGGCATCCGGTAGAGTGGGATACGTGAGGCCTATTTGTAGTGTGACCAATGCTGTGCTAGGAAAGACATTAACACCTCAGGCTGGATGAAAGCCAATAAACAAGGACATGTAACTCTACCCAGGCAAATCACAGAGTATTTTAAAATAGAAGAATGATCTGCTACCTAAGAAATTAAGAAACTGTTGCTTTGGTGTAAGCCAGGTAAGGTTCTAGCAACACCAGGAGTCTTACAAAGGCCATGAGGACTGTATATTACTGCACCATCACTAATATATCTCATCTGATCCAAGATTAAATTCTTGAGGGACTGTGCCATATGTTTTCTCAGCATAGATGGAAAAGTGGTTGATGAAATGACATTTGTAGGCGGCATTGGGCCTTTGCAGGGGACACTGGTCACAGAGCATGTTTTAGTGGTGTAGTGTGGATGGTTGGACTTGGTGATCTTAGAGGTCTTTTCCAATCTTAAAGATTCTATGATTCTGTGTTTCTATGAACAGCAAGACCTTACTGCTCAAGACACTATGCTGGCAGGAAGGTGGCAGGAGAGTTTGGAACAGGCTGGCTCCCACCATGCTCTGCTCCAAAGGTCACCTATCTGGGTGGGCAGCAGTGTATTGCTGTGGGTCCCCTCCCTGGGGTAAGGAAAGATCAGTGCTGACAGTGGCATCTGCCAGACAACCAGAAAATGGAAACTCTTATTTCTGCTGCATCTTTATGGTCTTTGATACCTTGTCTGTAGAGCATAGTTTTAGCACAGTATTATCACATGTATGGGGCTTTGCAGTGAGTATGGTGTACAAAAAGGGTGTAGAGGTGGATTTGCTGTTCCCCATAGCAGGTTACAGCACAGATGTACTATCAGGAAAACTCTTCCTGAAGTCAACCAGCCGGATATTGCTGCTGGTTATATGCGTTTGGAGAAATGCTATAGATTTTAGTATCGTTCCTTTGGATGTAAACAGCCAATGGTGGAGGATCAGACCCTTCTTTTTGTGTCAGGCAATTGTAGAGGCAATTGCAGTCGGAGGATTTTTAAAGGAGACAATTGAAAGCAGAGGATTAATTGAAAGCAGAGGATTACTTTTCTTTTGTTTGATTTTAGACAGAGACAGAGAGACACTAAGGTTTTGAATTTATTGTATCTGTCTGTCAGATGCAGTCAGGTTTAATGTGATTATTTTTAGAGAACTGAAATATAAACCAAAATCACTTAAAAACAGAAACAAATTTCCTCCTTTCCCAGACAGAATGTTTGTAAACAATACAGTACTATAAAACATACTTCTAATTGTATGTTAGTGTTTCTCCTGTAAGAATGAGCATGTGCCCATGGGAGCAGCATTCCACATTCAGATGTGAACTGCAGAAAGAGGTCCAGATGATTTCCTGACATCCATATGCTTTAGACAACCCAGTGTTTGCTCTTTCCTCTGTGGACAGGGACCTTCTTCCTCAGTCTTCTGCTCCTCCACCTTCTGTTGGCCAGCAGGCTACGAAACAACTGTTCCCTCACAATTTATTGCACTTGCTGAAAACTCTGGTAATTCCACTCAGGCCAAGTGCTGCCAGAAGTCATCTCCTCTCTCCTCGCCCCTTCATCCCTGTACTTGTTTCTGGGAAAAAAACTCATGTGGTTAAAAAGTTTCAAGTTTGTCATGTTGTGCAGCCCCAGCTCAGGAAATAGCATCTGTAGAAGAGTTCCACTCAAGTCCTGTCAGATGTTTTTGGCAAAGAAGCAAAGGGAAAGGCTTGGTTTGAGCGTGGGAAGTTTAAAGCTTCTGTACTGGTCTCCAAAATCTCTCTGGAACCAGAGTACTTGAACAGGAATCTTATGTGGGGTGGGTCTGCATCAAATCACAGCCATGAATGGTAGGAAGATGGAGAGGGCTTCATCTGGGGGCATGTGTCCTCCATAGCTTATTGAAAGTTCATTATTTTCTGCTGGGAGGTGAAATGTTCAGCCCCTCTCCTTTTCTCTTTGTGCAATTGCTTTGCCCACTGCTAATTTACATCTCAGGCATAAAAGAAATCTTTGTGTTCAAATGAAAAACATGAAGCTTCACTCTAGAGGCGATTAAAAATGAACAGATGAAATATTATAATATACTGAACAATATTAAAAGGTTTTTAAATTTTTCCAGAAAAATATGTCTGCAGATCTATGTGCCATTGCAGAGGTTAGTCTAGAGGGATTTGATCCCACAAACAGAACGATACAATGAGTTTTGATCTTTACTGAAGTGGTAAGAGAATGGAAACAAGACAAAAAGAAGGAAAGCAGCACAGGAGGTAGAAATTGTGGAGAACACACCAGAAATTAATCTTCATTAATTGTTATAGGCCCCACCTCAAGGAGTCTATCACAAATGCCAGGGGGGCAAGACACTCATTTCTTTTTAGACCAGAGATTGACAGTAGAGGAAACTCAACAGAAAAGTCCCCAGGAGTGGTGTGTAGACTTAGTGGCCATGCAATGCAAAGCACTGGTGCCATAGGTATCGTTCAGGTGTCTTCAGATATGGTTCCAGGTTGGAAATGGCAGTGATAAATTTTGTGCAATTAGATTGTGTTACGATAGGACTTCACCATGGAAAATTAACCTTGAAGATGATCTTAAGGGATCATTAAACCATCTTTCCTTCTGAAGGCAAGTGCAACTATATCAACATCATCCCTAACAGATATGTGTGTCTAACTTCTCCTTAAAGATGAAGGCTTTAGGTTGTGGCCTCAAAGATTAGATAAGCATTAACAAGTTATAGTAATGCACAGTTGTGATTACTAGAATGAAGCCTGTTTCCTAAGGAGTTGGAAAAATTAATCATTATTTAAAAATATCAGCGTGTGAAGGCTAGTTAACCAAACCCCAACACTAGTTCAAAATTAAGCTCTGGAGAAAGGTGAGACAGTAAATATCCTGGTCTTGCTCCCCATGACTGAGATTTCTCTCTGTCTTTTATAATACTGATTTGCCTAAAGATGCGTAAACTTCTTGTTACCTTTTGGTAGTGGGGAAGGAGGGAGAAATGCAGTCAGAATTGAAGGCATTCAGTGTGGTTTTATCTGAGTTACTAGTCTAGTCAGTAACTAGTTAAGGCTCTCCAACCTTATCCGTGTTGACTTAGGAGCTGCTAACTTCCCCTCTATGGGTTTGCAAAAATGGGTGCTGAAAATCTGTGTTTATTTTATCTGGTTTGAATATCCAGCCAACAGTTTGTGTCTGTTTTGCACTTACTGTGGCCTTTTTCTTTAAGCATCCATTTTCACCAAAATTGCTGGGGGATGTATGGAGAAAATTGTTTGTGAACTGTAGTCTTGACTTGAGAATTGGGTCATGAGTTACTGTCTGCGAATTTAATCCTCAAAACTAAACTGTCAGCAGGAATCACTGAAATTGTAGGAAATTCTCTGTTAAAAAATTCAGTTTGTTTTTACCTGGACAACTTCTTTTCAGGCTCTTTAGGGATTTGATTCCAAGTCCAGTACTGCTGAAGAAGACTCCTGTTTTTGCTTCAGCAAGGTTGGGATTTGGGCATAAATTAGGCTTCCTTTATGACACAGACTTAATTCTGTCACAGACCTTCATCTCCCTCTGTTGTGGTTTTTATTTTTTTTGCTCCAGAGCGAATGTAGTTAAGGCTACAGGGTTTTGAGATGAGTGCTTCCTTTACAGATATAAATCCATTTTCTAAAATGGGAAAAAAGAGAAGTATATTGTGACTGACAGCTCAATCTGAGCTTTGCATCTAACAAAACCCCAGTCCGCGTGCGAGGCGGGAAGTGAATTGCAGAGCTTCAGAAATAGCACAGAAACCTACATTCTGCTTGCAAACGCACCGTTCATAGCTCCCACAGGGGCTGTAGCTCAGCCCCCTGCAACAAAGGCAGCAATCTGGGTGTGGGGTAACACGTAAAAAGCTATGCTGTGATATACACTCACAATAAGGCTGCCTTACAGCAGGTAGGAAATCTTCTAATTGCTTGGAGTCTGTGTTGGAAGGTTGCCTTAATGCGGTGCGTTTGCATGGAAAGGGTAGTGAGCAGAGCAGAGTGCGTCTTTGAAGGCTCAGTCTGGTCCCATGAAGCTGCAGTTAGGTCAGGTTTGCTGCACACTGAAGGGAGGTGAGCCAAAATCCAGCTCCTTCGGCTAAGCATGGGAATCCAGACCTGGAATTTACAGCTAATGAGAGGTGTCAAAGTAGCTCTAGGGAGCTGGGCTCCATCCAACAGGGTCTGCTTTGCTTTGATCTTGTTTCTCACGCAGTGGGATTGGGTTTATGTTACAGTGGGTCTGTGGACTGAAATCTGACTCTTAAAACGACACAGAAAAGGGGTTCAGCTGACCCTCCATGCTTTTTCCCAGCTCCCAGAGTTGTTGCTTCCTTTTTTTGCAGAACTCTGCCATTTATAAGGCACAAAGTGGGCAGGAATAGATGTGTACACAAGATGCATAAATAAAAACATGCCTGCAGATTACTTTGGTAGTGGTGGCATCACAGTATGGGACAGGGCATGACCAGGGCCCAGGTGAAAGCAAACCAGCTGTCAAATCCTGCCACCACCCACCCCCACCTCCCCATGCCAGCACATTGTTAGGATGGTGGGCTGGACTGTGCCCTGCCTGGTGAGGGAAGTAAGATGGACCAGCGAAATGCTGGCTGCTGCTGTGGGTCCAATGTATTGCCTTTGGGATCAGTGGGAGGGCAGAGCCCAAGCCAGGCTGTTGATGGTGGGGAAGGTTTGGAGGGCTGGTAGGAAGCAGTGTCCTAATTCCATCAGTGTGGCATTGGTTAGTTTTTGCTCCTCTGCTGTAGTTTTCTGCCTCAACAGGCTGATGAATCTACCAGCATCTATCCAGAGAATGTTAAGACCATGGAGGATCACATTGCTGTTTTGGAAGCAGAAGTTTCTAACATTTACTGAAAATTTGCAGGTAAAATCTTAAACCCCTCGAAATTTCTAGAGAAGCAAGGAGGAACAACGACACATTCCCAGTGTGGTATTCTGTCATCATATTTAATGCAGTTCGTAGTAAATGCATCTATGTTTTCTGTGTGTAAATAAATATATACACATCTGTTTGTTAAGCAGTTTCTCTGCTTATGATTTCAGGAGTTTTTCTTAGTAAAATGAAGAAAATAAATAGTTTCATATCACCTATATTTGCAATCCCATGGTAAAAGAAAAGGTTTGTGGTAGCTTCTGTTAGTGCATTTCAAGAACAGATATCTGAATCTGGTTTATTCAGATGCACCAAAGACACTTGTTTGCAATGCTGAAAATTATAAAACCTTTTGGTTTTTTATTTGCCTGAATGGAAAATAAACAAGCTCCATATTCTTTCCCACCTCAAACATAATAATCTGGAAATAGTTTAAAATGCTGGAAGGCACCCATAGGAGATACAAAATGGACAAACAGAACTGTCAACTTTCCTGACTGATTAATCCTGGACTTTGAACTAAGCAGACAAAATTTAATCTCAAACAATAATTTTCAGAAATTCACAGCTAAATGCTAGGAGAATTTTCCATTGGCCTGGACTAGTTTATTTTCATCTGTCCTGCACAGTCTCCTTTTCTGTGATAAATCCCATGGGAGAACTCAATGCGAAGCAGAGTATGGGAAAGCAGTCTAATGAAAGTAGTTGTGCAACTTATAGAACAGCCATTCCCAGGATGCTTGGGCTTGCTACTTGGAGAGAAGGGAAAGGACACAAGCCCAGGATGCTCAAGGGCTGAACCTCCATTCCACCCCCATCAGCAGCTGTGCACCACTGCAATGCCTTTTGTTCAGCCTGGAGAAGAGAAGGCTGTGGGGGGACCTCACTGCAGCCTTCCAGTATCTTAAGGGAGATTATAAACAGGAGGGGAATCAACTTTTTAAAAGGGCAGATAATGGCAGGACAAGGGGGAATGGATTAAAGCTAAAGGAGGGAAGGTTTAGATTGGATATTAGGGGGAAGTTTTTTACAGAAAGAGTGGTGAGGTACTGGAACAGGCTGCCCAGAGAGGTGGTGGATGCCCCATCCTTGGAAGTAAGTGTTCAAGGCCAGGTTGGATGGGGCCCTGGGCAACCTTGTGTAGATCCAGGCCTGAGGTTGGTGGCCCTGACTGTGGCAGGGGGGTTGGAGCTCTATGATCCTTGGGGTCCCTTCCAACCCTTGCCATTCTATGATTCTATGAATGCAATAGGCACAGGTTTTGGTGGTGCTGCCACCCTTCCTTTGGCAGAGCTAGGCAAGAATATGTCTACAGCCCAGGCTACAAATGGGAATAACTTTCCACCAGCCATCTCTATCAGCAGGAGAAGTTTTGTTCTACTTATTGAGCATAACGGTGTTCTCTGCCAACAGCTTCATTGATCAAGGTATAAAAGAAGGTAGGGAGCTGACATTTGCTGTCCTCTCTGCAGAGAGGAATGCTGGCTCTGCAACCTCACCAGTGAAGGGAAAAAATGAAATTGCCTTGCTCCCCTTCTGCGGACCTATCGTTAACCTGACTAACGGGGAAGGAGGTAGCTTTTTTAAACCCCATGCCTGGGGGATTGCACATACAACAACTTTTAATGTCAGCATTGGTGTTATGTACACTTCTGAAAACATAACCCAGGTGAGCAGAGGTTCTGACTGTGCATATTTATCCCAAGGGAATGGAAGAGAATCAAGGGTTACAAGATAGAGGCCCAAACCAGCCCTGTCTATGATAAAGGAATGTCTACATGTTTTCATTTGTAAATGTGAATTTCAAGGAATATATATATATATAGATGTTATTCATAGTGAAAAATAAAAGGCTATTCATCAATGTTTAAATATTATGCTTTAATCAAATTACATTTTCCAGAGCCAGTCATGACTTTAAGACATATCATGGCTAAAAATATTAAGGGAAGGATCACCACAGCAACAATCTCATTGCTCCCCTTCTGCAGAGGAAATGGAAAAACACTCAAACTTTGCCAACCTAAATGAATTATCCAGATCATCAGAACTGCAAGGAAAGGGGTATGTAATCTGCTCTGTGTGTGTGTGCCCGTGAGCATGCACACACGTGTTAATTGGATTGTAGCCCATTACATGCAGATGTCAAAGGGGGAGCTCTGAGGATATGCTCAAGAGAAAAGAGCTACCATGGTTGTCTCTCCAGCAGATCCCATGCAGAGTGCGATGCTCACTGCAGCTTTGACGGACTTCAGCTGCTGGGCTGGGCTGGGCTGCCCTGCTTGTGGTGATGTGAGATGGGATGGGGAATGCTGGTGCTCTCTCGGTCTTGTTCCAGTGTAAAGATGGGAAATGGCTAGTTTATTCAGCAAGGTCTGGGAACACAGACCTGCTCTTACTCTGCTCTGGCAGTAGCTGTTATGTGTCAGCTGTGGTTTGCTTTGCCAAACAAAATCTGCTTGTTTTCTGGGGAGGGAAGGACAGGGATTAAAGGGTTGGGGCAGGAGCAATATTGTCACTGCTGGACTTGTAGCACAAGTAGCTTGTGCAGGAGTCTGCACTGGAAGCCTCCTCTGACCAGACTGCCCATATGGTCACTGGAGAGAGGCTGGCTTTTCTAGAGGCAGCACAAGGAAAGGATGTGACTTAGAATAGTGGTAATGATGTCAAGATCTCTGGCAAATTCAGCATGCATCAAAGACTCCAAAATCATGTTAGGGAAGCCCAAAAGCATGTGGCTTTTGAGCATAGGAAGACAAGGTTAGGCTTGGAGTACAAATACAGTATGTTTCCATTCCTGCTGCTCCTGCTGTTAGGAAGAGCACTTGTTTAGCTGTTTGTTGGCCCCACACTAAACCCTGCGTTGTCAGCCAGCCAGCAGGCTGCCATTGTTTTCTGGCTTGTGTTTCTAGCTAGGTATCTCCCTTAGTTTTTCTGGGACTGTATATTTTACATGGTGTGTGTTTGGTCTGTATCTTTAGACTTTTCTATTTTTCAGGCTCATAGAAGTTTTACAAAGGGAGTGTGTGATTCTCCTGGACAAATTTAAGCCTGCTGAGAACAGACTTGATTTTCTTTTTTTCTTTCCTGCAGGCCAGTGCAGATTTGGGCTCAGCCGGATGACCCAAGTCATGCCAGCTGTATCCAGGCCCCATTTGGATAGCGACCAAATGATGGATCCAGTACATACTATAATGCTGATGCAGACTGAGTTCTGGTGATCACCCATACCTGATGGTAACGTGACTGGGAAACAGACAAGATGGCTGCGTATGGGGCTTCCTCCTGACTTGCAGTAGGTGCCATTCAAGGCCCTCAGGTGCCAGTTGCAGCGGGAGTACCTGAGAAAGCAGGGCATTTAATTTTGATCACAGCTGCAGAGCCTTTGTGGCTTTCCTTGCCATTATCTGCAGCTTGCTGTAAAGAGCAGTTTATGGCAAAATTGGCTACTATGCAATATTCTGCTTTTCATTTTTTAAAAAAGCGAATTTTAAAGTTTTCTTGGCAATTAATTTCTGAAAGCCTGTAGGCCCATCCACTCCTTGCTCTCTTTTCTGTTTTTTGCTCTCTGCCACCTCGCTGTGCCCGCTGCAGCTCCAAGGCTGGCAGCCTGCTGAACTGCAGAGCCTTGCCACATGGCATGTGCTTTTGGGCAGGATTTTGTGCTGGCTGGCAGTGGTGCTGAGTGATTGTGGCGGGGAAAGCTAACAGCAGCAGCTGGAGTTAATGAATTCAACATTGCCCTGCAACAGGGATGGGAATCCCAGAGCTCGAGGGGAGGAGGTTCATGAAGGTCCGATATGTGATTGACTGGAGGGGGTGAAAGTACATCTGGATGGGCTAAGGAATACATGTGCACTAGAATATTTTTGCCCTATACTTAATTTAGCGCTTGCACGTTATGGGCTTTTTTTCCTTATCTCTTTTTAAGGTTCACTTGTTTTTCTGGGTAAGGAAAGATGTGAGTGGTGCATACAGTTAGATGAATGTCTACTATGATTCTGTTATTGTGTGCTGGACCTTTAAAAATAAAGTGTTCCCTAGGCTGCAGTCTGGGAGGGATTGCTATGTATCAATGCAAGATGGCCCTTACAGTGAATTACACGCTTGTTTTTCTCTCATGCAGTTGATATTTTTCTCCTTGCTTGTTTGATTTAATTTGAAACAAAAGCCATTCTGGTTGTAGGAAGTTTTGATTTAGGTGCTGAAGAAATGGAATGGGATTAGGTCTGTGGAAAACATCACTGAGGAAATCCTACAAGAACAGCACATTGCTTCACTCACTATCCTGTCAAAGCCAACTCGACAAGACACCTCCTCTGTACAGCCCTGATCTACCTGTTAGCAGGACAGATTCTCAACTACATGACAATCCACGCTGACTTTCTTTCCCCTTCAAACTCCCTCCCTCCAAACTAAGGTCCATATGTTATATCCAACACCCTAGTCTACAAAAAACTGAATGAGTTCCTAGCTGCAAAGTATTGTCTGGGTTCCTGATAATGAGATAATATCTAAGAAGCCATCAATTTCTTTAATTCTGATCTACTGGATGAAAGTCTCAGATATTAAGGACATGTCTGGACCAGCTGTGGGTCAGATGCTTCTACTGTGTATTCTTTTCCACAGAATCATCTCACCTGCATTATAGTTTAGGAATAGGAAACTCAGCAGCCTCAAAGCTGAACGTGGCCTCACGGAGTGCCTTCCCAGAGTGCTATTTTATTCTCTCTGTTGTACCCTTCTGTCAAATGTGATGGGAAATCAATGATGAACAGGAGATCCCTAATCTCCATGGATACTTGTCCCTGCATGGTGTCAAAATCTGAGTTGGCTGTTTATTTTCTCACATTTTACATATGACTAATTTACTTTAGGAAGGGGAGGGGAAAGAAAAAAGCTATTTGGGTTTGATATCAAAAATGAGAGAAAGAAAATTTGTCAGTGGTTCTCAGCTGGAGCTGCTGGGAGGCCTCCAGAAACCTGTCCCATACCTGTATCCCCTGAGCATGTTGTCAGCTCTCGTGCTTTGTTCCATGTGTGCACTGGGGTCTCAGGAGAACACAGCTGCTGCAGCTGCTCATAGACCAAAAGGTGACCTTCTGAGCAGCTGAAGAATGATGCATTATTTAGTGCATTCCTGGCTAAAATGGAAATGAAATTATTTTGTTGGCAGAAAGATTTGTTTGTCCTTTCACTTGGATGCATACTCTGTGCACCACACACTAGTATGACAGGCACACCACTCCTTGGGACTTCTTCTGGGTAAAGCTTTTGATAAGGCAGGTATTACACTTTGAAAAAACACTCTTAACTAGAAAGGCCCTACTGGCCAAATGTAATAAACTTCAGTTTAGAGGTACCAAGTTTGCAAAATCCAGCTTCTATTAAAGTGTAGGAGTGAAAGCTTCCTGGTGAAGTGTATGTCTCTAGACTATCAGCTGATACTGGTAAGTATCATAACCAGCTCTTATTTAAATATGAAGTATTTTATTTCTTTCAATTAAACAAGAGTGTCTCGGAAGGCGCCATAGCAGGATTTTTGATTACAGTGATGTTTAATGAATAGAGTATTTGTCATTTACATAGACAGAGGTTTCAGTGACTTCCTCCCAGCAGTCTGTGATAGCCAGGTACTCAGGCACTCTGTGTATCCACTGGGCGAAGGAGGCTTATGGGAACAATTTTTCACAATGTCTAACTTTAGATTTCCTATGTGGTCTTCCAGACAGAGATTCAAAGAACCTGAGGCTGGAGACTACCTCTCCTTCTGTCTGTGAATGAAGAAGGCTGCAAAATACTATGCCTCAAGTCCATCTGCTCTTGAACTTTATAAATACCTTCAAAAAGACATATGTAGTGGTGGTTTTCCTTTGAAGTTTCCAACATCGTTGATGAAGGCTTGAAAGTGGCATCATTCACGTATTTCAGATGGAGAGAGCTGAACTGTCAACTGATTTACAAATGGCCAGTCTTCTCTGAGAAATGAGCACGTGGAGGCACCTGGGGGAAGATACAGTGCTTAGCAAGGATTTCTCTGAGCTCAACAAACCCTGAAACTTAGGAAGAAATCTGCACAAAGGAAGAGGTGCCCAGAAAACCATGCTATCTTGTTGGAGAACCCAGAGGGAAAAATTCTCCATGAAAATTATAGGTATCTGCTTCTATGGCATTATTTTTATTAGTGAAAGATTAGATGGGGAAAGGCAAGTAAACAGAGATTCTGTAAATGGTTACAAGTGTTTTCAGATGCCTGTTTGGTACTGTCTTAATTGTTACAACAAACAGCACGAGGTCACGAAAAATGAACACCTTTCTACTCAGAAGATAAACTGCCTTTAAAAAGAAAGGAATGAGACCCAGGTCTGTGATTTCTTGGATCCCGATTAATTAAAATAGACTGGAGAAGCATAAACACCTGAGCAGCTTTCAAGACATTTCTCTGGCATGTTCTTACTGACTCTGAGTCCTTTTTTCCAATCGCAGTGTCTGCTCATCCTGTTGCAGCACCCTTCAAACCAGCCTCCCCCGAAGGATCCAGCAGACGTGGTCTGGGAGACGAGCTGAGCGCAAGCTGGTAAGCATTCACTGCAGGGAGTTCTAAGTGTTGTGGGATTTAGTCAAACAGCAAAGTACAAGCTTCTACTATGACTCATCTGGTGTAAAACTAGTGCTAAGTATTGTACATAATTAAAACAACATTATTACAGTGAGATAGCACTTCTTTTTTTGGCATGGTTAAAGTCTTGAAAAGGTGTAATGTTTTCAGCCTTCAGAGCTGTGAATAAGATGAAGAGTTCTGATCCTAGTTCATTCTAAAAGATATCATGGCTACAGTGAGCTTAGATCATAATTTGCGTTACAGCTGGAGCTCTGCATGCATATTTCAGTTGCTTTCTTGAAAGGTTGTGGTTTTTTGCGAGAATAAACAGAACCTTAAAGTAGTATTCATTAGAGAAGACTTGCAACAATGACCCATCTAGACACTCCAAGGATTTGCTGATTTTTATGCCTACAGATCACATATCTTATTTTGAACCACATTCCTTAAAGAGGTGCTAGTGGTATTTCAAGTAACAGACACAAAAAATTACATTTGCCACAGAGCGCAGTAGAAAACGTTGGCAACAGTGGAGTCAGAGAGCTGCAGTTTCAACATTTGAACACTGACTGTCAGCAGGTACAGAACAGAAGTATTAGTCAGTCCATGGCCCTACCAATGGGAAAAGTTAAAAAAGTAGGTCATTACAATTTGCTAACTTGCCTCAGCCTTTTCCTTCAGAGGTCCACAAATCCACTTTGCTTTTTATGAATGCATGTTCTTGACTAAAATGTGTTGTGGTACGATGCAAACGAATTCATGTTATTGGTTGCTCAAAAGCCATTTCTTCAGGTTATTTGCTTCTCGTTATCCTTAACTGCTAACTGCTTTTTATGGCATTATCATATTTTTTTTTCTGTTCATTGATTAGCTGTCTGACTTACCAGCAAGAGAAAGCAGACTGCGAGATGGTGACATGGACCATTTTAAGGGACAGGACTTTGTATGAACCTGTTTTCATGTCTGTATTCCAGTGGATGCCTTTGAAGCATGTTTATTCTCTTATGTTGGCTTCTTTTCCAACGTAACATTACTGCCACTTTTCTTATACTTTCCAGACATGTTGCTTGTATTGCATTTTCATGCACAGCTCCAAAGAATTATCCAAGTAAGTTACATGGACTGCAGAGTTTCAGGAGGAATCCCAGGCAAATAAGGTACTTAGGTTAAGACATGAGAGCCTGTCCTGGTTTCAGCCAGGGGCTTCAGCCAGGAAGGGGCTAACCTGCTGGGCTCGGGACAAGTAACTCAAATTGACCAATAGGATCATTCCATGCCAGTTACATCATGCCGAGTATAAAAAGCAGGGGGTGTTGCAGTGCTGGGGCGCGAACAGCAGGGACCGGGCGGCAGTGTGCTCTCGGCTCGGGGCTTTGTTTACTCGCGGCGCGAGCTCGGGTCCTTTGTGTCGCGGCTGGGGTTTGCGCGGGCTGCGGCGCGGTGTCCGTTACGGGGAGTGCGCGATCTGAACTGCTCATCTCGGCAAAAGGTTGTATTGTTCATTGTTATCTGTTCTTCCCCTGTTATTTCCAGTAAAAATACCCTTATCCCAACCTGCGGGCTGTTTTTGGTATTCTCCCCCCCCCCCCCCCCGCTCCGGGGGAAATCTGAACGCGTGGTCCCCGGCTCCGGCGGAACCACAACATATTTTGGCGCCTGAACGTGGGGCAATAAAGGTTGGGATAACGGTAGATCTGACTCTGACCCAGTTGCAATTACGGTAAAAGTTGTAAGGATGCTGTTTAAGATGCTGTGGGTATTATTTACAAAGGTGTGGTCCTGGCTGTGGAGAAAAAACCTCAGCAGGCTGTTTGCAGTCCTGGCAGGATGTTGTATCATCTCGGGGCTGCAGCTTCCCTGCTTGTTCCCATACTTTGCTCTAGTGTGCTTTATGACAATGTTTTATGATGCAGTTATATTAGTGACTATGAGTTTAATCTGGAAAGTGTATGAGGTTTTGCGGTCCTGTCTAGTCCCTGGGCTGAGAGGGGCTGGTGGTGGTGGCCATTTTGGTGAGAGCACAGAGGGAGAGAACTACACTGGTTTTTTCCTTTCTGGGCTAAACATAACAGCTCTTATGAGAGTTTTTGAAAACTTTCACCATCACCTTGACATGGAAACTATGGCCACAGTGCTAGAAGTTCTTCTGCACTTGATCCTGCTTTCATCATATATTAAGAGCAGGTTTATGAATACTGCTCAAGAGGTTTCCCAAAGGCAGGATAACCACGAGGGGCAGGACAACCACGAGGGGCAGAACATAGGCCATTACCTAAGTACGGCTCAAACACTGCTTGATATCAGACAGCGCTGTCTGCATTGTCCGTACTGTCAGGGGGGAGGGGAAGAAAACAGATTGTCAGGTACTGCAGCAACCCCTGTAATTGGCACTGCAGCTGCGGCAACCCCCGTAATTGGCACTGCAGCTGCGGCAACCCCCGTAATTGGCACTGCAGCTGCGGCAACCCCCGTAATTGGCACTGCAGCTACTGCAACCCCTGTAACTGGCACTGCAGTTACTGCAATCCCCACAGCAGACACCACTGATGATCAAAAGAAACAATCCCCACCAGTGTCTGTCGCCCCGGTTCAAAAGAGAAAATACACAAAAAAATCAGTTCGTACAACAGCTGATGATGATGATCAACCGGGGCCATCAGGGGGATATCAAGATGAGGCAGAACCAGAGGTTGTCACCCGATCCCTGTCCCTGAGTGAGCTTCGTGAGGTTAGAAAGGATTTTAGCCGCCAACCTAGTGAGCCCATTGTCACCTGGTTGCTTCGGTGCTGGGATCATGGGGCTAATAGCTTGGAGTTAGATGGCAGGGAGGCCAAGCAGTTGGGATCCCTTGCCAGAGAAGGAGGCATTGATAAAGCCCTTGGAAAAAGGTCAGGAATCCTCAGCCTCTGGAAACGGTTACTGTTAAGTGTGAAGGAAAGGTACCCCATAAAAGAATACATTACATGCCGTATGCCCAAGTGTGACAATATGGAAAGAGCTGTCCAGTACCTTAGAGAATTAGCTGTACGGGAGATAATCAGTTATGATTTGAACAATTCACAACTCCCTGCCGATCCTGATGAAGTCCCGTGCACCCCAGGCATGTGGCGAAAGGTTGTACAAAGTGTACCATCAGGGCACGTCAATTCACTGGCAGCAATAGACTGGAGTGATACTGATCTACCAACTGTAGCCAATGTGTCTTATAGGCTCCGCAAATACCAAGACAATATTTCCCTCTCTGTCATCGCAGCGGTAGAGAAACTGGTCCAGCGCCTTGACAACAATGTGTACAGCTCCCGACCCTTGCAGAGCAGTGTGGCAGCTTTTGGAAGAAGGCGTCCATCATCCCGAGTGGGAGAAAACCGAGGGTACTCACCACGAGGTAAACTGTGGTTTTACCTGGTTGACCAAGGGGAAGACATGAGGAAGTGGGATATGCAGCCCACTTCAGCCCTTCGAGCACGAGTGAACGAGCTGCAAGGTAAAACAATCGCACGTCGAGATTTCACCAGGAAGAACGCTGCACCAGTTACCACTGAACAGAACCCTCGTCCAAGCAGAAGGCCTATCTACACTCCTGATATGTCTGATCCTCTTGAGGGAACCTCCAAGTCCTTCATGCACTCAATGAACGGCAAGTATGATCTGCAGCAATAGAGGGGCCCTGCCTCCAGCCAGGTGGAGGAGAGGGATAACAGAGTTTACTGGACGGTGTGGATTCGATGGCCTGGCACGTCAGACCCACAAGAGTACAAGGCTCTAGTGGATACTGGTGCCCAGTGTACTTTAATGCCGTCAAATTATAAAGGCACAGAACCTGTTTGCATTTCTGGAGTCACAGGGGGATCCCAACAATTGACTGTACTAGAGGCTGAGGTAAGCCTGACTGGAAAGGACTGGGAGAAACACCCCATTGTGACTGGCCCAGAAGCTCCATGCATTCTAGGTATAGACTATCTCCGTAGAGGGTATTTCAAAGACCCAAAAGGGTACCGGTGGGCTTTTGGAATAGCTGCTGTGGAGACAGACGAAATTGAACAGTTGTGTAACTTGCCTGGACTCTCAGAGGATCCTTCTGTTGTGGGGTTGTTGAAAGTTGAAGAACAGCAAGTGCCAATTGCTACAACAACAGTACACAGACGACAGTACCGAACCAACCGAGATTCTCTGCTCCCCATCCACAACCTGATTCGTCAACTGGAGAGTCAAGGAGTGATAAGCCGGACTCGCTCACCCTTTAATAGTCCCATATGGCCAGTGCGGAAGTCCAATGGAGAGTGGAGGCTGACAGTAGATTATCGTGGCCTAAATGAAGTCACTCCAGGTATGAGTGCTGCTGTGCCAGACATGCTGGAACTCCAATATGAATTGGAATCGAAAGCAGCTAAGTGGTATGCCACGATTGACATTGCCAATGCCTTCTTCTCAATCCCACTGGCGCCAGAGTGCAGGCCACAATTCGCTTTCACCTGGAGAGGTACACAATATACGTGGAATCGTCTGCCCCAGGGGTGGAAACACAGTCCCACCATCTGCCATGGACTAGTCCAGACCACTTTGGAAAAGGGTGAAGCACCAGAGCATTTACAGTACATTGACGACATCATTGTATGGGGCGACACAGCAGAAGAAGTGTTTAAGAAAGGAGAAAAGATAATTCAAATCCTCTTAAAGGCTGGCCTTGCCATAAAACAAAGTAAAGTCAAGGGTCCTGCACAAGAGATCCAGTTTTTAGGAATAAAATGGCAGGATGGACGTCGTCAGATCCCCATGGACATTATCAATAAAATAGCAGCCATGTCTCCACCAAACAATAAAAAGGAAACACAGGCTTTCTTGGGCGTTATAGGTTTTTGGCGAATGCATGTGCCAAACTACAGTTTTATTGTGAGCCCACTCTACCATGTGACTCGAAAGAAGAATGACTTCCAATGGGGCCCTGAGCAGCAGCAAGCCTTTGAACAGATTAAACGTGAGATAGTCCACGCAGTAGCCCTTGGACCTGTCCGGACAGGGACAGATATTAAAAACGTGCTCTACACTGCAGCGGGGGAGAATGGCCCTACTTGGAGTCTCTGGCAGAAAGCACAAGGGGAGACTCGGGGTCGACCGCTGGGGTTTTGGAGTCGGGGCTACAAAGGATCAGAGGCCAATTACACTCCAACAGAAAAAGAAATATTGGCCGCCTATGAAGGAGTTCGAGCTGCTTCAGAGGTGATTGGAACTGAAGCCCAGCTCCTCCTGGCACCCCGACTGCCAGTGCTGGGCTGGATGTTCAAAGGGAAGGTCCCTTCTACGCATCACGCCACTGATGCTACATGGAGCAAGTGGGTTGCATTAATTACACAGCGAGCTCGAATAGGAAATCCCAATCGCCCCGGAATCGTAGAAGTAATCACAGACTGGCCAGAAGGCAAAGATTTTGGAATGTCACCAGAGGATGAGGAGGTAACACGTGCTGAAGAAGCCCCACCTTACAACACACTGCCAGAAAATGAGAAGCAATATGCTCTCTTCACCGATGGTTCCTGTCGCCTTGTGGGAAAGAATCGCATGTGGAAAGCTGCTGTATGGAGTCCAACAAGACGAGTAGCAGAAGCTACTGAAGGAAAAGGTGAATCAAGCCAGTTCGCTGAGGTTAAGGCTATTCAGTTAGCCCTGGACATTGCTGAAAGAGAGAAGTGGCCAATGCTCTATCTCTACACTGATTCATGGATGGTGGCCAATGCCCTGTGGGGGTGGCTGCAGCAATGGAAGAAGAACAACTGGCAGCGGAGAGGCAAACCCATATGGGCTGCTGATCTATGGCAAGACATTGCTGCTCGGGTAGAGAAGCTTGTCGTAAAGGTACGTCATGTTGATGCCCATGTACCTAAGAGTCGGGCCACGGAAGAACATCAAAACAACCATCAGGTGGATAAGGCCGCTAGGATTGGAGCAGCTCAGGTAGATCTAGACTGGCAACGTAAGGGTGAGCTATTCATAGCTCGATGGGCTCATGATACTTCAGGTCATCAGGGGAGAGATGCGACATATAGATGGGCACGCGATCGAGGGGTGGATTTGACCATGGATGCTATTGCACAAGTCATCCATGAATGTGAGACATGTGCTGTAATTAAACAAGCCAAGCGGTTAAAGCCCCTTTGGTATGGAGGGCGGTGGATGAAATATAAATATGGGGAGGCCTGGCAGATTGATTACATCACTCTCCCACAAACCCGCCAGGGAAAGCATTATGTACTTACAATGGTGGAGGCAACAACTGGCTGGCTAGAGACATACCCTGTGCCCCATGCTACTGCCCGGAATACAATCCTGGGCCTTGAAAGGCAAATCCTGTGGCGACATGGTACCCCTGAAAGAATTGAATCTGACAACGGGACTCACTTCCGGAACACCCTAATAGACACCTGGGCCAAAGAGCATGGCATTGAGTGGGTGTACCATATTCCGTACCATGCACCAGCTTCTGGGAAAATTGAGCGATATAATGGACTTTTAAAAGCTACATTGAAAGCAATGGGGGGTGGAACATTCAAGCATTGGGACACACACCTAGCCGAAGCCACCTGGTTAGTCAACTCCAGAGGATCTACCAATCGGGATGGCCCTGTCCAAACAAAGTTTCCACATACTGTAGAAGGAAATAGAGTCCCAGTAGTGCATCTGAAGAGCATACTGGGAAAGACAGTTTGGGTCATCCCTGCTTCGGGCAAAGGCAAACCCATATCTGGAGTTGTTTTTGCACAAGGACCTGGTTGTACCTGGTGGGTAATGCAGAGAGATGGAGAAGTGCGATGTGTACCTCAACGGGATTTGATTTTGGGGGAGAATAACCAATATAATTACTAAGTAGAAATTGTAGTATAATGACTGTAAAATAACTTGTTGTTGTATATTCATTACTGCCATAATTATAATTGTTATATGTTGTATAAAAGATTTTGTTGGTTTTGGTTATGACGTAAATGGCATGGAATGAGGGGTGGATGATGTCCTGGTTTCAGCCAGGGGCTTCAGCCAGGAAGGGGCTAACCTGCTGGGCTCGGGACAAGTAACTCAAATTGACCAATAGGATCATTCCATGCCAGTTACATCATGCCGAGTATAAAAAGCAGGGGGTGTTGCAGTGCTGGGGCGCGAACAGCAGGGACCGGGCGGCAGTGTGCTCTCGGCTCGGGGCTTTGTTTACTCGCGGCGCGAGCTCGGGTCCTTTGTGTCGCGGCTGGGGTTTGCGCGGGCTGCGGCGCGGTGTCCGTTACGGGGAGTGCGCGATCTGAACTGCTCATCTCGGCAAAAGGTTGTATTGTTCATTGTTATCTGTTCTTCCCCTGTTATTTCCAGTAAAAATACCCTTATCCCAACCTGCGGGCTGTTTTTGGTATTCTCCCCCCCCCCCCCCCCGCTCCGGGGGAAATCTGAACGCGTGGTCCCCGGCTCCGGCGGAACCACAACAGAGCCACAGCTGGTGAGCCCCTTCTTTTTGTATCGTTGAACAAACGATATTTTTTTATTAGTCTGAAGATTAAAAAATTCAAGGGCTTTTCTGAGAAAATGATCATTTAATATAAAAGACAGGTCAATTCCCGTTGCTGTTTTCTGGATGAGTTTCCAGTCAATTAGTGAAGTAGTAAATGCTCTCCCAGCAACAAACTGTGGATATTTTGAAAGGAAATCAGAAGCAATGTAAAAATGTTGAATGAAATGTCTTGGAAGAAAAAGAGTGAAAGATCATACCATTCCTATGATAGCTGCAAAAGTTTGTGAACGTTGCAGCTGAGAAAGGGATGAGCCAGAGAGAGATAGACGAGTCAAGTAGAAGGTACCTACTGCTTAGCTTTGTCCTAGCATGCCACTTTGCAGGCTCACAGCCTAAAACTTTGAGGAGGTTAATCCATAAGGGGCACACCAGAACCAGAGGTGGAGTTGCAGGAGAAGATGGATAAAATTCAAAAGGAGAGGGCACCTGTTGACCACGGTTATTGCCTCAGACTTTATATGGCTTTGACAGGATTTGCACAGCTTCTGGATGCGTGAGAGAAACACTGCACACACCTACACTTCATAACATAGGGCTTTAACATTAGCTGAGCAGCCAAGGCCTTTGCTGTGGGTGTGTGCTCAAGTTGCCCTCCTGATACAGCATTTCTCATTTAATTTGACTTTTATTTTTACTCCAACCATGACATCACCATGAGCAAAAAGGGAAAAGTATTTGTAATCTACTGTGTGCGCTGACAGCAATTTTGTGGATGCAGCACAGGACTATAGAGACAGGTATGTGGAATGTTCAGAAGGCATTAATCTTATGTTCTTTTTCAAACCACAATGCAAAAGGTTATAGTGGGAATAGCAAAGGAAAGAACTTGCACAATTCACAAAAACTCAGAGACTGCAGCTTGTGCTGGATGGGTATATTTGGCATACATCTGTATTATGAAATTACTTTTGAACTGCTTTTGAACTTCATCTCTATTCATCCTTTCCATTTCCTTTGTCCCTCCAGAACATCCATCACTAACAAACCGACCAGTTGTGATGTTTTACAATCCATATTTGAACGTGCTTCTCAAAATATTGCACGCTTCTTTAAATAAGCAGTTAGCATTTATACAAAGGTAAGGTCAGTCTTGGGGCTGAAAGGTGGGTCAACAACCCACTTTGGCAACCATCTTCGAAAAGAGTCAAGAAGCAGTTGCACTAGAGTCCTGTTCAACTGCAACGTCACGTTGCAGAAATGCATCATCAACGGGCAGCTTAAGTGTTTTTGTAAAAACAGATATTGTACAGCTTTGATTTGGTTGAGCTGAGCCCATTACAGGATTTAGGCATATGCCTAAGGATGGAATTACTTACATGACTGAAGTTAAGATGTGCTTAAGTGTTTTGTTGTGGATGGGCCTACACACTACATCTGTGTTTGTATTAAGAGGAAAAGCTGTTCTACAAGAAATTTAGGCATTTTAAAATGTAATTTCGTTCTGAACTGGAACAGGAAGTTTTACCCTGAAATGAAATTTAGGAAATCTTTAATTCCAGAAACTGTGTAATTGAGTGTACTTGAAACATTGTGTGTCAGTAATGTTGAAACGCTTTGTGACATTAAGATTGAAACATTGCATGTCCACATATGTTACCAAATTAATTAGAACCAACTGTCAACTAAGCATGCTGGGATTGCCTGGGCTGTGTATTACCCACCCCCCTGGATGCAGGAGGAGCTCTGGTCTGATCTAGCTTCTTGGCTGAGATGCAACACTCCATGAACATTGCTGTTCAACTTAGCACTGAAACAAGGATATTTATCTGCGCATGATGTAGAGCTGGGCCTACTAAACCTCCCCTCAGCCCAAATGGCTTTTTGTTGGGACATCTCAAGTGTCTTCTATCAGATCTCTGACACTTCAGGGACGCAGGGCACAGACCCTGTGTATGTAGCTGGTTCTGGTTTTCCTCAACTTACTGGTTCTGGCCTGAATGTATCCAAAGTGACTCCACGCTGTCCAGGAGCCATGATAGTTTGGGCATGGCAGAAATGGATGACACTTATTTGCATCTGATGCTTTATGTGATGAGTGAGTCCTCCTGGAGCTGAGGAGTCAGTCTGGGTGCAGGACTGAGCTGCAACTACTTAAACTCAAGTTGGGTCTTTGCAGAAACTTTAAGGTTCCCTTCCCTGAGCTCCCAAGCCTGTCCTGCCATAGATACCCCAGTATCTGGGCACTGCAGCCTGACTGCAAACCTAAAAGATAAATAACCAAATCAAAGTTAAGCACATGCTTTTAACTTCTTACTAACTGTTTTACCATAGTAAATTGTCATTTTCTTGCAAGATGTTTCAGTGTTGCGGAATGAGCATTCACTGGAAGGGGACACGTTGGAAAGCATTCAACCAGCGGTGTGAGTATGTAGCATGAATGGTAGAAAAAGTCTTACTAGACTGAGTAGATTGGCTGCTCTGTCTGCCTCTGGATACAATGGCTGTTCAAAAGGGAGTAGGTGCCTGTCAGTAGTCTGTGAAAGTGGATCATACAAATCATGTTTCCCCTATTTGCCAAGTTAGAGTCCCCCCCTACTTCCCTGAGAAGTGTCCTTGCCTGATGGACCAAGTAGAGTTGATCCCTAGGCCAAGACCTTCTCTAGTGTGTGGGGTTAAGATGACAAAGTGGTACTGAAGCTGTTGCTTTAGAAAAGTCTCTTTCTTTGACCCAAACATATGGCACGTGGTGAAACTTACTCAAACAAATATTCTATCTAAAATAGCTTTTCCTGCTTAAGTGGCTGGGTAGTTTGGCTTTGCTTTGGTGCTCTGTCCTTTTGTTTTGGGGTTGAAATAAAATTCTAAGGTTCACAGCCTTTATGTGTCTATCAGCTTCTGGGTCAGCTGTCCACAGCAGAGGTGTCCAATCTCATTTTTGAGAGATGTTCTTCATCCTTTAAGGCCTCAACCCCAGCAAAGCATAAGCCAGTAACCTTAGCTGGACCTTGGGATTATCCTCTCTTATGAAAGATCCCTTTGCCCTAGCTTGGCTTCTCTCTTACTCTTTCAGTAAGAAACTAGGGCAGCTCCTAGTACACAACCAGACGAATCGGGTGTCAGTAAGAATAGGAGTGGGAACCTGGAATGCATGTTCAGAACAGACAGTATGATTGTTATATTTTGCTGCAGTTACTACATGTTATATTTCTGTCTGAGGAAGTAAAATGCCTTCACAGAGGAGTACAAAGAGATGCATGTGTTTTCCCAAGTTGGAACTCAATGAGCTTGTATGTACTTTACTGTTCTCTTACACTTAATGTAAGAATTTTCTTACACTTAATGTAAGAAATACATTTCACGTAACTGGCAGTGGCAGCCATGTATTCATAGAGAAAAATGTATACTGAAATGTGTGCTGCGTATCACTGATAATGGTTTGCAGTACCTTCCATAAAAGTAAAGGATAATTAGCACTTGAAGGCCAGGCCTCAAAACCAAAATAAAATCTTTTTCTTTTTCCATGCCTAGGCTAGGATTTATCTCACCTCACCACAGACACCAGCAGTGAAGACACATATGGTAAGACCCATCACCCCAAGCTCCCTTTGCAGTCAATACAGGGAACAGGCGCTTTTAGGCCATGATTCATCTGACCTATTTACATGTCTGCTGTAGGAGGAGATGAATCACTGCTTAGACTAGATCTGTGCGGAGGATAAAGGCAGCCTAAGATGGCCAGCTCAGATGTAGATGCTTATACAAATCTACATTTTTAATTTAGACTTGCAGTTTGGAACAACAATTTTTCAGAGAAGAGTTAAATATTCTAAGCCACATTTTCCTAGTAAAATGTGTGTACAAATATATATTTTTATATATATATATATATATGTTTTTTTCTTCCTGCAACAGAAACATTTGCAACAATATCTTTTGAAAACTGGCCCTATATTCCCTACTCCAAATGTTCTACCATCTGAAGAGCTGCCATTTTATCTCTCTCTGCCTCTGCCCCTCTTTCACACATACAGACGTGTGTACACATGCTGTGTTTCAGAGCTGGGCCTTCTCAATTTTCAGCATTAATTCAAAATATACTCCTCTGTGTGGTAGCCAGAGCTGCTACACATAGACAGATATATTAGCTGGTCTTGGTTTTTTAAAAAACCCAAAGCAATGCAAATAAAACCACCAAATGAACACTTCTGAAATTTGCTACTTTTTAAAAATATATTTTTTTAATTCATATTTTCTGCTAGAATTTGCTCTGCTCTGCCTGCAGCCTTGGTGAGGCAAGGCATCGTAGGAAGATGAACATCAGTTTCTGTGAAACAAGTACTGATGCCAGAGGGAGAGGGAAGACAGACTTGATCATCTACAAAAGGGTACAAGTTCCTGAGTGAAGCTCTGAGAAAACATGAGAAAGGTAATTTTGTGTGGTTCTGTATAGAAGATGAGAGTTGGAAGAGTCTGGCTTATGGGGAGTGAGGACAATGTCCTTACCTGTGCGCATGCTGTACACCTGAACCTCCATCTCATCTGCAGGTGGCACGAGGTTGATATTTTAAAACCAAAAGAAAGGAAGTCACCATGATGCAGAGCTTTACAATGCTCAGCTGCTGCCGAGGAGTGCTTGGTGCAGCTACAGCAGTGGTAGGCAAAATATTCCTCCCATCCAGCCGTTGGCACGCAGAACAGCAACCAGTTTATGTGAGCACCTGGTTGATCAGTTTGATTGTGACAGATCTTGGCACGCCCACCCCTCTGGCTGTAAAGCTTTACTGACTCTTGTGTTTAGCAGGATTTTTTTCCCCACAAACTCTTGTCTGACATGGGAGGACTTGGAACTGTGCGATACTGGCTCTGGAGACAACAGGAAACTGCATTTTGGATAACCCTTTACAGTGCAAGCTTTCCAGCCACTTAAGGGCTTTTCTGCGGGCACTGGGAAGAAACGTTGTCCATCATCCAAAATCTATTGCAGTCAGTGGGAGCAGTGCCCGTGACTGCAAAGGTCTTTGGCAAAGGCAGTGAGCGTCTGAAGGCTTGTCTCTGAGAAATGGGCACAGGCTGGTGGCTGCCCACGGGGTGCAGAGCACAAGCGGCTTCAGGAAGAGATAGTGCTCTTTCACCGGTCATCCCAGTGCATCATTCATTAAATATAAGGCCCTACAGGAAAACCAGGGCTTCGTGTTCTCTGTGCCCATCCTGCATCAGCCCTGACGTCAGTAGTTTTGAACCATGGAAGTTAAATTAAGGCCAGTGCAGTCTAATAGGCAAGGGAGAGCAAATGCTAAGTCAAGGTAATGAGAAAATACCTGCCATCTGGAGCTGTCATAAGCACGAATCTACATCACTCCCCACAAAATAAATAAATTACAGCCTGCGGAACATTACTCTCCCTGGATGCAAAGCCCCGCTCCTGCCGCTACCGCCAAAAATTTTGGCCTCCCCGCTTTCCGCATGATTGCCGGCTTCTGCCGAAAGCCCCAGAGAGGTGTGCCTGGGCACGGGGAGACATCTGCAACCGCTGGCTGTTTAAGCGCAATGGCTGCAGTGGGATCTGTTCGGCTGAGTATGCTCACTCCCTTCCTGGCTCTGACAGAAAGTTTTCCTCCCGGCTCTGACAGCACTGCAGCCACTTGGGGAAGCACATGACTTCCTCGGGAGACAGCGCTTCTTATTTGTGTTGCAGGCCTCCAGCAGGCATGGCACCGAGGCAATATTTATATCAGTTTTTGTAGCGTCGTTGCAGCAGCTGCAGTTTTGGGAACTGAAGTGCTGGCTGGAAGTGGAGGGAGAGGCACAGAGCGTGCCACACCACGTTGAAATTGGGGTGGAAGGAGGAAAAAAAACCCCAAAACCACAAAAATCAGCAACCAGCCTCCTCCCTCAGAAAGCTCATTGTGTTCTCGGGTGCCAGGGGTGCTGTGTGCCCTCCAGATGGTTACCACAGGACCCATCTGCCTAAAAGTGAGTCAGTGGAAATCGCAATTCAGGATGTCAGCAACGGGACCAGATCTGTCTCCGCAGGGTGCCTGCCTCCTAGGGGAGCAGGGCAGGAGAAAGGGAGTCCCCAGGCTTGGTGGCTTTCCATGCTACATGCCTTATGGCCTGCTTGGGGAGATAGGGGAGACACCAAGCCCTTTGGCTAGGAGACAGCATAATCAACATTCATGTGCGGATTGTGAGGCTGCCTCCAAAATGGCTGCAGCCCGGTGCCATGCCTCAGCCCTAGCAGGCTTGCTAGCCCAGCTACAATGCTGCGCTGGTGCGACCACAGTGGGCCCCGGGCCCTGGCTGGCATCTCTGCCCCATGCTGTGTGGGTATCCTGAGTTGTATGGAGCTACCTCATCGTGGCCTGTACTGGGAAATCCCCAGGCAACTGTGATGGGGGGTTCTGTCTTGCAGATGATTTATTTGCTTCCTGTTACAGGAATGTGACCTGATTCTCTCCTCTTCTGCCTCCTGGCTTGATTTTAGTGGTGTTAAGACAGCAGAGGTTTGAGACTTCACTGACATTACGGGCCTGCAAGTCATAGCTGGCTGTAAGACAGCAGGGTCCTCTTCGTGACTCCTTGCTCTTTCATCTGCCCTGCAACTGAGGCAAATAGTGCCTATGGCTGGTCCCATGTATGGGAGAGGGGATCTCCACTGCCCATGCATGCTCTTAGTATGTGACTTTTGCCTCTGCTGCAGTGGCTGGCGGGACAGTGGGACTGAATTCTTCCCCATATATGGCTTTTTTTCCCACGTCACTTCACACTGACCTGAGGAGTTAGGTCTGACAGAGGAGGTGTTGCACAGTCCCCAGTTATCTTAGAGCTTGGTGGAACTGAACAAGGAACTACCATGAAGCTCTCCATGTCCATGTTCCTCCCAGTCTTCTGAAGGGACTGTGGTGAGGCACCAGTCTGTCTGGGAGTACTCTGAAAACCAGCACCTGGAGTCACACTGCAGACACCAGGAGACAGAGACACCAGTAAAGACTGGTGACATGGCGAGCACAGCTTCTTGGGTTGCATCCCTCAGAAAATCCCCCCCCAGTCTCCCACATTACATGCTTTTGTGCCATGAGCAGCCCTACTCTGTCTCACTAAGAACTAAAACTTCAGTGCCCGAGCTGTTTCCTTAGCCCCAGCACCCTGAAACGCTGCTGGTGAGTGGCACTGGGGTGAGATGGGCAGAGAGGGAGGGAGGGAGTAAGCAAAGGCATGCCAACAGCTGTGGCAGATCCTCCAAGATGGTGTGGGGAGGGCTTAGCAACCCTTTCAGCACTGTCCTATTGCAACAGGAGGGAGGAGGATATACAGAGGTTACTTAAAAGCCCCGGACTTTTTCCAGGCTTCTATTGCACTTCAGAAATTCTGCAAGGGGGAAGGAAAAAATAAAACCTATCTGAAAAGAAGGTACCCTTGCTAACTAAAATCTTCCTTTTAAGAGCTTACTGCTATTAAATAATTACTACATTTTAAATTTCTGTTTTCAGGAGCTTTGGGAAGAAGTTGCATTCTCAGCCATGAATATTTTCTTTAGAAGGATGGCATGGCTTTTTCATTGCTACATTCTTACACTGAAATAGATGTTAAAGCAGTTTTGACTAGCTCAAAGAGAAGTCTCTGATCAGCCTACATCTGAGATTTCCCTTAAGGTCATTAGTGGGAGAGAAATAAGTGGATAAGTGCTTTTTTCTTTTTTTTCTTTTTTTCCCCCCTTTTCCCAACTCTCTCCTTTTTCTTTCTTTTTCTTTTTTTTAAATTTTTTTCTTTTCCCTTCTCTCTCTCTTTCTCAAAAGTGGATTTGCTGGGTGCAGAAGTTAGCCCTTTAGATATTGGGTGTTTGTGTGCATAGGGACAAAAATACAATTCTCCAGTAATCATCCAGACTGTTGTAGGCTCTAGTATTTGGGATGATTGCAATATAACTTAGAATGTCATTTTTATTAGGGGGAGGTAGTGTGTGATGTACTTTATGGAAGTATAATTTGCTATTTTGGATTCAGTAATGCTGTTTTGGAGGGTGGGAGAGTGAATGATTTTTCCAGTTCATTTACCTGAAACTCCCTAATGTTTTTAATGCCCTGCTTCTTCTAGATGAATACTTCTGTATTAGGCTTCCCTCTCCTTCTCCCACCCGCCTTCTTCTCTTATTCGTGTGTTTTGACAAACACAAAATGCCTTCCAATCCTTAGAGAGCTGCACTCCATCATTACACTGATGTTTTCTGCCTCTCAGTTTTTATTTATGTGAGTCTAAAAATGCATAGCTCACTGGCACCCCACACTGTTTTTGGTTTCCCCCATCTTACGTGTGCCACGCTGGCTTGTGCTTGCTTTTCCCTTGCACTCTTTCTTTCTTTCTTTTATGGTATTACAACATTTTTAATACAGGATGTCTGAAACAACAAACACCAGCACAGAGAAGAAGAAACCTCCTCTGAATGGGAGAAGAGCTGTCCCATCAAACAACTCAAATGACGAAGAAAATGAGGTCCCAGAGATGGAGGCTTTTGGGGTGATACCTAGAGGATTTAATCCAAAAGGTACAGTGTACAATTAAGACATGAGTCTATTTTTACATCTCTGATATTTGCCTCTGCCCAGGTCTATGAATTAAAACCAAACCACTTTTTTCCTTACACATTTTGATCTCGGATAGCTTTTATTGCTGATAAAAACTTGCTATAAACACCCATGTGCATGGAAATGGTACTGCAGGTTATGGGTAGGGAGAGTGAGGAGTGGATAAGCTGAGTGACCAGTTACCAGCTTGAGCTGTGGGAGCAGCTTAACAAAGGCAAGAATGGGTTTTCCCAGTTTGATCATAATCACAGGGTCACTTTTGGATCTGCTGGTTTTCAGGCATGGCTGCTGCACCGCTGGGGTGAAGGGGGCAGAAGGAGCTTCCCCTCTTAATGTCCCTGCTGGTTTCTATGGCCTTAAACTGACTGTGAAACTACTGCAGAACGGCACCTGGCAGGGAAAACTTTCGCTAGATGTTTGGCTCACTCATAAAGAAGAGTGTGAAATTAAAAGGAATCCCCATATTTTTAATTATTCTCCTGTAAAAAGCGTTTCAATCATTTTGCCAGGGAGACATAACAACATCATGGTAGGGGATGGGTAATCAGACCACGTTCTCAGTGCCAGCTCTTTGGAGTTAACCTGAAAAACATTAGGTAAAATTTGGTTTAAAAGAAATTAGGCTTAGCTCCTGACTGAGTCACCAACCAAATGACGTTAATTTTCTGGCCTACTTGAAATGAACAGCAGAACTTGTTGAACGTGGCAACTGAGGGTAGCCAGATGTAATAATACTTAATGCTCGTACGGGACTTTTCATCCAGGGTTGAAAGAGTGCTTAATAATTGTGGGCAAGCCTTAATGACTGCATTTTGTACATTGGGAAACAGGCAAGAATATTTTACGTGACAAGTTCAAATTTTTATGGCGAAGCATTATTTTTGTGATCTTAATCATGTGCCTTAACCACACGCCCACCCTCCCCACCCCCCATTTTAATACACACACATTTTAAAAAGCCTTTCTTTTGCAAAATGCCTGAGCAAAACAACTGGCCTGTTAAGACTGTAGAAACCTTACTTCAGCCATCTCAAACAACTCTGTAGCTCGGAGGCAAATATGTGTGTTTAAATTGTCAAATGTAATGCAATACAGGTTCTGACTAGGTATCATTTCAAACCCAATATGCTCACAGAAGCTGGAGATGCGTTAAGGATGTGGGATACCTTAGAAGGAATGCAGCCTGTAGCTAAAGCCACCCAGCACCAGGAGAAAGATTCCCTTTGCTTTTTGATGTGCTGTACATCAGGCTCTGAATGAAGTGTGGTGCTGGTGGGTGGGAGCCTCTTGCTTTTCAGGAATACAGTGGGAACTTAGGAGCGTCAGGACAGGTGTGTGAGGCAGGAGCACAACACGTGCTGAAAGGGATGCTGCTGATGGGAAAAACAGCCCCGTCCAAAGCAAGAGTTGGCTGTAGGATAAACATGGCTGTGGGATTGGTATGGCTGAAAAACAAATTTGTGCTAACAGTAAAACTCCTTTTGTACAGCTGGATCGGCTCTGCTGTACAGTTCAGCTCTGTGGTGCTTGTGGCAACAACATGCAAAGGGTGACCTGAAGGGAAGGGATGGCAGCGCTGTTTCATGGCGCATCAGCTGTGATCTAAGCCTCTGATACCAGCTGATGCAAGTGTGGTCCCTGGACACACAGCTTTGGGGTCGGATGCCTAAGTCACCTGTCAGACCACATTGAAGGTTCATAGCCCAGTGGAGCTCAGGCTGGGACTCACACAGAGGAGCTGAGCCTGCCCAGAGCACTCGCGCTGTTGTGCTTGGGGGGGGGTACAATGGGAGTCTGCAGGCAGAGCAGGAGCGGCAGGCTGCGACAGGGCTCTAGTACCAGGAGCACATCCGTGCAGGGGACTGTGCCACCTCCTTCCCTTTCTCCCTTACACCTTTATGCTTCTGGGTTGTCCATGTTTTTTGTAGTGGTTCCCACATTTCATTGCTATAACACACTGGGGAAAAAAATGCAGGCAAATGCTTTTATCCATGTTGTTACAACTGGGGTGTTTTCTAGCCTATGGGGTAGGACTTGGACACCTACCATAAACATCTGAACGTCAGTGTCTTCACCTGTGTCAGATAGTAGCAAGCACAGAATCATTCGGTGCGTGGAGGTGAGGGCAGGGGCTGTCCGGAGAGGTACTGAGTGTCACTTCCAGGGAGATCTCTATCCTTCTCTCAGTTCCACCCGCTGCAGCAACCAGCCATCAGCTGGCCATAAGAAGAGGTTACATACCAGGATCACACTATTTTGATGCCTAAATTTAACCAAATCCTGCCCTTGATCGGTGTCCACAGCTGAGCTAGTCACCCTTGTTTCCCTTGACAGCCAACAGAGAGAAACAGGCATTTTTAGGGTGTGATTCAGTTGACCTATTTTAGCTACTACTCTAGGATGAGGTAAAACCTTGCGCTTGACTAGCTCTCTGCTGACACCCACTTCTGCTCTGCTGAATCACAGCGGGAGCGAGCGGCGGAGGCTGCCAGTGACGGCTGCCTTCCCAGCCCGGTCAGTGGGCTGCTTGCTGCAGGAGCCCGGCTTGCTTGCGGGTGGAGATGCTCAGCGAGGAGGACATGCAACCCACCGAGTGCTTCTTCAGTGTGGCTCTGTGAACACGCCAGGGCCGTGCCCTCCCCCCGGCTCTTCCTAGCCAGCTCATCTCACCGCAGTGTGTTAGGAGTGGGCCTTTCGCTTACAGCCGCTTGGTGGGAGGACACAGCCCTGCGGCTCCACGGTCTGCAGGCTCCCTACACGCCCTCCTTTGCAAAATTCGGCAGCTTGCCAGGGGATCGTGCTTCCCCTCTTAGCAGAGTGATGGGCACCTCCTTTGGAAACTCATACTATTCGATTTGCAATCCAAAGCCCTTTCCCTCTGGTCCCCCAAGAAAACTTGTTGTTTGAAGGCTATTCCTGTTTGAAAAAACTAGCTCGTTTCTTTCAGCTTGTGCTTGTTTCTTTCCATGCAAGCTTAACACTGCAAGAGCTTTAAGAAAGCATCAGGCTGCTGCCTCTCGTACAGCAAATTCGGCTCACGCTGAACAGCGGACCAAGCTATGGGCAAGCTGTCAAATGGACCTGACTTCAAAGGAGGCCTCAGTGGCCACCTGTCCCTCACAAACAGATGAGCAGTGACGTCAGTATCGCCCAGAGCCTTCCTTTTGATCACACCCGGGTGATGGTGTTAGCCCCCTGTTCATGTTTTGTCCTCCATAATGAGCATTGCTGTAATTAACACAGACTTGGTCACAGGTGATCTTCGTCCAGCCAGCTCAACGCAGATTTTAACACTGAAAGTGAAATGTGTCTTCTGCAGGTGTGTGTGGCTGTGTTTTGACACTAGCCACATAAGGTCCTGAGGTAAAATTAAGCAAATGATGAACCGATGGCCCAGGGCAGCTTAGATTTGCAGTTCCTTGAAGAGGCTAAAATGTGAAGGAAGGGCAGGGTCACTGTTGCCTTTTATTTCAGAACACAAGATGAAAATACAGCAAGCCCTCATCTCCCTTTTTATCCCTCCTTGGAAGGAAGGAGAAGCTAAGCCAAGCCAAACTTACCAATAGTTTCACCCTTCACAGAGCCCAGAAAACACAGCTTTTACATATGGTGCTTTCAGTCTGGGAGGAGTTGGGAGAAACTCACCCCTGCTCCTGCTTTACACCCCACAGAATTTCCGGCCTCACGTAATTTAATTGAGAGCTTTGTCAGCATTATTGTAAGTGAATTTTGGTAAGTTTTGCAGGGAGGGAGGCAGAGACGTGCCCCTCTTCACGGAGCAGCAATGAGTTTCCAACCAAAACGCATTTAATGTTTCACACAAAAAACATCCCTGTAACTTTAGCCAGTGCTAAAGCCAGCAGGGATCTACAGAAGTTACTCCAGAAGCCTGGCAAATCGAGCAGAGAATAACAATAACGTTGCCATGGGACTTTAAGCGTGCCTCAGGATTGAACAGCGTATTCCAGTCTTTCTGCAGATTAGGGTTAGCAGGATGATTTTGGTTTCAGTGGTCCAGGGCTTTTCCATGAAAGGAAAGTGTCCCCAGGCAGTTGCCTTTCCTCCTGTTTCCCGCAGGGCAGGGCTAGGCAGCTGATGGTGACAGTGCATCCTGTCGCCCTTATTTCCCCCTCTCACCTCAGCTGTCACCCAGCACCCAGGCTGGGCACCTTGGCCAGGGCAGGAGAAGCACCACGCTGGCATCCAGGGGAGCTGCTGCCTGCAGGGATCTGCTGATGTCCTGAACGCAACCCTAACCCTGCAGAAGAGCAGGACTAACACAGGCACTGCTGCACACCCGAGAGGGAGCTGCTCTGCTGCTTGTCCAGAGCCAGGAACTCTGCTCTGTGGAGTGTGGCAGTGTGCAAAGCCTGAGATTCTGTTAAATGGGCTGTGTTCAGCCCTCAGTGACTTGAATATCCAACTCATTCGCTGAGCACATCATTCCTGCTCACAGTGTACTCAGTAGCAGGCCAAATTAGCCACCATCACGAGTACACACAGCTCCACCAGCTGCTTTAAATGTGCACCTCTTTTTTTGCCAGGCATGAGTTTGGCTCTGTCATCATCAGTATAAAATGCAGAAATTAGCTAGTTGCTAACTGTCAGCACCTGGAAAGACAAGCTGAGATCTGTAAGTCAAGCTTTACTCTCCTCTCTCTCTCTCCTGGTGGTAAGCAGTAACGGTCCTCCTGGCAGAGGTTTTGTGATTATCTGCCCGAACAAGTCGGTGGAAGAACAATGTCCAGTTAATTTTCATGTGGTTGCTCATTGTGTGAGAAGACTCCCATTGTGAAGATTTGCAGTATGGTGCAGTCATGTAGCTGGTGGTGACTGCAAGTGCCTTTGGCTATCCCAGTGCCACCCCACACTGGTCATTAGCTGAGCAGAATTGGTTCTAGCAGTGGTAAGCTATAACCCTTTAGACAGCTCTAATCTGAAGGGAGAGAAGCTTTGCCCATGCATGTTATAGATACCTACTGCTGTTTGCCTGTAACTCTATGCTGTAATTATATACTGTAATGTTATATTTAGTTTTCATAAGCAGACACTAATAGCAGTGGAGGTGTACTGAGAAGCTGAGTCTAGACACATACGGCGCACCAAAACCTTATTTAATACAGACAATCCCAGCTCTCAGCTGAATGCAGGATCATTAACTGCCTCTCAGGTTCTTCAGCACTCGATAGTGGTAGCGCTTTGCAAACAGCAATGCGCTTAAGCATCCCAAAACCCCAGTGAATTTGCATTTTACAAATGGAGGGCTGCAAGAAGGGAGACATGAAGCCACAGCTATCAAAGGCCACTGTACCAGTAAACTTGTCACAGTGAGGCCCAGACTTGCAGAAAGCCAAAGGAAGGATGGAGCCCAACTCTCCTTGGGTACCTTCAGCTTTCCACCTGCAGCAGCTTGCCCTTCCTGTCATTGCTTTTGCCATTCACTAGAAGCCTTGCAACCTCTATGAAGATGGCAGGTGGACAGAGAAGTGCCAGCGCCGAAGTCCCTGCCTAGCCAGGAGCATGTAAGCCCCAAACAGATCATGCTCTGTTGCATGGTGTTCCTCGATGAGGCGATGTTGGGGAACTGGAGGACAAGGCCTCTAATGATGTTAATATCAACCCTGACATCTCAACTTACTGACTCCTTTCCTTTCTGTTCATTTCTGTGTCTCTGCAGATTACCTGCGTGTTGTGGACATTCAGATGTTTAAGCACCCCAATGAGATTAACAGGCAGCAGCACCACACGGACAAGTACTACAGCCCCAAGCTGATAGTGCGTCGGGGACAACCTTTCCAAATCCAGGTTGACTTCAACCGACCCTACAGGCCAGAGACAGACCAATTCTGGCTGGAGTATTTGATAGGTAAGTGCCTGCCAAAGGCTGTGTCATCTTAGCAAGGGTGGAAGAGTTTGTCGTAAACAGGAATGCAGCAGTACTTAATGGCTGGGTCTTTTCATGTTAACGATTGATAAACCATAAAAACAGGTTTAACCATGGGTAAGAAAGTGCTTTTCTGACTCCATACTCAGCAGAATTGCTTGTGAGAGGAGGTGCAGCATCTGTTTAGCAAGAAGCTGTACTTTATTGAGCTTTCAGAGTAATCTCTAGTTAATGCTGCATGGCAATGCTGAAGGTTAGGTGAAATGGGAAGCACCTTTTATCGGTGTTTAGGAGATGTGGGGAGGAGTCTGTTGTTTGAAGTGGGAGAGATGGCTATGTGTGAACTGGGATAACAAAATGTTGAGATTGCAAAGGGGTGGAAGAATGGGAGGTCTTGCAACTTCTGCATTTCCAGCCAGCCTGGTAACTAGGGAGAAGGTTCAGGGGTTGTAGCTTTGGACCAGAGACCTACTCAGGGCCACATCAGAGGCTTTTATGATTCACTGCAAAAAGAGCAAGTAAGCATTTTGCATCTTTCTGAGAGATCTTCATCAGGCACAGGTCTTAATGTGTACCTGTTGGCATATTAAAGGTACAGGACTAGAGAAGGGGAAAAGCAAAAGCAAACGACTGAGTGGGGCTTCCCATTGTGCTCCAAAGATGGCCCCACCGAACACTGCTCCCTACATCACAGCCCTGGGAAAGCCCTAGCTTCATCTAGAGTGATCTGGAGTTCCTGTGTTAAGACGTCAATGTTCTCCTTATAAACTCTTTAAAGTAGGTTTAAATTGATGTTTTAATTTACTTTCCTGAGAGATGCAGTTCTGAAATTTGTAACATCGATTTTTTTTTCCCCCACCGTTGAATTATGATGATGTGGCCATTTATTAGATTTGTTGCCTTTTAAAGCGAGATGGGCGTTTATCTCTTAAACATATGTGCAGTGAAAAGGTTACTGTCTGCACATTTTTTTTCATGGGTCTCTTCTTTCTAATTTAAATTAGGGTTGGGAGGCATGTTATGACAGTCCAGTGAATGATTGGCTGAACAGCCACAAGTGCCTTTAAAAATTTAATATGCATAAATATCATTAGTTCTTTTGGGATTTAATTAAATTCAAGACTGTTCCCTTAATCTTTATATGTTTAAAACAAACAGCTGTAGCAAGAAGAAGTGGAAAATGGAACATTTGTTTTTTATTGCATTGTGTGCAGTTTGCATTTGGTTTAATCAGATATTCTATATTGGAAGAAGAAATTTAACACATCTTTTTGATGTTGCAACGTCCACTTAAGAGAACATACTCATTTATTTTCCTGTTGGTCTTTCCTAACACATCTGTCCATGGTTTCTACCTTGAATCTCGAAGCATGGATAAAAGCCTCTTTATCCTTGGCCGTGGTAGGTTTGGGGTTATACAGAGTCCAAGCCCACAGAGACTTTGCAGCAAACTCAGCTCTGAGCGATGACCTTTTGAGTCAGCCTTGAGCCTGTGGTTGACTTCTCCTCACTGTTCTTCACTGCTACTGCCCTTCCTGTGAAATGGGAAGGGTAATGCTGATGTCCTCTGTGCAGTGGCTGGCAATCAGCTGAAGGAAAGTGCTGCACATATTAGATAGCATACAATGCTATTGCCCTCCCCTGCTTTTTAGGGGGCTGCTGCTGGGAGCGCCACTGCCCTCTTGCTACAAGGAATTTAGCTCTCAGAGATTGGACTGGGAGAAGAGGTGCTCAAGCTCCTGGGTCTAAGAACTGGTTAATACCCGCTGCTCCACAAATGTTCCTCTTCACCTGTGTGTGGTAAAAACATTGAACGTTTGTTGTCAGAGGCTATCAACAGCGAGCAAATCAAAAACAGCTCACAGAGGACAAGGAAATAATTCAGAGGTGATCTGCTTGACTCTTGCTACTTCTCCTTTTAGTGGCAAGTCCAGTGTTTAATTCCTTGAAGAGGAGAAAGAGGATATTTCTTGTGCTCAGGAAAGGGGATGGAGTGCTCAGGGTTTCAGTGCTGTGCTCTCACACCTTTTTTGTGGGGACATATGGCTATTTACATCCTTTTTTTTTCTGTTTGCCTGCCTGAAGAGCAGGCATTAACCTCTGGGAAGGCCAGCTGCCTGAAAATCAGGGCCCAGCCCAAGATCTGTCGCCTAGGCTGCCTCTGTGAGCAGAGGAAGGTGGCAGGCACCTCCAGGTGGCAGCTGAGCCCTGCTGTCTCAGAATGGGAAGAACTCTCTTCTGGATTCTTTTTCTGCCTCCGTTGACTCTCCCCCATAGACAAGGCTCTGACTTCAAGATCACCAAAGACAGGAGAGGTGAATCCTACCCTTCGGTATGGTCAGGCAGCAGCCGCACAGCAGGGGCAGCTTGAGCTCAGAGCAGTTTTCTACACTGGAAGAAGGGGTATACTGCCCAGGAAAGTGCTGAATTTGAGGAATTAAAGAGATAGATAGACACTTTAAATGCCCTCTGGAAGGAGCCCTCTCTGTGCCTAAGCAGTACATTTCAAATGGTGCAGCAGAAGTGTAGAATACCCTAGATTGAAGGGACCTCCAGAGGTCTCGAGTCCAAGCAGGTCCAGCTTCCTCCAGCTGTCCAGGGCTTTGCTCTAGAGACAGGGTTTGAGTATCTCCAAGGGTGGGGAGGTTACCCCAAGGAATGTGGACTGTCCATGAACTGTAGAATCTTTCAGGAATTTCAAGGTGTTATTCTCATAAAGTACAAAGATACTTTTGGTAGGAATAGCTGGCCTTGCCTCCCAGGGAATTCAGCTGGAGCTGGGGAAAATTAAGGTCTCTTCTTGCAGGGCTGTGCCTATGGCGAGGGCTGTTTACACAACAGCACTGTATAAAGCTATTCAGAATCTATTAGTTCCCAGCACTGGAAATTTCCCAGCATTGACATTAATCCATCACAGAATTTTTATCCATTAAAGACTAATTTTGCTCTTGAAAAATGTGACAATTGTAATGACTTGAGCTTGTGTGTGTGCAGAACTATTCTATTTCCTTTATTCACGAAAATTTAGTTTTACTTCTCTTTTTCACTCCTATTTTTGCTTCTTTTGCATCATTAAAAAGATGATTAATGAAGCAAGTAAAGCAAGTAGGGACTGCTTAATCCTTCTAATTGATAATGAATCAAGGGTACCTGGAACAAATGCTTCTTGCCTCATGTGAAATTAGGTCTGAAACACCCACAGAAGGATCTTTAGTAGCAATCTCTTTTAATCCAGTGCCCATTTAAAGACCATTCACACAGAATTCATGGGCTAAGTTGTATAAACAAATATGTATGTATGTAAAAACATAAATAATTTACCCCAACCTCTTGAAAGTCACTTTTACTCATATTCTTCTGCAATGGTTCCTTATGACTAAAATCCTTTTTAATGCTTTAACAGACTGTTTTTGGTAGCGTCATCGTTGGTGAAACTAGCTGAAGTGCTAACGTGAATTATTATAATTCAGTTTTGCACATAATGCTTCATTAAATTAGGATCATACTTGCCTGCCAAAGTATGGAAAACAATGAATGAGCCAAAAAATCCACATGGGAAAATATCGACTTATAGAGAGTAACGGGTTGTTATTCCAGTTCCCATGCTGGACTGCAGCCCTGCCTCAGTACCTATGGCTTGGGAGCTGCTCCATCACAAGGTATTTCCTTCCTCACAACCCACTTCCTGGCTTTAATGAGAGGGAAGGTGACCATCACCCCTTGAGAAATAGTCATTTTACTGGTGTGGGGTTGAGATGAAAGAGACACAAGAGAAGTCGCAGATGCTGTGCTGATATCTGGTTCCTCACAGTGGGAACAATCTCAGTTTGCTTGGAGCCCAGGGAGTCTGGAGGAGCCAATGGCTCCTTCACCCATCTTGATCTCTCCTGACTACTTCACAGTGATGGGAGGATACTTTGTACTGCTCTTTGTGTTGCAGGGTTTGGGGCTCAGCCTGGCCAAGCACAGCTCCCACACATGGGGCAGCCAGTTTGGCATGGGTGCTGCAAAGTTTCCATAGTCACTAATTCACTGGCAGCGATTTCTCTGAAAAGCAGATGTCTGATTAGATGGGCTTATGCAGCCTTCAGTCTTGGTTTCAGTAGTAGTTTCCTGTACATGGCTGTAAATCTTGGATTGGTTGATGAGTTTATATGATGCATCCTTACTCTAATGATATATTTCCCCACATCCTCATAAATTGCTGTCTATTTGTATTTTCCTTAAATGGCTTCATAAATCCATATATATTGGCCTAGCCCTAAATATTATTATGAATGTTTTATTCATTGGCGTACTTCTGGAATGATTGTAAATCCCAGTTCTGCAGGCTACTATCACCTTTCCTCATGTGTGCATGTGTGAACACCCACACACCTGCCCACATGCACTCCTCAGACTTCTATAAATCATTGGCTTTTGGCCTGAGATGAGAGCAGAGACTTACTGATCCTTTTTCTAGGATCTTCCCAGGCCTGCTCCATAGGAACAGCTATAAACACATGAAAGCAGCAGAGCTGATCGCATATGGCTTATTTAGGTGACACCAAATTCCCACTTAGAGTCAGAAGGGCATCTGAGTACAAATAAATAAATAACCAGGGGTTCCAATTCAGGACAGCCATGCCAGAACCAATGGAGCTCTTCATACAGTGTCCACAGCCTTTCCCTAATTTCACAGCAGTGTTGGGACATGCGTTATTCCAGGTTGAGGTTTTATTCTTTTTATCAGGCAGTAGATCTGTCTTAGTGGGAAGGGTTGCTACCCCTGCTGTCATTTGTCCTCCTCAGCAGCTCTGGGGCAGGGTAGATATTAGCTAATAGAGTGTATGGGACATGAGGTGTCCCCTGGCACCCTGGATGGGATATTGAGCTGAGTTCTGCCTCTGGGAAACAGTTACTCATTGGAATAAGTTTAGTTTTGATTTTTTTAGGAGCCTTCTTGTCATTATACAAGAGCAAGTAACTGGTGCTGAGACAAACTCTGTTTGTGATAGTACATAACCCAGTGCTAAGAGTTTATTAAATAATTATATCCCTGTTTAACAAAGAACTACAAAAATTGAACAACAATACAGAAATACCTGATTGTTTGAACATGGAGTCATATTTTGGGGAAGGAAGAATAATGCATGAGCAGTGGAACACATTTCCTAGAAATTGACTCCAGTCAGAGAAGAGACCTGTTTGCCAACCCTTACCAAGGAACAACAAAATTCACTTTCTGAACAAAAGATGTTGGGATATCTTTTGTTCCTTCCCTCTGGAATTCCCAGCAAGGCGCTGAAGGAGCAGACAGAGGAAGGAGTCTCTCAAGGTTCTCTACAAATGCAGTATTTCATGCAAAGGAATCTTTATTATGCTCTCCTTTTGCACTGCTGCAGCAGCATCAAGTGGCATATAAAATCTAGCTGTATTTTTAAATGGTTTTAATAGCTAAGGTGCGTGACTCCAATGTGTGTTTTACAACTGTGAAGTATTAGAAACTTTCGCTCCTGGGACAGAGTGGTCAGATGTTAAGGATTCCTAACTGGAGTCATAAGCAAAAATTATTTCATGATATTTGGGTTTCCTACATTTCCAAGTTTCTGTGCAGCATTTCTGAAGGCAAGGGGATTTGAGAACAGGAGGAACCCAGATGTGATAGTAACACAGTGGCTCAAAGGCACTACTGTTTTTTACAAAAAAATTTCTTCCTTCTTGCTTGTTTTGATTGTTAGGGATTTTATTTGGGGTACCTCTCTTTCCTCTTTGTTTTACTTTTTCTTCTTGTTCCCATTTGTCCTCTTCTCCATCTTTCTTCTTTCCCTTTTCCTTTTTCTGACATTTGTAGTAGTAATTCAGTGATTAATAAGGCATGGTCCCACTATGCTAACACCCATCCCCAGGCTGCTTGTTACAATGAGGCTTACTTCTGCTGCAGAGCTACTGTACTTGTGGCTTCCAGCTCAAATTTATTTATCAACCTGTCACAATTGCTATACTTCTGGGGGGGGGGAGCGCATTGAAATAGATCCTTTCCCTTTGCACAAAAGAGTACATCTAGGTAAAACAAATGAACATAAGAAAATTGTGAACCTTACTGTGTGTAATCTAAGTCCCAAAGGGAGACAGCATCCCTGACTCCTTTAAAAACAATCTTCTAAGGAAGGTTCCTGAAAAGATTATTGAGAAATAGCTTTGTTCACCTCCCTCTCTTCTGGAGTATTCTACTTAGATCAGGGAGGAAATGTTCTCTAAAGCTCACTCTGTCTCCAACCTCGGTGCTACCAAATTTCCCCTTCTCCCTGCTCACAGTAAAACATCTACTCACTTGTGCAGGGCCTGTGTAGGAGCACCCATTGGGCCCTCCACTGGCCGTGCTTACAGCATGGCACTTACACACCAGTGGCATTTAGGAGCTGTTCAATGTATGCACACACATACAGTAGCAATGCGTATTTCCAGTGGGGATCAAGTGGAAAAGTAAACTAGATGGAGGTAAGGGCTCCTAGGGACTATGCAAGGGAGGAGGAGGAGTGTGGTTTGAGCAAGGCCGGGTCCCTGTTAGTCACTTGGAAGGAACAGCAGCAGATTTGGATAGCTGGAGGAGGAGTGCTCGTGTTTCGCCAACTGAACTTGCTGTACCTATCTCTCGCTCTCCCTCTGTTGCTGTAAATCCCTCTCCGGTGCTGCAGTTGTACCCAGAATTAAACACAGCTTGCCTCTGTGCCTGACGGGCCCGGAGCTGACATGCTAAGGAGCTGAAGCATATGTTAAAAATAACTCACTTTGAATGTATGCGTGTATGTCCACAGGTCTGTGCTTTAGACAGCTTGTTCTTTTGGTACCATGTAAGTAAGACTTTGCAAGCTTTAACAAATACTGCACTCTGCTTTTTGTCCCTGATAGGTGTGTGCAGCAAGGACCATCCTATGTATGCCCACATCCACACATCCTTCAGTCATGGTGCATTTTGCCACGTAGACCCTTACTCATGTTTACTTACTTTCAAAGCCTTGTGATGCAGCTTGGAACTGAGCTCCTTTAACAGCAATAGCAGCTATTTTGCTGCTCTTTTCCTGGGTACCTGGAAAGCCCAGGTGTAGAGCAGAGCTAAGCTGCAGCTGAAGTAAGAAGGAGCTTTAGGAGCCCAGCTCGGAATGCTACAGAAACCAGGCTGGGATAAGAGGGAAGTACCAAAAGATTGCAGGCCTGTGCATTGTGAATAGATATGTTTGGGCGGTACCATGGCACACAGGCTTCGCTTTAAGGTGCTGGAACAGGCTGTCCAGAGAGGTGGTGGATGCCCCATCCCTGGAGGTGTTCAAGGCCAGGTTGGATGGGGCCCTGGGCGACCTTGTCTAGATCATGTCTGGAGGTTGGTGGCCCTGCCTGTGGCAGGGGGCTTGGAACTCTATGATCCTTGGGGTCCCTTCCAACACAGACGATACTATGATTCTATGATTCTGTAAAAGGGAGGTTTCTGTAAAAATAGTGTCTTCTAAAAGTATCATGGCTTGCTAGCTAGCATTGCAATGCAGACAGTTGGAGGCCCATGAAAGAGGGCCACTGTGAATTCTCTCCTGGCCTCTCCCGCCTCGACGGCAAGACAGTCAGCAGCCCCTGTTCAGTGCATGTTATCTTCTGAGCTGCAAAAGGACCGTGCAACAATGCCAGACTTCCCAAACTCTCAGGCTCAATCTTCCCATGTCCATGTGCTGTTAGAGAGAGCAGACTGGGACATCCCAACAGCATGATGTCATGCAAAGACTTTGTCTTTCACGGAATAATTGGCTGTGAAATGTCCTCGAGTGAGGGCCAGGGCCTCCTACACCCAAAGCACATGTGAGCATTGGAGAGCGAGGCAACCACAAAGCACTTGCTGTGGAGCATGGTTCAGGCTGCCAACTCCTGGAGCACATCAGAGTGAGAGGGATCCTGAGCCAGCTGATGCTGCTGGCAGAAGTACCCTACTGTCAGCAGTACCCTACTGTCAGCATAAAAAGAGTTTATCTTCTCTACATGGTTTCTGGTCCTGACATGCACCTACTCACCTCTCCATAGGTAGGGTTAGCACCAGAGATCCTGCAGAGAGTGCTCTGCCAGGTGTTTGCAGGCTTTTGGTAATGAGTTTTTGGATAACATAGAATTTTCTTCCTTAGAGACTCTAACCCAGAGAATGAAATCACCATTGCACATTATCCATTTTGAGAAAGGGCTGACATTTCACATATCCAAACTATAAGCCAAAGTTGTCCCTACTTTTCCAATGCTGCCAGAAATCTGTGTTCAAGATGTACATAAAAGTCAAATAGCCAAGCCATCTTATGAAAACTTACATAGTACCGACCCTACATAAGGATTCTTTGCCAGCAACCTTAGCATGTAATGCCAAAGTTATTCAGCTTTATAGTGCTCTAGTATCAAGATAACAGATGTGTGTATATGAGACTAGTGTGGCTGGTGCTGTCAGGTGTCTAGATGTGTGATTACAGTTCAGCTCCACCAGCTCCTTTCAGAAGCAGCAATTCCCTTGCTCTCCCATTTGCATCTGGGTTTTGTTGCAGATTAGGGAACCTGTCCTCTCTTGAAAGAAACACTGGAAACTGGTCACTGTGCCCTTGAGGGCTCTGGCCATCTACCCAGGCTTTATCGTGGGTTCAGGGTTTAAGCAACTGTTAGCAAGCACCAAGCCCTGCTCATCTGTCAGAAGTAAAGAAAGTTCTCTTGTACTTACAATTTATAACATCTGCAAATTATCCTGACTTCTATGATATCCTTTCCCTGGCATCCCTCCCTTGTCAGGCAACAGGTAGATAAGGGTGTCTTGTGGCTTTGCATGGAAGATGGACTGTGTTTGGTTGGGCAAATGGGGTTTTGTGTGTTAATGTTTCGGGAAAGTGGGGGTACTGGAGGCCTGCTACTTTGCCAAACTTGCTATGAGGTGCTGGGGAGGGAGTTTCTACAAGGATGTCTTGCAAAGACCCTATAGCTTCTTGGAAATCCTATCTGGTTCCTATAGACAGTTTTACTGGGGACTGCTTCTGCAGCCTCCCCTATGATAAATGCTCACTTGTGGTGCATATGGACATGGTGGTGCAAAGCCCCTGCCACACCACAGCTCTTTCTGTCCTAAATAGGGTCCTACACTGACGTGCAGCTTCCAGTGAAGGTGACAGTGTCAGCCCCTAACCACATTAAAATAGTAATCCCTTCCTTCTCCCACTGTTCTGAAGGAAGTAAGGGAGGTATTTTCAAATGTAGCACTTGTTAATGGTTTTCAGTGATGTCAGTTCAATCACTTGGTTTGCTCTGCTGCTTTGTTTGCATGGACTGCTTTAAAAAGCCCCAAACAATTATGTCAAAACTAGAAACAAAATAGCAACTATAGAGGTAATCTGGGTCATACCCAGTTGCTCTACAAAGAACATGTTCAGCTCTCAGATCGCAATTGTTAGCAGGCAGAAGACTCTCATCTCTGCTACCTCTATAGGCTCTTCTCTCTAGACTGGCTTGCCTTTGATGGCTTATATTTGAAGTGTCCAGTGCTTTATCTTCTAGTGTTTTCTATTTCTATTGATTTTGCTCTCTTATTCTACTCCCTTTTTCTTCCATAGGTCTTTCTGTTGCGTCCCTTGCTGATCTGAATGGGTTTCATGGGTTACAGCATCCCTGGCTGTCAGGGCAAAGCAGGGCATTTATGTACACTGAACATTTGCAAAATGGGAGTTCATGAGCACCAAATAATGTCCTGGGTGAAGCACAGTAGCCTCAGATTACTTAGAAGCACGTCTGTTGTGGCAGCTCACAAGCTTCAGATGCAAAGCTGGAGTTGTCCTTTCCCAGAATGTAGTAGTGTTCAGATCTGGGATTATCTCTACATCAGCTGTATAAAAATAAGCAAGCAGGAAAATCAACGCCTTTGTGAGTTTAATTTTGAAGTTCTTAAGTAGTAGGAATGAAAAATATAGAAGTCTGTCTCTCTGTCTGCCATCATTGCCTTTCATTACCCTATTTTTGAAAGAGAGAGTCTGACTTTCAGCCTAAAATATGAAACGAAGAATAGATTTGAGAATGAGATAAGGAACTCAGCCTTCTCACAAGTATCTTTTCTGTCTATGCTGCTGGTTGGCTTCCAGATATATTTTGGCTCTACCTCAGGCTCAAAGGGTGGATCCTCACACAACTTTGAATCCTGGCAGTGTACATGTTTACATATAGTCTATCTATCTAGATGCTTTTTATAGTTGGCAGAGTAAAATAGGCCCCTCTGGGGTGTGATTTGTCTTACTATGAGGTGGACTATCATGTGCGATGCTTTGGAGGTGTGTCATACCCACTGTTTGCATAGAAAGTTTGCCTGTGCAGACCAGATGTGCTCATCTATATTTTGTGTGTCCTGAGTTGCTTCCTACTCCATCCACAAGGAGTAGATGCTCAGGAGGAACTGAGTGCTGGGTATCTGCTGGGACTTGTATTTCCCCTGTCTGTGTGGACTGGCATGAAAGAGCACTTGGTCTCTGCTTGTCAGCACAGTAGTGCAGTGAGAAGAATGAGGTTTTGCTCTGCTGAAGAGCCCCAAAAGCACTAATGACAGGGGTGGTGGGGTGCTTCTGAATTGGGGAGGGGGCTCTTACCTAAACTTACCAGCAGCATAGCTGACACCAAGGCAAGGAGTGAGCTGGAGCACAGCTCATAGTAGTGAGCAAGGAAAACCTGGGACATCCCCTGCTCATGCTGCCAGGGCTACGCTCCCAGCAGTGCCTGAGCCAGCGAGACTGAAGCTTGCTGAAGCAAGATGGGTGGGGGTGTCTGCACAGGCAGCCTGCTGGGAGGTGTCGCACGTATTCGTGTGGCTGTACTGCCAAGTGACCGGGCGCTGTGTGAAGCAGTGAGGGAGGTAGGTGGTTTCCACCCACTGAAACTTGCCATCTCCATTGAAAACAGACAAAGGGATAGAGGGCTGCCAGGAAATTAAAAGGCTGCCAAAACAAATTGAACCTCTTTATGGAGTTATCCCTTCTTCTCTTTCTCTCTCTCCAGGCCGCTACCCACAGCAAAACAAAGGCACCTACATCCCAATCCTAATAGGTGATGTGCTCAAACCCGGTGAGTGGGGAGCCAAGATTACCCACAAGGAGAACAACTCTGTCCGCCTGTCCATCATGTCCTCAGCCAACTGCATCATTGGGAAGTTTCGCTTCTATGTTGCTGTCTGGACTCCCTTTGGCATCCTCCGGACACACAGAAACTCGGAAACCGACACTTACATCCTGTTTAATCCCTGGTGCCAGCGTAAGTACCCAGTCAGAGTTAAAGGTTCACACTTCCTGGTGCCAGGCTCATCAGTTTTTGGGAGGAGCTGGTCCAGGAAGGGGACCTGGGTACCAAGGTAGTTGGAGACCAGCCAGTTTAGGTCTGGAAATTATAGTTACTTTACTGAGAGGCAAGTCTTTCAGGCTGGGGAGTAGCCCCATGTGAGCTCAATGCTGCAGACCTTTGCCTGTGCTGTAGCTGTGCTCCACAGTTTTATGAGGCCAAGTCTGTATTTACCAGATCAGGCAGTGTGGTGATGCTCTGTTTGTTATAGTAAATATACCCTGAGACTTTGCTCTGATTTTAATAGGTATCAGCATGAGCCTCCTGCCTGTGTGTGCCTTAAACTGTCAAGTCAACACAAACATGTTTTTTTTCCAGGATTTGGTGTGGGATGGGATGTGGCAGAACCCCATTTTCTTTTGACCAGCATTACTGATTATCATGCTTAGGATCAAATGCCTATAGTCGAAAGCCTGCAGGGATTCAATGGGAGCTGCTGCTGAATCAGGTCAACCTGCTGTGGCATCACTAGTGGTGTCTTCCCACCACCACACAACATTTGCCTTTACAACTTCCCCTTTACTGGTGACTAATTAGCAGCAACTGTGTCCTCTAGGATCAGAACATTTTGCAAATAAGCTCTTTTCCTACAGTCCAGTGGGTTGAAGACCAACTTTAAATGTCCCTGCATCCTGGGTAAAATCAACCCTTGTGCCGACAGAATTGTGTTTTACCCTATGACCTCTGTGTGTGGCTTTAAGGAGAAGGCAAGGGGGACCAGAGAGTTTTGGATCACCCTTCTGACAGGCTGTAGTACTGCGTCTCAGCTTCCAGCACTTGTAAGGCTCCAAGTCATACATATTGCTATATACTTAGGTCACCGGTTAACTCTAAAGTTCTCCCTCCACCCTTCTTTCATCTTTCAATCCCTTTGCCTGAGTATTTGCATCAAATGGTCCCATACCAAACAAGGGCCATCTTACTGAGTGACGAGGAAGTTTAGCATTATTAATACAGCCCATTTTTCAGCTGCACTACTGTCAGTACATCGGATGATTTGTGCTGAATTCATTACTTGCCCCTGGTCCAAGGGGAATATAAGCAATGATTAGCTTATGAATTATTTAGGATGATATATGTTAAAGCTGAATAAAGCAGAGGTAGTTAAGAATTATAGAATCATGGAATACCAGGTTGGAAGGAACCCCAAGGATCCAACCTTTCTGGGCAAAAGCACTGTCTGGACAAGATGGACCAGCACCCCATCCAGCTGAATCTTAAAAGTGTTCAGTGTTGGGGAACCTACCACTTCCCTGGGGAAATTATGCCAATGGCTGGTAGTTCTCATCATGAAAAACATCCCCCTAGTGTCTAATTGGAATCTCCCCAGGAGTAACTTGCACCCATTACCTCTCATCTTTTCCATGTGACTCCTTGTAAAAAGGGAGTCTCCATCTTCTTTGTAGCCACCCTTAAAGTACTAGAACATGGTGATGAGGTCTGCCCTACGCCTTCTTTTCTCAAGGCTGAAAAAAACCAGTTGTCTCAGCCTTCCTCTGTACAGCAGCCTTCCCTGCGGCCACGCAGGCTGATTCAAGGTGCTGAACAGAGGGTTGGAAGGGGAAAATCACAGAATCACAAAGTTGGAAAAGACCTTTGAGATCATCAAGTCCAACCAATCCCATCCTAAGGTAAACCATATCCCTAGGTACCTCATCTACCCTTTTTTTAAACACATCAGGGAAGATGACTCAACCCCCTCCCTGGGAAGCCTGTTCCAGGCCCTAACAACTCTTTCAGATAAAATTTTTTTCTAATGTCTAATCTAAACCTGCCCTGGTGCAGCTTAGTGCCATTTGCCCTTGTCCTGTCCCCTGTCACCTGTCTGAAGAGACCATCGCCCACCTCTCTACACCCTCCTCTTCTCCAGACTAAACACCCCCAGCTCCCTCACCCTCTCCTCATAGGATTTGCCTTCCAGCCCCTTCTCCAGCCTGGCTGCCCTTCTCTGGACTCTCTCTCGGACCTCAATGTCCTTCTTATGGTGAGGAGCCCAGAACTGGACACAGCACTTGAGGTGCAGCCTCACCAATGCCGAGTACAGGGGCACAATCACCTCCCTAGACCTACTGGCCCCACTATTTTTGACACAAGCCAGGATGCCACAGGCCTTCCTGGCCGCCTGGGCACACTGCTAACTCATATTCAGCCTGCAATCAACCAACACCCCCAGGTCCTTCTCTTCCAGACAGCCCTCCAGTCAGTCTCCCCCAAGCCTGTAGCGCTGCATGGGGTTGTTATGTCCCATGTGCAGCACTTTACACTTGGCCTTGTTAAACTCCATCCCATTGGTCTCAGCCCATCGATCCAGCCTGTTCAGATCCCCCTGAAGAGCCTCCCTACCCTCAGGCAGATCAACACTTCCTCCCAGCTTAGTGTCATCTGCAGACTTACTGAGGGAACACTCAATCCCTTCAGGGGAGGTCATTGATAAAGACGTTGAACAAGACTGGACCCAGGACTGAGCCCGGGGGGACGCCACTCGTGACCAGCCTCCAGCTGGATTCTGTTCCATTTACCACCACCCTTTGGGCCCGGCCATCCAGCCAGTTTTTAACCCAGCTGAGGGTCCACCTGTCCAGGCCAGTGGCAGCCAGTTTCTCAATTAAAATGCTGTGAGAAACCGTATCAAAGGCCTTGCTGAAGTCAAGGCACACCACATCCACAGCCTTCCCCTCATCCATTAAGCGGGTCACCTTGTCATAGAAGGTGATCAGGTTAGTTTGACAGGATCTACCTTGTGTAAACCCATGTTGGCTAGGACTGATGCCCTGGCCATCATGCATGTGCTGCATGATAGCTCCCAAGATGACCCTCTCCGTGATCTTCCCTGGGACTGAGGTCAGACTGACCCTGGATCCTCCTTCCGACCCTTCTTATATATGGGTGTAACATCTGCCAGCCTCCAGTCGAGTGGAACTTCCCAAGTCTGCCAGGGCTGTTGATAGATGATGGAAAGGGGTTTGGCGAGCACATCTGACAGCTCTCTTAGCACCCTCAGGTGAATCCCATCTGGCCCCATTGACTTGTGGGTATCTAACTGGCCAAGTAGGTCGCTAATCATCTCCTCCTGAACCATGGGAACTTTGTTATTCTTCCCCTCCCTGTCAGCCAGTTCCTGAGGATGAGTACTCAGGGAATATCCATCTTTACTTCATCAAACCCTTCTTCACACCTCCTTTCCCACCAGCCTTGTGGGCTGATGGATCCCCCTCTGTTCATGGCACATGGTTGTCATCCCTTCCACCTGAGGGGAATGGGGTCAAAAGTCAGCAAGATTAAAACCACTGGATGGGAGCAAGACACACAGCAGGTGCCTCCAGCAGCAGCCATTGGCAAAACTGAGGTAAAAGCTCTGACCTGGGAAGAGAACAGAAGCAAGGATGTGCTGTGTGCCCCCAGGCCCAGAGGAGGCAACTTGGGGTCACCCCAGAGGACCACATTTTTGTCTCCATCTTACATGTTCCTGTGTGTCTCAATGACTTCAGGTCCTGTTCTTTACTCAATATTGTAGTTTTTGTCTTCTACATGTTTCATTTGGATTTATTCTCATTTCTTGCCCCTACTTCTACTCCTACTCCTAGGTAGTTTGGGCTAATTGGCTCCTACATCTGCCTTTTCCCCCTTTCAGTGTGTTAGAAAACCAGGGGCTGTTTCTCCACACTTTATCCCTTGGCTGGAAAAGATTGTTCAGTGGAATGACAAACGGGTATAAAAACTCAGGCAATTAAAGTGCAGAGAAAACAATAGTTTGAAAATCTCCTAGACTTGTTTGCTGGGTTAATAGCTAAGCAGAAAAGCCTGAGTGAAAAGCCTCATTAAAAAGAGAGAAGTCTGATGCCAGGAATGAATGGGGATTGTTATAGCAGGGAGCAGAGTATGGGCTCTGTCAGTGTCTAGCGCAGCTTTCCGACTCCTCATTTTGGAGTAACATCAATGTGTCGGAGCTTTTCTTTAAGACAGAGGCATTTGTGCCCTTTCTTATTACTCCTTTTCTCGCTGTAGTTCAATTTTGACATACCTTCCCAGCCAGGGATTTTTCTGCTGTTTCAGAGCATATCTGAATACCTTACAAGTCAAACTACAGAGCACTTTGCTTCCAAAATCATCAGTTGAGTTTATAGATTTTAATCCCCTTAAGCTACATTTAAGGCTGGTCACCGAGAATGCCTTAAAGATACCAATGTGGGGCCTGATCCTGCAAAATTATACACATCTGGGTATTCAGCAAGCTAGTGGATTGAGATTTTAGATACTCAGCTGAGATTCGAGTTATTTAATAAGCAAGGGAAAGCCTTGCTTATTTAAGGAGGAGAAGCAGCATCCTTTCTTCCGCCAGCTGACATAGTTGGGAAAACCAGCTGTGCTTTTGGGCATGAAGAGCCTTCTTCAGTTCTGAAATTGAAGATACAAATGGCAAGTAGCTGAAGATAATTTCTTGGAGTTTAACTTAACTCTTAGCAGTATCAGACTACATGAAAGCAGAGAAGGGCTCCTTTGATCTGGATAACTGTGAGCTCTTTCCAAGGAGGTGTTGAGTCCCAGCAACATGCTGCTGGGGAATGTTCAGTGCTTATTAGGAAAAGACCTCACATTGGCTTGTGTGGCGCCCTCGCAGGAGGAGGTGCCTAGGGTATCTGAGTGAGTTTTAGACTCTGTGGGCTGTGTGCATCTCATTCACCAGAGCCTCCTGCAAAGCACATTGTATTTAAGCAGTTAAATGTACTGCAACTTTATTGACGTAGATGCATACTTCTCCTGTTAAATGTCCTAATACAGTTTGAGGATTAGTAGTGTGTGGTTGACTTTGGCTTTGGGATCCTCTTGAATGTTACTAGTCATCCAAATTTGGCCCAATAACATTTTCTTGCATTTACAGCTAAATCTTAAATTTGATCTTTCGTATCACAGGTTCCACGTGAGCAAAATTCACGCAGAGCTTCACCCTCCTGCTGGGTTACTGTAGGCAGGCCCTGACAAGGCAGGCCCTAGCAGTTGCAAGGCAGCATACTGATACTGGTCCTGGGTGGAGAGGCCTTTGTAGGAAAATGTATTATCTCTTGTAGCTCTGTGTTTGCCACAGCGCTGTCTCCTTACCAGCAAGAGCCCTGGGAGTTTTGTGGTTCCAGTGAGGCCCAGCCTTGAGTTCCTGGATTCCCACAGGATCACCCTGAAGGGAGGCTGGGTGCTCATGGGAAGCCTGTCGCCTCCACCTCCACCGTTCTGCTGGTGCTGCTGTGCTCAGCAATCACTGTATGGGTGAAGAAATAGCATTTCCAACTCCAGCTGGTTGCTATGCTGGGAATGGGGTCTCCCCACACTGGGTAAGGTTCTCTTATGCTCATTCACCTTCCTCAACTGAATGGGCTGCTCTACACCCCTCATCTCTTTTACAAGGAGCCTATGTTCAGTGGGATTCCTCCCCTGCAGTACTGTCTTCACGTGAAGTGTATTTTCACCTTATTTGTCTTCAAACAGAGAAGCATGGAGTATAATTTGCTTCTTTGTAGCATTGCTAGCATCTTAGTAATTTCCCAGGATAAAAGAAGTTAATAAAAACCCCCCAAACTGCTAGGAAAAAAGAACAAACCAACCCAGCACATTTCCATGGAATTCTTCTATTTGTCAGATGTGAGCCTCCACTTGCACAAAATAATTAGGAGTTGTACTATGTGGAGCATGCCTAGCATCAAAGTAGTCACAAATGCCTCGTATTTTCTTCTAAACAGTCTCAAGGGTAGTGAAGGCTGTCAAAAATCAAAGCAGCTGGCTTCTCTGTGAAACACAGCAGCCCTTTTTACTTTATCAAAAAAACAAATATTTTAAAATAATTGACAGAGAAGTTAATCAATTTTCATCTGATTTAGCAAAGATCATGCAGTCTCAAAATAACATAAGCGTCTCAATTGATACCAGCCAGATCAATATTGATATTTTTAATCCCTGAAAGAAAACAACAGCTGTCAGGAAGGCATATGCACACACTCCACTGAATGTGTAACTGTACAGAAGAAGGTGTGAGTGCTCCTTCAGATGCATTCTCTGTACCATTTGTATGGAGGTGTGTTAATAAAATCCAACACTCAGTGGATAAATACGTATATTGTTCAATAAGCAAATTAGGCAGGTCCAGCCTAATGAGACAGACCCCATCCAATCTGTAACAACTGCAGTGTTTTTGGTGGGATGTTATGCAGAACTTGTTTAGATCTGGAAGCTGGACCTCAAAAAAGTCATGTAATATACAGTTTCATAAGGATGAGAGTCCCTGTTGGCATAAATGACTACAGCTTTTTGATTCAGTGTCAAGTTTTAACACTTTCTGTTAGCTTCTGATCTGCTTTGTGCCTGGGTGCAGGTTGACTATGTCATTGGGTAGTGCCAATTCGATAAAGAAATTTCTTGATGACCCAGCCCTCAGAGGCCGGGTGAATACCAACACCCCACCAAATGCAAGAGCAGGTTTCAGACCTTAGGCCGTAGGGAAAACCTAATAAAACTCTGTTTGCTCAGATTTGGACATAGAGTGCCACAGCATTCTCATGGAGAAACTGGCTGCTCAAGGCTTTGACAGTCAGTCATATCCTTTGCTGAGTAAAAAACTGACTGGATGACCAAATATTAGTAGTGAATGGAGTTAAATCCAGTTGGTGTATGGTCATAAGTGGTGTTCCGCAGGGCTCAGTACTGGAGCCAGGTCTCTTTAATTTCTTTATCAATGATCTGGATGAGGGGATCAAATGGACCCTCAGTAAGTTTGAAGATGACACCAAGTTGGGCAGGAGTGTTGATCTGCTGGAGGGTAGGAAGGCTCTGCAGAGGGATCTGGACAGGCTGGATCAATGGACTGATTCTGTAAAAGAATGTTGTACCTCTTACAGGCCAACTGTAAGAGATACAACAAGGCTCAGTGCTGTGTCCTGCACTTGTGTCACAACAACGTCATGCAGTGCTACAGGCTTGGGGAAGAGTGGCTGGAAAGCTGCACAGTGGAAAAGGATCTGGGGGGGGTGGTTGATAGCAGGTGGATCATGAACCGGCAGTGTGCCCAGGTGGCCAAGAAGACCAACAGCATCCTGGCTTGTATCAGAAACAGTGTGACCCACAGAACTAGGGAACTGATTGTCTCCCTCTACGCAACACTGATGCGGTCACATCTTGAGTACTGTGTTCAGGTTTGGGCCCCTCACTACAAGAAGGACATTGAGGTGCTGGAGTATGTTCAAAGAAGGGCAACAAAGCTGGTGAAGTCCTGTGAGGAGTAGTTGAGAGTACTGAGATTGTTTAGCCTGGAGAAAAGGAGACCTTATTGCTCCTACAACTATATGAAAGGAGTTTGTAGGCAGGTGGGTGTTGGTCTCTTCTTCCAAGTAGCAAGCTATAGGACAAAAGGAAATGGCCTCAAGCTGTGCCAGGGGAGGTTTAGGTTGGATGCTAAGAAAAATTTCTTCTCTGAAAGGGTTGTCAAACACTGAACAGGCTGCCCAGGGAAGTAGTTGAGTCATCATCCCTAGGGATATTTTAAAGACACATAAACATGGTGCTCAGGGACATAGTTTAGTGGTTGGACTTGGCAGTGTTACGTTTATGGTTGGACCTGATGGTCTTAAGATCTTTTCCAGTCTAAACAGTTCTGTGATTCTAAGACCCTGTCAAAAGAATAAGGGCAAATGCAATAAGGGCTTCTTACATCTTACACCTGCTTCCTTATTTTTCCTTGCACACCAGTGCAGAGGTCATTATGTCACATATCTATGCATAATGGCTTCTGTATGTACAGACATAGAGGTATAAATATATCTTCAGAGAAGACAAAACTTCCAGCAGGGTCAGGTGTGTAGGCTGGCAAAACCCTTCACCTAGCTGACGCCAGTGTGAGTTGAGCTATTGATTTTTCTCAGGGGGCTCAGATTTTTAGCTTATTTTCAGTAAAATTGCAGTTTTATGGGCACATGAAGAAGCTTTTGAGGATGAGGCTTGGAAGGAAGTCCTGTTCTGATTTGCATTTCAACAAAATACAACAAAACAATAGGCTTTTAAAAGTAAAATGATCCTCTAGTAAATTGCAGTGAGATGCTGAAGAAATTCACTGTGGCAGTAGTGAATGGTAGTTTGGTACTTGCTTGGTTCAAACTGTCTGAGGTTATTGCTTCCCTTTAATTTGCTGTCTCATACAGTATTCCTCATTTCCTCAAATTAATTAATTCCCATAGTATTAATTGTTAAGATGTATCTCTCAGTCTCAAAATACAAGTATGGGCACAGGAAAATAAATTGTCAGCTATTCTAGCATCACAGAATCATGACCTGCTTCATACTTACCTGTGTACATCTGAATAGTTTAATATCGTTCAAGGTTATTTATGAATGTTAATAATGGGTTATTTATGTATATGTTTCATATTTGCAGTGTGAGGGTCCACACATATGCTCTTGATAGAAGACCAGTCTAGGATATACCCTTTGTATATGTTTTGATAAAGATCTCCTCCAATTACTTTCAGTTTTCCTTTGGACACTTGAATTTCTCCTCACACTGGCTGATCAGTCACACTACATGGGGGAGGGACACTCCCGTCAATAACTTACATACAGAAAAAGCAATCAAACCCTTCTGTTAATACACTATAAAAAACTGTATTCCATTTTTTTTAATGCACTACAGATTTTTCTTTAGATCTCTTGTCTTGAGCTGTTTTCCATTAACATTAGTAGGTTTGAAATTGTTCTTTGATCTGTTTGTACGGACACAGAATTGCATCATGGTACTCCAACTTTTAAATTAGTGGTACACAGTAATCATAAAATTCTTGATAAGGTGTGACATTTTAATCATACTTTACAGATCCTGAGAAAACAGGCAGGAGTTGTCTGCATTTTTACATCTTGCATTCTTTCAAGTTGTGTATCATATTCCTAACTGAGGTCACTACCTCCCTATTCTTGTACTGTGTTGAAGCAAGTAATGCGTTGTTTGATAGAAGAGGGGAATTTTCATCAAAGATGACTGTATTATATGCTAAGATTTTTTTTTTAATTCTGTCCTATATAAAAACTTAAGTGACTGTGTTAACATTTATTTTTGGTAAACTGTTGCAGAGGATGCCGTGTACCTGGATGACGAGAAGGAAAGGGAAGAATACGTCCTGAATGATGTTGGCATTGTTTTCCATGGAAGCATCAATGAAATAAAATTAAGGAGCTGGAGTTATGGTCAGGTGAGCTACTTAGGCCTTCTCTGGCTGCTCCCAGCAGGACAGCAAGTGAATTTAATTGATGCCAGACTGTGGTTGAGACTGTGGACTCTGGAATGCATTATTGTTCTCTCCTTCAGAAGGACAAAGGGCATAATTTAAAAATTGTACAAAGTGGGTATGTGCCTAATCCAGAGAGGCAATGTTATAATAGGTGTTATTTAAAAGATCTTGTTTTAGGGGTGTGTTTCAGGTAATAAGAGGCTGCCTGTTCAAAGTTATAATCATTAGCTGAGATTTCCACAGTGCAGTAGTATTTTCTGATGCTATGTTATTGTTGCTTGAGGATTAAACAGATTTGGTGAAAGAGTAGAGATTTTAAAACATTTTTAAATTTTTTTTTTTTTACAGTGGCTATATTTTTTTTTGAGTCTTCCTTATAGTTCTACCAACTGGACGGAAATTATACTCAGCTGCTCCTGATGGAGAGAGGGATCAACTTGTCCCATGATTCCGGTGTCAAACTGGGATTTAATCCCAGAGTTTTAAATTTCCTTGCCACAGTGACAAAGCAGGGGAACCTCTCCCTTTGCTGCCTGGACTGACAATCAGTCTCCAGCGGCCTCTTGCAGCCTGGCAGAAACACTCCCGCCAGGCTGGTGTGTGGTATTGGCATGCCTTCAATAATATCAGGCTCCTATAGCTTGCTTGCCTGTTTTACCACAGTCTGTTTGTAAGCACTAACCAGTCTGAAAAACCCCTATAGGATGTAAGAGTTAAGTTGTTGTTTGAGAATAAGGAAAAGGCATTAATAAGCAGCATCAAAACCAGCAAAGCTAACCCTAGCTGTCTCTCAGAGGGGCTCCAAAGGACAGTTACCAGACATGGCAAAATCTGCTCATCTCACCTCCTGGATTTTCACAGCAGCACAATTAAGAAAGTACTGAAGTATTTCCTTAGTGCTGCAGTGATGGATTTGTTTAGTTTTCATGGCACCTCCCCAGCGCAACCTTGCAGAAGGGACCCTCTTGCTTTGCTTTCATTCCCTCAGCTAAAAATCTCAAAGCTTGAGCTGGATGGATTGCCAGCATGCTTGCCCCGGAGAGCTCTTTGAACTCACATCTCTCTTGTTTCCTTATTTAAAGGTACAATTTCATCTTTTTTCTTGCAGCAGCACTGCCTTAGGGACTTCCTGCCTCTGCACCATTCCTTTGGTTGTGTCAGCGCCCTTGTTTGCAGGGTCTGTCTGTCATCCTGACTGAGATAAAAATAAGCCTTAGATAAGGTGGTGGTGGGGAGCAATTCCATCAGCTAATGGTGCCTCTGATATAAGAGATGTGGAACCAGATCCTGAGGCCAAAGCTGGGTGTGCATTTAAGTTGACCAAAAATGCCCCCTCCTGGCCCTTCCTTCCCCCTGCAAGTGCTTGTGCAGCCGTGCAGTGAATCTGACTGGAGAGCTGATCTAGCTGAATAAGCATTTCCTTGGGGTTCTTTACTTTTTTTCCCCCCTCGGTTATTTTTTGGGCTTGCTCCGTCCCTAGATTTGGGATTCATTCAGTGACAGATGTAAGGGAGAGGGAGGGAGGGGAATAGGTGGCTGAAGGTGGGTGGTGCTGCTTAAACCAGCTGCTGGATTTATGTCTTAAGATGCTCAATATATGGCCTACGGTGTCTTGGCCTGAGGTGCTTATATTCTGCAAATCTGGCACCTTTCTGACACAAGCACCATCCTCCCTGGAGTAACTGCATTATTTATTTGGTTTTGCCAGGAGGTAGTTCTGCCTAGGAGGTTAGGGCTGTTCCATATCCCTTTGTCTTGCACTTTCACTCCTGTGTTGCCTGCAGCTGGAGGACTGGCTTTCCCCACTGTGCTGTGGTGCACCTTCTGCTGTCACTTGCCTGTGTGATAACTGAGTGTGGCAGATGCCTCTAAGGGGGTCCAAGCCACAAGTTTTAACGGGATCGATCATTTTGTATGGGTGTAACAGACATCTCAAACTTCAAAGCAATGGAGAAACATTCTTTCTGGTTCCCTGGAGAAACATTCTTCTGGTTCCCTCACCAGAGGGAGTAAATTGGAGGATGTGATGATCCTGATCTTAGCCTGAAAATTCCAAGCCATTAAAAACATGCATCTTGCTCATTTTCAGCATCCCTGGATGTTAGGAATAAAAGTATTGCTGTGAGTGAGTAAAAGTATTATCAGCATGGTCTGTATTATGTCATACATGTATGAGTCTTGTATTTATGACATACAGGACTGTACAACAGTGTAAGTAAAAAGCATAAGGCCACATACAGTCACAGAGGTGAAAGGCATATGGTCACATACAAATACACAGATAAATGTGTGCATGGTAATATTCTTAGGCTAAAAATTGCTTTGAACAATGACAGCTGGAAGCTTTAACTCAGGTTGTAAATTAGAAAGGAACATACAATTCAAAACTGGATTACTAGTGGGAGATGATTCTCACAGCTCCTGTCTTTAATGAGCAGCATCAACATGAGAGGAGGCAAGGCAAGAAAAATGGACTGAACAAGAAAAAAACCCACCAGACCAGTTGAAACATGGCTGTAATGAATGAGGATGGAGGTGTTCCTTGCAACATGACTGTGATTCCTTCCTTGTAAGAAAGTGTAAATAGCCAGTCAATCAGAAAATCTCAAAGAGGAAATTTGGTTTTGGAAGAAATCTAGGTACTTAGGAATTCTCTAGCTGAGAGATGTTGCAAATTGGATGCTATTTTGATCATTTAATGCTATTTTGATCATTTTTGTGAGAATAATAAAATAAAACAGGTGGGCGTAGAGTTCTTGTTGCCATCCTGAGTTGTCTCATGTCCACACATTGAGCTGTGCTAGCTTTACAGCCCACTGTGCAAATGTAATTCTATGGCACATCCATTTGGTTAGATCAGACCACAGAAAACGTGAGATCCCATCTGCCTGCAACTGACTGTGAGAAATACAGCCCTCATTCAACCAGGGCAAAAGGTGGGACAGCCCCTTTCACTTGGATTTAAATAGGTCATTCATTAGAAACAGGTTAGCACAAAAGATGCCCACTGAAGGCCAGCCCAACTAAATGCACACCTGGGTGCAGACAGAACCCTTTAGCCTTGTTTTCTGCCTGCAGCCTTTCCCAGGTGGCTCTGCCAAAGTTCTTTGGTCCTTGAATTTGGTTCATTTCCATTTCAGCTTGTGTTGAGCCAGCAGTGCCCGTGCCTGGCCCAGTTCGCTCACCTCTCCTGGCTGCCTCTGCTTCCTCTGACAGTTCAGGGGTGTTCAGCCTTACAAGTGCTGTGTTTCTATTCCACTTTCCTCTAGGTAGCATTTTCATGCCAAGATTGAGAGCAGGAACCTGATTTAGTTTGATTTAATGCTTTTAAATGTCTGGACAGTGAAGAAGGGCAAAACTAGCTTAGAGTTAAGGCTACTCTGCATGCCACACTACTGGAATAATGTAAGCAGCTAGACTTTACAGATAGTCCTGTATGTCTTCTCCTATTAATCCAGTTATTTCACAAGCATTCACGTCATTTTGTAAATGCTAAGGTGGAAGTCAACAACCCTGAAAGCAATTTCTTTCCTCTTTATTCTTCCTATATATGATGGCAAGACTGACAGCATCTCATAAACTGTAGATGAGAAAGATTTAATTTGCAGAGTAAACTTCTTATTGATTTAACTCAGGTCTTAGGCACTGCTGATGACTTGAAGTACAGAAAGCAGATTTTGATCCTGGTGAAAGTGATAAATCATTGGGCCAGACCAGAAGAAAAGTGGAGTTGAAGCAGGAGAGATAGCTATGAGAGTCCTGAGTTTGCATTATCTATTGCAAGGATTCTCCTGGGAAAGCAGGGTCTCCACAGTATGATCATTCACCCAAGAATATTTGCATCCCATGCTGGTGGAGTAGACTGGAGAGTTTACCACACAATTATTCACCTTCCCAGGGGTGAAACCTTATTAGGAAATAGTTCCCTGGGAAACACTAATCCCTCTTTCCCTACTTTCCCAAACATCATGAATTCAGTTTTGGTCAGACTAGAAGGTTACTTACTAGTGACCATCTGCTTCAGAAAAAGTAATTCAGTGGAAGAGTGGGTGGTGGTGAGAGAGGTGTGCTGCCTTGGAGGACATTTGCTGAAAAGGGTTCATACCTGAACAATGAGAGCCAAGCAGGGGGTAGGCAGGGGTAAAGAGGACTTCTCTTGGGCACGAAATGGCTGAGGATGGGGAAAAACAGTGGTGCTACTGCCTTCTTTGCTTATGCTAGAGCTTGCTTGCTGCCTGTAGGGGTGAGGCCAAAGGGTACATGGGCTCCCTAGGATGTTACTCTTCAGGACTTCCCTTTAAGGTCTCTGGTCTCACCCTTCCTCCCCTCTGCATCTCCCTGGGCTGCCAAGGCAGCAGCTTGGCCTGAAGTCTTTGTCAGGTAGCAAAACTCTGATCTCCCTCATTTGCCAAGGAGCCTTAAGTCAGGCTGGAGACAGCTGCAAAGTCAGTCCAGCTCTAGTAGCTCTGTGAGTGCAAAAATTCAGCTAGCCTGAATCATACCTTCAAGGATGCAAACATAGAACATAAAGCCTAACAGAGCAAGGGGATGAGCTCTATGGAGCTTCTGTCATAGTCCTGGATGTTAATATAAGATTGTGTATCTAGAAGATACTTCTTTCATTAATACGTGTTTCTCTGTCTCCTACTGTTTTCCAGGGGACAGAGGTATTTTCCTTTGCTATGCACTTTCTCCTAAGGAAAATGAAATACATCACAGGGCAAGTTCTGTGACAAATGGTTTCTGGTCTATTTAGGCACCTCTGCCCTCAATTCATTCTTGTACTTGTTCATGCTGGATTGAAGAACCTGTACCTTTTCACTCTATTTTTGAAGAAGACTACTTTAGGTCACTTGGTATTTTTGATGTCTCAGTTTTGTAGGCCAGGATTAATCTGTATAATCAACTTTTGGCTTGTCAATTTTAAACATATTTAAAAATTAATTTAAAAACATGTCTTCAAAATAACTCTTGGAAGCTGTTTATTGTTCAGCTTCCAAACATTACATTGCCTGTGTCAGAGAAGTCCTGAAGTTAACAGGTCTGGAATCTGTGAAGGACATGAAGTCCTTTGCGAGCAGACCAGCTTCTTGTAGTTCTTATTATAATATCTTGCTATTATATACTTGTTAGCTCTTAAAATTTTATGTCCTGTCAGAAAGGCTGTGCTGTCATTTTAACCTTCTGGAAACTGGACTGAGATTGAATTGAAAATGACACTCTCTTTCTCCTCACAGCATCTCACATGTTTTTGCTCTACATGGGCAATTATTCCAGAAGAAAACTTGCACTTTTTAACAATTTGAACAGCTAATTTTATAACAGCAATGAATGATCACTTTTCCTTTGATTTCCAGAATAAAAAGTGACTCAATTTGCCCTATGTTTCCCTTTTAATTTTCTTTTTTATCTAGTTTGAAGAAAACATTCTGGATGCTTGTCTGTTCCTGATGGACAAGGCAGAACTGGAGCTCTCTGGGCGTGGGAACCCAATCAAAATCTGCCGTGTTGCCTCTGCAGTGGTATGTAATGGATGCCTAAGATATGTCAGAAGCAAATCAAAGCCAGGCTGGTTTAGTGTGCCCTCATGCCCCTGTTTTCTCACTCCAACAAGTGCCAGATCAATTGCCCATTCTGACTTCTGGGGCCTGGCATTTTATTTTGCTCCACTGAAAGTAAATGCCAGCTCATTGCCTTTTCCTGGATGTGGTGCTTCACTGGTAGGAAAGCCACTTTCAGACATTGAAATCGTAACCTTTCTTGTGACACTGTGTTCACCTTCCAATAGCTGAGATAACTGAGAAAGCTATTTCTGACATGTACAGTGCAGCAGCATAGGTGGAATTTGGGATGGGGAACTGAGAGACTTTATGTTGACTCAGCACTAACCTTAACAGGGTCTTAGGACACTGCAAAGGCAAGTGTTACTGTCTCTGATTTTTAAGCCTCAAATGGCCTGGCCAGGCTGAGAACGTTTACGTGAGCTAACTCGGACCCAGAATAAACCACTGTGGGATCTGTGCTCTTGAACACGGGGCCCACAAAAGTTACTGCACTTAGAATGTAAGCACCTAAAATAATCAGAAGCAAAGAGAAAGGAGATTTTCCACATCTCCTTTCTTTCCAGCTGCTAGGCTGTGGGCGCAAGAGCAGCCCCATCCCTAATATTCAAGATGGAAGACTCATTCAGCATGTGGAAGGCAAAGGCTGAATCCTCTCCTCTGCCTTATAGAGGTCTGAATTGACTCCTTCTGCTTTCCAGAATACTCTAGTCATTGAGCTAGATATTCTCTGAAGTCTGCTACTAAAACAGACTGTCCACAAATATGTCTGCTGGAGATGAATGATCCTTTAACCCACTTGTTACAGCGTTTGCTTGGGCTTTAAGAGAATGAGCTCTTTGTCTTTGATGACATTGAAATAGGATCTCCAGCCTCTCAGTGCCATATGCTGATTTTTGCTTAACACTGTGTTAAATAGAATAGCTTCAGCAGGAAGGATTGGGAGTGACCCACACTTGTCTTTCTCTTTTAACCTTTCAGTTAGTTCTTTCATCTTTGACCACAGACATTAGAAATATGGCTTCAGACCTTCAAATAGAAGTAAGAATTGACTTTTGTTCCCACAACACTGTTTTGGTAGGCATAAAGAGTCCCTGTGGGCAGAAGAGCACAAAGTTTATGAACTCAAAGTAGGCTTGGATATCACTTAGGTTTTTGAGCCACTCAGTCGTTGTAGGGAGGTGGAGAATTTCACAACTGGAAATCCAGTAGTCAGTGGACTGCAGGATTAGGCAATGGCTGGGTAGGAATTTCTCCTGTCTGAAATCCAGACCTCAGTAAGAAGTGACCAAGAGGTATTAAGTCCCACCTGTACTCTCTACCCTAATTCTTGCTCCAGATGTGATGTGGTAGAGCTGAGCTCATCTGAGGAGATGCCCCTGTGCTGGGATCCTTCTGAGGCTTTCTGATGTTGTAGAGCAGGTAGAGTGACCCCTTTCTCTGTCTCTTCACAGCACGAGGATAGCCTGAAGATCAAAACACTGCCCTGTCCTTGAATTGCCTCTTTTCTTGGCATGTTTCCCACCTCAGTGAGATGGGCACAACCCCTTAACCCTCTGGTTATGACTCTGAATACTTATCTTTATTCAGTTCTAGGGTTCACGGCAAGTCGATGTGCTAATTATAAAACAGTAGTTAATCCAGCCAAAAGCTTTTAAATGAGAATTGTGATTTATTTGGCTGGCGTGTAGCTCTTCCACATTAGCATAATTAAAAGGTACAGAGCGAATGAGCTTTTTGCACAGCCTCAACTGGTTTGGTTCAAATTGCAGCCGGGAGATGTATTGCTTGTTAATGCCTATCAGTATAGCCATTAGTCAGCAAAACTCCTTGCTTTGTATAATCTTACCAGGGGAAAACTTACACAGCAAATCCCTTCTTGTTTTCACGTGTGCTGGACCAAATAAATTAGTTTCTACTCTAAAAATAATGGTGGACTGGTTCTCCTCTCAATCTGCTGTAAATCAGAAGTAATTTTATTAAAATCTCTGGGCTGATGTGGACAGAAAAAACCCAATGATGTTAGTAAAGCATCCAGCTTAATATTTCTGTGGCTTGTTCATCAGGGTATAACTGATCATGTTTATTGAACATAGATAGCAGTAAGTATGTTTAATGTTAATAAAACTTACTAAATTAGCAATGTGGATACTCAATGAGATGATTTAATTTTGTGGTTACTTTTAAGTGTTTGACCTTCATTCAAAATCATGCAGTGATGGAGAATCCATGGCCCTTAGCAAGATTGTTCTATTTATCTCCTACCTTCATAATTAAACATTCCTGTCTTATTTCTAGCTGAAATTTGGTTATATTCAGTCTCTCTCATCCTATCTTTGTCTGCTGGGTTAAAGAGCTCTTTATTATTCAGTCTTTCTGACATCCCTATTGCTCATTTCCTTTGTCTTTAGATCAACTCCAAGGATGATAATGGTGTGATTGCTGGATCCTGGGACAATACATATAGTCATGGGGTCCCACCTTCAGCCTGGACGGGAAGTGTGGACATTCTCTTGGAGTATTACAGTTCTAAGCAACCAGTGCGATATGGCCAGTGCTGGGTCTTTGCTGGTGTCTTCAACACATGTAGGTATCAGTGAGGAAATATCCACCTTGTTATATGATTCTTGCATAACAGAGAGAGCTTTTAGTTTAAACGAGCTAAAATACTTCCTGGCTTTGTGATATTCAGGAGTAAATAGTATAAATACTTAAAAAATATGTGGCTAAAATAGATGCTCTTTAAATAAACTTTTGGCATCTCCTTCAGTTTGGCTGCTCTTCTACACTAATTTGTTAACTTTTTATTTGTTCACTAAAATGTATTCAGTGACTTATAGAGGGTAAGTTTGGGGGAAAGATATTCTTTTGGCATACTCCACATTTCTGTTAGGAAATCTGAGATGAACTTGGGGCTTCTTATCTAGACCTTCAACATGAAACTGTTACCCGATATGGGATATGTGATGGCATCTCTGCTCCAGAAAGGCTAAATTTCACCTACCAGGATTGTTCCTAGTAGGATTGATGTGTGCTGTCCTAGCAGCTGTCTACTGAGCACTGTTAACATTTTCTTTGGAGTTTGTGGGCAAGGACAACGAGGAAAATGCTGGCCTGGTCTGTGAGTGGTTTAGCACTACAATGTTAAGTCTAAACAGACTTGCTCATGCTAGAGTTCCACTGTTGCAGGTGGTAAAACCCTGTAGAGCAAGCAGGGTTGGATTGGTCCCATTTGTTTATTGTCTAGCATTTCAAAACAGCAGCATCCCTGATGAACACTACTAACACTCTGGAACACAGGAACATTGGAACACACTGCAGTGTACGAGGAGTCAGGAAAGACCTGGGAGTGTAAAAAATGTTCATTGAAGAGATAATGGGGACCTGGCATTGGAAGCAATACTTATGTCAAGTGGCAGTGCAGAGCCAGCCAAACAGTTCCTATGCTTATGGCTCTGGCCAATAGAAAAAGCTGAACAGAAGCTACAAGTGTCTGTCTTAAGACCAGTGCTATTCCAACATATGCATTTAAGTATCAAACTGGAGTGGGGGACCAGATCAGCTTAGGACCCAAGGGGACACAATGGGTACTTTTGTAGGCTTGGAACCTACTTTGCACCAAGTATTTTTCAGCCACAGCTGAAGGTCTAAGCTTTGGTCCTGGCATTTAAGATGTGGAAAAGAAATTACAGAAAAAGTCTGAATGAAACCTTTCCCTGTCTCAATATTGTCACATGTCCCTGTCTCAAAGAATAGCATTGTACTTCTCTGTACATTATACTTTCATCAAAACTGAAGGATATTAATCACCCATCCTCTGCAGCAAACATGGAAATTGAATAATTCATGACAAGTTACAACACCGGTTCTTCACCCTCAGGCAGCCCTGGATATCTCTGTGTTTTATTTTGTACATAATTTTCCTCCAATCTCGATAATTGAATTTCATAACTCATTTTGGTTACCTGAGGTAGTTCAAAAGCTATTCAGAACAGTAAGAACCTTGGAAATAGATCTGTCTTCTGATGACCTAGCCTTCTGCTGGTACATGCTTCGTACAGCTGTAGTGGGGGAAGCAGTTTCAGGTTTTTCTACTTCTCTTTCATATATCTGGAGAAGTTCCTGTTTTGATCTGGGGAGGTGCCAGCAGGTGCTCTGTCCTCCAACAAAAGAAATGGTTCATTTTATTCCTGCTGCAATGGGATAATCAGCAGTCATCCACATCCAAAGAACCTGAGAGATGTCTACTTCCTTCCCTGCCTGAGGTCTCATGGTTTATACTTGATAGTTCTCAGCTTTGCCTAACCCAACAGGTTCGAAAGGACTCTTGCAAACATTTCCTAAGGATGCAATGCTTCTGCTCATTGCCTCATCTGGATTTCTCTAGATGACAGACGCACACACACACCCAGTCCTCCCACCTTCACCCTCACACTGGTCCTGAATCACCGCTATGCAGTGTTTTGCCTGCAGGCCACTGTGAAACTGGGGCGACGCAGCAGAGGCCTGAAGCCTGCCGTGTTAAATGGGGAGGCGTATTTATCTGGGGCAAAACTAGACTCGGTTTGCTGACTAAGTTAGTCAAGTCGGAGACCTGGTACTTTGTACTGCTGCAAGGACTGCTGAAGTATAAAGTTTGGTGAGCATTATGAAATGAAACTGTTGCCCAGTGACTGATCTGATACGTAGCCACTGACACATCCAGCTGCTGACCGCTGCACAGAGAGGACAGCAAAGGTCCAAACAGCAATGTGCAACTAAATGGGGTTTTTTTTTTGAGATGATTTAGTACCATTCTCAGCTGCTGATGTTTTATCATTGTGACCAGTCCAGCTTTCCAAGGTTACTATATTGTACATTCTGGATAGTCATCCGTTAAAAATGCTAAAACATTCTGAAAAATGGTCATTAATCTTGAAATTGTCAGACAAATTATTTTCAATGAGCCCCGATGGCTCATGTGCTGGAAGCCTGGGAGGGTGCTTGAATTAAGTTTAATCAATAGGTACATATGGTATTGGATGCATCCAGGTAATTTGTCATCCAGGAACTTGAAATGAATGTGTAGCATTACACTTTATTGGGAGTCACAGTAGTGACACTAATGAATATACAAAACCCAGCCATAACAACAAGGACCATTCAACATTCCAGCATCAGAACTATTTTCAAATAGTATTTTCAATAAAAATGTTTCCCCTTTCCAGAAAAGAATGTTTTCTGCAGAACAATGTTGGCTCCTAAATCAGAAAACAGGAATTTTTTGGGGCTGAGAAAGAAAACATTTATTCTGGAAAAGGTGAAATGATGTGTCACCCCACAGCCCCACTCCACACCTCCCCCCAACCCCCGTGAGGCCATGCTCCATGCCTATTTATCAGCCAGGGTGCACCACAAACACTGAAGCCTAATGCTACAGTACTGAGCTTCAGGCAGCATTTCCATGTATCCCAAATGCACCACTTGCCAAATGGGAAGAAGAGCCATCAGTACTATATTGTGATGGTCTGAGATTTAGGGATAGGGGCTTTTTTTATTTTTTTGATCCTCCTTTTAAGATCCTTTAAGTGACAGGACTATTGACTGCAAAATACTATTACTTAGCAATCAATACAAATTATGTAATGCATTTTGTTCGGACTCTCTGACATTTCACTTGCAAATAATGCAGCTTTTCTCCCTTGTTAGCAATAATTTTCTGCTTTATTTATGTTCTCCAGATGCCTTCTGATGGCAGATGTCAAACAAGAAAACTCCAAATCAACCAGGAGATGCTTTCTACTAATTTTCTTTTAAACACAATCTCATGATTCTCCTGGGTTACTGATACTAGGAGACCTAATATATTTTGCATTTCTCACAGGCTCAAACTTATTTTTCTTAATATCATATTTGGTCATACAGTGGACCCACTGCACCCAGACTTGCCCTGAAAAGCTACAGGGTGGTCATTAAGCAAGACCACTGGTAATCAGTTACTTAGGTTCTAACTACTGTACCATTGTACCTTGAATGCTCATCATTTTGGGAACAAATGAAATATTTCATGTATTCTGTATAAAGGCAGATAGGAGGAATTAATTGGTTTGATTTGACAGAGTTCTTCCACTTTATTCTAGTTATTAATAGCTTCTCTCTACTCATCCTTTCATTCATGAGCATGCTCTTTGTCCTTCTCTTTACACTTCTCTCTAAAACAGTTCTGAGGTGCTTGGGGATACCTGCAAGACTAGTTACCAACTATTCTTCTGCCCATGATAACAACGCCAATCTACAGCTGGACTTCTTTCTGGATGATGAAGGGAAACTGGACACTAAGCTTACAAAAGATTCTGTCTGGTGAGTTGTCCTGGCAAATGCCTTTAATGTGTCAAGTATATAAGAAGTTAAAAAGCATGACAGCAGTGCTTGTGGTTTGTTTAGTTTGCTCTGCAGCAAAGAACACTGCTAGCTTATGTAAAACTGAATGGGTTGTTGGGAGGCTGACTAATATGAAGTGGTTGTCATGTAAAGAGACATACCCTAGGGGATCCCACTATTTATGTTACCATTCAGTATAGTCCACATTTGAGCACACTGGAGGAGAGCTGGAATGGATCTGTCCTCCTTAGGGCCAGGCCATTTCTAAAAATGGAAAGGGGTAGGATGGGCACTTCTGCCAGTCTGGAGCCAGGCTTAATGGGGTACCTCAATATCTTTGGAAAAATGTCCTTCTCGTCCTGCTTTTTCCCAGTTTCCAGACTTGTAGGCTGGTTTTACATGGTATACATGCAGTCACTGTTGCAAATAGCTACTTTACAAAATAAATCCAGTTCAGCTGAAAAAGAAACAAGCCAGGGTGTCATCCAAATTACTGAAGTGCTATCACCAGGCTTATAAAAAGAAAACTCCCTAGGAACAAGAAATGGAGTCTACTTACTCTTTTTGAGAAGACGGTGCCCTAACTTCCTCCTCAAACTCTCACTGTCTCCTGTCTGACAGGAGAAGTGTAGCATATATTGATTATATGCTCTGCTCAGTAGAAATTATGTGTGGGTTACCTGGCCTCAAGCCTCTCCTCTTTAGAGTGAAGTGGTGAATGTGACCTCTGTATATGTTCCTATATTCAGGAGGTACTTGTCTCATTCAGTGTTAATATACCTGATCTGTGTCAATGATATCTTCAACTCATCAGCATAACTGCTCATCAGCGTTTCATTAACAACTTAATCTCTGGAAATCTTTATATTAATATTGTAATAAACCCATTCTGTGATGGAGGAAATGACTGAACCTGTTGCTGTAGCCTTTTTTATGTGACCTCCATCATCTGCCAACAAGATGGAATCTAAGGAAAACAACTAGGTTCAGTTACATCTGAAGCTCGTACAACAACATCACAGAACAGCTGAGATGAAAGGACCCTTAGAAGACATTCAATGCCCCTGCTCAAAGAAGGGTCAGCTAGAGCAGGTTGCTCAGGTCTGTGTCCAGTTGGGTTATGAATATCTCCAAGGATGGACACTCTACAACCTCTCTGGGTAACTTGTGCCAGTTCCTAGCCACTTTCACAGTAAAAAAGTGTTTTCTGATGTTCAGACAGAATTTCCTGTGTTTCAGTTTGTGCCCATTGCCCCTTGCTCTGTCACTGGGGGCCAATGAGAAGAGTCTGGCTTTGTCTTCTCTCACCTCATGTCCTAACCAGACATTTATACACATGGATAAGATCCTATTTGGCCTTTCCATCTCCAGGATGAAATGTCTTAGCTCTCCCAGCCTCTAGTATATCAGCCATTTCCTCCAGTTTTCTGTAACAACTAAATTTCTGAGGGTGTAGTAGGCCCCATCATCCAGGCCTTTAATGAAGATGTTAAACAGTATTGGAACCAGTATTGACCCCCAGGGTAGACAGCTAGTGACTTGGCTCCAGCTGGAGTTCACACCAGTGTTCACAACCCTCTGATCCCAGCGGTTCATACAGTTTTCAGTTCATTTTAACTGTCCACTTCTCTAATCTATAGTTCTATGGTCCATCTGTGAGGATGTTCTGCAAGATGATGCTAAAGTCAAAAGAGAAAACTACTCCCATGTACTGGTCTCCCCATTCATTTCAATGCAGAAAGCTATCAGGTTCTTCAGGCACAGCTGGCCCCTTGTAAATCCATGCTGACTACTGCCAATCTTCTTGTCCTTAGTGTGTTTGGAAAAGTTTTGGAAAAGAATTTTCTCTGTAACCTTCCCAGGGATCACAGTGAAGCTGAACAAGTCTGTAGTTCCCCGGGTATTCCTCTTTCTTGAAGGAAGGAATGATGCTTTCTTCCAGTCCTTGAGAACCTCCCCCAGTCATCATGACCTTTTGAAGATATATATAATTGGTCTTACATTTACATTAGCCATCTCCCTCAGCACTTTTGGGTCCATTCCATCTGATGCATTGGAGTTCTGTGTGTCCAGTTTGTTTAAATATTCCCTGACCTGTTCCTCCTCTACAGATGGTAAATTGCTGTTTCTCTGAACTTCCACACTGGTCTCAAAGGCCATGATTCCTGAGGGCAAATATTAGCAATAAAAAACAAGGCAAAGAAGACATTGAATACTTTTGTCTTTTCTTATTCCTTTGCCAGCTGGTCCCCTGCCCCATTCAGCAGCCAACCCACATTTTGCATAGTCTTCCTTTCGATACTGATGTGCTTGCCTTTCTTGGTGCTCTTCCTATCCCTTGACATACTCCATTTGATCTGGCTTTTGGTTTTCCTAAACCTGTTCCTGTATGCACAAACAGTGCCTACATTCCTTCCTGGTCACCTGCCCCTTCTTCTACCTCTTGTGATCTTTTTTTAATGTTTGAGTTTATTTAGGACCACCTAGTTCATCATGTTGCCCTTGTGCCACCTTTGTTTGGTTTCCTGCATATATAAATATGGACCATTTTTAAACTTGAAGGAGGTGATCCTTGAAAAAAAATGTGCTCTCCTGGACCCACCTCCTACCTCCTATCCAGAACTGCCCACCGTGGGACTCTTCCAAGTAGAACATTAAACAGGCCAAAGCCTACTCTCCTGAAGTCCAATGTTGTGGTCCTGCTATTTACATTGTTTGCTCCTGTTAGGATCTTTGGGGCACTCAGTGTGGCAACCTGCATCTTGTCTGTGTGATGGCAGGACCTCAGTGTGTCTCATGGGGTGGCTCTTTTAATGGTTTACAGAGCAGTAAAGGAACAGTCACTCTTCAGAAACCTCCTCCACCTATGAATGATGTGAAACAAGACCAAATGACTGCCCATCTCACCTCTCAGTCAATATACACCCAGAAATGGATCATTGCCGTGCTTCAGACTTTTCATGGTCTCATCTCTTCTCTCTGTCTCCTAATCCAATCTATGAAATACCTATCACCCAATTTTGACAATTCCTTTCACTCCCCCACCTCTCCTTTTTCTGGCTGTTTCCCAAGACTTCTTAATTCAGTTCTGGTTTGGGTTTTTTTTTCCATTCTATTGAGACAGGGCTCAAACATCCAAAGTCATCCTTGCTCCACTGAAATCCATATGCACTTTCACACTAGCATTTCATCCTCCCATCCTACGTTTGCTTTTCTTTGGCTTGATTACTTTGTGAACTGCCTTGTTCATGCTTTTATCCTCCTGGTGCATTTATTAGTACATGGCGCACACAACCCCTTGGGCACAACTTAATATATTACACACCTCTTTTCATTTCTCCTCTGTGTCCTTCCTCTTCATTACTCTGTAACACTCCATGGTAGCTCACATGCTGTCTTTAAATGGCTTGTGTCTTAACCTTGATTTTATTTGTGATGTCTCTTTTATTTCTTTTCTTTTTTTTTTCTTTTTTTAAGAGGAGAAGCTCAAAGTATTTATAATGATTTTTAAATGTATTTCTCACTTTTATTTATAATCTTCTGAAAACTGGAAGCAAAGCTCTTTTTCTTTATTAATATATCATTTCTATTGCCTTGTACTGCTGGAGCTGATCTGTCTTCAGGTTTTAAATATTCTCAGACTTCAGGGATAGTTGGAGCCAGGATTTTTAGTCCAATCAATCTCTGAGTGTGGGGCTTTCTCTGAATGTTATCTGACATGTATTTATTTTTATTAAAGATCATCTTCTCCCTCAGGATAGGAAACAACAACAACAGAACACATATACAAAATTACACAGACTTTGCAAAAAGTTATTTTTATAAAGCTGGCCGGATTTGGGTCCATCACTACTGCCTCTGTCCCCTTGCTTTGTTCTCCTTGTCTTTCTTAATGATGATATAAAGACACTTAAAGAATATTTCTTTTGGATGGGAATCAAGACTCATTCCTATTGTGAGGTCCAAGAAGACCAATGCCTGTACCTCAGCAGAAACCTGGTTGAAGTCACTTGGTCCAACATCCATATCTAGGCCCGTGGAGAAAACTCTTCTGAGACCTCTCTGCTGTCCCATTCACTTCCAATTCACTTTTCTCTCACTTCTCAATGATGTTATCAGTGCCTCTCACATCCCCAACACCTGAGCTTATCAGCTAATGAAAGGGCAGCAGCTGTTTCCAGTATTTGCCTGTCTCATAAGCAATACGAAGTACCCTTCTTAAATTGTCTTCCAGGCATAAAACCCACCTGGTCATCTTTTATTAATGTCCCCATTGCTTTGTTTAGTCTATTTGTAATTATCTCTGTAAATATTTAATGGTCACTACATTGATCTGTGTAGCCATTCTTGCTTTCTTTAATGTCTAAGGCTTGCCATAGAACACAAGAACTACAGAATCAGTTCAACAAATAATGGCTGGGAAGCCAGTTCCTCAGCTGTCCTCATTTCTACCAGAGAGAAGTTTCTCCATTTGGAGAGGGAAATGTTCCCCTCATCATCCTTTCCTTAATGCTCATGTGCTTTAAAAGCGACATCTCTCTGTCCATTCACATTCAGTATCTGTAAGTGTATTTGTTATTTGTATGGCAGCAGACCTAAAAAAATTGCCATCCTGATGCACCCAACTTTACATACAACCAATAGAAACTGGTGGGAAATGCCCTGACCCCTGGAATGAGTTTAGGAAAAAAATGCATTACCTAATTACAGACTTGAAGTAGAGCTTCATTTTCCACACTGTTATCCCCTGTTTGGTTTTATCATCCTTCCCTCCTGCCTGCTCTTCAGGTTCTTCTTTCGTAGAATACAAAGCCAATGACACATCCGAGTTTGATTCAAAGTGAACCAGCGAAGCTTTGAGGGGAGGGATTATCTCTCTCACATGTTGGCACAACAGTTTTCAAAAACTCACCTGCCACAAAGTATATCCCCATTCTCTAGTAGTCCTCAGCAAAGCTCTGTGAGCATGATTCAGCATTGACTACTCTCAGCAGCATCAAAAATTCTCTGAGTGTGCGTCATTTTCCTTGAATAATTCTTTTTTCTGTAGTGCTGCTTCATTAACTCTCCTAACTGACAAGTTTTACCCTGATCCAAGCTTTCATTTCCACTTTGAAATGTCTTGTTAGACAAACCTCAGATCCTTCTGACTCTGCTCCATGGCTGGTTTTCACCTATTATTAATGAAATGTTCAGAGTTTAACAATCCCCATTTTGGTTGCTAATATCATTGCGTGTACTAGGGGCTGTATCAGCAGCTACACAGAGGTAATTTTGTTCATATCTTCTGGAGGATACATATAAATTGCAAGCAAATTTGCCCCTCTATTCCCTCCTTTGTTTTATTTTCTGCAGCAATGCAATTTGAAGACTTTGTTGGCTTTACTGCAAGACCCTCTTCCTAGATTGTTTGTTTTGGTTCTTTCTTGCTTGTGCTCTCCCTTGAACACCAGTAGCATTGCAGGAATTTACAAGTTCTGTCTGTCTTTTCTGCTCATCTTTGAAACATTCTGGGCAAGCTGTGTGATGGTGCTGTAGTTGTTTCTCTTCTTTTCCTGAGCATTCAGCCGAGTGAGGGCATTTCAGTCTTGAGGACCTAGATGAACCACTCTCAGAAATTCCCCTTTTAGGGTACTGTCCTGGGCCCTGAAGGCAAGGCTTGGCCCACAGTGATTTTAGGTGGGTTTTATGGAAAGCTGAGTGTTCTAGATCTGACCTCCCTTATCAGCATGACTGACTGGGAAGACCTTGTAAATAATCCACAATGAGGATATTCTTATGAATAGAACCTTTTCTCACCCAACATGAAAACCAGCTAAGCATGTTTGTTTTGAGCCATGAAGACAAAGCTACACACGGTATGTTGGTGGGGTTGATTCTAAAATCTTTTCAAAAGAATTGCCAAAGCTTCAGTCTTAATAGTTACAAAGCAGACCAAGCTTCAGTGGCTTGAATAAAATTCAAAGCTTGCTTTAGAAGGCAGACTGAAGTGGAGGTGTCTGGCTGGAAACAACTGTAGTTTGTGAGACTTTTCATATACCCCAGCAATCTCCAAGCACTGGCAAGTTTTCTCAGACATTTGCATTCAGAACACAGTAGAAGAATCAAAAAGCTTCTTCAGCTTGCAGTCAAGAAAGTATGATGAAAGATTGTGGCCTTCAAATTTTAACAGATAGGTCCCAAACTTTTAGACCTAAAAATCTCTTTTCTGAAAAGAGCCAACTTTTTCACACATATATTGGTGAATGTTACTGGAGCAATGGCAGGACATAAATGCACAGGTTTTTTTCTGGTCTGTATGCTTCTTTCCAAGAATTCAACATTCTGGTCTCATCTCTTCTCTAAGGAACTATCATTGCTGGAATGAAGCTTGGATGACCAGACCTGATCTTCCTGTTGGTTTTGGAGGATGGCAGGTTGTTGATGGGACACCCCAAGAGACCAGCGATGGTAATGTTGCTTAAAGTCCTCCTTAGCTTCCTTTCCAATGCCTGTGTTTTTTGTGGGCAGCAATGAGCTAAAACAGTGTCACCATATGGCCAGTGACAACTTCTTGTACCAGATAACCACACATGTCTATGCTCAGGGCCTTCTCCTGATTTGTTTTGAATTCTAAAACACAGTTTATGATGCATGGGCACAAAATCCCACATGAGAAAGGTCCTGCTTGGTGCAGAAAAGATGTAGGTCTGCTGCCAGAAGATGGCTTCTAAAATTTTAGAGAAGCTATACAGGAGCCTGGTCAAATTAATTCTCCTTCATTGTGTGTCAGCCAGCTTCTGCAGTCCTTGCTAAACTTCCTGAGCCTGCAGGAGGCAGAAGAGAAAAAGTGAAAAGCCACTGCTGTTTCTTCCCATTCCCTGAGTTCTCAGTTCTTATAAGACATTCTTAGCAAATTTGCAGTGAGATGTGTCTCAGCCTGTGGCGTAACTGAGCCCTCCCAAAATTATCTGCTCTGAACAAAATCATCTTTAACTGCATTTCAAGCACTTGAGAGTTACAGTAGACTTCACAGTGCTATGAACATACTGAACCATTAGATTGTTCCAGACTTGAGTCTGTGTTATTTAGAGGGCTAGCAATACACATTAAGCTTTTCACTTCATGATCAGGAGTTCCCATAAACTATTAAAAGGGTTCACCAATCCTCAAGAATTATTTTTCTTTGACAAAATATAACACTTTTATATGTTTTTTAATTAATTGAATCTCTCACTTTGTCTTCTCCCCACAGGTATGTACAGGTGTGGCCCAGCCTCAGTTCAAGCCATTAAACATGGTCATGTTTGCTTCCAATTTGATGCTCCTTTTGTCTATGCTGAGGTATGTACCTAAAAATTTTTAGTGCATTGAGTGATGTTAGTGAGACCATAGGTGAGGCAGAAGATAGGGCTCCACTGCAATTTATGGACTGCAAAGTTACTTCACATATACTCCACATCAAAGACAAATCTCATATTTTGACATGCAGGCTAGTAGATGTGATATGGCTGTAATGAATGACAGATTTCTCTAATCTCTGCTCACCAATGTAATAAGCAGAAAAAGCCACTCTGGCTCAGGTGAAACTTCTGGCTGTGGTCATTTATCCATCCCAGATTCCAGCTATGCTCACAAATGAGTCACTAGCTCTAGCTGCTCATCTTCATCCCTTGTTAGCTGCTACCTCCTTCTCAGGCTTGCCAGCAAAGCTGCTTATGTTAAGGTTCCTTTGCTTATTTCAGTCAAAATGGTTGCAGTGATTTTAAAGTCTTTGTTCACTGCATTCATTTTGTCTGCAGTGGGTCAAGAAGAGCTCACTTGGGTGGTTTGACTGGCAGATCTCAGAGGGAAATATCTCCAAGAGGAGCAAGAGGGCCTGGTCTGGAGTTTTAGACTCTTGTACCACCAGAGCTGGTGTGACCAGAACTGCAATAGTTGTAGAGCAAGCTCTCTCTAACTGAATTGTAGATAGTTTAGGACAGAAGAGAATAAAGATATTTTATCTATGAAGCATTTCCCTCGCTATTGACTAAAGCTTTTTGGTGCAAGGAATTTGTAATCATGCACCCCAAGTCCAAATGATATCTCTGTAGCCTACACAAGTTTACACTGTCTGTTGTTCTGGAGCTGCAAATAGTAAAATTGATCTAGTCATTATTCTAGCATATGACTAATTTCAGTGCAAGTAATTAATGGGGCTTGAAGTCAGCATGCCGTTGTTCAGAGGAGGGATAGGCCAGCCTCCCTTCCTCTCTCTACTTCCATGTATCTCAATCCTTTTTCATTTGATTTTATAGGTGAATGGTGATATTGTTTATTCAAGGAGGGAGAAAAATGGAACCCAAGTGATAGAGAAAATTGACACAACCCATATTGGGCAGTTGATTGTGACCAAGGAAGTCGGAGGTGATGGAATGATGGAGATTACTGAGGAGTACAAGTTCCAGGAAGGTAACCTGGGATGGGGTGGGACCATACCAGTGGGTATTTATCTTTGTCAGATATTGTATGGTGGATTTACAGGCCTCTGGCACTGAGGGAGCTGCATGAAAAGCTGCCAAGGTGCCCTTTGGAACTCTTTATTTGTAACTCTATCCCAGAAACACTGCAGGTGTCTTGAAAATAGCACAGCTTTGCTACTCAGAATGCTTTGGACTGAGTAAGGTGCAGTGAAAATAAAGGAGTAACTCAAAGCATTCCAAACAATTCAAGGCTTTCTATGTAGCTGTTTAGAAATTTCCTACTCAGGCCAGATGTGTGCACCGAGTAAATCAGTGTAGTTCCATTAATATCAGTTAAGCTAGGTTAATTTATCTGATACACCTTGAATCCTTAAGACCAGCTCCCTTGGAATTTGTGAAGTCCTGCTGATGTTACCCTCACTACAGGAAGGTTCACTGCCCTCATCCATTCATTTCAGCTGCGACAAACTATGGAAGGTGCACCCTTATGTTCGGTCAGTGAGCTAATGCAGTACCCCAGTTTCTCTTCTCAGTTTCATTTCCATTCCTTTCCAGGCTCGGCGGAGGAGAGACTGGCTCTCGAGACTGCTGTGATGTACGGCGTTAAAAAGCAAACTACCCAGGACACCACATACCAGCCACAGACAGATGTTGAGATGGTCTTCCACATGCAAAAGGCAGTCCTAGGCAGTGATTTTAAAGTCACCATAACTTTCAGGAACAAAAGCCGCAACTCCTACACAGCTACTACATACCTTTCAGGCAACATAGTGTTTTATACGGGAGTCACAAAAAGTGAATTCAAGAAGCACTCTTTCAGTGCAAAACTGGAACCCTCTTCATGTAAGGCTTGCATAGTTGTTTTCAAACCTGCTAGCTTTTTTTTCTCTGTGTCATTACCTGTCACCAATGTCTCTACCCATGGGTAAAGACAAGTCTAGTATTTAGGACTAGGATACTCTACTGGGTATCAGGAGGCTCCGCTCTCAACTCTGGCCCTGTTACCAGTGTCATGTAGAGCCAAGGCTGGTTTTTTTGGGGGATGTTGCTCCCTGCATAATGCTCTCTTACAAGGTGCGTGTCTGGGAATTATTAATTTTTCTTATTTAGTACAAAAGAAGGCAAAGGAGTGCAGTTATTGAGCAGAGAGGTATTTTTTTCATATCCTTAGCCTCCTAGCAGTATCTCAGTGAGTGAAGTGATCTGGTTCCACAGGGTGTCATTTACAGGGTGAATATCTTTATATATCTGGAAGAAATTTACAAGCTCAAAGTGGGTCCAGATGCACATCTGGCTTTGGAGGACTGGCTGGTTCAGGATTTCATATTTATAATGATGTAAGAAGTTGATCTGTAATTAGAACGAGCCACTACAGAGCAGGGGCATTTATCAGCTGGGCAGGCACTCCAAAGGTGAGTTATCTTTCCAGATGCAGTGTTCACTTTTCCTAGTGCCCTCTGGACTTCAGCGGGGAGATCCTTCTTCCCTCTTCTCATGAGAAAAGCAGTTCCTGGCAGCCTAGCTCATGTGTCTGAGGGCAGGATTTACATTGCTCAAAGTAGGGATGAGAGATATTCTCCTTTTTTATTTTTGACATAACCAGTCTATGTTATGGAAACCATGTCAGCCCCATTTGGAAAACAGTCAGCAAGTGTTGAGGACCAGCTGTACTCCAAAGCGCTATGGAGCAGGCTAGTTTTAGATCCCTGGCTTCTCCAGCAGCAAGTGACTGACAATCACTTGTTTTCCTGACAGGCTTGTGCTGTTGGGTCAGGGCTTCCAGCTCAGCAAAAGCGGTGAGAACGTGCTCTTATGGAGGCTAAGTCAGAGGATGCTCCATTTGAGTTCTCTGCTGAGAGAGTCAGGACAATGAATTTTCCTTCTTGATGCTGCCATTAGGTCAAAACAATCTCTGCTCAGTGCAGCAGGAGTGGAAGGACTTCGGGAGGCCAGAGGATCTGAAGCCTCTTGATCTGGGTCTGGCACTGGATTACAGCAACCCTAGCTGACCTCTGAGCTGTCTCATCTCTCTTGTCTATCTCATCCTAGTTCTGGAGACACTGCAAGCCCTCTCCTCAAAGAGGACAACTTTTGTCTCAGTGAGAAGCCTCCACTGAACCACAGTTCCTGCTGCACTGTGAGAAAAAAAAACCCACACCAAACCCCCTCTGCTTTCTTCCTCACTTTGAGCACCATCTAAACCCACATATTTTCATCTGGAGCTGATTAGTCTCCATAAAGTAGGACTCCACTTACAGGGATCTACAGGGGAAGGTTAATAAATTTCTAGCTCCAGTCTGTAACAAAGCCCTGACAGCTGCTTGCTGGTTCTTTCTAACTCTCTGACTCTTTGTGGGGAGTCTGGAAATGGACATTAGGTCGTTCCAATGCAGCCTATCCAAAGACAGTGCGGAGGTTTATATTGGCTCGCATTACTTACTAAATATTTGATCTGAAATGCTGCAAAATTTTTGGGGACTTGGCTAGATACAGTAAAAAAAAAAACAATTTTAACTGCTCAGTCTAAATTCTGTGCCACTTCTTCAACAGGAGAAAATTCAGTCATCTTGTAGGAGATGTGCAAATACCTGCTACTCTTTCTGGTTGTACTTTGTGCTTGATTCTGGGGCTTACGTCTGCTCTTGCATCAAAAGTCTGTGTGAGGTATTATTACCTAAGCCACAGCTTCTGCAGTTCTTCGAGGCTCATCTATGTCCCCTGGGCAAGAAATGAAATGAATAGATGATGTTTAAGCATCACTGAGCCTCACAATTCATTTTTTCTAAGTTTCTAAGTTTGCAGAAAGCTTCTCAAAACTGTGCTGGAAACTCTGAGCTGACTGATGGTGAGTGAACACAGACTGGAGAGAGGCACTTGAGAGAACATAGCAAGGGGTTTTTTGCATGTGTACCCATAAATGCCCCCATCTCTGCCTCTGGCTAAGGAGACATGTTTTGAGGTATTTACTACCTTTCAAGGTGGAAATTAGCTTTTATCTGAGCTACAACCATCAATTTGTGGGGCAGTTCGTCCTGCAATAGGACAAAAATCCCTCGCAATGTATGCCACCTCTGAAGGTGACACATCAAACCTGAGCACTAATTCCTTTGCCTTTGCCTTGGAAAGGAGTACATGTGCAACCATCTGGGCAGATGGGCGCTGTGAAGGGAGGCAGCGGGGTCGTTTGCAGCTGTGTGAGAATACTCTGTCAGGGGTGTGAGGGGAGGGAATACCTTCCAAGGCTCTCAGGCAGAATTTGTAGGCTTCATTCACAGCAAGAAGTGTAAATATATACATATAAAAGTAACGAAAGATTACAGTATAATAAAGTTGTGTCAAAGGCGTTCTTCTAGCTCGTGCTGCTGAAAGAATGAAACTAAGTTTTCAAACAGGAAGCGAATGCATGATTTCCAGAATAATGATTAAAGGGACTGTGTGGGTTGAAAACATCTTTGAGGATTTGAATAGCTTAAACCTTCCAGTGCCTTCAAAGGTGCTCTCACATCCACTCGGTTATATTTAGTTTTCTCTATTTTTTTTTGAAAAAAGAAAAAAAAAAACTGTAAGGCAGCTCAGTGTTGTGTCTCCCTTGGCTTTCCTAGGTGCAGTAAGTGGTACTGGCAACTTACCAGCACAGCCAATGCTAGGCTAGTATTAAATTTAAACAGAAAAATGCATCTTTCCTTCTACTGTAAAGTAAATTTCTCTTGGATCATGACTAACTTCTTTATTTGTTTGTTTACTTTGCACAGATGAGAAATACCTTGCCTGATTTATAATTTACAGTTTGGGGAATTATGGGAAATTCCTGTACAAGAAATGCAGAGTGAGAGGGAGGGAAGAAAGGGGAGCACATCAAGTAAATTTAAGGCTGGCCTGGTAAATCCAGGTCAGGTGGCCACCAAGGGAATAGCTTTGAAACCAAACCAAGGAACTGGTTTTGATGTGAGCGGATCAAAAGAGTGAAACAGCAGTGAATGTCATTTACCCAATTGAATTCGGTTATCTCAGTGTGTACAGTGCATGCCACATACAATACAAATAATGTATAATATCAATAATAATCACAGTTAACAGATGGGAGATCTTGATGTGTTTACTCGGGTTGCAATGAATGTTTATACAGTCAAGAGCTCCAGATCTATATATTCTGCCTGGTCACTTAGTTAGCAGCTCTGCTTCTCTGCGTCACATTCTCACACCATTGTTGGCCTGGGAATTGCAGTTCAATATGGTTAGAATTAATGTCCCTGCATCTCAACCATCTAGCCTAGGGGGACTTGTTTCTTCCGATAATTATTGTCAGGGAGCATGTAAAAGATCTCTGGAGGCTACGCTGGTGACAGGAGGACCTTCTTGCTAAATTTTGCAGGAGAGTCCAGTGTAGGACAAAGGCAGATATCCAGACGTGCTCTGGAGAGCAAGTGGTCTCCCAACCACATGGGCTCACAACCTCCAGTGGCTGCACTGGTGGCATCCCTGGTGGCATCCCTCTGCCAGGAAGAAAGGAAATAGCTCAGAAATAAAGTGAAAGAGCAAACATTTACAAGGGAAACACTCAAAAGCTGGTCCTTTGTGCCCAGTAGCTATTTACTGCCAGTCTTGTTTCTCATTTTGTGGTAGTTCCTAGAAACCTTCAACAGTGACCTGGGCCCATGCTGATGGGCACTGGGCAGAAGCTGTGCACAAACCCAGCACTTGCCCCAGGGAGCTCACAGTCTAACTGGAAAGAGACAGAGATAAGAGGGTGAATGGTGAGATAAAGAAACTAAGATAGTTTGGGCAAAAAGCCTGCAAAGCCTTTCTTTGGTTGTGGGCCACCTTTTTTCCAAGGCATTTGTGTAACTGGCCCTGGCCTTGATGGGAGGAGCAGTTAGCCTTCAGATGCCTTTTTTCTCTCCTGTTTCTCCCCTCAGCTAGAGCTTTCGATGTTCTGATCAAATCAAGCGAGTACATGAGTGAGCTGCTGGACCAAGCCTCCTTCCATTTCTTTGTGACGGCGCGGATCAATGAAACAGGGAAGATTCTGGCTATGCAGAAGGCAGCAATTCTGGAAATTCCCACCCTGCAGATCAAGGTAACTTAAGGTTGTGGTGGAGGGGAGCAACCACCACACTGTGCGTGGGCTTTTCCCAACAAGACTGTCACACTGACTTCTGGGATGGAGAGGTGTTTGTGTCTGTGTGTGCACACTGGACCTTCAGTCCAACATGGACCAGCAGCAGCTGGCTGGAGTGTACAAGGGTGTGTAGGTAAGTTTTATGTTGTTCTGAGTATCGCTGAGGCTAACAGCATCACTGCTACTAGCGAGCTGAAGTGATCTCAAGTGGAGGAAGGAGGGGACAAAAGTCTTAGAAAACTGGAGAAACTCAAAGGGTAAGAGGGATTACTCACTCAGGTCACTCAGGTCTTGAACTACTTCTTAAGTCAGTTATATCTAAAGCAACACAGCACAGAGGCCTCTTGCTGAAGCATGAAGGACACTACTGCTGAGGTGAATTTTCTTGGACAACTCCTGCAGGTACTGTGGAAAGTTTCTCCAAGCTTGGGCATGCAGTGTCAATTTGAGACATTTCTTTCAGGATTTTAGTGCTTTGCTGCCACTCTGTGAATGTATCTTCAGTGGAGTTCCCTGAAAGGTCAAGCATTTCTGCAGATGGTGGCACGGTACCCATGGAAATGTTGAAGTGTATGTTCGTGATAGGACAAGGTCCCTATGTCATATGGCATATGGCAAAGGCAGGACTGAGATTGAGAGTTCTCAATTCATAACTGGGCTTAATTCATAACTTCATTTTCAAAAGCACAGATCCTTCATCTGCTTTGAATGATGTCATTTGGATCTGCTTTTTTCCTAATGTGAAAAAACAAATCAGAACACCTGTTCAGGAAGCTTTATATAAACATCAGTGCAGCTCTCTAAAATCCAGGACTTTGAAAGAAATCTAAGTTTATAGATATTTCTGCCCCTTTATATTTATTTGAACCAATGTTCAGGTTTCCATATAATAATTTATATAGAAACCACAGCCTTCTGCAGAAAAATGTTCTAAAAAAACATAGATCAAAACTACAGTGAAGTTTGGAAAAAATAATTTTAAAAGTCCACTCCATTTCATGATGTGCAGAAATGTCACAATGATCTGGCTGGATTACTGGTATTTTCAAACAAAAGCTTTTTGGTTTACTGAGCATTCTGGAGAGGATGTAAACAAGAGGGAGAAACTCTTCCCAATACCTTTCTTCAATAACCAAGTTTTAAAACTAGAGATTTCTTTCAATTCCGTACTTAAACAGAACATCTTATAAAGCATCCTCAATTTCAGCTTCATGACAGTTTATCCTCCCTGTTGTTATGAAGAAAGGATGTTTAGTATATAGGATAGGTTGTGGTTCAAAGTCATGTTTTCTACTAAAATTGAGTTTGTCTCTTTGCTTCCTTGTGATTTGTGAAAATATGCAGAACTGTTAATAGCTGGATTTTTAAAGAGTATGTGTGTGAATGTATATGTACCTGTGTATTTATATAGGTAACTTTGCTTTATTGCATTTTTAAGAAATGTGAGGAAGCCTATCTCACTCATTTTCTTGTCAGATTTCTTCATGGAATGTGACTGTCAGACTGGAGTTGTTAATGTGAGAGTAAAAGGGAAAAATGAAAAAATGCACTTCCCCTCATGTCTTTGGGTACACCTTTGATCTTTCTCTGTTGGTCTGAGGAGATTGTCAGAGTTAACAGTTGAGGAAATTACACATATTCTAATTTAGCTTGAGACCAGGTTACAAAAATAGGCTCAGCAAATACATATCATGGTCTCAGTTGCATGTCTGGGAGCTCAGGATGATTTTTAGTCCTCCCACGTAACAGTGATCTTAAATGGGCAATTGCAATAAGGAGAACATAAGACCTCTAATTGGGCTAGGACTTCTGAAAATGTCACTGATGTCTTTTTGCAAATTCAGGTGGCTAAATGATGTTGAAAGCTTAGCTGTGCGAATCTCATCCTTTACTCCATTCAATATATCGGTATTTGGTGCAGAGCAATTTCTTAGACTAGAGTCTTTTCAGCTTCTTGCAACTGTCATACTTGCTAGAAACTCGAAGTAGGGCTGCAGACCCCAGCAGAGCACTTTATTGACAAGAATTTCTTAGTTACATTTCTCAAGGCCCTTTAAAGTAGTCCATGGGCGGGCTGGGATCTGCCAGCCATAAGGTGAAAACCCTTGCCTGACCATTTTATATTCTGTGAGAAATGTTCTGTTTCTAAGGGGAAAAAAAAACAACCCACAAACCAAAAATCCCCATGCATGTGGTCTTTGTTGAAAAACATGTTCATGTGGAGGTGTTTTCCAGGCAGCTGTACTACCGGCAGGGATTTGGAGGGACAGACAGATCCCTTCAGCTGTGTGCTGTGATGCACGTGGCAGTCAATGCGATCGCTGCTCATTAGTCTCACAGTTTAATATCTTCCAGTGCAAAATGTGTTTCCTTTTTTGCTCTGTATCAGTTCTGTAGGTCAACTGACACTGGGGTCTACATGGAGCACAGGCACAGGGTTAGAAACCCTTCAGAGCACGAGAGGTGGTTGGTGGCAAGGCAGGGAGGCCACAGGCACAACACTTTTGGGGTATGACCTGATGTTCCCAATTTAGGCTGGGAAGACCTGCCCTTCTCTTCTGGGCCTTCTGTCCTGAGTGGGCTCTGCACTTCTGTGCTGGTGAGGAGCCTGGGGAAGGGGTGCAAAGTCTGGGAGAGGGACCCTTTCTGCTGGACTTGTCCTCTGTTAGACACTCGGTTCCAGGACTGTGCATGCAGATTTCTGGGGGTTTTTTCCTGTGGAAATGAGGTCCTGCCTCTTGACCTGCCATGTGGCTTGAGGGAAGATTGATTGGGTAGAAAAATCTGCATGGTACCTATAGGCCCATCCAACAATTTTCCTCTGGCTAAGCTTTCTCTGCCTGTGTGCTCCATTCCCCCTCCTCTCCTTCCTTGCCAATACCGTGTATGTAACCCCACAGATTTCACCGGGGAGCATTTTATTATCAGCTTGTGCAGCGCTGTCCTTCCCTTGTCTTGCAGACCCAAGGTGAGACGGTGGCTGGTAAAGAGATGTCCGTGACTGTGGAATTCATCAACCCTCTGAAACAAACCCTGGAGAACGTCACACTCCGCCTTGAGGGACCCGGCGTGCTGAGAACAGTGAAAAAGGAGTTCAGGTAGGGACAAAAGCTCAACTAGCTGGGAGTTCGTCCACAGCCTGGTCACAGGAGGAAGCTCACAAGAGACACTTAATGCTGCCCTGAGTAATTCAATTCAGGTGCTCTCTCTTTACTTTAGAATTCAATACACAGGGGAGCAATAGGTCTCAGTACTCAGAAGTCGGGCTGACCAGAGACTGAGAGCATTTCATCTGTTCAGAACGAGCGTTGGAGGACGGGGGTACTGGTTGTCTGTAGTTGCTAATGCAGCCTGAGGTTAGCTTTTCACTGTATTACATTATTTTTAGTGCTTGACAATAGCACCTACGAGCTGCTATCACAGAAAGAAAGACAGGTTTATCCTACACACAAAGTGTTTACTGCCACTTGCTCAGTATGTGCAAATCAAGCCCTGTGCTGTTTTTCGCAAAGGGCCTTTCTCCACTCATGTTAATCATGGTTACACAAGACGCTTGGGTACCTCAGATGATCTTTGCAGCTGATGTCAAGACACGAAATGTGTGTTGGATGCAGCAGAGCCCTCTGGTCTGGCTGCAGCGGGTGTGTGAGCACACAGCTCCCCCCCCGGTAGCACCACTGCAGAGGGCTGCCAGGCACAGAGGTGTGTTCCCAAGCCCGAGGAAGAGGAGAGTCCTTCAGCCACCTTCATTACACACAGAGTTGCACCTCACACTGACACAGTGGTACTCGTTTGCTAAGCAAGTTGTTTCCCAAACCTCTTTCTATCCAAGTTCAGTGTTGTAAGCTCAGCACTAGGCAGTTAGAGGATATATAACCGAGATCCTTGGAAAATTTCACAGCCGTTGCTTAGTCTTGGGCAGCCAAAGCAGTGTTATCTGTCATTACCTGAGCTGACGGTCCCCAGGTGTGTGCAAAAGGAGTTTGAAAAATTGCCTGTGCTTCAGGAGCTGCATAAATTGTCAGCATTATCTGCAGCCTGCAGGGGAGGTCTGAGCCTTATTGCACCTGGGCCAGGGATAAAAAGATCAAAACCTGGCTCCAGAGTGGGGCTGGCTGGAAAAATGACTGTGAAAGGGTATCATACTGTGCTTGCTTTGTGCACGTGGTATGTCACAGACGCTGCTGAACATGACTCAGCACAGTCCACATGAGTTAGACAAGTTACAGCAATAGCCCTCATTGCTGCCCAGCTGTGCCAGCCTCCCCTGTTGTTCTGCATCCTTCTCAATCCAAAAGCTGCCACGGGCTGTTCTCACCTTCAAGGATGCAGAAGTTGTCAGGTGTATCTAAGGCGCTGGAGTTAGGGAGAAAAATGACTCACAGAACAGACGTCATTTTCACCACGTTGTTCCCCTTCTCAGGAGTGCCCTTGGTATCATTTAAGATGGAAATGAATCAGCTTGGTCATTTGAAGATTTAACTTCTCTGAGGTGAATGATGGCTGCAGGTTATACACACAGAGGACAGAACAGGGGGCAGTTGTAGTTTATTTAAATAATAATCATATTTGCCTCTGTGCATTCAGAGTGATAAATGGCTCTCGTGTGGTGATGGCTCAGCATATTGCACAGAACCATTCATCACTGAATTCTCTCCCAGGAAAATCAGATTAGGGTGGCTTTACTCCATTTGCAAAGAGAATTAAACCTATTCTGGGCTTTCCTCACCCTTCCACTACTTCTGTGTCCATCAGGGACTGTCACATATGGGATGTAGTTCTGCGGTTCTTTGTAGAGATGAGAATTTTGATCTATTTATATTTTTAAGGCAGCTTTTCCCCGTCACTTGGGTGACTCTGCAAAACAAGAATGTGTGACATTATCCTGGGAAGTGGCTTGGGGGCTTCAGTCTTGACCATTCATGAAGACTAGATAGATAGATAGATAGGTAGATAGATAATTAGCCTCAGACAGATGAGAATCATGACTTATGTATGGAAAAGCCTTTGGCAGCATCAATTCCTACATGGGACATAGTCTTTGCATGACAAATGAGAGATAACCAGGCAGTGATGGATAGTGTTAAAAGGGTTTTAGTCAAGCATGCATTTGCACTAGGAGATAAGTTGCTTTGGGTGCTTCTACATGTCAAATCTCAGCTAGTATTAGCATTTGTAGAGGGAAGCAAGTTGTTTTAGAAGTAGGATGGTAGAGAAAGGGTAAAAGGTGGGTTTAATTCCCTAACACAGCTGTTGTCTTCCTGCACAAATATATAAATCTATGTAAATATGTGGGCACCAGTGATACAGCTAGGAGCAGTCTGAGGAGTATCAAGAAGGATTACAGAGCCCCAGGACAAGGAGCCCAGGTCATCAGAAGAGCACCTGAAGTGCAGCACAAAGAAATGCTGGCCAGTCAGCTTCATCAGGGGCCCAATTTAAATATCTCTGTGCAAACACACAAAGCCTGGGAAACAAACAAGAGGAGTTGGAGATGTGTGCATGCCTGCAGGGTCATGATCTTACTGGCATCAGAGAGACATGCTGGGACGGCTCCTGTGACTGGAGTGTTGGGATGGAGGGATACAGGCTTGTTAGGAAGGACAGGCAGAGAAGGTGAGGAGGGGGTATCACCCCCCCTGTGTCAGTGACCAGCTGGAGTGCATGGAGCTCTCTCTGCCTAGGGATGGATGAGGAGCCAACCAAGAGCTTATGGGTCAGGATAAAAGGGAGGGAAGGGTACATTATCGTGGGGGTCTGCTACAGGCTACCCAACCAGGAAGATCAAGTGGATGAAGCCCTCTATAGACAGATAACAGCAGCCTCAAGTTCATAGGCCCTGGTCCTCATGGGACACTTCAGTCACCCTGGTATCTGTCATGGTTCAGCCTCAGGCAGCAGCAGAGCAACACAGGCTGCTCCATCACCCCTCCCCCAGGAGGACAAACAGACAGAGCCCCACAGGTTGGGGTAAGGACAGTTTCTGACAATACAGTGAGTAGAACAATAGAGCTTGTGACAGAATACACACATGGGGATAACAGAGAGCACTTTACAGACTCCGTGACTGACAGACCAACCACACTCGACAGACCTACTGCCACTGCGCTGCGCAGACCCACCCCTCCCTCCCCAGCCCTTTTTATGGGGGCATGATGTTACCCAGTGTGGAAAACAGTTTGGGCCAGCTCTGCTCATCAATTTCTCCATGGAGAAATTAACTCTGTCCTGGCCAGAGCCAGGACATACCTGTTTGGAGGGATAACAAAGCAGAGCATAGGCAATCCAGGAGGTTCCTGGAATGCATTGATGAGAACTTATTTTTTCAAGTTACCAAGACATCAAGTTCCCACTGACTGGAAAATTAGAAACATAATCCTCATTTTTAAAGGAAGGAAAAGGAAGACCCAGGGAACTACGGGCTGGTCAGTCTCATCTCTGTACCTGGACCATGCAGCAGATCCTCCTGGAAACTGTGCTGAGATACATGTAAATAAGGAGGTGGCTGTGGACAGCCAACAGGGCTCTACTAAGGGCAAATCGTGCCTGACAAATTTGGTTGCCTTCTACAATAGTGTTGCAGCATTGCTGGATAGGGAAAGAGAAAGTGAGCCATCTACCTGGACTTGTGCAAAGCATTTGACACTGTCCTGCATGACAGCCTTGTATCTAAATAGGAGAGGCATGGGTTTGATGGATGGACCACTCAGTGGACAAGGAATTGCTCAGATTTTCAGTTCACAGCTTAATGTCCAAGTGTACTGGGACTGGCACTATTTAACATATTTGTCAGTGACATGGATATGCCAACACCAAGCTCTGTGGTGCAGTTGACATGCTGGAGAGAAAGGATGCTGTGCAGGGAGACCTTGAAGGGCTTGAGACATGAGCCTGCATGAGCCTCCTGAAGATCAACAAGGCCAAGTGCACATGGGTTGGGACAATCCCAAGCACAAATACAGGCTAGGTGGAGAATGGATTGAGAGCAGCCCTGAGCTGGAGGTGTTGGTGAGCAGGAAGCTCAGCATGACCCAGCAATGTATGCTTGAGGCCAGAAGGCCAACTGTGTCCTGGGCTGCAGCAAAATAAGCATGACCAACAGGTCAAGGGAGGTGATCCTTCCCCTCTATTTGGCTTTTGTGAGACCCCACCTTGGAGTACTGTGTCTAGCTCTAGGGTCCCCAGTATGAGAAAGACATTGGACTGTTGGAGTGAGTCTAGAGGAGGGCCCCAAAGATGATTGGGGGCTGGAGAGACAGGCTATGAGACAGGCTGAGAGAGTTGGGCTTGTTCAGCTGGGAGAAGAGAAGGCTCTGGTGAGACCTTGTTGCAGCCTTCCAGTACCTAAAGAGGACCTAGAGGAAAGTTGGAGAGGGGCAGTTTATCACAGAGTGTAGTGATATAGGACAAAGGATAACAGCCTTAGTCTGAAGGAGGGTAGATTTTTGTTAGAAATACATTACTGTGAAGGTGGTGAGGCCGTGGCACAGGCTGCCCAGAGAAGCTGTGGCTGTCCCCTCCCTGGCAGTGTCCAAGGCCAGGTTGGACAGGGTTTCAGGCAACCTGGTCTAGTGGAAGGTGTCCCTGCCCATGGCACTAGGGGAGTTGGAACGAGGTGATTTTTAAGGTCCCTTCTAACCCAAACCATTCTATATTTCTTTAAAATACGTATATATTTATATATGCAGAGATTATAGCACTATAAATCAGAGATGGTAATGCTGCCCTCTCTCATTGTGGCCTTGTGAAGACATCACCTGGAAGTTTTTATGCTTAGAGAATCTGGGCCCCAAGTGTTCAAGAAAGTAGATCAAACCTTGCTGCACAGCAGACTTGTATATCTCCTGCACTTTCCATCCATATAACCTCTTGCAGCTCATGCCCATAAACTCTAAATTTAAGAAGGTATTTAACCTTACACAGAAATTTAAGTCATTGCTTTATCCTGCTAACATTTTATTGGGCATTTGGTAGAGCAGGCAGGGCAGCTAAGGGGACCAGAATATATCTCACCAAGAACAAAGATAAAAAGAGGCAAAACACTTGCTGGAACTGGTCTGCACATGCTCACATCAAATACACGATCTTCCTCCGTTTCTTCTTTTCTAAAAGTAGGTCCATGCCTCAGGGTACCTATGACTGTATATGCAAAATGTGATGCAGTGCCATGTAGAGATACCTAAGCTAAGCTCTAAGGAGCTAGAATACCTCAGACCTGCTTTGGAATAAATACCGGGGTGGGAAGATGCCAGGCTAGCTCATTTAGAGCTAACTAAGATTTCTTGTCCTGTGGTAACTTGTGCTAAGCCTGAACAATTATTTCTGTCCTGACCCTGGCATAGGACATCGCACCTGAGAGCCAAACCCTAGCAGATGAGAATTTGAAACAGTGACTAAATTTTAGGCTTACTTTGTCTCAAGTTATTCAGTTAGTTTTTCACAAAATACCATAGCCATGTGAGGTGAGAACCCTGGCTAAATTCATTATCCTCTCAATGCTGAAGGAAAAGAGCATTCATTTTTATATACAGCTTCCCCACTGCGCTACCTTCTCCATTGGTTCCTTTGGAGCAGCTGGATCCTGATATCCCCCAAACAAAATTAATCAATGAATATTAACCTCCAAAATGTGCACACAGAACACAGTGAAACCACTGAGAAAACATGGGAACCCAACACGTGAGGCTCTCCATACATCTTAATTTTTACAAAAATTGAAAATCAAGAGTAGCACAGAATAGAGTTGCTTTATAGTATGAGTTATCAAGAGTCATACATACTGTAAAAGACTAACTGCTAACAGCAGGGCTCCCAAGAACACTTTGATTTATTTGTAGGGACATGAAAGAGTCACCTGAAGTGGCCAGTGAGGAGATCTGCTGACTTTACAGCCATGGCAGGGTGGTGCAGGGTTGGAGTTAGTGAGTGGCTCAGCATCTCATCAGCCCTGTGTCAGGTTTACATGGGAATGCCCTGGAACTCTTTGTAACAAGGACTTAGTTAATCATTTAAGGAATTGCCAACAGGTTATATCTATAATAAACAGGTAAAAGGGAATTATAAAGTAGAAAAAAAAATCTATGTTAGCTATAAAGACTATAATTCTGAAAGTGATCATGAGAGAAAGTGACAGGAGGCAGAGAAAAACTGATTCATTTTGGAAATTTAAAATTGGCCTGGAGAAAGGCTAGAAAAGGCTTTGTCAGGGTCAGTTCCATGAGGAACAGAAGACGGAGGGAATAGTTTATAGGACACTTATGAGAATGAGTGAAACAAAAAAATTGAGACCTGTTATATTGCCCACCTTCGGTTTCTTCAGTTGTGGGTCAGTTTGAGAGCATTGGCTGACTGATAACAATATTGTTACTTTCCTTTTTCCCTACAGGCAAATCCCAATGAACTCCACCTTGATCTGGGAAGTAAAATGCATCCCAAAACAGCCAGGGTTACGAAAGCTGATTGCAAGCCTGAATTGTGATGCTTTGAGGCATGTGTATGGTGAGCTGAACGTCCAAATTCAGAAACCATGAACAAAGGTGCTGCCTTCATCTCTCATTTAGCTATACTTCAAAATATCATGGTAGAAGGGGGAAGAAAGAAAAAAAAAAAAAGAAGAGGTAGAAATCTACTCATCATTAATTTGGTCATCCTTGTGCTGAAAACAATTTCATATAGTAATCGGTAACACCGGGTAAAACATGAGAAAGCACCTGCATAGTGAATGATTTAAAATTAGATATATGTAATTAAAGGCAATTCTAGGCCATATTATTCCTATAGTTCACTCATATTTATGGTCTTTTGCATTAGTGCTTCAGAGGAATCTGAAAAGCTCTCCATTCACCAAAGTGTTCTGAACTTTAGTTTTAATTAAGACCTGATATTTCACTGAAAAGGAGAAAAAAAGAACCCACCATTATAAATTCTTAGACTGAATCACAGAACCTTATGGTAGCTCATTCAGGCTGCAATAAAACCAGGTATTTCCAGCTAAAGGGGCTGCGTTACCTTAAAATGTTACAATTTTCCAGTTCATGGAGAGCTCACTTTGCAGGAAGCGTCTCTCAGGAGGTGTCACCTCTGGCATATTCCCAGCTCCTTGTTTCCTCTTGCTACTTCCCCATGCTTTTTGTTTTAGTCTTCCATGTGTACTCACCCCTTTATTTCATGCCCTCATCCCACCTCAGACGCTGTTGTTAACACTGTTCTTCTCCTCTGCTTGATGAAAATCTAGTTTTTCATGCCCCTGCTCAGAGTTCATCACACCAAACTTGCATTTCTTGGCCACGTTGCTTTTGTATGGTGTGGTCTCTCTTCATCCTTTTCTTCTCCCCTAAACTGCATTCTGTTGCTCCGTTTCCTGTGTGTGTGTTGGGGGGTTCCCTGCCCCAGAGCAGTCCAGACTCTGCCAGCTGGTAAACAGGGTGAAGGAGAGAGGAATGGAGGAGGCAGAACATCCTGCTCTGGAGCTGCCACGGGGGCATGAGTCTAGACTAAACCAATACCTGAAAGTTTCCTGGGAATCACAGCCACTGCAGAATGTTACATGGGCAACCCCAGGAAGAAAGAGGGACAAACAGCTGCAAAAGGAATAAAGATACAGCCTGAGAGTCAGAGACTTCACAAGATGGGTCTGCTTCCTGCCCTTCTCACAACAGATTTCTGTCAGGTATTGTGGAGCCTCCCAAGGCATCGCTCCTCCTCTGAGGACCTTCTGGCCCACAAGCTGCTGTGAATCTGCTTTCCATTAGTTTCCATGCAAGGTACTGCTCTATCCTAAGCCATGTAACCCATCGTGCTAGGGCAGCAAGTGTGGGTGGGGGTGGGGTGGTGTTCATTTCTCATCTCCCCTGAAATCCTTTTCGATGTCTTTTTCCACAAGATGTTCCCCAAGCTGTGGCACCTCTTCTCTGCTGGCCACAGTGCGTAAGAGCACGTCCCATACTGGCAGCAGAGGTGAGCTAACTGAGCTTCCAAAGAAGTTAAAAGAAGCCTCACGCTCATTAAGCACCGGGGATTTCTTGTGCTGTGTATGGATGTGTCATTTTGTGGTCTCATTAGTGAAAAAAGCAAAGGAAATTACTTGCCTCCTGCTCTTCTTCTTGCCACACATTGCCTCCTGCAAAACCTGTGACCAGCTCTTAAAAATTAGCACGTCCCAGGAGGGGTGGAAGGCAGGCTGCTCTTTTGCTAAGGTACGTGGAACAGAGCAGGGATTCACACCACCTCGTATCCTGAAGGAGCATAACCTTGGATCCAGGAACACCAAACTTTTGACAACTTTCACTTCAGGCATGGGCACGCACTCATTTTATACAGCTTATGGGACCACATTAGAAACTCTGCAATGTCAGTCTCCCAGATACATCCTCTGGGGTGCAAGGGACTGAACAGTGTGTTGTAAATGCAAGGTGACAATCTCTGTTCAGTAATTAAGCAGTCCTAGCAGAGTCTACATCCTCTGATTATCCATTTTTTGCTCTTGCATATAATAAACCTGCTTTCCATTCCAGGCTTTTTATAACCACAGTGTAATAAGAGTGTGAAATAAAGCATATCTGATTGTACTTGTGTCTTGAGTTCTGTATTTTGATCAATCGTTTCTACATAGCAGCACTACAGACACCACTTGCTGCGTCTTCACTGTGAAAGTTAAAAAATTTACTTCAGAGCCATGTTAATAAAGGTGCCTTTTTTGGTGCTAAGGAAAAAACCCTACCTTTATTTCAAAATACAAACAAAACCCTACCTTTCTTTCAAAAAACCAAAACAAACATACAAGCAACCATTTATAGCCTCATTTTAACTGTTTGCCTTTGTTTTTCTTTGTGTTTTAACAACTGATTACCTAATGCATTGGAGAAGGTGACAGTTCCCAGAGCATATCACAGTGCCAGCAAAGAGTATTCCCAGATTCCTCTGGAAATGGCATTAACGTGTCAGAGCCATTAAGTGGCCAGTGTGCTCCTAATTAAGCCTTACCTGCATCCCTCTTCTAAAGCGCGTTTGTCTCAACTAAATATTTCAAGGCATTTTACTCACAGCCATTAAGCAGAGCAATGTTCACCAGGTGGCAGAAAGTATTTCTAATGGTGGCTTACAGAGGGATATATTGAAGTAAAGAGAAGTTCAGTGATGACTGGGACCAGAGGCTGGGGGTGTCAGCAGCCATTGGCAGTGCCAGCCCACTTGCTGGGTACAGAACTGCTCACAAAAACCCAAGGGCAAAGCAAGGATGGCCTCTGCGATTTCAGCCACCCATCAACTCATGGATGGGCTGTCACATGAATCTTGGGTGAAATCTGACTGAAGCAGCAGTGAGTGCTGCAGTAGCACTATCTGTACTCCTAGGCAATAACCAGTCAATAACAAGGTCAGATTGGCAGCTGCAGATCTGGAGGATCTTTGAACATGAAGATTTTTGTTGCCTCTTCAGCTGAGGGTTTCTTTTGCATGGAGTAAACTTGTGTCCTTCACCCAAACATTGCATCTCAGAGATGGACTGGGGAGGAAAACATCACTCCTGCCTCCACAGGTTCCTCACTCCAGCAGCTCAGGGAAGCCAAGAACAAATGAAAGTCTGTGCATTCCTGAGAGACACCTCATTTGTTACCCACTTGTTACATCCAAGCTATGGAGCAGTTGGCTTCAGTTTCCATCAATTTGTCACATGCAAAATTCTTGCTGATAACCACCATAGCAACACACCTTACAGGCAGACCTAGAAAAAACATGTTAATCACCTTTAAAATTGTCTAACCAAAGAATTATCATTAGCTGAGATAATTAGGTGATGGAATCATACTCTTGTACTTTTATTACAATACTAGCGTTTTTAGTCTGAATTATATCAGGTCCAACCAATACACATAAAGTTTCTAGCATACACCCCTTTCTCTGCTTCCAAATGCATCACTACAGTGCCACTTTGATGTCTTCAGTCTGGGGTGGTGGCATTTATAATGGCAAGTCATTATTGTGCCAGGTCCACCACCAAGCAGCGTCTGATGTAGAGTCATCACAGAATCAAAGAATGGTCTGGGCTGGAAGGGACCCCAAGGATCATAAAGCTCCAACCCCCCTGCCACAGGCAGGGCCACCGACCTCAGGCCTGGATCTACACAAGGTTGCCCAGGGCCTCATCCGACCCAGCCTTGAACACTTCCAGGGACGGGGCATCCACTACCTCTCTGGGCAGCCTGTTCCAGAATCTCACCACTCTCTCTGTAAAGAACTTCCCCCTAGTATCTAATCTAAACCTTCCTTCCTTTAGCTTTAACCCATTCCCCCTTCTCCTGCCATTGTCTACCCTTTTAAATAGCTAATTCCCCTCTTGTTTGTATGCTCCCTTCAGGTACTGGCAGGCTGCAGTGACATTAACAGGGAGAGTTTCTCTTCCTCTTTGCTGGGATAAGCACAACTAAAAATTTCTTCCTTCTCACCCTACGATTCACCAGAGGTCATTTTAGCATGCGTTCTAACACGTCCCCCATCTCATTCTTTCTTTGTTCATTCACAACTCCACAGTAGATCCAAATTTTCTGTGTGCAATGCATTTTACATGCGTTGGCTACTTGTTTGTTCTCCATCGTTACCACTAAAACTTTTCCTACCCTCCTGCTAAGGTTGCACACTTTGATGACCAGTAATTAACAGTGGTGAGCTCTCTGTAGCCAGAGGCCTACAACATCAGTGTAGGCCTGTGCTGCTGATCCTTTATGCTGCATTTTATTTTGGGGGTTATAAATAGTTCACTACACAGAATACCTACCTGCTCTTACTGCCTGTTAGTTACCAAACGTACGCATGACAGCAAACATCCCACTATGAAACTGGATAAAGCAAAGCAGAAGCTAAAACAAAGTCGTCAGTAGACATCAAATCATTAGGTAATTGCCCTTACAGCGAAACACAGGGCTGAAGCAGCTTGACAAGCCCCGGTGCCTGTGTTGCGTATCGCCAAGCTGTGACCTTTCACAAGCAATGGCAGCATCTTATTTGTGGAACAGAATCAGAGAATGTGACTGAGCATTGGCTTCTCTAGTGAGAGGTGCTGCCAGCGATAATTGGTTTGAACTGAAACTAATCAATAAATGCTCTGCTAAAGGGGCAACACCCCTGGCCCCCTGCCCTTTTTATTTTTTTCTGCTGGGGACTTACATATTGCCCTTTCCTCAGCGCATTGCTTTTGTGTTTGTCCCTGTTTTCCTACTGGAGGAGGTAGAGGTAGAGGCTGATGGTGCCAGCTTCCAAACTTGGGAGATGGAGCAGTGGAAGAAGATGGCCAGGTTAGAGAGGTGGGAAAAGTGCCTGAGCTTGTTCAAACCAAAATTAATAGATCCATTCTGATGGAGGAAAATCAAAGTATACTGTGAGTGTTGATGGAAAGAGGGGGATTGTCCTGTAGATTGGAGCTGGCATGATAGCTGACACAAAGTAGGGATGTGACTTGTATTCTGGGGTAGAAACCTGTAATGGAAGGCAGTGCCTGTGAGAAGCTCAGAAGTTTTGACATGCAGGTAAGAGGGATTTAATGAGTGCTTAAAGTTGAAATGATTGAGTTGAATATTGGAGAAAAAAAAAACCCCAACAAACAAGGACTGTGTACTAAAGAGGGAAAATACATCCAAAATGATGCAGAAGGAAGATTCCTGGTGGAGAGAGGTGGGGTGTCCGTAAGTCCATGCTGAAGGCTATCACTTGGCTCATGAGCAAGCTCTGTCTGCACAGCTGGCAAGTATTGAGGAAGGGGAAGTCAGAAGGTGGGTTGGGTGCTGGAAACCTGGACTCAGTGAGTCAGTCAGCAGCTGCAAACCAACCACACGTCTGAGTGTGCTCCATGAAGAGATCCAGGCTGGGATCAGCATTTTCCTTAAGTCACCCTCAGCCCAGCCCAAACATGGGTGTCTGTGAATAGAGTGACCCCTCGCAACTGCTCACTTAGCTCCTGCTCAGGTTTTGGCGAGCACACAGCTCACACAAGGGCTGGGCATATGTCATGAGCAGCACCATTAGGTCGAAGCGCAAGCAATGTGTAGGCAGGATACTATGGATAGGGAGGGCTAGAGCTCATTAGGCAGCTGCTGTCACCTGCAGCCATAATCCTTACATATGGATTCTATGACAGTTTCTTCAGAATCTACCACCTTATGGAAATGGCACAGATCACACTCCCAAGCTGGAAGGTCTAAACACATCAGCTCACCCCAAAAATCTTTTGAAGCAGATCCTACAGCAGCCAGGCCAGTGAGGCTTTTGTGCTTCCAGATGTGACATGGGGGACACCCAGAAGATGATGGAAGAGGAAGAATGAGCAATCTCCCTGTTGACTAGGTAACTATTTTGCTCCTAGTTGCACGAGCTATGAGTCCTGAATTAGAGAATTTGTGCTTTAGAAACATCATTGATTAAGTGATGAACTGGTGAATTTGCATTGGACCAGTCTGCAAAAAGGGGATTTAGCCCTTGTTTGAAGTGTTTGTTTTCTTTTTCAGTGCGTTCATAAAATAAAGTTTAATTTAGTGAGTACATTGTCCTGCAAATTTGAGTGATCCAAATGGAGTGTAACACCCTGATGATGAGAGGTAGAAAATGTCTGATCTAGTAAAGGCTACAGTAGCAGGGAGTGGCCTTGCAGATGCAGGTATTTTGCTTACGCTTGAGTAACCTCCTTATTGGGCACAATCTCTGTGTGGTGTCTAGTAGCTTTGCTGGATTTTCTTCTCTTTTGTGAGCTTTTGCAGCTTTGTTAGCTTTTAACATCTACCACATGTTTGGGAAAGGAGTTCCCCAAGTCTGCTATCGACAGGTATGAAGAACCATCTCATTTACTTTGAACCTTGTTTTCCTACTGATCTCATTTGGTGCTGTATATCTCTGGTACTTGGAAAATCGGGGAAAACCTCCCTCTCCAATGTGTGGTCTATAATTTCATAGACTTCTATACTGTATTCCTGCCAAATAACATGTTTTTCAGGCTTAGGAGTCCTACCTTATTCACTTTAGGCATGGCAATTTTTCCATAGCTGTGGTCATTCTTGTTTCTCCCCTCTGGTCTGAATGGCTATGAGCACACGGAGAGCATTTCACGCACTCTTCAATCCCCTTTCAGACAAAACAGACCACCCCAACATGAACCAAAGCACTGTGAGCTGTTTCAAAAACATGATGTTCCCAGCCAGAAAGATGTGAACATCTGTGAGCTCAGCACCTGTGAGAGCTGCACAGCAAAGATCTGCCTGGGCAGCACAACCCAAAAGCACTGAAGCACTCTGTATTTCCCTGTGTAGGTACACTGGTACATCACTACCCGTACTCGTGATGGGGTGCATCGAGTGTGGCCAGCAGGTCAAAGGAGGTGATCCTTCCCCTCTACTCTGCCCTAGTCAGGCCCCACCTAGAGTATTGTGTCCAGTTCTGGGCTCCCTGGTATAAAAAAGACAGGGATCTCCTGGAGAGAGTCCAGGGAAGGGCTACAAAGATGATTAAGGGCCTGGAGCATCTATCCTATGAGGAAAGGCTGAGTGAGCTGGGACTGTTCAGCCTTGAGAAAAGAAGGCTAAGAGGGGACCTAATTAATGTTTATAAATACCTTAAGTACACGGGGAAATGTCCAGCCCCTTTTCAGTGTTCAGTGGAGACAGGACAAGGGGCAATGGCTGCAAGTTGGAGCACAGGAAGTTCCGCACCAACATGCGGAGGAACTTTTTCCCAGTGAGGGTGACAGAGCCCTGGGACAGGCTGCCCAGGGAGGTGGTGGAGTCTCCTTCTCTGGAGATATTCAAGACCTGTCTGGACACCTATCTGTGCTGTATGAGCTGGGGAGCCTGCTTTGGCAGGGGGGTTGGACCCGATGATCTCTGGGAGTCCCTTCCAACCCCTATGATCCTGTGATTCTGTACTGATACTTCTCACCCCTATAGGGGGCATAAATAGGGTGTACGCTGTAAGCAACAGCTAAAATACGCCTTGAGAAAGTCATGGCATGAACTCTTAAAAATCCAGTTTTAAGGAAAAAAAATATCTCCAGTCTCCCCCGGGTCTGGTGTCTTGCCAGCAGTAGTTCCTGGCACCTTCTACAGAGTGGCACACTCTCACCCAGTTTGATCACTGAAGGCATCCAGTAATAATCTAGCTGTACCTGTGCTTGTTGATTGTACCCAGATGCATGTTTTGAGAACTCATCTCCTTTTAACCAAATGCAGTGGACATCATCAGCGATGTACACTGTCTCCAAATCCCATCTGCAGCTGTAGAAGTTTACTCTGCTGTTCGCTTGAAAGTTTGTTGTCCTTTAGAAAGCAAACAACTCAAGCTAATTTAGGGACTGTTATAAAGATGATGTTCCAAAGCCTTTGCTGCCTAAACGTTTTAGATATAAGAAGACATTTTCATGTACTAAGATAAGCTTTGCACGGGGCCATTACAAACCCCACTGCAACATGCTAGTGAATTATTTTCTGCCTTTCAACTGGGTAAGTAAGGTAGCCATGGTTTTTGCATTATAAAACAATACTTTGTGCTCCAATCAGCTGGCTCTGGAAGAGCTTTTAACTAATAAAACCTATTCCCAAAGCTCTGTAGGCCTTATCAGCATTACTGGTGCCCGAGGAAAAAAATGCCTTTGTGTTCAGAGACACTTAGCATTGGGGAAGTATCATCATCAAACTGCAAATTAACTTGCATCCAACTGTGGCTATGGTGTGAGGTGTGAGGTTAGGTAAATGGGAAAAGCCATCATCTTAGAAAAAAGGGGAACAAACAAAAAGCAAAGCAGACTTTTCAGACTGGGAGGGTCAGGAATGTAAGAAAGAAAAATAATAATGTCTGATGTCTGTCTCTCTGGTGAAGCTGTGCAGCATCAGGATGTTCTTGTAAGACATTGGTTTTTCTGGGAAACAGCATTTAGTTAGTTCAGCCTTTCGTTAGCCAGACTTCTAAACCCCCACTGAGCTAATGGACCAGGTAGACAGTGCATTCATCTTCGCAGCGTTACAACACCTTCCTAGTGCAGATAAAAAGATACCAGCTTTCCCCTCCACCAGCATGCCTTCCACTGCTCCCTCCATCCCTAGTTTGCCTCTTCAGTATGGCCCTGATGCCACTCCAGGATTACACGCCCTGTGCCATGTTTGCCCTGGAGCACAGAGGGCTGTGCATTCTGGGGGTGGGGTGGGGTGGGGTGGGGGGTAGTAACCTGGGTGCCAGTGCACCTCCCTACACTTCCTCACACATTGTATAGCTATTCTGAGAGAAGCTCCATAGAGGGAGATCCTTCTCACTCCCTTTTTGTCGGTGATGGATTTCTGACTGTCAACCTATGCCAACTCATGGTCCCAACCAGATCCCCCCATGACCAGTCAACTTTTTAAGTTCAAAAAAAATAGCCTGTGCTGTAGGCTGGTTGTTGGCATGCATGTTTCTTAGATTCAGGAGTTTGGCTGCTACGTCCTATAAGGCACAGAGTGCTGAAAACGCCTGTGTGAGATTTGTAAGCATTAAAAATTAATTGCCAGAGGACAAATAAAGCAACTAGGGACAATAATGAGGGAGAGGAGCAGAAGAGAACAAGAACATTCTGTATTGTTCTCAATACCAAGAACAATACAGAAATATTATGCTCTTTTCTTTCTGATATCTGTTAATTCCTGTCACCAAATGGCTCTTGATTCCTTTGTGTCACTGCTCAAACCAACAGTGGTCAAATACTTCTCTCCCTGGAGCAGGAAAGGGACTTTATAGCTCACACCCCTTCTCATGTAGCAAGAACGGCTCTCTGCCCCATTCCATCCATGATTTCTTCAAAATGCTGTAAGAAGTGCTTCATACAGATGATGTTATGGGTTTCACTGGGAATGATGAGGAACTCTGTGTTTCCCTCCAGTCTTCTGGAAATGCCTGGGAAGTGATCCACCCCAGCACTATCATTCTTCTCCTTGGCCAGAGCTGGACTTCCCCTCTAAGAAGAAGCTCCGGTGTCAGGAACTCAATGGATTCATATTTCTGGAGATGGGTGTGGACTTTAGCTTCAGTGGCTCCACAGTCATCAGAGCTGCCCAGGCTCTTCTACAGGGATATTTTCCTCTCCCAGGAAGGGCTGGTTTAAGTTCATTGCAGCCAGAAGTGAGAAGTCCCAGCTCAGGCATCCCAGTTGTCAGCAGTGCCGTATTTGGGACAGATGCAGGAGTCCTGTTTCCCCCATTTCAGAAGATGCAGCTTCTTACCATCCTAAAACACATGCAGAACTTTGAAGAACAACTTCCTCTAGGTAACTTGTATGGGGAGTAATTGTTTTAAGGTGAATGCTGTTTCATTTTATCTCTGGTTTCTTCCACTTTGTGCAGAAGCAATGCCATAGCAGCAGCAGGCTTACAACAGAGTAGCAGAACCCATGGAACGGTCTAACTTTATGTTCAAGCAGATCAGCTGCAAGCTCTTGGCCTGACACCACTGCCAACAGCTCAAGTGTTTTAGTGTGCTGGAGCAGTGTGGATTTGTTCTATTGCATCTTCTGTACTGAACACAGAATGGATATCACCCAGTCTCTAAGCAAAAGCTGCCCAAAGAGGCCACCCCGGCTCTTAGAGCAAGTGCAGTGTTACACAATTAACCAGGGGCACACCCAGCAGCACCCAGAGCATTGCAGCTCAGCAGGCCAATCTGGATTGAAAAGAAAGTGCATTTATTTTCCTTCTGTTGTCTGTGTGAATGCCTTTCCTTGACAACAAGAATTTTACATAGCTTTTCTTTAGGTTTTTTTTTTCATGTTTCTAAGCAGGACAGTGTTTGGGAAATCCTGTAACAGATTGTATAACTTCTGCTTCTGATTTTTTTCCCCTTTTTTTCCTGTGTTTTCTGCTCCTGATCTGGCTTTGCCACAGTGTCAAAGAAACTGATGAGAGCCCAACTTGTACCTGCCGATTGGGATGCTGCTGCAGAATTACTCAGTGGATCGATTTGTCAAGTAGTGTGCTCCTTGATCGGATCTTGAACAACTGCACAATTATGAAAAATGTCATTTAATGCTGTTGGAAGGAAGAACAAGGTAAGACCTCATAGAAAAAAAAAATGTGTGGCGAGGAAAAGTGTTGTATTTCACTTATCTGCTTTGGTGGCACTGCTGTCTGCAACACTGTTCACATCTGTGCACCTCCAACTGTCCCAAAGGGCCTGATGTTACAAAGCCCAGAAGCTTTATGTAACAGTTAACAGTATTTTATTTTTTTCCAAGCTGTAGTGCAAGCTTTGGGAAAAGGATTCTCCTTTCTAAAAGCATGCTTTTAGAAACCTGGAGCAGTGGTGGCCAAGCTGGGAAGGTGGCACATCTTTCAGTATCAGAGGAGGGCTGGGTACCAGGGGGCCCTTCTCCTTCCCACATCACCCAAAAGCTTTACTGTCCTGCCCGCTGCCTCAGAGGTGCTTCACATGAGCCTAGTGCCAGAAACAAAAGGTGACATTTGAAGAGGCTTTCAGCTGCTCTCATTGGTTTGGCTTATAGGTCTCTTTTGCACAACACTTCTTCCTAGAAAAGGGGTGCTTAGGAACTAACTGTGGGCTAAAATAATGGTGCTAGTGGCCCACATGCTGCCTGTTGAGCTGCAGGATAAAGCTGCAACCTTTCCCAGATTTTAGCAGCTGCATCCCCCCTGATTCAGTCTGGTTTGTGCACAGTTGGCAGTTCTGACCTGACAGGTCCAAGCGTGTAAAGGGAGTCTGGGGAATTTGCCCTTCCTGGGTACCCGCCTCCCCCTACTCTTGCTGGGTTTGCATAGCAGGCATTAACAGGTCACAAAGTCAAGTGCCCAGGAACAGGCGTGTGTGACTGATACTACGTTAGCCCCTCTGCAGGGCAGTCTTGCCACTCCAAATCCCAGTTAGACACTTTTCTCAGCCCTTTGCTGGCTGGGGTGGGTACAGCCAGGAGGGAGGCCTGTGAAGGGAGTGCAGCTCTCCCAGTTTCACCTGCCACATGGTGGATGATGGGTGGTGGTGAGGAAGGGAAGGGATTAGCAGAGGAACAAGATGAAGGTCAGGACTGTTTAGGCTGTGCATGCCCTCAGTGGCACTGTGCTCCTCTGCCGGTGGGCTGGTGGGTCCATCTAGGATGAGTGATTAGTTTGCAGGTCTGGATAATTGATTGCGGGCACAGGGCTCCTGTGTGCAGCCACAGCAGAGTCATTGCTCTGGAAGAAGTTAATGAGGGTCATACACTGAATCCATAAAATGTGACAGGAAGCCTAACTCTTCTCAAAAAACAGCTGTTAATTGAGCATCCTGATTTTCCAGGTATCTTTTGGCTTCTCACCACTCTGTGCATTATGGGGCTTCACAGGAAAATGCATTCATGGCGTATGACAGAAAGCCTGCAAAGAAAGAGCAACTCAGCTTTCTGAACAGTGCTTGGATAGCCAGTGGAGAGAGGAAAAACCCCCTTCCCCCACCCCTTGCTGAGACCCCCTTTCTCCTTTCTTGGCCCTGCTGAATTCGGAGCAGAAATTTCAGACGTGCTGCAGTACCCACAAAACCCAAAAGGATGGGGTGCCATAGATCTGAAGGGCACAAGGCAAAATGCCTGGCCAAGGTGCAGGGTATCTGTGAGCACAGTACCGGTGGCGGGGTCCCCACTTTCAGCCCTGAACATCTGCAGCAACACATGGTCTGGGTGGATTGCCTGCAGGGGCAGCTTGAGAGTGAGAGTATCCCACGCTGCCTTTGGTAGGACAGTAGTGGCTGAAACAATGAACCACCACATTAACTAACTTTGAAAGGACTTTCATTGTCCAGTTCTTGTAACTTATTTTAATGATGTATTGTATTAATTGATGTTACATAACAGACAGTTGAATGTTTTTATCTTCCAGTAGGACCAGGGCTTTCCAGCAAATCCCAGCTCAGTGGGCTTCTCTAGGGAAGGTCACCACCAAGGCTGTTAGACTTGCATGGTCTAGATGAGCAGCAGGCTTCAGCCCCACAGTGAGCCTACCATCTTGGGTATGGGGTGTAAGACAAATCCAGGGCGATGTAGTTGAAGCCTGGATTTAAAGGTTGATGCAGTGGGAGGGTAACTGAGATTAGTTTGGCAAGTGCTCATAGCAGCAGAGATCTGATACTCATTTCTCTCCCCTTTGCTTGGCCATAAAGACACACCAGTAGTTACCAGGAAGAGAGGCTGGACTTCACGCTTCCTCTCTGTCCCTTGAAAACAGAAGTGAGAACAAGTGAGAACACCAAATGATAAAAGGACAACAGTGTTTTTCCTCTTCCTTTATTTCACCTGTTCCATGAATTTTGAGGGATATTGTTGATGTTTGGCTGGGTTACAGTAAGTCCATTCACTCTTTCAATCCACCCTACTAGGCTCCTAGTATCCTTTACTAGATAAAGGTTATGGGGGAATGAATTCAGCTCCAGGAGCAGCGCTAGTCATCTTAATACTCACCAAAAAAGATAAACAATAACACAAGGAAGAGCTGGTAAGTCTTCTTCAAAAAAATCTGACTTGCTTCTCTTGTCACATATTCTGACTTTAGGGGATTTCCAAAAATTCACCAGAAAATCAAGGGAACTAATGGGAATAAAATCAGGGACTCTAAATAGGGACCATAGCTCCATGCTATAGGAAAGAACTGAACCCATTCCTGAAGCAAGAGAAAGGGGAAACATTTCTGCTGATAAATCCTTTGCCAAGGGAGGCAATGAGGCAAATCAGAGCTATCCTAACTTGTTCAGGATAAATTAGCTCTGCAGCTGATTTTTGGACATCCTTGTGCAAGTCAGTTCTCTACTTGGTCCCATTTTTACAGGTGGGAAGGGGCCATTCTGCTTGCAAACATTCTCTGGAACCAGGGACTGATGCTAAGCCACATACTCCCAAAAGTGATCCTCAAAACAACCACTGCTTTTGCTTCCTTTTTTCTTTTTTTATTTAAAAAAACCCCAAAAAACAGACGTCACATTTGGGAAATAAAAAAGGAACAATTAGAATAAAATACTTTCAAAGCATGGGTTAATTCTGACTTGGCTTCAAAGGGAAAACTGTGTGATGGATGGTCAGAAAGGTTTTGGTGTTTTGTTTGGGTTTTTTTCCAAAGATCTATGTGGGCTATGGATTTTAAAAAACAGAACCATAGTATTATTACTCTAGATTATTATACATTCAGTACACAATGTAGAGATTTGTATAGGAGTTAAAGTTATCCTGTATGTGACATCTCCAGCAACAAATGCCCCAGATGGTTGCTTTCAGCAAGTGCTGGTTTGCAGAGAGGTGCAAGCCTGGTTTTGAAAGGTAATGAGTAAAAAGTGCTTGGCTCCGACTGACTTCAGTGAAAGCACATGGCCCCTCTCAGGAAGACATGTGTCTTACCAGAACACATACACGAGCATTGATAATGTGCCAGGTTTTAAAAGAATCAATATTAACTGTGTTTTGTTGTGTTGTAAAGAAGGGCAAAAGCAATGCCAGAAACCAGCTGTTGTGTCAGAGTTGGACCAGCTTACGTCAGGCCTTGGTTTGGCTTGGTGCTATTTATCGTCTAAGAGTTAGCATTTGATAGCAACAGAGAGATCTACTTTTAGTTAGCCCAGGTTGGATGCTTGTATCCTAAGTCCTTGATAAATTTAATTTGATACTAGTGCAGACACTGAGCTCAGCATGGCTCTGTCGTCCTTGGCTGGGAGATTTCTCTTGAAGTACATCAGCTGGGCATTGCTGTGTGACAAGCACAGTGAAACAACATATTCATACTGCAAGAAGGTTCTCTTTTTTTAATCACAGATAAAAAAAAATTCCTACTCTGTGAGCCTTGGAAACATTTTCCACGTGTTTCCTCCCTCACAGGATTTTAAGTCATCTTAAGTGTCTTGCTACACTGCAGGTTGGTCCAGAGTGACTCTGTGATGTGGAACAACTTGCTGATGCAACTTTTTTGGCACCCTAGAAGAACATCCAGTGAGGTTTCAATGCCTTTCATTCAAAATAAGCCACAGCTGTATCTCCATAAAATTCCATTTTGTTCTGTTGCTACAGCCTTGATGGTTTTCTACTGCCTTTGAGTCAGTCACTTTGGTTGATATTGATTCTAAAGCATTACCAATTGCTTTCCTTTTAATCTGACCTACTGATTTTTTATATATATTAACACATATACAGACTGTTGGTGTGAAAATGAATCAACTTTTTCATAAAGTACATTATATATCCTGTAGCCTGAATGTTAGCCTGGCCCTCTGGAGGTTTGACAGGAAGATTTGTGGTACCTTTCAGTCCTGAGCCTGGCTCTGTTTGACTCAGTGGCCTCGAGTACATTATTGAGTTCCCAAACAACTCCTCAATTCAGCACTGAGATGTGAGGGCAAGAGCATCAGAAGCCCAGGAGTCCGAGCTTCTCACTCACCATCTGTCTGTTGACAAAACTGTTCCCCTGCACTCGTTTTATCTTAGGCAGTCTTTCAAGTCATTCTCATTAAATGTTTGGACACCACCTACCAAAGCATCCTCGAGGTCTCCAGACACACGTGCCTCACACATGTATACATGCACACTCATCTGGCATTCCTGAAGCACTCAACTGTCCAGCTGTTGAGCCCTGGCCCTTTAGGATGTCTCAAGTTGGTAAGAAAGCAGGTTATATCGTTTTATGTTCATGAGCATGTAAAGGGTTATTCAGGTGCTACTGCTAGGGAATAACCTAATGTGAGACACGGGGACATTGGCGCTAGGTGTTCGTGCAGGCAATACCAGGATCTGACCACTTACTGGAGGGTTAAATTTATTCTGTTAACTCCAGCCTATACCACAGACTTTGCTGATCATGCCTCCTCTTTCTCTGCAGTGTAATTGTCGCAGAGGTCCCTGTCCAATCTCTCCATGCAGCCCCAAGGGTACACTTAAATGCCCCTTGTATGAGAATCATCACCTGGGATGGAGCCCTTTGGGTTTGGGGCTTGTTTTCTGGACTGCCTGCGGTAGTGAAAGTAATAAGCAGAATGCTTGCCTGTGTTTTAAAGCCCTGCTTACATCTTAAAAATAACTTTTTAGAAAAAAAAAACCTCCTTTACCTTTCTCCCCTAAGCCAGACAATTCACTCATGTCCTGAGTTATATATATGACTTTTTCCTCATGCTTTCCTAATAATGGCAATAGTATTTTTTCTGGGTAAAGCTCCTTGCTTATTAACCGTTCCTCTTCTGCAGCTTATTTCCTCACTGGGATCATAATTCTCTGCAATATTTTCATTGGTTTCCTCTGGAAACATCAGTAAAACTTAGTTCTTGATACAGTTATCTGTAAATGTAAACTGTCAAGATTCTCAAAAGTGACTGACTAGTGATTTTTGCTAGTTCAAACTGAGATGCTGCAAGAAAGCTTGGTTTTTTTCCAGAGAACATTTCTCTGCCTTCTGAAAATAAGTTTTGCCCCTCTAAAGTGGTTCAGGTTGGATGTCCATAATGATATGACCAGGGAATGGATGCTTGCTGCCAAGTAACTACCACTCACTGGGCTACAGGCCTAAGTGTGGATCCTCCTGTCCAACCCAGCATGCTGGAAACACCTACAGAGGTCTCTGCCAAGGTTGTGCCTGATGCTCCTCTCCACTGCTGGGATGAATGCTGTGTAACCCCTTGCAAGGCTTTGCCAGGTACCACCCCATCTCGCCATACACACACACCCCTTCTCATCCTCCCATGCAAAGCCTTTAACACCGAACTTTCAGCTGGTGAACCTGCCAGCAAGGTTCCCAAACAGATGGCAAGTCTCACACATGAGAAAAATTTCTATTTCTCGCCCCCTTTTGCAGAACAGGAGAGCTCTGGAAGAGGTTTGCTCACGGCCTCACAATTAAATCACAGAACTGCAACAAGCAGCTGGATGCTTGGACATCCAGCCTCGATGTTGGGGTGGGACCTGTCTTCTTTCCAAGAGCCCTGCTACTCTTCCATGCACTGCTACCTGGTTACCCCAGGAGAACAGGGCTTTGGGCAAGGCAATGGTCATGCCTCAGAAAATTGAGTGACCCTAGGCCACTAGAGATGAACTTTTAGGCTGTCTTACCTTCAGCCCTGGGTTTTGTATCCCTGCAATGGACCAAAAACGTGCAGCATAAAGGAATAAAGAGAGACTGAAGCGTACAGCTGAGTACATGTTGTCTGAAGGGGAGAGCTGGGCTCTCCTCAGATTTTCAGGCTTTGCTTTTATTTGCTCTCTGTCACATTGAAAGGGTCTTGCCGTCAGGAGCAATAATCTCCTTCCCTCACAAAAAGGGAATGGTTGTGGTCATTACACAGCAGAGTGACAGCTTCATGCTGCCTCCAATGCTTGGAAACTTGTTTTGTGTGTGGAGTTGGGTAGGTGGCAGTTGTATCTGACAGCCAGGTCAGAAAACAGTGAGGTCCTCAATCCAGGGACCCCTCAAAAGAAGGGTGATGTCCTTAGCCTCCCTGTACAGCCTGAGTGGGGTGAGAGAAGGGGCAATGCCACACCAGAACTGAGAGAGTCCTACAGACTACCTGAGGCCTCTCCCATTTCTTCAAGTAGAGAGCACAGCAATGTAGGTCTGGAGAGTGGATTTAGAATTACAAGTGCACAAAGCAGCTGTAGGTTGCTAAGAGAGCCTAGAACTGACCTCTTAAAGATCTCCCGAATAGGCAAGACACACATACTGTTGATTGCTTTGCTGACCAGAGGTGAGTAGATCTACTGCTTGGACAGTCCTAGCATGGGAACTGTTCCCATGCATGCAAAGCAACATACCTGTACCATGCTGGTTTTTGAAGCAGGTGTCCTGTGGGAGTTGATCCTTCACAAACGAGTTTTTCCTAGGCTGTTTTAATAAATCAAGAAAGAAAGCATATTCTGACCAGCAATTCCTTGTTATTATTTCAGCTAACTGCGAACTCTGCTACTATTTTGGCTCAGCCACCTGCTCACTAAAGCTTAGTTTGTTGCTAAGTGTCAAAATATCCCTAAATCAGAACGGGTGTCTCAGCTAGCAACCAAGCAGCAGTAACACTAATGAGTCTGCAACATGATTTACATACAGGATCTCGGTGCCTGCTACTATAAGAAGAGCAACTATAGAGACTAGTAGGTCTGCATGAGCACAGACATAAAAGTCTATCATGATTCTGGTCACCTTTTTTTTTTTTTTAAATACATATTTAGGGGATTTAGAGCATTTTAGCTCCACATATTCCCTCCTGGATTACTAAAACTTTATATTCTTGCTACATAGGCAGTCCTAACTCAAGTCAATATTTTTCAGACATATGACAATCATAGTTTTTGGACTTACTAGGGCTTTTTGGTTTCCTGGTTTGGGCTGAAAAAGAGTATTTTGGCATGGGGTAGAGCAAAGGTACAGGTAATGTATGAGTTATTTGACTCTAGAAGTGTTACGGTCAGCAGGTTGGAATTTGGGGATCAGGATGTTTGAATTATGGCACGGTGCTAATTTGCTCCTGTTTGGTTTGCACGGCCTGACTTCGGATGGCTTGTCACAACAAACCCTTGTGAAGCTCATTAACATCACTGGAAAACATACATGCAAGGGGATGAGGCCCTAAACCTCCAAATACTCATCAACAGGGACTCGGAGACCAGAAGACATTAACCGGTAACAAAGCAAACCGTGGGACTGATGCTCCCAATTGCCATTTGAAGCCTGGGATGGCTGAGGGGATTCATTATGGGAACTAGCCATGGTGAGCCAGCACCACTGAGAGCTGAGCAGCAGAACCAGCAGGGTGCGTGGGACATCCACAGGCTCTCACCTGGGGTTCCGGCCCCTGGTGACGCTTAGTAACACGCACAGGAAACACCAGCATTCAGTTCTGACCTTCACTGTTTGAAAGCACAGAGGGAGAATTGGGGTGGGGAGGAAGGATAATAATCCCTTTCCCTTTCTTTTCCTTTTTAAACCAAGAGGCTTGACCCAGCAGGCTGCTAAACAGCACAGGCCTGGTTTTTCCTCTCATCTCTCTGCCCCAGCGGGAACCATCAATACCTCAGACTGTGCCGTGGTGGGAGCCCTGTCTGGCAAGTCGGCTGCTTGGTTTTGCAACCAAAGGGCCTGACTGAGAGCAGCTGCTGGCAGAGCTGCCAGAGACAGGCAGGGTCGGGGCAGAAGGGACAGAGGGGTGACAGGTCAGAGCACAGGAGGGTAATTCGCGGCACCCAGGAGGGAAATGGGAAGATGGAAAGGAGAGGGGAAGGGGAAGGGGAAGGGGAAGGGGAAGGGGATGGGGAAGAGGAAGAGAGGGAGAGGCGAGTGGGGGGGGGAGGGGGATGGGGAGGGGGAGAGGAGAAGTAATAATTAGCCTAATCATCATCATCATCATCTTTTGAGGTCAAAAAACAGTTTCAAGAACTGGAAAGAGTGTGAGTTTCATTTGAGAATGTTTTGGGGTTTTTTGTGGAGGTTCTCCCAGTCTGAGATCACTTCCCATGAAGGAATCAAAAGAAAACCAACACATGTTTTAAATCCATTAAAGTTGATGGAAGTAAGGCACATGCCAGTATTGCACTTACACTCTGCACAGAGGAAGGGAGGAATGCATGGCCTGGTGAATTTGCCAGGCAAGCAAAAAACTCAACAATTGAACAGACAAGCAAAAAACTCAACAATTAAACAGAAAAAAAACCCAACACATCATGAAGCTGTGGAGGAGGAAAAGAAGGAAGGAGGAGAGAGATGTAGAAATCTAGAGCCACTCTGCTAGGAAAGTTACACCCTTGCATAGGGAGCTCAGGTGGTAGCTCCTCTATGCAGTAAAGATTAACATAAGGAGATACTCAAGTAGAAATCCTGTTCCCACTGAAGTCAAATTCACTGCATCTTTGGACTTCAAGGATGCCACAGTTTGATGAGTTCTGTTGCAAATTAAGTGCCAAAAAATTCAGTGCATTCATCCTGCCACAAAAGAATGGGCCAACTGTATGGAGGGCCTGTTCCTCATCCCTCTTTAAAACTGGACACCCTGCACTGCTGAAACATGGATAAGTACATTTTTGGCATGGTGCTCAGAAAGATAGTGTCAGATATGGCCATCAGCAAAATAAAGAATATTACTAATATCAATTCCCTTATACACAAAAAGCCTTACTGCAAGGACAGGAAGCTAAATAAAATAAATCTACTACCTTCTTTCTCCAGCACCATGTGATGTACAGTACAAAGGTATTTATAACAGCTATAATTGGATATAGAGTAGCTTGAAAAAGTCCTGAAAGGGCATAATTACAATAATCTAAGCAATAATGTGAGATGAGACCTTGTATTATAACTAAGCCTGTACCTTGATTCAAAAGATTTTTCTCTCTAAAGGACAGCCCTGAAATTGAAATCCAGGTTGTTTTCTTTCTCAGGCTACTGCTGATAAGCATGTGAGGCAGCAGTTCCTCCATTGCTTCTCCAATTCAGATGTTGAAGTCTGGCCGCCTGTCAGACCCACACACAGCCTCATGTGTTCTGGTGAAGAGTGGAGAAAGCGAGTGGACTTCCTCACCAGAGCGCTGTTCAGTCACCTGTGCTACCTGCATCCATTAGACTTAGTTTGCAATGCCAGGCAGAAAAGCAACTGCCTACAGTGTTCATGAACTGAGTTGTTGGTCCTTACAACGTGAATGGAAAGAGATTCAGAAAGTTGTGATGGTGAGTTGTGGGCTTAAAGAGATGATGCCAGGTAAATATTTCTTTTCAGCCTTCCTCGTTCTATTACCAGCAGCACAGTTTGCCTTGTTAGAGATGTGAAAATCCACAGGGCTAGGTCCTTAGCTGCCAAATGCCTGTTGAGCGCCCCAAGCCACTATTCCCTCTTTCGCTGCTTTAAACAGACAGAAGAGCCTCTCTGTTGTTCTCAGGTCCCAGTCTGGCCACGTTGGTCAGCCTTAGTGAGTCACCAGTCACCAGCACAACACCTTCTTCAAGCTCTGAAGGAGTGAGGGAGGTGAGGCATTTTCTGGCACGAAGTCTGCGTGGTCAGAGAGAGATCTTTGGATGTCCTAGTCAACAGTAAGAACTTCCTAAAGGTGAGGTGATGTTTGATGCCCTAACCTTGGCGAAGTCAGAGTGCCACAAAGAAAGCTGCAGCTGACATTTCCTCTGTGGCCTGCAACTGCCAGAGGGAACCTTCCTCCCACAAGAAGTACAAAGATCTTTAAAAATACCTCACCCCTCCTTTTATCACGGCATCCACACAGGCCAGGTTTCATTATTTTGGTGTTCTGTGTTAATTTAAGGGAAAGTATTTTTCACAGCCTTTGCATGTGTCCCAGTACCACTGTATTCTCCAAAACATTGTGCATAGCCGTGTCAGTGCCCAGCTATGTCCAGTTCAACACGTGGTCCATTGAACATCATCTGTGTGCTGGGCACCACTGACATTGTGTAGCATAAAGGGCTGTTCTCTGAGTGTCATTGGACTGTGGCATGATCAAGGAACCCTCAGTCAGGCAGTGACTGACAGAAGGATGTGAGATTTACAAGGTTGCTACCTGAGATAAGCTGTGAAGACTCTGCTACAACTCATACCTGTTTGCAGATGATGCACAGAAGATGGTAGAAAGAAGAAAATCATGTTAACTAGGGCTGCTGAGCAGGCCTTCAAATTTGGGAGGTATGTGAGGCAGGAATTTATATTCTGTTAAACTGGTGCTGGGATAGTCCTTTCTCTCACAACACTCAACTTCAACTGAGCCAATAGCTCAGCTGGGACCTGATTATACTAGCTGAGGTAGGAGATCACATCATATTCAATTGTGTTTGGGTGATTCAAGAAGATTTTGTCCCTCTTAATATGACCTTTCAGTGGCAGGGAAACACATTCAGATCATGGCAAACTGTCATGCATGTCCTCCAGGGTGGGTACCACAGACCCTTTTTGAGGGAGTGTGAAGGAGGGGAAAGCAGCTGGTCCTCATGGTGTAGAACTGTTTCTCCTGCTTCAAACAATGAAGAGAATTGAAAGAGAATTATCACTTTTTTTTCTGATAGAGAGAGAATTTCAGTGAGGGAGGTCAGGGAATCCAATCAGATTGGTGGGGTAGGGACAAGAGAGTCTGCCATGTGAAAAGGGTAGGGGGTAGAAATGGTAAAATTGTTAAAAGAGTTGGGGTTTGAGTTATGGAAAGAGGGAGAGGGGCATCTCAGGGGGTAGGCAATACTGTAAGTGTTGCTAATCATGGTGCAGAGTGATATGAAAGGTTATAGAGACAGACCACTCTGTCATTGTCATAGATTATGCCATGTGCTGCTTGTCCCCTGTGGGAATGACCTTCACCAAGAGCAAGGGTTGTCAGGTTCCCTACTACCTTGGCACAGATTGGGTGAAGGACCTGGATGGACTCAGGAGTACCACCGCCCTCTTCCAACTGCACATCAAGTCCACCATCAAGGTAGGCAGCACTGAGATACACCACGGGTACCATGTGCATGGTGTATGCATAAATTATCTGCACCCATCAGTGGTGTCCCACTGGGTGATGGGGTAATGATCACCACTGAAGAAGAGAGAGTGCCCCACTGGTGGTCCCAGCACAATGGTATATGCCATATCTCCTGTATGCAAGTGTTACTCTAGGTATCTTTAACAACCACAACTTGCAGCTTGACCAGACGATGCATGGCTTTGCAAATCTCTGCAAAGTTCACCTGCCCTTGGACCCAGAAGAGGACATGAATACACATACTTACTTCCCAAAGCAGAGACCACAAGAACCTCTGAAGGCAACTTGTCACATACAGATATCAATGGGCCATTGTTAGGGGACATGCTCCCATAGGTGCAAGATGATCATTACTGAACATTTGGGTGGTGTAGTGGGTGATAAAGGTTTAGATGCTCCCACATCCTTTCTCCAGCAGTGACCCACTGGTGCATAAGGAATACATGTGGCCAGAGTGAATGTATGTGATATTTTCTACTGACACTTCCCAGGATTCAACTAATTTTTGCTCACAGCCCTTCTGAGGTGGAGGTAGTTTCTCTGTATATTTAGTAACCACCAACTTATTAAATGGTTTCCTCAGTCTTTCATGAACTCATGTAAAGAAACCATAAGGAGCTTCAGCTTCCTTTGGCAGAGTCCCCCAGGTCTCGTCCCTGCTGCATGGAAAACTGCCCCTGCTGCTTGGTTTCAGTCTGATTCCCACCTGCTTCATTAGTTCCCCCTTCCGCCTCCCAGGTGAGGGTCTGCATGATACCTGCACACAGCTGTCAAGGCGCAAAGGATGTCAGCAGCCTTACGCCAAGCAGATACCATCCAGAGGTCACATCGGGTGTGCTGAGGGAAGCATCCAGACACAGTACTACAGGGGCTTTCCAGAGACCTGGAGACAGCATTGGGCAAGGACCCCCTCAGCAGGTGTCTTGTGATGTGCAGCATGGCTGCACTTGGGGCAGACAGCTCATGAGGGGTAAGGACACAGGTGGAGTGGTGTCAGCGGGCAGCCCTGTGTAGAGCCGTGCTGAGATGGTTACACTGACTCCTGCAGTCATTTAGTTCACTGTTCCCTGCCAGCTGACAGCCATGAATTATCTCATCCTCTACTGAGACAGCAGGTTCCTTCAGGAACTGTGTTTTGTTCCATACCCAGCGCTGTCACGTTGTGGTCCTTTACTTCTTGCTGGGGGATGAGTGGAGTTGCAAGGCTCTGTCACTGACTGGTGACTCAGCATAGATTAAGGGGCAGGGAGGAGGGAGAAACATTCAGAAATGCTGATGTCAAAGCCCTCCCCTCTTCCTCTGTTTTCACTCTAGCTTCCTCAGAAAAAAAATTAATCTAAAAATAATATAATAAAGAAGCCTTCCACATTGACATGCAAAACAATCTTTGCTCAAAAAGCTGCAAGATATCATCAGCCTGTGGAGCCTGTCAGGAGGTCAGCACTGTGACTGAAGTTTATTAGCGGGGCTGACAAGGTTGTGCCGGTCTGTCTGTGCCAGCCGCAAATCACAAGGTTCCTAACGCAGAGGCTCTTATTAACAACAGTCCCTGTTCCTTGTTTTTATTTGTAGGACTGATTGAGGGCACTGTAAATCTGCAAGCGAGCAGTCCAAGGACTTGAGTTAGAGTCCGGGGGTCAGTCTGGAAGGAGAAAGGCTTTATAAGTATGTGTGCTTCCTGCGATTCCCCTGGTTTGCTGAGACAGAAGCTCCAATAAAAAGAGCAGGAGAGCTAATCGACAAGAGAAGTAGGTTGCCCACCAGTTACTGCCATTCTTATGCTCTCTTGCCTCTAGAGAGTGACGTTCTTTTTGGAAATACACAGCTGTCATGCAGAACTTATCAGATAAAAGGCAGTTTGCCTGAGAAAAAAAAAAATTAAAAATTGCTTTATTTATTGAATTCTGGTGCTTTGTACCAGATGACTCATTGTCACACTTCTTTTCCCTCTTCTCACTGAACTAGAACTGTGTAGCACGTTACTTTCATCCATTGTGGCTTGCTGATAAGATGAAAGGACAAATTTTAAACTTTAAGACTTTTCTTATCCTATCAGAGATCTGGAACATCATTAACTTTTTCCCTCCAGTCAGCTGGTTGGCATTTGGAGGTGAGCAGTGCCATTCAGTATTAGTAGCCTCGGACATGAAGTGTAATATTTTATAGAGTTCTTTGCATCAGCTCTGAGACCCTCAAAGTGGGGAAATGAAGGTCATTTAAAGTCACCAGCTCTGCTTGTTGGGTTTTAGCCAAGGACATTTGCATAAATATCTTCCTTGGGTACGATATTAAAAAAAAATCACACAAATTACAGACTTGCGTATTGTTTCCCAGAGCTGATGTCACTCTCTAGGAAGCTGGCAAGAGTATTCTTTGATTTTAATGAGAACTGGATAAAGACTCAGAATACAACAGACCAGCTATTTGTTTAGCATGAAGTCAACAGAGCACAACTGGCTTCAATAAAGACGTGACGATTTTACAACATGTGAGGAACCGACAACATTGCTCTTCAATAGCTAAAAAAATACCCTAACTCTACAATCACAGGTTAGTATCAGGATCCTGGGGTCAAAATACTTGGATTTGAGGCAGTTAGGGCAGGAGGTGGGGTGAATAACAAAAGACAGGTGAATATAGTTTCTTAATAGGCAGTGCCTCTTCAGTTATTCTTTCATGTTAAGTGTCAAAATCCCAAATATTTGCATATGAAACATTTTGGTGTGTGCTGATTGGAAAGGAACACAGTCTAGCACAGACCTTCAGGTAAAGCAGTAATATTTGGCAGATTAAGAAAGTTAGGCAGACGAATAGACCTAGGTCTTAATTACCTGTCCTGGAGAATTTTTAGATCCTGCTTCATTCTATTTTTGCTGAGAAAAATGTCCATACTTAGGAGGCCGAATTTGTATAGAAATAAGATAGACAATTAAAATTGCTCCTTTATTACATATAGCTGTTTTCCTTATGAAAAAAAAGTAGTTAGCTAAATTAATTGCATCAATTATATAGACCCACTATAATAGCTTTTGATCACATTAAATAATGACACAATGCTTATGAGGTAAAGTTCACCTAAGAAGAGTCAACACAGATAACCATTTTGGTTCAAAGCAGTAGCTACAATTAGTGCACAGTAGGATTTTAGGCAGGCAGAATTAAAATAAAGAAAATTGATTTTTAACCAACCATAAGGACCACAGAAAGAAATTACCACACCCCTTGGGGGAACAGAAGTGCAGTCACCACCACGGGAAGAGAACTAGACTTCACTTCTCAACAAAGCTGAATTTCACCAAGACTCAATAATTAAACTGCTTTCTTTAACAGTCAGGATATTTGCAGCCAAATGAATGTTTCTTCCTGCTTAATAGATGGGAAGGCACATTTGCATTCAGTGTTTGCCAGGGCTAAATTACAGCTGCATCGTGCCTGTTAAGGAAGTTTCTTCACCCTAGGTTTCCCACAGCAGAGACTCAGGCTCCAAGTCTCATGAAATAATTTATTTGAGTGGTACAGCAGTCCTAACAGCTCAAGCTGTGTGGGTCTGCAGAGGGACCTTGAACAAAGAAATCCCTAGGCAATGATGCCCTTACTATCTAAGTTCCCCTCATGAGGCACTTTCAGGCTGGTAGTAATATTAGGATCTGGGGTCTTCCCATTCTTCATGGGGTCCTTTTCTTCTCTCTAGGTAGGCCATCTCTTCTATGATCTCTAAGGCTGCTGCTTCTGCTGGTGGTTTTATCTTCCTTATCTTCCCGTTTGCCAGCTAGGCAAAACTTCAGCAAAATTTCAACGTACCTAGGTGAAAGTTCACAGCTTGTGGCCTAAGGTTTCAGCAAATTTAGCCACTTGTGCTAAGCTAGTTATGCCAACACTTATGCTAAGCTTGACAAGTTATCTACTTAGAGACGAAAGACTGTGGAGATGAATCTGAGTACTCAATAGAAGCCACAAGTCAAACCCCACCACTTCCACTTGTGTTGAGTGCTAGCTGCCTGTTTGCCAAATAATGCCATTAATCAGGGCCTATCTGACATTAGCTCTTCTCCTCAACTGAAGGGAATTTAGAAATGGCAGCTCCTTCAAGGTTATGTGTTTCACAGGATGTTTATATGTATTAAGTTGCATCAGTGTTTGTTGAAGAAAAGATTTGCCTCAGGCTTTGAGTCTCAGCTGTTAGGGCCTGGACAGGCTGTCACAGGGAACGGACCACTGTCACACAATGGCTGTGTGTAAGAGGGTGTTAGGAAGAGCTACAGGGGTTGGAGGCATTTGAGATTGCTTGGGATTCACCCAGAATTCACAGCATTCTCCAGGCAATCCAAATTTAATCTTTGCCATTCTTCTCTCCTCCAGGGTTTATGAATTAAAAATAGAGCATGTGATTTGCACTGGGGTCTGCCCTGCCACCACCAAGCCTGAGCTGTGTGTCCAGTTGGCTTCCTCTGGGATACAAAGAAATTAGTCCTCAAATGGATGCCAATCACTGCCTGGGGCTGGCCAGCATCTCTGAGGTCCCAGTGCAGAGCAGAGCCACTGCTTCAAGCCCTGTTTGTACACACAACTGCTGATCATCCCACCACTGACCACAAAGCAGACGCAACAAGCCATAAGGAGAGAGGACAGGGGAAACAGCAAAGGGTGGGAAGAGAAGGGAATCTGAGGAGAGAGAAAGAAGAGGAAGGAAAGGAGTAAGTAAGGATGGCCCAGGAAGAATGATCTGTGAAGGAGAATAAAAATGTCTTGCGTTCAAATTATCTCTGAGAAGCTGTGGGATGAAATCCAGAGTGCTCTAGGTAATTCTGCTCTGACAGGGGGATTGGACTAGATGATCTGAGGTCCTTTCCACCCCCTACAAACCTCTGAATCTGTGAATGTGAGCTAGCTATTGTGGCATTTCAGTGAATCTGTGAATGTGAGCCAGCTATTGTGGCATTTCCGTGAATCTGCAAGGAGGAGACTGTGTCTGGGGAAGGTTTATATTTGCTCACTCCTTTCTAAATTAAGACTTGTAAACTAAAGTGAAGAAAATGATTGTGGGAAACAAGATGCAGGTGCAAAGCAGGAGGCAAAGCATGGCTGGTAATGAGGAAGAGGATTCTCCTCATGGCACATGGAGGAAACAGCAGGAGAATCAGGGAAGCAGATGCTGCTTCCTGGAAGCTTGAGTGAAAGGTAGTGTCGGCAAAGGCAGGAGGAGACCAGTCTACCAACTTCTTATGTTTTTTTCAGTCCCCATAATGGCCTTTTTTAATCAGATTACAAGATCATTTGAACTGAAGAGTGAAAATGGATGTCTTGCTGCTTGTGCATGGATGACAGCAGGGCAGCAGCCAAGTGGAGGGACTCTGATGGGTTTTGAATGGAGACAGAAACACACTGGTGTGAAGAGAAATGCCAGATGCTCTCCCAGAGCTTGTGTACAAGCAAAATTGCTCCTCACCTTCTCAAGACCCCTTGGAAATTTGAAGCACTCAAAAATCATTTTCTGTAAGATAAACAAGGAGACTAGTTCCTAAATGGGAATCTTGGTGGAAACAGGCTTTAAACAGCTACTTAAGAGAATGTTTCCTTCGAAAGTTTAGCTTTTTATAAAATTATATGAAGGAAATGTAAGTTTTGTTATGACTTCAGAACTGCCCTGAGCTGTGTCAGGGAACCTGCAGCTCCCCTAGGTCTTCCTGCCCCATGTTCAGATTTGATAAAGCATTGATTGACAGGTGTTATGATGAGAAGGCTGGTTTGTAGTCCCTGAGGGAACAGAGGATTAGGCATTAACCAAGTTGCAATTGCAAAGCACCACCGTGAAACACTGGGCCCATGGCCATTGAGTAATTGTCACTTCTGTATGTGCCTCTGCCTTGAGTCTGTGTGGAAGCTCATGCTTCTGGACCAACAGGACATCAGAGTTTGAATTTGCAGCTACAAGTTAACTGCTTCAACTCTCATCACTGCCACAATTTCATTTTCCAGTGGTCATCAAGACATGACTACATGTGATGGTTCAGCCCCAACCAGTGGCTGAGCACCACACACCACTCGCTTCCAGAGGAGAAACAGAGCCTCCATGGGTTGGGAGAAGGACAGTTTGCTGACAAAATCACCCTGACCATAGAATGATAATGGCCAATTACACTCACACCCGGTGATAACAAAGAGTGCCTTACTGACCCAACTAATTACAGAGCGCTGCCCAACACAGCCACACTGTCCTAGAGGCACCAAGCCCCTTCCCCAACCAGCCCCTTTTATGGGGAAGTGATGTCAGGTGGTGTGGAAACAGCCCAGGCTGACTCAGCTCACCTGGGCTAACTCAGCTCACCTGTGCTGGCTGCTTGGGGAGGTTGAACTCTGGCCTGGCCAGAACCAGGACATTACATCAGGTTGATGGCACTGCCTGCAGCAGCAGCTAGAATGTGGCTCCATGATTCCTGCAGCCACTCTCTCCTTCTTACATAATCTTCATTCACTGACTTACTCCTTTTATATATTGCTCTTTGTGTTTGTTAGCTAATAGCCAGCTAAGACAAAGTCATCTTTTATTACGTGTGATCCAAAAAACATCCTAAAAGTCATACCCGGAGCAGTGAAACATAGTTAGCAGCTTGCCAGATCCTGGAGAAGTTGTTATGACTCTGTGTTTCTCCAGACAGGGTGTTAGAAAAAAATTAGTGCTGAAGACAGTATCTTCTGTGATGGGAATTACTCAGAACGATGAGCCACTTCCATAGGTCAGGAGGGATCTCCAACTCTTCTCTCTCAAAGCAGGACAGCAGAAGACCACCCCTTAAATCATCAACAACAATATAATAAAATTTTAAGATTTCACTCTAACTGATAAGGGAACAGGAAAAAAAAAACAATAAAATAAAATTTACTGCCTTATGTTTCAAGTGCTTTAGCCACTTGGTCTTTAATAAGAAGCTGAAAAGTTATTCAACGGTGGCTGTTACTACAAAAACAAGCCAACAATCACTTGGCATAAAACCCTGAATCAAAGTTGATTTTGTTAAATCTTGTAGCAGTAAACCCAAGCCTTTACATGAGATGTAAGCCTGATTCCTTCTTTAGCCCAAGACACTCCTTTATCAACAACGCATATGCATCAAAAGGCAAAATTTACCCCAGTGTAGCTCTTCTTTTATGATCTTCCCAGCAAATATTACTATTCTATCCCCTGAGGCTATCCAGATATCCTGAAGAAATTAGAGAAAAAGTTGGAGCAGCTCTCAGCTCGAGGGATTAAATCAGCTTGTTGGAAACCCAGGATCAAGGAAGAGCATTTCCTTCCTAACGCTCTGAGCTCCTGATGGGCTCAGCGTTGGGGCAGGAATGAGCCACTACCCAAGTCCTTAATCACAGCTCCTTAGAGGTAGCGTATGTGTTTTCTACTGCAGCGTGGCTCCCAGTTACAAAAGTTCAGATTAGCTTTCTCCTAAGTTTATCAGACTAATTTAAATCACACTAATTTAGATGTCCCTTTAACAAATAATTAAATAAATAAATAGATAAATTCACCCCTTACATGCCATGACTTTACACAATTTTCTTCCATTTAGGAAAAATCATTATGTTAACAATTCAGCTGGTGCAAATTCCACTTTGTGTCTGAAATATCCAGAATGTATTTCAAAGCAAATTCTTTACTTCTGCCTAATTTTCCCCAGACCTGAAGAATAATGAACAGTTTTATGTTCCCCACCAGCTTTGTGGCTCCTCAGTGGAATTCTTCTCTCCAGCTTTCCAAGTTCAGTCAGTTACTCAGGATGCTGTTTCAAGCTAATAATGCTAATAGTTCTGTGCCTAGCAGTCCTCTACAGTGAAGGGCCTGGAACAGGATATACAGGAGAGTTGTCTAGTTTGGGTTTGTAGAGAGAGGGATGGAGGGTTTGCTTCTTGTGGCTGGTGACATCATAGCCTCAGAATTTTCTGAAGTTTGTGAAACTGCTTCTGGCGTTTGACCCACCACTGTCTCCTAAGTCTCGGCATCTACGGCATCTTCACCCTTACACACTTTGCAGAGCTCATCACATCAATTATTTGACCTTTCCTATAATGAAGTGAACGTTCTTCTGCTCGCACTACTGACCTTTCTGTGTGACGCTTCCAGATCTACATCAGGAAAACAGATCCTGTTGGAAGAGTGATCAGGGGAGCTTTTAATCATATGGAGTCCAGGATGGAGAAAGGAGATCCCACATGGATCCCTGTGAATGGCAGCAGATGCCCTGTTCTGGTCCAGTCAACCCATATGTCAAAGGACACGAGGGCTTCATTAAAAGGAGTGTGGCCAGCTAGTGAAAGGAGGTGATCCTTCCCCTCTACTCTGCCCTGCTCAGGCTCCACATGGAGTATTGTGTCCAGTTCTGGGCTCCCTGGTATAGAAAAGACAGGGATCTCCTGGAAAGAGTCCAGCGGAGGGCTACAAAGATGATTAAGGGCCTGGAGTATCTCCCCTACAAGGAAAGTGTTGCAGTTTTGTGTGGCTGTGCTGATTCAGTGGCTTTTGTAAGCCGCAGTTACGGCTTTCTGCAATGCTCAATGGTCAAATCAAGGCCAAATTCGAGACTGGGCCAATCAGAGCTGGTCATAGTGCCTCTGTGAATCACACATAGGAGAAAAAACCCTGCTGGCAGGCGCACTTTGCCCCCAGAGCGGGAGGGAGAAGATGTAACAAGCTGCACAGACACCAAGGCCAGGCCTGCAGGAGGGTGAGGGTGAAGAATGCGAAAAGAGAGTTTCCCCTGCAGCTTGTAGTGAAGACCATGGTGAAACGGGTGTCCCCCCAAAGCCCATGGATGAGGATGGGGAGCAGAGACATCTATGCCCTGTGAAGACTGATCCACGCCTCAGCAGGTTTGCCAGGGGACTTGTGACTTTGCGGGGGACCAGGCCGGGGGGTCTGGACCCAAATGTCAGCACCCTATGGAGGGGAGTCCTGCTGAGAGCCCTGTGGTGAGATGACTCCCCGATAGAGAGGACTCATACTGCAGAAGTTGTGGATATGACTCTTGCATGGGTGAGACCCCACGGTGCCGCAGGGTGGAATGCGTGGGTGTGGAATGCTCCCCCCCAGCTGCAACAGATGACAACTCGGGAGGAACAGACTGAAACCCCCATTCCCCATTCCCTGCCCCTCCCTGTGCTGCGAGGGGAGGGATGAAGGGATCAGATCTATGATTAAAGTCAAGAGTGCAAAGAGGTGAGGGGTGGGGGGAAGTAGAAGCAATAAGATCTGGAGAAGGAAAGCAGCTTGTGTGGGATCACTGGAACCCCACTGCCCATTCCTTGCCCCTCCCGGCGCCACGTTGAGGGGGGAAGAAGGGAGTAATATCGTGATGAGTTTTAAGTGTGCTAAGAAGGGAGGGGTGGGGGGAAGGTGCTTTAAGACTTGGCCACTTCTTATCTCATTCTGGTTCACTGGGTGTATTAGTTGTAGTAGTAATAAATCACTTTCCTTTATTTGGTGCTGAGTCTGTTGCCCATTACACTAATTGGAGAGTGATCCCTCTGTCCTTATCTCAGGTCCTAAGTCTCCTAATATCTATTTTCTCCCCTTTTCAGCTGAATGGGGGAGTGAGCGAGTGGCTTGGTGGGTATTTGGCCTCTGGCTAGGGCCAAAACCACCACAGAAAGGCTGAAGGAACTGGGGTTGTTCAGCCTTGAGAAAAGAAGACTGAGAGGGGTTCTGATTAACGTTTATAAATATCTGAAGTGTGGGACACAGGAGGAAATGGCCAGCCCCTTTTCAATGGTCTGTGGGGACAGGACAAAGGGAAATGGCTTCAAGTCGGAGCACAGAAGCTCCACACCAAAATGCAGAAGAACTTTTACACAGTGAGGGTGACAGAGCAGGGAGGTTGGACTTGATGATCTCTGGTTGTCCCTTCCAACCCCTACCATTCTGTGATTCTGTGACCTCTGATAGGTAGAAGTGCCATAAGGAAGCATGATACGGTGAGTGAAGCTGAAGGTGGTTCCTTAAAAGCCTGTAAGTCTTTTAAAAATAAAGAATAATTCATACACATGGTCACAATTTTCAACGCTGCTAATTTAAATTAAATGTGATTTATGTAATCTTGGAGTCTCTTGGCCTAATTGTCACACTGGTTTAGCAGAGCAGAATTGAAGCTCCATTCTGGAGAGAGATGGCCAAAACAGCCTGCACCATCACCCAAAATACAGGCTGCACAATGTGACACATGAAAAGGCACATGGTGTGGCTGGTAATGTTTTACAAAGTCCATTATGATGAAGTACATGTCTGTGAACAGAAGAAGTAAGAAAATAGGAAGAGGAAAGGAAGAAAATATCATAAGTGTTGGAAAGGAAGCACAAGAAAGAAATAGGCATAAGTTAGCAAAAACTATTATTATAATGCATTTCTGAGTGGGGAAAAAAAAAGAAACACTGTGCAGAAAAACAGAAACATTATTTCCTGTTGGTGGATTCCTACTGTTCAAGGAAAAACAAGATGTATATCCACAGTGGCTATCTGTTGGATCACAGGAGAGACACATCCAGCTCCATGAAACATTTTTCTATCAGGCTGGGACAGAGCAGGTAACAGAAAGAACCAGGGAGATATCCAGGGAGATTTGTTTTTTAAAGCCCAGGAGCTGCATGGGCAAGAAATGCAAGGTTAAACGTAGACCAGCTGCAGAGCTGGAGAGGTCTCTAGCGAGCAAAGCATGGGCTAAGATTTGAGAAACCTGATAGCACTTCAGATTTATCTTCCACTCCACTGTGCTGTGTTTTAGTCCCACTGATGTGAAATAGAGCTCTTTCCTACCTACCAGAGTAAGTAGTGAGAAATAGAGCAATTTAGCACTCTGGTGGTGCTGGTGTGGTTAGCTGTATATCACTTGGGTGCTGAGTGGCAAATCTAAAGAAACTCTTTCCCCAAGATCCTAAAAGAAAATTAAAACAAAATTTAAAAGAAGAAGAAAAAAAATTTTTAAAACCCCAAAACCAGTCAGAAATAACCTGTCAGTAGCCTTTGGAAGCTGCTGGTTAGACAATAGATGAGCACCAAGATGGAAAGGCCAGATTGGTTTTCATTTTGTCTTTCTGCTTGGGTAGCACCTACAGACCTCCCACCACTTACAGCTCTTAAACCTGAATGTACTTGCAGTGCCAGACCTGAGTCACACCAGAACTGTGAGGTCACCTGGGCTGGCACTGAGGTGAAACAAGCCGTAAAGTGATGCTGATGCTAAGAGTGCCAAGCTGACTCCAACCCAGCGCTGTGCCTACATCACAGGCTTCCAGCAACAGGTATGGCAATCAGTAAAATGTGTAACTAAATTATTTAGATAATGCAAGTAATAGATAAACTATGTAACTTACTATATAAATTATGTAATTAAATCTTACTTGTGAACTAGGAACTCCAGTATGCACAAGAATTTGACTGTTTAAAGGAGATGGGAAAGTCAACTCCCCTTCTCAGCCATGTCCCAGGAACACCAAGACACGTCATGTTCTTCAGAGGTTTGAGGGGAGGTAGAGTTTCCTTAGAGAGGAGACAATGACATTTCCTTCGCCCTCCTCATGGGGGGCAGGCCTGGCTTTGTCTGACAGAGGAACTCATGCCAATAAGATGATAACTCCCCAGCTGACATCACCGGCATCTCCCCTGTGCCTCTCATCTCACGCAGTCCTGGCTTGGGGGGCACTCCTAACCAGGAACCAGGCAACACAGGCTGGCCACATCTAGCCACAGCAGCCACACAAGCACATACCAGTACATACAAGTAGCACAGGCACATCTAGTAACCTGTTCAACTAGCAGTAAGCAACAGAAAGAAGAAATTATGTGTCTTCTAGGAGGTTTTTAACTGCTTGCCCAGCTTTCCCTAATTTACCAAAGGGTTTGTTTTAATTCAGAAAATTCTAGTATAGACAGAAGTGGGTTTCCCAATCTGCTTTCCTTGTAAGGCACAGAACCTTAGCAGGTAGGTAGGCTTTTTGGTTTTTTAAATAAGAGTATAGGTCGTTGCTGACACACAACAGATTAAAAGCAGGGGGATGTGTTGAAACTATTACACTGCAGAAGTCTTCGAATTAAACAATGCCCTTGTTTAAATATTTGTAGGAGAATAATTTTTCAGGGAAGAAAGCTAAATAATCACATTACAAGCTACCACACTTGGAGTTTTGAGATAGGACACTTAAAAATAAATTTAAAAAAAAAAAAGGTAAAACCCTGTACCAAGAGGAAAGCCTAGTCTCAATTTTCAGGCTCATATATCTAAGATTCCTTGTCAGGTTAACCTCAGACTTTACACACACCAAAATCATCCTCTGGCTAGAGAAAATAATTGAAAAATTGCAAGGAGAAAGCACCTTTTTTTGCAGAAAGTCAGAAAAATGTAGCTTAGCATATAAAGCTAATCTTAATCCTCACAGTGGAATCACTGGAGGCTTCTTAATATATGAAATATTTTTGGTTTTAAGCTCTGTACTTCATATTCTCACTGTATTTTATTTATAGACTACCAGACTGCTAGACTTCCTATTGCTTTTCCTGATACTTTTTTCCTGGTTCGAGACCTTCTTTTGATGAAAGGCGGAATCCAAACCCAATACAGCTGTAAGAAAGAGGTGAGCGACCGTCTCGCGTTTGAGATGCGTGGTTGTGGCTCTGTCCTCTGACACTCTCAGTGCTGACCGGTGCACGACAAGTCCCCAAGTGTTCACACCCAACCTCCACTCTTTCAGCAGCTCCATTGTTGGGGGACAAGTGCATTAGGTGGGCTGGAGGGCCTGAAAATAGCCTTCACCTGCTGACCTGAAGGTCTTCCTGGTAAAAGGTATGCAGAGCTGCAATCACTGCTGTGAGCTGAGGCAAGAGGATCTGCTTTTTTTTCACAGGGAGAAGCCCAACCCCACGCAGTTCTTCCCAGTGTTTTGTGAGTATGGCCCTTCTCTGGTCTTCATTGGCTTACTAACTACTTCTAGTCTTGGCTGGCTTCTTCAATCTAATCACCTGTTTAGAGGCTTCCCTTTATCAAGAAATGTGGAAATATTATGTGTTTCCTTCCAGTGTAAAAACCAGCTGCTTTTTATTCTGGTGCAGGCTTGATGGAGGCAAAATCAATGGCCTTCCCTGATGAACTTGGAGATGAGTTTGCAAAGGATGAGCAATTAGCAGGAGAGGTATGCTGAAGGTTTGCCCAAGCAGGTCGCGGGCATGCTGACCCTCAGATATCACCATTTGCTTGAGTTTTGTTTCTTAGGCAAGCCAGCTCAGCCCCTGGTTTCGGTAACACCAACTCTTGGGTGCATTTTTCCCCATTAGAGAGATCACGTGGATGCCAGTAACTCTGTTATGTGTATCGTATCACATTGCAACCCAACACGCCGCTTCAGTTCTTGCACAATGTTCAGGGCTTTCATATATTGATTCTAGAAGAGCCCTGCTCTTATTGAAGTCAGTGACAGGGCTTCCACAAAACCTGATGCATGCTCACTGTCTGTTTGACTGCTCCTCAGAAAGCAATGGAAATATCAAGTGGCGTGTCGAGCTGACTCTGCAGTGGCCAGTTCTTGAGATCAGTCCCAGCATTAAAGCTGACCACAGCCCAAAAACACTGTTTTGGCAGCCGAGATCAACAACCCCGTGGAGGTTCAGTGACTGTGTGTTGTCCCTCCCCACCCAGGGAAGCCCTGGCAGTTCTCTGTAAGGGGTCACTCTTTCCACCCCACCCAGGATTCCAATCAAGAAGTCAGCTCTGCAGTCCCCTTGCTCAGAGCAAGGCACACCTCACAACATGCACACAGCCAGCTTAGCATGTCATAAGAAGTCCCTGCCAGCCAGCTCAGCTACATGGGGTAAGTCTATGCATCCTCCCTGCCCTGCCCCCACTAATAAGGTGCCCTCTTAGCCTTCTTTTCTCAAGGCTGAACAATCCCAGTTCTTTCAGCCTATCCTTGTAGGGGAGATGCTCCAGTCCTTTAATCATCTTCATAGCTCTCCTCTAGACTCTCTCCAGGAGATCCCTGACCCTTATATACCAAGGACCCCAGAACTGAACACAATACTCCAGGTGGGGCCTGACCAGGGCAGAGTAGAGGGGGAGGATCACCTCCTTAGACCAGCTGGCAATGCTCCTTTTGATGCACCCCAGGATCCCATTGGCCTTCTTAGCCACCAGGGCACACTGCTGGCTTATGGCCAACCTGTCATCTACCAGGATCCCCAGGTCCTTCTCCACAGAGCTCTTCTCCAGCAGGTCATCCCCCAGCCTGTACAGATTCAAACGGTTATTTCTTCCCAGGTGCAAGACTTCACACTTGCTTTTGTTGAATTTCATCTGGTTTCTCCCTGCCCAGCTCTCCAGCCTGTCCAGGTCTGGCTGGATGGCAGCGCAGTGTTCCTGCGTGTCAGCCACCCCTCCCAGCTTTGTATCATCGGCACTTGCTGAGGGTGGATGCTATTCCCTCGTCAAGGTCGTTCATGAAGATGTTAAACAAGACCGGACCCAACACCGACCCCTGGGGAGCACCGCTAGTCACAGGTCTCCAGATGGACTCTGCTTCACTGATCACCACACTCTGAGCTTGGCCCAACAGCCAGTTCTCAACCCACCTCACTGTCCACTCATCTATCCCATACTTTCTCAACTTTTCTATCAGGATGTCATGGGAGACAGTATCAAAAGGAGTGGATGTCGTCTACCTTGACTCAAGCAAAGCTTTTGATCAAAGTGATCTGGTGCCCAGTACCTGCTGCCAGATATTTATTAAGGGTAGAGGCTGATAGCACCATGATATATGGCATGCATTGCTCTGGTGCCGTGCAGCTACTGTCCCTCAGCTATTCTTCCCTCCCCTGCTCAGCCTGGCAATCTCGGCTGAAGAATTTCCTTCAAGAACAAAAACAAGCTGTGCGTTGCAGGAAACCGAATTATGCTACTGGAGCTTGGATTTGGGCACCGCCTAGGACTGCTAGAGTGAATTTGCTACAGAATTTCCCAAATACAGTCATAATTTATTCTTCCAACATTTGGGGGAAAGTGGGGGAGAGACACTAGGAACTACATACATCCCTCATCAGTTCTAAGTAAGAGTAAACACTGGGGTATAGTCACTGATGCATTTAACAGGTTGCATAGGAAATTGCTAGCTGTTCAAACATGTAATTACGTGTTAATATGCCTGTTTAACAGGGCAGAACTCAGCAGTGATTCAAAAATTGGAATACAGACAGCTTTCCTTCCTCGTTTCCCCGCAGACTGGAGGCATCCTATGCATGTTTTCCTGTTCAAGTATTAAAAAAAAAAAGAAAAAAAGAAATGACCTTTTAGGAGCCCTTGAGCAGCTTGGCAATTATGCCATTCTAGTTCTTTCAACAATCAGATAAACTCAAGAACAATGTTATTTCCTAATCAGGGGAATATAAAGTGTGCTGCAGTTTCTCACATAACCTGCCTCCTTGGGTTCCCAAAGCTCATCCTTGCACGGACAGTGCTTTTCCCTGATGACAATTCAGAGCCTGGAGAGCTTTGCTTTTTACCCTATTTAAAAAGAAATACATGTTAATTATAGGACAAAGACTTAAAATTTATTTAAAATTTATTTCCACCGTGCTGTGCAATTCTGCTGCTTGGCATGGGCAGAGGGCTCGGTGCACTGTTGCTGTGAGCAATGGGGAGGGCTGGAAAGGAAAAATCAATGCCATTTCTTGTTCAATTAAGTTCATTGTGATTCAGAACCACCTCCTCACACTGCAGAGCCTGCAAGAGATCAGTGCTGCAATCACTACCTTTTAGCAGCTTGCTTTCTCCGTCTGGACCTGCACAAGCCACTCGCTGGCACAGCATCACACTTTGCTCTGAGGAAAAGAAAGAACGGGGGGAGGGGGAAACCAAACCCATCCTTAACGGGACCCCCTGAAATACATCATCATAAATCATGGGTTTTCAGGTAGGCATCTCATGGAGGGGGAAAGAGGGCGTTTTCCTCAATGAGTCACTTTATTTAGATGTCAGAACTACCGCTGTCTCTTTACCCTTCAGTAAAAAGTTCACTCTCCTTGCTGCCTCACTGAGACATACCCGCAATACATACCTGGCTGCTTGGCCTCGCTGGGGCTGAGCAGTGAGATGGGCTCACTCAAAGTCTTTTGGAAGTCAATAGAAAGATTCTGCCGAACTCCACTGAACTACAGACCCAATCAGACACCCATATGCCCAGGAATCATGGGCTGGTAGTCATGGCTATCAAGAGGTCATGACAAAGGTTTTTTTAGGGTCCTTCCCACCCCCTCACCCACTTTAGCTATTCTATGACAATTGTAAACCAAATAAAAAACCTCTTTTGCAGTAGAGTGGGGTAACCTGCAGAGTTCCTGATCCTGAGGTTCAGCCGGCTGAGGATGCCAAGCTCCACCATTGCAAGGTGTCCCTTCAGTGCCAGGACCAGCACACCACAGGCCTGCTCAGCACCTCCAGAAGGAGGAGCCCAGGATGCTTGTGAGCATGTCTCACTCTAGTGACAGGACAGACAAACTACAACAGCTGCCGTTTTACAGTCTGCCGTCAATGGCTACTGTCTGCTCCCCACCCACATGGAGGGAGCTTGTCCTAGGCCCTTGGGGTTCAGTCCCAAAATGCTAGAATCTAGAAAATCCAACAGTTCATTGCAAAACCCGAAGGCAAGAGAGATCATGGGTGGCACGGGCATTGAACTGCATGAGAAAGAGATGTAACTCCTTAACATTACTAGGCAAAGGCCTTTGATGCCCCCAAAGGTGGTTCTAGATCCTGGATATGGGATAGCTAATGACAAAGGATAAGTGATGCATGAAACATCTAGGTCCACAGTTATCCACATCACTTTCTAGCTTCTTTATTGCACTTCTAGATCATGATGAGGAGCAAGACAAGTTCTCAAGGAGCCTGCTGGCTATTTGGTTGCTCCATGTACCTACAAACAGTGGTTGTGAAACTGCTCTGGACTTTTCCAGTTGCAACCACATGCACATGCATGGCAGCTGACACATCATGATGATATTTCAGATAATTATGCCAGTTATGGCACACACAAGACAAATGTGTCCCAAATGCAGCTTCTGGAGAAGAATGTTTTTAATTAATGCATACTTTCGCTCAAGTCAGGCCTTTGTGAAAATAGTTCCCAGTTCACATTAAGAAGCAGCTTTCTACTTAGGTGCACAGGACATATCTCTGACCTTTCCCAATTTCCAGTATCATAAATATGTTCCTGAAGCTGACAGTGGAGAGGGACAGGAATGAATAAGTTGCGTGTCCTCAGCATGCCTGCAAATCAGACTGCAGACGCATGTACTGGTCCATCATGCTTTTCCTTGTCACAGAGCTTTTTTTCACCTTTGTATACATGCTTCCTCCCAGATTTCATCCTTCCTAGGAAAGTGAGATCTCACTTGAAGTTCTTGCAATGCACGTGTGACTGGCAGAACATCTGTCCTGGCAATGTTCTCATCAGCCCACAATTAATTATCACATCATTTTCCTGCTCCCTAAATCCCCAGGTTCCCCATAAACTTTGGTTTTCATGACTCAGGAATGATGAAGAAAATTTTGAAATGTAGAATCTGCCCATGGTAGCTGGAAATCTGATATGGCTGGTTCTTTAAATAGATTATTTCTGGTGTTTTTTTCTAAAACAAATCATATTGACTCAGAGTAGTGTTTCGGTTATTGAAGTCCTACTGTAACTGAAGGTTAATAGCTGCTGTGGCAGCAGATACTCTATAAATCAATGGAAGAACACGTGAATCAGAGTATCACCCCACTGAGGAACATCCCATCTCACTGTGGTCAATAGAAGTTGTGATGCTGATGTCCATGGAAGCAGGAAACGTTCACATCCCGGCCACTTTTAGGACTAGTTATTGATACATGCTGAGGATAAAGGTTTTGTGCAGCCAGTTTGTGTTCTGGCAGTGGCATCCTTATTCTAGACTTGGAGCTTGGTTCCGACCCAGGATCCAGAACTCGGTTACTGGTTACCAGAGAAACAAAATTATCTGAACATCATGGAAGTACATTCAAGGTTATTCTCATGGACTCAGGATGACTGGTGTCTGGACCAAGGTGGCTAATAAGGATGTCAGAGAGTAAGTAACAGCCCTGGCACCATACATACTACTCATCACAAACCTTCCAATTCCTTATGCAGTGTGGATTTCACCATAATGAAGCAATCACTGGAACAACCTCCCCAGGGATATGATGGAGTCCTCAGCACTGGAGGTTTTCAAGATGTGACTGGATGGGGTGCTAGATAATCTTATGCAGTCTCCCTTTTTCACAAAAGGTTGTACCAAAGGACCTCTGGAGGTCCCTTACAACCGGGGTTGTTCTACAGGTCTGTGTCCTATGGCAACAGCAAGCCTGGATGCCAAAAAAAATCCACCCATATCAGCCTTTTCACAGCTGTTTTCCAGGTCTACATGCACTTCCTTCCAGCCTACAATGGGAGGTGTGCAGACTGGCCTCAGGTTTATGTTTCTTGAAGGAAAAATTTCAGTGGTAAAGATGCCAGGGATTGATACTGCTTTCTTCCGAGGCTGCTTTCCTGAAACCAGCCTACTCTTTGAAACATCCACAGGCACCTTAAGCAAATCATGTGTCGCAAACATAATTGTAGTGGGTGTGAACTCCATCTGGCTAGAGCAGCGCAGCCTCGCACACCTCCCTGCAGCTTGCTGGGGCTCTGCAGCACTGCCAGTGCCACGAGCTGATGTAAAGGGGTCATGCTAATATGATGCAGAGTTTTGAGTGCACACACACACACACACACAGAGGCACCCTCCTAAAAATCTATCTCTGAGGAGTGCAGTGACATGCAAACACTATTGCTCCTTGAATAGATCATGCTTTCTTTGCTGGATTGGCTGGCATGAACTCATCACGGTCAAGTGACATCTTGGGTTGTTTGGGGTTTTTTTTAAACTGCTTTTTAAAAGAGAAGATTACTGAAGAATGAACGTAGAGGCTGAGCTTTTCAAACAAACCCAGTGGAGTCTGGTATTCTGGTTTTCCCGTTCGAAAATAACAGAAGCTGAGACTGAAGATTGCATTGTTCTAATTGCTTTTGAAGTTTGTATCAGATTGCTGTTTTCTGCATCAGATAGGTTACAAATACCTTACCCAGAATTTTGTTGTTGGTTTGTTGGGGTTTTTTTAAAGAGTCAGTATGGAGCAATCACATCCCTTTTACATCCCCTCAGCCATATACTTTTTTCTTTCCCAGTTTTATATTGGGAACCACAGCAACAGTTTATGTTTTCAGAAAACATTTTCACAGATATCAGATGACATTGATTTTCATGGTGAATGACAAGCACTGTTTTAGCTCTAATTTCTGGGCAGATGTGGGGCAGATTCTGGTTTCAGGTGCATAACTTCCATTTATTTTTTCCCTGCTTCACAGAAGTCAGACACATGCAGCTAGTAATGAAGCCAGATACCTAATGAACGAGGACACCCAAAAAAGCTTTAGAAGCACAGCCATTAGTGAAAGGTATTTCTTTAATCCTACATGTCACATTTTCAGTGTGTTCTCATTATTTTTCTACTTAAATGAAATCTTGGAGGATCATACTGTGAACAGCTATTCATTTTACCAGCTGGGTTTGGTATTTGCATGTATTATTCTGGCTGGCCACCTTCCCCTAGGGAAAGTAGCGGCTGAGAGCTGGGAGGCACAGCGGCAGCAAGGACAGCCACTTCGGGAATGTAAAGCTGTCCGTCTCTGCCCCACCTTCTCGGGGGGCGGGGTGGTGGTGGGGGGGCAGGGTGTGGAGACAGGGGGGTACAGAGACACAAGTCGCTGCCCCTTGTTTCATCTCGGCTTCACTAGGGAAAGATCTCAGGCTGAGAGTGAGGGAGAGGAAAAAAAAAAACCAGTCACCTCCTGGTAGAGGCGATGCTACTGCAGGATGAGCTAAGAGCGAGTACGTTTCTCACACACCCATAGGAGGGACTTTTAAATATCACTGGACCCTCCCCTCCAACCTAAGCCGGTGCTCAGAATAAATCAGCCTCTGACTGACAGCGCCCAAGATTCAGGCTTTTTCCCCTATTCCGAGCCTGAAGCGTGAACTGAGGAGCCCACGGTCTGAGCTGTTTGAAGACACATTTCGCATTAAAAAAAAAAAAAAAAAAAAAAGGAAGAAGGATGAAGGGGAAAAGAATTTCAGCTTTGCCAGGGAGAGCATCTCGCTCTGCTCCCTCCCGCCGGCCGCCCCTTTTGAGGTTCAGCCATGACAGAGTGCCAGCCGAAAGCTGGAGGAGAAACGCGTCCGCCGAACGCGGTGGGTCCCCTTGTGGTAGATGGGTTTAGATGGAGCCGAGCTCGCTTTTTTACACCAGCTGCCCAGCCCGCTGCTCTCCGCTCGGCGCTGGCAGCGGCAGGGCTGCCCACCCAAATACTTCCTCAGCCGCGCCGGCACACGGAGCATCCCACGCCGCGCCCGCCGTGGCGGCGGGCTGTGCCGCGCTGAGCCAGGCGGCTCCTCTCCCTCTGGCCGAGCTATATCTGTCCTGCAGTCGTGGGCTCCGTCCGTCTGCCTCTGCCACGGCCGCCAGCGCCAGCGCCCACGGGGCGACACCGCCGCCAGCCCCGGGAGGCATGAGGCTGCCGGCAGGACGGGGGCCTGTCTCTTCAACACGGGGGCCAGACCGTGCCGATGAGCAGGTCACCCCAGCGTGACTTTGGACTGAGCAAGGCGCCGTCAGAAGCGCTTCTGCCACAGCACACGCGGCTGTCTCTTGGAGGTGGGATGATATTCTGGCACCTTCTAACACCGCGTTGAAAGAACGGGGTGGGGTGGGGGGGGGAGGGGTGGGGAGAAAGGATAATTTGGCAAACAACTGTCCCCGCTCCGTCCTGCTGCCCGGCTCCCAGCAGAGCTGAGAGTGCTGCTATTTGAGACGGGCTCAAACAGCTGGCGTCTGCTCAGAATCTATCGCGCTCGACTGGCCCCGTCCTGGGGCAGGGGAGGTGGTAAGGCTGGAGCCGGGCTTCAATTTCAGGCAGAGCTGGGCTGCCCCCAAAGGCAAGAACATTTAAAGGAATTTGGCCAAGCCCTTTTTGCCTCTGTAATTGATGCCTCTAGCTGTTAGCTTTTTTGTTGGTTTTCTTTTTTTTTTTTTTTGCCAGAAACCCCCCAGAAATGCCTGTTCTTTGTGGCCAGATTGCTGGAGGCTCCGATCATCTCAGTGCTGATGGACATACCAGAAGCCAGCTATTAAACTCTTCCTGATTGTGCGTTGGACAATCAGGAAGAGTTTATTCCTGAAGTTCATTACAAAGCAGATTTACATGGTGTGATGTCACAATCATGTTTAACACGAGCTTCTTGGTGTCAACCCAACCTTTAACCTGAAGCTATGGCTTGCCTGCCCTGAGAAAAAGAAAAGTAGCAGATATGAAAGTATACATAAACCAGTGCAGTTATCAGTAAGGCAGAGGACAGAAATGAGAAACTCCTCTTGCTGCAGTCCCCACAACCTGCTGCTGTCGCAGGGGTGCTTTGTCCTTCTTAACAGCAAACACAGCCACAAGTGGCCAAGAACCAGTAGGTTCAGTGTATGCACCCCTGTACCTCAACCCACGCTCCTTTCGTCATTCTCCTTTTTTATGCTGACAGTGCACTGACTGAGACGTAAAAGATCTTTCAGGCTATCTAACCTGTCCCTCCTGGGAAAAGGACAGGGCTCCACATTTTGAGGTCCACTTCGGTTTCTCTTACTGCATTACAGAAGCACCCATTCCCACAGAAGCACCCATTCCCACAGAAGCACCCATTCCCACAGAAGCACCCATGCCCACAGAAGCAAAGAGCTGGGTGTGAGTGTTTTGCCTTAGCTGCAACTTCAAATCAAACCTTTCATACTTTAGAAAGGGACCATGGCACACAGTCCAAAGCTTAACCTTAGCTTCCTGGCTGCCACCAGCGTCTTCAGGAGGGTGTAGAAGACAACTCCACTCTAGGCTGCGGCTTCATGGCTGAGTGAATGGAAGGGCAAGCTGCCAGGGGAGGTGGCACCCACTGCTGATGCTCTGCCCCGCACTCGCTACTGTGTGTCCACATGCTGAGCTGGCCCCAGGAGCTGGTGGAAAAGGAATCCTTCTTTTTTTTTTTTTCTTTCCAATTCCTGTCCTCTAATCCATCTTATTGTTCATAGTGGGAATCTATAAATAGGAAGAAAAGGTGGAACAAAATGGAATAGTGGGAGAGTCACCTGCAGGCCCCAGGTGACTGTTAGCCAACATAATTCCTGCTTTCAGGCTGAAGGTTGGGGTTTCATGATGGCTTTCAGAGGATGCACGTGCAGGCTGCCTCTCCACACATGAAGGAGACCTGGAGCAGCTATGGCATTTACTAGCCCTATTTTGTGAATGGTAGCAAGGAAGCTTTGCATCTTGCCCTCCATCCAGTTGGCTTACCTCTGGATCCACTGATTCCTTTAACCCCCTGTAATCCCTGTCCTTGCCTGGTGGGTTTTGGGCATTTGCAGGCCATGGGGGTCACGGGGACCCATCCTGGCAGTTACCGTCCCTCTGTTATTGAGGTCTGAGGTGGTTTGTAAAAGAGAGGGACCAGCTGGTAGCCCAGATTGCCCAGGACACCACAGCACTGCCAGCACAGCAGGATCGCAGAGAGTGGGTGACCTAGGACCAAGAAGAGTGAAGGTCAGCAGTAGGTCTCCCTCCAGCCACTCTCCCTTCTGCTCCTGGAGATGCTACAGATGGCTGGTGAAGTTAAGGGCTGAGATGGGATGAATTAACTTTGAAAGGCTGTAGGATATGGCTTGGGTCAGTCCCTCTGCACGGGAAGAAGCCCATGCTGGCACCTTTAGGTTCCTCCCACGCTGCTCTCCGGGTAGGGGTGGCCCTGAGCAGGGTCCTAGGAGGGCATCAGGCTGTAGGAGCACCCCAGGGCAAGCCCGGTCCCTGGCAGTGCCCATCCCCTGCACCCAGACCTGCTGCACCTGTGGCCCGTCCACCCGCCCCGGAGCGCCTCGTCCCCAGAGGAGAGGTGCGCTGTCCCGCAGCCTCAGCCCGGCCCCGCCGCATCTCCCCAGGGCTACCCTACGCCTGACCCCTTTACCCACGCCACCTCCTGCAGCCCCTCCGCAGGGCTGCTGCCATCGGGATTGAGCGTAGGCAGCAGGGCCGGGAGAGACCGGCCCAACCCGCTCCCCCTCACCTCGCTCCCCCCCCTACACCTCATGAGCCTGAGGGTGACGTCATGGTGGGGGAGGGGCGGGAAGGGGGAGGGGACCCCCGCACCTCCCTTTCCTCCTCCCCGCTCCGCAGCGCGGGGGCCGGGCCGGCCAGCCCCGACGGGGCGGCCCGGGGGAGGTGTGTGGGGGGGGTTCTGCCGTGTAATCCCCACCCCCGGGGGGGCGGCTCCTCCGTCTGCGTGTGTGTGCGTGTGTGTGTGTGTGTGTGCGCGTGTGTGTGCGCGTGTGTATGCGTGTGTGCGCGTCCCCCCTCCCGCCCCCGCATCCCTCCCGCCCCGGGGGGGACGGTCCCGGCTGCCTTCCCCCTCCATCTCCCCGCCACACGGGGCAGGAGAAACGCGCCGGGGGGGGGGTGGGGTGGGGTGGGGGTGGGAGTTTCTCGGCGATTAATGGGGCGGGGGGAGACACGGGGAGAGCGGATAAATCCAGCCCGCGATGCCTATAAACGGCGTTTCTCTTCCAAGGGGCACGTTTAAAAAAATATTTAAAAAAAAGAAGAAGAAGAAGAAGGGGGAAAAATCCCGGGTCCGTGTCATCCCCCCGCGTCAGGGCCGGCGGTGGGCGTGAGGCTGTACTTCCTCCGCCCCCTCCTAATGGAGCGAACCATTCCCAGCTAGTCCTCCTCGCCCTCTCCCTCTGCCTCCCTCTTTCTCTCCTTCTCCTCCTGTCTCCCCCCCCCCCCCCTTGTCTGCAAAGTCCTCCGCTGCTCGGAACTTGTTGGCAATGCCTATTTTTCAGCTTTCCCCCACGTTCTCCAAAGTAACTATTTAAAGATCTGCAGCCGCAAATGGTTTTACTAAATGTAGGATGGGACTTAAGTTGAACGGCAGATATATTTCTCTGGTCCTTGCTGTACAGATAGGTAAGTGGACTGCCAAATTCGGGGTGTCGAGTGGCGTGCACCAAAAGCCCGGCTGATGCATGCAGGAGCGGAATGTCGGAGTAACCTGCGGTGGCGGCCGCGGTTTGGGGCGGCGGGGGGGATCCCCGCTCCCGCTGCCTCCTTCCCGGTGGCATCTTCGCGGTTCTTTACTCTCTGGAGGCAGGGAGGGGGTCAGTAGGGAAGGGAACCAATTCTTTGTTCTTCTTAAATCACTTTTGTTTCTCGTTTTCTCTAATCAGTGCATGCCCATTCATACTTCGCTTTTTCATTTCTCCCCCTTCTTATTCTTCCTCTCTTCCCCCCCCCCACCCCGCCCCCTCCCCGCACCCCGTTCTCCCCGTCCCCACGAACGACTGCATTTGTATTTGCTTTTCGGATATATCCCCTCCATTCCTTTCCACCGACAGTTCGGGAACTCCGGTGTTAAGCGATCCCCCTTCCCCGAGGGACGGAGAGATAAGAACCGGCACAAAATGCCTTGAGAGTGAGATCGAGCTCGAAAGTTTGGGGGGGTTTTGCAGAAAATCGGGACGGGGGGACGACAGGAGAAGGGCTCCCTTTGGGAACTCAGAGACTTTCCCTTTTTCAGGGCTCTCTAAAGACAAACAAACCCCAACGTTAACTTAAAAGAAAAAAAAAAATCCACCCGAATGCGGGGACTAAACAAATAAAAAATTGTTGAGAAATCACGAAGTCCCACCTCCCTATCGTTAATTCTGTGCTCGGAGAACTGCTGTCAAAAAACGAGCGGCTCCCAAAATTGTCTATATATGCTGAGTTACCTAAAATAGAGCAGGTTTCCCTCCACGCGGGTATGTGTTTTTGTGTTCTCGTTGCTGGTTTTGTTTAACATCTTGGGGTTTTCGCTGGTTCTTTCTGTTGGTTTGCTCTCACGTTCATTTTTATTCAACATTTCTTTGCTGAAAAAAAAAATATTGAGCTATAGACATTAAATAATTCCTGAGTTAATGACCACTTTGGTCTTGTACATCATTTTTTTTTTCAATACATATTGAATATGTATATCCCCGAACGAGATTCAAACGTGGGCTTCAAGGAAAGGGGGGATCGAAGCACGTCTTTTATTATCCAGATTGTCAGGTATGAAGGTCCCTTTGAAAATATTTGCCTGTAAAGGAATTCTGCTACAATTTAAAAAAAAAAAAATAGCAAAAAAAAAAAAAAGCTCAGCATTGCTGTTTAGAGGTCCTTTTGCTCGGTCACCCTCCTCTCCAGACAATCTCTGCAGCATTTTGTGGGTACCAAGAGAAAGAAGAGGGAGGGAAGGAAAAAAAGAAAAAAAAAAAAAAAAAAAAAAAAGAGGGAGAGCCAGAAAGGGAAAAAAAAGAAGGGGGCAAAATGTTTTGAACATTTCCTCGTCGAGGGGAAAAAGGAGATTAAAAAAAAGAAAAGAAAAAAAAAAAAAAAAGCAAGATGTTGCGATGAAATGTTGACCTCTGGAAAATGTGGATGGATATATGATGCAAAGCCCTCCATTCGTATTACCATTCCATTTTAAATGAGGCTGAACTCGTCCGAAGGCCATTTTCTGTACTGTCAGAGAAAGAAGGGGGGGGAGGCAATATTTGGATGCTGCCCTTAATTTCAGTCCTCGCGTTTTTTGTTCGTTTGGAGGAGGAGGGTGTTCTCTCATTTGTGCTTATTGGATTCATCATCCGAGGGATGATTTTATACACGGTGAAACCTCAAAAGGTAGCTAAAGTCGCCGGGATTCGCCGTCCCCGGGCTGGCGTGGGTATGAGCAGTCATTTGGAAAGTTACCCCCAAATACTGCTGCACACCGCGGAGACGGTGGCGGTGCGGTCGCTTTGCGGTGCCTCGGGAGAGGACAGCTTTGAAGCTCGCGGAGGGCTTTTCTCCTCTCTGCTCCTCCTTCGGTATTTCGAGTAACCTTCCCTCCGCTCCCAACCAACCCCCACCCCCTCCCCCTGCCGCCCCCGAACTCAGCCTGTGGTTGTCGGCGTGGGGTTTGCAAAGGGCCATTCGCCTTTGCCCCGTCCCCGGTAACGGCTCGTGTGAGAGATGGATGCTCGGCTCGTTCCCAAAATGTCTATGCACCGGGGCTTAAAAAAAAAAAACAACCCAAAACAGGCAGGCAGGCATTTTTTACTTATTTATTTATTCTTTGGGGGAGAAGGGTATGGAGCTGTCCGAGGTCCCTGACATTTTAGGAGGTGATGGGGGGAGAGGGGCGGGGGCCACCGAGCCTCCGCGGAAGGCGCCCAGGGACAGGAGAGGGTGGCCTGGCTGCGTCCGAAGAGCAGGCGGACTGAGAGGACGAGGAACGGATTTCGGGAGGGGGCACGATCCGTTATGGATGGCTCCCGCGGTCCTGCTGCATTGCAAATTGCTACACACTCTTGCCTTTGAAGGACGGGCGAGGAGGAGGGAGGGGGGGGGGGAAGGTCGGAGCCATGGCAAAGCACAAGCGACCTAGTTGAAGAGAAATCCCGCTGTCTTCCAGCGGGCAGGACTTTGGTCTGCCTCCTTTTGCTTTTTGCCTTTCTTTTTTTTTTCTTTTGGTAATTATTATTATTATTGGCGGGACTTGGGGAGACTTTGGCCCGGGGGTACCCTGTGCGGAGGGAGGACGCAGTGCCAGGCCGTCCTTCCTCAGGGAAGGATGCTTCGAGCCCCGCTGGTCCTAAATCTCCTCTACCACCCTCCCTGTCCGGACGGGGGGAGGGCTCCGCTTCGGACCCCCCTATTTTCAGTGCAGCCTGTCACGTTTTTGGAGAAATTAGTTGCAGCTTCCCCTCCCCTTTCCCCCTCTAGCTGTCGGAGCGGGATGGCGCGGGTTTTACCCCCGGGATGGAGCTCGGTTCTTCTCTGCTCGTCTGCCTGGCTTCTTTTGCTACCGTAACCAATGTCTGTAGCCTGCCGGGGTTTTGATGTGGAGGCTGGAGCGGGTGTGTGTGTAGAGGGGAGTGGCCACCAAGTCATGTTAGCGATGAATCAAACGGCGAGAGAGGAGCCGGGCTCAAACAGCCTCTCTTTTGGAATCAGCCATTTAGCCTGTACCCGGAGGAAACACACACACCGCCACAGACACCTCCCGGGGACGTGGGTGGAGAGGGGACCCCCACCCCAACCCCCTCCTCCCGGCGGTGCGGGTAGCCGGGGGCTCTCCTGAATTGAGGGTTGGGGGACAACCCCTCCCGCCCCCGCTGGCCGCAGCGACATCCCAGCTGCGCTTGCCGGGGGCGAGCCCAGGCCCGGGGACACCACGGCGTCCCCAGCCCCCGTCACTGGCAGGAGAGCGCTTAGGGATCGACATCCCCCCGTGCCCGGGTACCCCAGCCCACCGCGGTACCCCAGCGCAGGGGCTGCGGTGCGGGATGCTGCGGGCGGGTGCGCGGTGCTGTGCGGCGGCACAGGCCGTGGCGTGAGTCGTGCAGCGGCAGCAACGTCCCCGCGTCCCGTCCCGTTTCCCCAGCGAGGCCTGGCCCGGCAGCCACGGGAGGAACCACCTCACGCCCGCCGTAATTCATTTTCTTTCCCCCTTTGCAGGCGGTTGTTCTTGGGTTTGCTACTACTGTATTTAACCGAGCGCCGTTTCCTAGCGCAATCCCGAAGGATCCCCGAGGCAGCAGGTTTGGGGGAGCGGGATTCATCCCTGCCCCTTCCCACCCCGCTGCCCCGAGCCGAGGCAGCCGTGGGGCCGGCGCCCTCGGCCGCTGCGTGCGTGGCTTTGGGGTTCGCTTCCTCTCGGGTCTCTATCGCAGCTCTTTCTGCTGATTCTTATTTATCCATTTTTAATGAATGCTATTATTTTCCCGCTGCGCCTGGCACGGCGTTAGCCGAGGGACCCGGGCAGTAAGGAGCCGTGTGCGTGCGTGTGTGCGCGCCCGCGTTTGTGCGGAGAAACGCGCCGGCTGCTTCCAGGCGGAATTTCCTAACAAAGGAGCGAGTCCGGGGAGAGGCAGACAGCGCATCCTCACCTAGTCTGCCCTCCTCCTCGCCTCGAGAAAAAAAAAAAAACAAACCCCAAAAAACACCCCCAAAAAACCCCAACCCAAAACAATACTAATATTATTTTAAAAAACAAACAAAAAAAACCCCAAACAACCAAAAAAACCAAACCAAAACCGACCCCGTCGTTAATCCCGGGGGGATGAAAAGCCCGGTGCTAAAAAAGCGAAGGGCGAACAGCTCGTGTCCCCCAGTGCCCCATGGCGACCTTGGCTCGGTCCCACCGCCCTCCCTCCTCCTCCTGCACCCCTGTAACACCCCTCCTCGGCGGGGCGCGCCTTTAGCAACGGGAGAGAGGGAGGGAAGTGGCGAGGCGGGGGCGGCGGAGCGGGGAGCCGCGGCGGTCGGGGGGCCGGCGGAGCTGACCTGTGCCCCTGCCCCCCTCCCCCAGCGTACCTGGTGCAGGCGGTGAGAGCGGCGGGGCGGTGCGATGCGGTCTTTAGGGGCTTCTCGGACTGTTTGCTGCGGCTGGGCGATAACATGGCCAACTACCCGCAGGACCTGGACGACAAGAGAAATCTCCAAACGATCTGCGCGTAGGTCTTTCCTCTCTCCTTCGGGGCTGCGGGGGGGAGAGGGGAGGGCGGGACTGGGGGTCACCCGGGGCTGGGGAATGGGGGCGAGGTTGGATGGTGGCGGTGGGAAGAGAAGGAACTGAAGCAACGCGGGGTTTAGTGTTTTGGGGTGTTGGGGTTTAGTGTTCTCTGCTCCAAACTCCCTCCAAGCGCACTTGTGTGGGGACTAGGGAAAGGTGAAGTCTACAGGGAGTCTTTACAATGGCTTTTTTAGCTCTTCCTTCCGTGAATACGGGTTTGGGTCCCTTTCCTGCCCCCACCTCCCTTAGCTCCTCGCTCGTGTTCTTTCCTTTCTCCTGCTTTACACTGAGGTGTTGACATTAGCTGCAGACGAGTCCCGTCTTTGCTGTCCTCGGGACCCAAGTGCAGTGCCAGGCTCCGGGCTCCCTCCGGGCGCTCAAGGCAGAGGCAGGCCGGCGAGGGTGGCGGGGGAGGGGTGGGGGAAAGAAGCTCACCCCAGCCAAGGGTCGGGAGGCGATTCCTCGGAAAATAAAATTTAATTAAAAATGAAAATATCCCAGCCGTAATAGTAATCCCCCAGCGGCACCTCTATCCTGCCCCCTCCCCCCACTCCCTCCCCGTACCCCCTCCCGGCTGCTCGGCCCTTCCTGGCCCCCGAGAAAAACCCATTGCCCCCCGTTGCGCCCCGCTCCAGGCACAGAGGGGAGGAGAAGGAAGGGACAACGATAAAACGGGAATAATAATAATAAAAAAGGAAAACAACAGTAAAATAATAATAAAGGGAGGAAAAGAGCTCGCTTTGCAATTCGGCCCTTCTGTGAGACTGGAGGAACTGAGACAGGTGGAGCCCTAAATCTGGGGTAGTTTTCCCCAGACCCGAGGGCAGCGAATCTTACCGGAGGGGGGAAATCTGGGGCGGCTGCCAGGGGCAGAGGAGCCGCCAGCTCCGGCCTCACCCACCCCGTTTCGGGGTCTCACATCCCGGGCTGGGGGGCACAGGCGGGCTTTTGCCTTACGGCTGGGGGAAAAAAAACCCCAAAAAACCCCCACCTCCGTCCTCACAAGGTATTCTCCCGGTTCCTGGTTTTGGACACAAACTCCCTCCGCCGAAAAAATTTTAAAAATTATATTTAGAAACGAGATAAGGTGCTTAGACATAAATATGTTTGGAATAGATGGGTTGTTTTGTTGTGTTGTGGGTTGTTTGGTTTTTTTTTTTTTCCTAATTTTGCATCCCGAAAACGAAGGATGTGAAATGGGAAAGAGAAAAGGAAATGGAAGGAAAGAAAAGGAAAGAGAAAGCAGGACTGTAACCCTCCTCTCTTCTATTCCTACCTAGAGACTTCTGAGCCAAGTATGATTTTGCTACACCTACTAAGACTGGCAACTCGCTGTAAAGGCTGGGTTGCCATTTACCTCGTGTTCTGCGTAAGAAATAAATACCTAGGGACAGCAGCGCCCTAATAATATGTCCTTTGACCCTAAAGTGCTGGACCAGAGGTAGTCTGGACCTGTAAAAAGTACCTTTTCCAAACAAGACCCTTTCCCCGACCACCTCCCACCGCCCAATTGCCTGTGCCAGGATGTATATTGAAAGGAGATGGGGAAAGATTTAATTTTCCTTTGGGAGATGCAATTACAACAGAAATACTGCAGGAGAGGCACACTCTCAGACTCTGGCTTCTCATTATTTATTACAAATGTAGCAAACATTGGGAGTCTGCAAACAGCTTAGAGTGCCCATAAATTAGAGGCTGTAGGACTACTTTAAAAAAAAAAATATTAAAATTTAGAGACAAATTCGCAGGCGCCTGCCTCGAGGCAAGGGGAAAATAGGAGGGAGAAAAGCAGATTCGGGGTGATTTTCGATAACCCAGACGCGGAGAGGAAGGGTCAGTCCGCACACCACCCAAGGGTGGGGCAGTGGGACGGGTCCTGCCACGGTGGCAAACTCCAGTTCAGACCTCGCGAGAAATGGGGGGAAAAAAACACAAACAAACAATCAAAAAAGCCAACAATAACAACAACAACAAGCGTGTAGGAAGTGTGGGAAATTATCCTGGGGAAGGATAATTCACCGCACACAGACCCGCGGGCCGGTGAGGGGCGCCCGGGAGGGTCCAGGAAGGGGAAGATGCTCCTTCCTCCTCCTCCTCTTTTCCTCCTTCTCCTTTTCCTCCTTCTCCCTTCCTGCCCCCGCAGTCAGGGCCCGCTCCCGTCCAGGGGGATCCCTCCCGAGGGCTTCTTCACGCCGCACCGGGACCCTCTGGGATGACGCCTCTGCCTGGGAAGAGCGATGCCTTTCCCACTCCCGTCTGCCCGCTCCCACCGGTGACGAAGAACCCGTGGACGAGCCCGTGGACTCCTAGGCTAGCGTTTGCCCGCCGAGGGGCCGATGTCCTCTCCCCCCCGTCAGGCAAAGATCCCCCAAACCAATTTCTGTCCCATCCCGCCCAGCTCGGGCTGGTGCTGGAGGCGGGTTTGGGGAGGAGTTATCCCCGAGACCACAGCCAGCGGCACCCCACCGCCTCCCCCGCCGGGAGCTGGCAGGGAAGCAAAGAGTGCGCACGGAGCGGGATGTGGGGCAGCCCGGAGAAGGCGAGAGGCCGAGGATCCCTCCCAGGAACCGATGTCTCGGGTGGGGAAGACAGGGGCCGGGTTTTAGGGCGTGGGAGGCGGTGGCTCCTCCCCGCCGGGCGTCAGCCCCTTTAAGGCATGCCCCAGCTCAGCTCCGCCGTCGAGGGGGAAGGGGTGGTGGTGTGTCGGGGCGGCGTGCCTGAGGGGGCTGCCCTCCCCCCCTGCCGGGGGAGGTGGGTGCGTGCCTGTTTTGATGCCGGCTGCTCTCCCCTCCTGCAGGTACTGGGATGATTTCCACGCCTGCACCCTCACAGCGCTCACCGATTGCCAGGAAGGAGCGACAGACCTCTGGGAGAAACTGAGACGGGAATCCAAAAACCTCGATTTCCAAGGCAGCTTATTTGAACTGTGCGGAGGCGGCAGCGGCGCGGCGCCGTCCCTCCTCCCGCCGGCTTTGCCCCTGCTCCTGGCGGCTCTGTGGGCCGCGCTAGTGACCTGGCTGCCTTTCTAGGGGGGGGGGCGAGCACACTCACACCCACACCTTCTCCATGTGCTGGATCTGTAGAGGAAGTGTCCATCCGTTGCTTTGGGGACGTTGTGTTTTTCTGTGGTTGATGATGATGGTGGTGGTGGTGGCTGATGATGGTGAAACACCCATGTAGGACTGTGGAAGCGTTCTCCCTTTATTTTTATTTTTATTTTTTTTGTGTTTTATTTGCCAAATGTTACCAAACAGGCAGCGGCGCGCAGCCCAAATCGGACCTCAGCTTTACTACCGCTTCGAATTAAAAAAAAAAAAAAAAAAAAAAGAAAAATAGAAAAAATAAAAACCCCACCCCCCCCAAAATACAAACTCGAGCCCCTCGTTGTGCAAAAGCAATCTCAGGAACGGCTCTGGGCCACCTAACGCTAAGGTTGTAATCGGCCGGGGTACCTCCCGGTGCGCCACGGGCTCCTCTCAAAATGTGGCAGTGTGCGAGGCGAGAGCGAAAACGCAGAGAGAAAAAAACAAAGGCACTGGCGGTGAATCCAAGGTAGATGTCCACGTGTGAAGCATATGGTGAATAATTCACAGTCTCTCATCTTTCCTCCACAGTCGCTTGTTTTTTGGTCATTCCACTGAAAAAAAAATTAAAAATTAAAAATTAAAAAGAGCATTTTTCCTCAAGGGGAAAAGAGAGAGAGAGAGAGGGAAACGAACAGAGGAAGGAAGGAAGGAAGGAAGGAAGGAAGGAAGGAAGGAAGGAAGGAAGGAAGGAAGGAAGGAAGGAAGGAAGGAAGGAAGGAAGGAAGGAAGGAAGGAAGGAAGGAAGGAAGGAAGGAAGGAAGGAAGGAAGGAAGGAAGGAAGGAAGGAAGGAAGGAAGGAAGGAAGGAAGGAAGGAAGGAAGGAAGAAAAGAAGGAAGAAGGAAGAAAAGAAGGAAGGAAGGAAGGAAGGAAGGAAGGAAGGAAGGAAGGAAGGAAGGAAGGAAGGAAGGAAGGAAGGAAGGAAGGAAGGAAGGAAGGAAGGAAGGAAGGAAGGAAGGAAGGAAGGAAGGAAGGAAGGAAGGAAGGAAGGAAGGAAGGAAGGAAGGAAGGAAGGAAGGAAGGAAGAAAAGAAGGAAGGAAGGATTGAAATAAAAAGATGTGTCTAAATGCCCGGAGGAGTGAAGGAATGCTGCTAACAAATCTCTGAGAGTTTACCTTTACTTGCTGTTCGAAGGCATCTTTCCGAATTCACTGCCTTTAATTTTTTCCTCCTCTTTGTTTTAGATGTTACACATACCAGTGAAATACCTGAATATCCAACCGTAGAGATCACAAAAAGGGGGCTTATGTGTAAACCTAAAGAAAAAAGGAAAAAAAACTACAACAAAACAACAGCAAAATGATTTTGAAAAAAAAAGAGAGCCTTGATTTTAAGAGAAGAAAAATGTAATTTAAACAAAAGTTTATTATAAAGTCAATTCAGCAAAAAAAAAAAATAACAAAAAAAAAAAGATTTGCTACAAAGTATAGACAGAAGTATAAAATAAAAATTATTGTTTGAAATGAGGGTGTCGTCCTTTTTATAAAATATGCCGAGAATATCTTTGAGTGGACAGGGCTTTTAAGGCAAGGAAAGCTAAAGCCTGGACCGATCTCTTGATGAGCGTGGCAATTTCGGTTCACACAAGGACAGGGCGGCTGAATTGGTTAGTCGGAGCCTGCCTTTTTTTTTTTTCTTTTCTTTTTAATGTGGGTTTTTCTTAAAAATAGGCTATAGATCCTCCCACTCTCCTCCTCCTCCCGAAAGCCGAAAACCGCAACACCCCCTTTTCCAAGCTGCCTGGAGCCGGCGAAGGAAACCCCCGCGCAGCGGCGGGGGGCGGGCGGGGCGGCAGTCCGCGGGCGCGGAGCGGCGCGGTGCCCCGGCGGAGGGAGGGCAGCAACCACCATTAAGGAGGAGGCTGCGGAGCCGGGGCGCAGAGAAGCCCTTTCATAATTAATAAGGCAGCTCTGCCGAAGGAGCAAGAGGAAGGGCGGGGGCGGGAGCGGGGGGGGGGGGGACGACGACGGACGGGGGGACGGGCGGGGGTGTATTGATTTCGCAGCAGAAGCTGCTCTAACCTCGGCTATTTATAGGCGCCTGATGCCTTTATAAAGAAATACACATCAAAGAGTAAACACGTCCTTTTTACTTGTAAGGCGAGAGCTCAGCTGGCGACCGGGGGTGGGTGGGCGAGAGAGTGGGTGATGGGGAGGTAGGGGCCGCGAATTGGTTTTGAGGTGATTTATTCCGGTGGGGGAAACGTTGCCTGTGCAATAGCTCTCCTTTGCCAATGTGTCGGGTGGCAGGGTCTCTCCCTCGCCCCCTCTCCCTGCTCCCCTTCCTTCCCGAGGTCCGTAATGTAATGTGTAAGCAATGGCAAATGTAACAGTTCATAAATCAAACAGTGGGTCGCAAGCCAATCTGCATTTCCCAAACGGATTGAATCCCAGCAACGAATGCGCGCAGGAACTGGAGCCAGGCGCCTTTACCACTGGAAGCAATGTTGATTTTTTAATGATAAAATACATTATGTGTGTGTTGGGGGTGGTGATGGTGGGGGGTGTGTGTGTGTGTGGGGATGTTGCAGAGATCAGTCTCTCATCGGCAGGCACAGGTCGGCTTGCGTTTCCTTCTCCTTTGCCCTCCCTCCAGATTTGATCCCCACCACCACCAAAGAAAGGGAAAACCCTAGAGAGCAAAGCTTTGTTTAAATGGTTTGGGTTATTTCCCCTCCCCACAGAGGATCTAAACCTAAATTGATTTTTCTGTGCACATCTCTATATTCATGAGGTCAGGCACTGCTGTTATGATTTCCTATAGCACGCAATGCCAGCTGCCCAGGAGAGAGGGGAGAGAGCCCTTGTCGGGATGTGAAGGGGCTCCGCAACCTTCTGTCTCCGCCGCCTGGGCCCTGGGGACCTTTCGCCGGCAGCAGACAGCCCACTTGGTCCCGGAATGCCCGGGCGTCGGTCCTACCCGCTGCCGACATCCCCCGGTTCGGCGCCGGGATGCAGCCGGGAGCGCTCCCGCCGCGGCCCCCATCTTCCCGGCTCCCGGACGGTGTCCGTCCGTCGGAGGATGGTGGGTGGGGAGCCTCCCAGCTCTTCCTCACCCCTCGGAAGAAAGCTGAAACTCCGTATTAAGGGGGCGACTTCCAGCTCATTAGTAGACTCGAGTAATCTTCGCGTGAGGTTGAATTACTAATGGATAATCTCTCCGTGATGAGCACATCCCCCAGTTAACCCTCGCTTGAAGGCGAACGATAAAACCGTGGCAAACCGAGGAAAAACAGCCGAGAGGGTCGGGAGGGGGGCAGCGGGCGGCAGGGCTCCCGGTGGTCGTGCTCGGGCCCTTCCCCTCCCCTCCCGCCGCCCCTGGGAACCTCCCGTTTCGGGCTCCTAATTATCGGGAAGCCATTCCCGGGGCGCAGGCCGGCGAGACGGGGGGCAAGGAGGCATTTGCTGCTCAACAACCCGCGTTGCACCCCCAGGATTTCCCTCACAGGCGGCAGGGACGGCAGCAAACCCCCGTCCCGCCGGCTGAGCTCCCGCTGGGTAACCGGCAGCTCGGTGCATTTTTTTTTCGGGGAACACAAGCAGCCAACATACCCCCTCCCTCTCCTCTTCCCTCCTGTTCATTTGGTAAGAGCCCATCAATGCACTGGTTGTTCCCCGACCTGCCCCTTTCCGGGGTTATTTCTGAAGCGGTCTATATTTTTATTATGATACTATTATTCTTTCAACCCAGGGGTGATTGCTCTGTTTTGCCTTGTTTCGTGGCCAAGGAAACATGAGGTGTCCCCCAGGTCCCAGGCAGGGACTGAGCGTACCCGGTTTGCCTTCTGTCGCCTTGCACCTGTAAGGCTTGTCAGGGCTGGCAGGAGACGGCTGCGGGGGGGGGAGCTGCGGGGGTCGCTTGCCCGGGCTGGTCCCATTGCCTCAGGCAGTGGGTCCTTTAGCAAAATCTGGAGAGGTTCAAGGCCCCTTAATTCCTGGGCAAACGTGAGCCGATGAACTGGGGAGGGGGAAAAGAAAACCCCAACCCAAAACAACAAGAACCAACAGAGAAGCGTTTAAACGCAGACAGTAACCACAGTAAAATTGTCACCCAGCTAAACAAACAAACAGAATAGACACACGCTTATCGGGGAAAAAAAAAAAGCCCAAACACTGATCAACAGGGGAAAAAAACAACCCCACAGCTGAAACAAAAGGCAAGCCAGTGCCTTTCTAGCTGGCTGGATAATCAGGGAGGGCTGCAGCCATTGCGGCTCTGCCTGCCCTAATTCCTGTCCCCAGCTCCGACTGAGCAACCGCAGCCCCGCAGTCCCCGGAGGACCGCGGCAAGCTGGCTCCTTCCTCCTCCATCAGCGCCGGGTAACCCGCGCTTGGCAATCGCCTGCTCCCTGCCAGCCTCCACCGTGCAGCAGCCTGGTTCGGCCCCCGAGAGACGTTGGCGCCTGACGCCCGGCTTGGGCTGCCCTCCGGACAGTGAGGCTGAGCCGGCACTGGGCTGAAGTGGGGGCAGTGGGTATTTTTGGGCTGGTTTTTTTTTTGCTTTAAAGAGGGGAGGAAAAAAAAAAAAAAAAGGAAAAAAGTCCCTTTCCCATCTGTTCCTGTTCAAAGGCTGTGATGGAGAGACGGAGCAGGCCTGGCTGGGAGCAGGAAGCTTGAGCCAGGACACACGAAATGGGAGAAGCTGTCTGGATGGCTGGGAGGGCAAACGGGATGGTCCTTAGGGAGGGAGCGGGGAAGGGATGATATGAAGGTAAGGTGCAGTACCCATTTCTCACACGACTTCACAGGGGCTGCATCTACATCTCAGAAGCAGCAGCAAGGCGCTGTTGGTCCCTGGCTCTTATGCACAGGCTTGGAACAAATGTATAGGTGGCTCTCCCAGTCCCTTTCTCCTCCAGGGCCCCGTTTAAATGCGTGCAGTAGCTTTCCTGCCCAGTGAGATCCAGTGAAGGCTCTGTGAAGGGCTGACAACCCAAGAAGACAGAGGCCAGTTCAGCCTTCTTACTCATGAGGGCCGACCCATTAATAATTAGTGCCACTGCAGCAGCGCCTGAGGGCCCATATAAAAGGACAGTGAGCTTGTTAAATCCAGAAAGCCAGACTCTCCCTTTGTTATTCCTGCCTGATGTGGAGGTGGTGCCTCCAGGGTGGGCAGCAGGAATAGCCCTGGCTGCCTTGGTATGCAGCCTCTCTGCCTTCCTCCTCCATCCTCCTCCTCCTCCTCCAGCTTTTCCCTCCTTTCCTGCCTTAGCTGAAGGTCCTTCTTATGGGCTGCTGCAGAGCCAGGCGGGTGCAGGAGGTGACTAGCAGGACTAGTGGAAAGAGGTGCCAAATCAAGTTATTTTTCAGAGCCGCTTCATCCTTTATCACAAGGCAAAGAAGTGAGTTTGGGTTTGGGTTTGGTTTTTTCTCCTGGCGGAGGCAGATAGATCATGGGGACTGCAGAGGAGTCTGTGTTACAAAACCAGATGCATTTTCAGCTGTCCAGAAGAGGTGCTTTAGTCTATCATCAGCTGACGATCAATGCTGCTGTTGGCAAATGAGCTTCCAGCTGGCTGCTGTCTCTCCTGAGGGACTGTTTCAACCCAAGGCCCATTGCAGTGGCGGTACAGCAAGGGAGCTTCATTTGTTTTGGGCTAAGGAACTTCTGCTGCCCAGTTCCATCAGTGAGAAGAAAAGCTGGAAGTGATGTGGGAGAGAGATGCAGCACTGTCATTGGTGAGTTATTAGCTGTTCCTTTCTCCTCCTCAACCCCCCACGGTGGGTCTATGGTAGAAGATCTTACTCAAAGCCCCCTACTCCCAAGTTAAGACACCGCAGAATGATTTAAATGATTCAAATGACCAGAAACCCAACCTGTGGCCTCTTCCCCAGCTTTTTGGTTTTATTGTTTGCTTTATTTTGTTTGCTTGTTTATCTCCTAACTGATAGGAAGGAAAGATAGGAACAGCCTGCTGACCATCAGTTCACCCTAGTGCTGGCTCTGGCATCCACCCGCAGAAATCCATGCCCACAGGTACTGGAAGTCTCTTCAGCAACAGAAACAGCATTGCTGCAGGGGACAAACAACTAGTCCTGACCTTCTTTACACAACTCTTCTCTGGGAAAAAGTATCCTCTGAAGTCAATATGCATTCTGCCTAGGTAAGGATTTTGAATGCTCACTTTTGCCTCTGACGGGGATGCTATCCAAATATGAACTCCAGGTACATGCCACCAATATATGAAGTACTCATGTGTACATTGTGCTTTGTGCCTCCAGGTTTCTTGCTCTACAATACCAATTTATTAAGGACTATGAAAAAAGTACTAAAACTATCAAGCATCAAAGGTCAAATCTGCAGGGCACTTTTTTTTTTTCCCCTTTTTTTTCTTGTGAAGCAGTAGACTCAAGAGTGGATGGGCAGTGCATCCCTTAAGACCACTTTAATACCACCAAGTTTTATAACACTATAGAAACTACTGGATGTTCAAATTGATACTCCCTAAGGCAGGGAACAAAAAATCAAACTGCAGCCAACCAAACAGAAAAAAAAAATAGAAGAAGGAAGAAAGCAAGAAAACATTAAAAAGTCATTGCTGACATCAATGGAAATTGTTCTAATCAGACTTAACCAGGCCTTAAATCATCTCTTTACTACAGACACTATCAGTAAGTTTTCTTCAGGACCAGCTAGGTACATGTTCTCCTTCTGCCAAATGCACGTCTTCAGGAGTCAAATCACATGTCTGGTACAGCATTGCTCTTTGCCTGAACATCTAATAGTAATATCTTAAGTAAGAGAAGTTTTACAGTAACCTGATAGTTTGGTATTAATGCTCCTTTCTGGGTTTTTTTTGGGGTTTTTTTGGGTTGTTTTTTTTTTTTTTTTGACTGGGTCTTTCCTGTTCCCATGGCCCTTTGGGGCCCTTTCTGAATCCCAGTCCTCTGGCTGCCTTTTGCAAAGGAATGCTTCCTGTAAACTCACTCCCCATCTAATTTCCCCTATTCCAAGAAACCCTAAATTATGTTGTCAGATGAAAAACCCGGAACGTATTTTGTTAGCACGGAGCATTGGTCACATTAGTTTCGCAACGCCTCATTTAAGGATCCAATATGTTAGGAAATTGTTCTATGCTTTGCTTTTTATTGAGGCTTAATAGGTGCCCTTGTCCCTTTTACTAGACCTGTGATTCAAGACTCAGTTTTGTTCTGTTGCCAAGATGTTTCATTTGATCTCTCTCACCCGTGCTTCTGCTGTCTATTAGATGGGAGTAGCCTTTGAGATCTTTGGTGGGTGAAAAATGCTACACAAGGAGCTAGGCATTACTAATTACAACAATCTTATTTTATCTCTTAGCTTTCATCTGAAGAAAAACGTCTGGATTGAAATGACAAGTAATAGGTAAAGAATGCTTTCCTGTGGCTTCACCTATCTGCTGTGTAACAGAAAACACTCAGCCCCAAGAGCAGGAGAGTTGTGGTTTGCATCTTCTTCCGAAGAAGCCTCATTTTAAGGAATGTTGTGGGATACCTACCTAATGCAGATGCTTTGCTGCGGGTGTTTCAGACTGGGAATTTCAGCCTGTGCCCTCGACTAGGCTGTTGAGGACAAGTTGCAATAGCTGACCTTCTTGCAGACGTCCCAGTCCATCTTCAGCCATGCCACTCCCTGCTGGCGAGCTCCCTGTTTTGCTGGCCATCAAAGGTTCATTTAATTCCATTTCCTTCCCTCCCTCCCTTTTCCTTAGGTGCCAGTGATTTGTGCGCTCTCCACCTGAATCAGAGATCTGGCACATCAATACTTAGGCAGCTTAGGAGAAGAAGAAAGCATCAGTATTTCACTGAGCACAAAAAGTTGCACAACTCCCCAATCCCTGTTCTAGTGCCAGCTGTGGTTAGTCTGGGTTTGGGTTTTTGGCTCTTTGGTTTTCTTTTTCTGTAAGCTGGGTGACTTCGGCTTCTCTTTGGATGCCACCCGTGTGAATAGTTTGTTTTCCTCCATTGCTGTGTTGCCAAGGAGCGGGGAGGAGTTTGTTCGGGCTCACCAGCCAGGCAGTCCTGAGCTGGCTGGCTTTCTAGGAAAAGCCAGGGCAGGAATACGCCGGAGCCAGCCTACGCACCAGGCACGGCTTTTGCTGGTCTCCAGCTCATGCGACGGCTCACGCGCGAGGGGGACGAATCGCCGTTAGCAACTGTAATGCAGGCGAGTGCAAAGAAAAATGAGCTGGATGCTTAGTCATGGGGCTGCGCTTGGAAATGATGGCCCAGTATGAGGCAGCTTCCCTGACGGCTGGCGGAGCGGAGCTGTGCCAGCTCACGGCAATTTAGGACTCGCTCCCATCCCCTGAGCCTGAAGTTTCCAATCTCGAACTAGCTCATGCAAATGGGAGTACTGGAGTCACGGGGAAGCTGAGCAGATTTCTGCGTCCCTACCAGCGTGAGAAGGAGCCCCAATTAGCTCCAAATTCACTCTGCCAGCCTGTCACTCCTGAGCTGCCCCCCTGCTGCGCTGTAACTGGAAGCCCTGTGCTCAAGAAGAAGGGGAGAAGAGCATTTTGCTCGGATTAATCAGATCATCTTGGGAGCTGCTGAATCTGTGAACTCATATCTCCTGTGGTGTTCAGTGGCAATGACTGTCTCCTGCGTGGACTCTCTGGTGCCTAATACATACAGTTGTGGTTCTGTAGCGGGCACGCTCCCAGGTTTTTCTCCTCTGCCTATCTACTTCCACAGCACTTGCAAGGCAATGCAGGCCTCTGAGACTTCCATCCCCTGTCAAGTTTGATCAAACTCGAGCTGAGTTCAAAAATTATTTAGGAGGGGCTGACTGGCACTTGCACAGACAGTGTGATCTCATAAGCTTCCTTTCCTTGGGAAACTAGGCTACCAACCTAGCAACGGGGGGAAAAAAAATGCCATCTTGCTAGCAAAAGGGACCTAAACACGGAGAGGAAAGAGGGAAGGTGGGAGAGAAAAGTGAAGCTATTTTGAAGGGGGGAAAATATCACACCACTGCCTCGTGGCTGCAGAGCTCCTGAATGCTTAAAAGGCCAATCTAAGAGAGGTATGCTGGAGAAAATATTCTCCAGATGCCAAGATCTCTTGTGCAAATTAGTATGGGGAGAGGAATGACCTGGCTTCATCTCACCACCAGGCATCCTAACTGGATCATATTGATATGGCAAGGATTGTCTTGGGTGGCACCTGTTTTTCTCTACTGACTAGAGGAAAACATAGATGTGACTAGCATGCAACCTGCGTGTCTGCTGTATCTCAAGAGAGGTGGGTCCTACCCTGAAGGGAATGATCCTCTTACCACTTTCTCCTTCAAACCAAAGTTTTCCATGGTGCTGCTCCAGGATTTGTCACTCTGTGTTTGTGTTTTAAAAAAGCTGCTGTGTGTCTTAATAGCTGCGGATGAATTAACGGTTTTACTGGGCATTTATAAGCCTTTGTCCTCTGTGCACGAAAAACTTCCCTGTCTTTGTATCCTACAGAATAAAATCCTGTATGTGAGCTTCAATGATTCTGGTACTAACTAGTTCTTTCCAAATTAGAGAGCTGTCACCCTGTTTTTATTTGATATCACACAATTTTTGAAGCTGTCAAAAGTATTATAGTGCATACTCATATAAATTGGTATTTAATTTCAGCAATTATAGTGTCACTAATTGTATTTTTGCACCTGATGCAATCACTGACATTCAGCTCCTGAGCTCTGCTTTTTTCTTTCTAGATTTAGGTGTTCCTTACTCTTTTATCCTCTCCACCTACAGTAGATGGTGTACACAATGAAACTATGAAATAAAAGTTCAGACCTTCCCACCAACCACTGTACACCGAGTGCATGCACTAGTCCGAAACCCTGGCTGTACCCAGGATGTAGGATAAGCTCAACCCCCACTCCCTATTACTATGTCATTTTAATGTCATTTTAAGAAGGTTGTGTTACCCAAATGCTGCTTGGTGCTTAAGTGCCTGTACTTGCCTACTGCTTAAAGCCTTCAATTTACAGATTTTAGAGAGCTTTTTTGCTTGTAGCCTTTTTCTTAAAATACCCTGGGCTGCTGGGGCTGCCCCTTGGCCTGGTATCTCAACGGTCTTCTTCTCACAGCCTTGCACTGGGGCATTGGTTATATTGAGGCTTTCCTATGCCTCGGCCATCCTTCTGTCCTCTACCTTCTCAACGTGATGCTGTCTAGTTATAGTTTGTGATCTGCACTGAGGTTCCCCCACCCTGTCCATTTGGTGGCTTCTAGACTGATGACTCCCTATTAGAACAAATACCACAGATAATGTGTAAATAATAGTAATTCTAATATACGGTAAGTATTACCTAATTACAGAAGTGTACAAGGCTTAGCAGCCAATTAATGTGCAACATTTGCACCTAATTAAGCATAATCCAGTCAGTGTTGGTGTTGTCAACAGGCAAAGAGCACTGGAAGGCAACTTCAGCAGGCTTTAACGAAGGCTAGAATTTTACTGGGGGAAAATTATATGAGGTTGCTGTTGATATGACTGATCTCTGACTGCATTGGAGTGGACACCTGGGAGAGGATGTTCACCTGAGGACTCCTGACTGCATCTTTTTTTGGCTGGCCACTGGGTACAATTTTCCTTTTAACCTTGAACTTGATGTATGCCATCAGCCTCAAAAACAGTGAATAAAAAATTTACATTTTGCCTGTCAACCTGCCTCAACTTTCTCTGTGTTAAAGCACAAAAGTAAAAAAATAAAAAAGAAAATCACCTAGGCCATGAAATTCCTGCCCTGTCCAAGCAGAGTTTAAGGTCAGTGATCTCTCTTCTCAAACATACTTGAGATACACTGGCCTCTGAGTTATACCTCCTAGAGAAATTTGGTTTGGTTCAATTTCATTAATAGAAAACCCTTCTTGGAAAGTATATCTTTATAATTATTGCCCTATGTCAAAATTATTGCAATCTATTATTGCATTTTAGGAGTGGGCTTTACTATTTTAGCTTGAAAACTGTTCCCAACTGTCTTAAATTTAACCAACATAAATCTAAGTTCACCTGAAGGGAATAGTTACGTCCCAGACAATTGCTGTGCTTCTCTCTGCTGCTAGCAGTACCAGGTGCTGTAAGTTGTGTGTCCTATGACAGATCCATGGCTCCATCCAGGCTGGAGTGTCCCCATGGCAGTGAGCGCTGACTTTGCTCAGTCTTACCAGTTTAGCTCATGTGCAAAAACCAGCCCTTTGCCTGAGTGACCGACTTCACAGCTTGGTACTTTATAGATCAGATCGTAACCGTGGTGCCTGAGTTGAGTGCCTGATGCGTGATGAGGTACTGTGACAGTGGGCAGGTATTATGGGGGAATGGTTTAAAGCTGAAGGAGGGAAGGTTTAGATTGGATATTAGGGGGAAGTTTTTTACGGAAAGAGTGTTGAGGTGCTGGAACAGGCTGCCCAGAGAGGTGGTGGATGCCCCATCCCTGGAAGTGTTCAAGGCCAGGTTGGATGGGGCCCTGGACAACGTTGTGTAGATCCAGGCCTGAGGTTGGTGGCCCTGCCTGTGGCAGGGGGGTTGGAGCTTTATGATCCTCGGGGTCCCTTCCAACCCTTGCCATTCTATGATTCTATGATTATACAAGCTGCTGCTTGTATGGTTTTGCATAAACCTTTATGTTCCAGCTTCTTGGAAGCAAAGATCAAGAGGTCTGCAGAGATGCTATCTTGAAAAAAAAAAAAACAAAAAAAGGCAGGAAATAATCATTTGCACTGAAGTGTCTGGAGAACTCAACAATAAGGTGAGTTACCAAGAAGAAGACCTACTGCCCTTAAAACAAACACGTCTAAACAAAAAAAATTTGCTTCCTTACATCAAGACACCCACTGCCCCAATGTACTGAGCAACACCTCTGCAACAGGCACTCAGGCAGTCCATCAGAAACATGGCTTATGTCTAATGGCTTAAAAAAATGTCACCAGTGACAGTGCTTCCATACCTCCTCTGCCTGTGTCGGTGCTGCACTTTTGGCACTGTCAAAGATCTTTCTCCTAAGCTCAACCTGAATTTTCCAGTTTTAGATGTGACTATGAACAGATTGGTTGAACATCTATCAGGAGTGACATGGACCAGACAGGAACATCAAGATATTTTGTAGGCTTCCCCAGCCCTCTTTCATGGCTTTTTGGAATTCTAGTGTGATAGTGAACAGCTACAGGATATACTTGCTCTTTTCAAATATTTGCTCTTCACAGGACATGTTCTTTTGATTAAATAAACAATATCATTTGGTCATCTATCATTACCACCGCTGAATTTATGAAAATGTTTGCTGACCCATATAAAGCCAGGAGGTGTTAAGTTCTTCCAACGTATTACTGGGGTATAAACCTCCAAACAAATAGATGAGGCTGCTTTTGCACTGTAAAGTCAGCATATGTTACTTTCGGATCAGAGAGATGGAAGAAGTGCTAAGGCATGAAGCTGTGCTGGACATCTGTGTGCAACCTGATAGTTATGTAAAACAATTGGTACTGCATTGGTTATCAATACTGTAATTTAGACTTCACATCATTATGCTTCAGTGTTAACCCAACTTTAGATACAGCTATGCAGGGAGAGGGGTCTACAAAGAAGCCAGTGACTGTTCTTGCTGTCATTTGGACTAAATGCTCCTTGATGCACCTTATGCTAGTAGATGACAAATCAAAACCTTTTTCCACTCCTCAGGCCAGCTTCCCCAGGCTGATGTCCAGGCAGGACTAGTAAGGAGCTGGCATGCTCAGAGATGTGCAGCATGGGTTCTTCCTCCAGTAGCATACCATCCACTACCTGCTGTGAAACATTTCTCCACAGACAGTGTTCAGAGCTTCCCTGTGTTCATGCAATGTTACAAATACTCCGATCCCTCATGTGCCAAGGGGGAAGTGGAAAAAAAGCTGCCTAAAAAGCTGGTACCACCTTAGCTACCAGCCATACAAGCACAGCCTCTATCAGGCTCTGGCTCCCTTCTTGCCTGGTGGCATCCATTCTCTACAAGGTCAGAGAAATATCTCTAACCCAAGTGCATAGATGGTTGGTCTCTCTCAGCTCTTGACTTGGGCAAAAGGAAAGTCCTCCTTTTGTTAGACCCACCATGTCCTCAGCTGGCAACCCCCCTTCTGTCCCATGGCTTCATTTCTTTTGCAGCACAGCTTTCCCCAGCAGCTTTATAAACTATATTCCCCTCACCAACCATAACTATGTCAGCAGGGACCTTCAAGTGTCAAACCCTATCCTAGAGGTAATGTCTCTATGGTAGCATGTTCTGGAGAGCTGCAGGGCTCCCAGCAAAAGGAGCACAATAGGAGGCAGAGGACCTTTAGTATTGCTGCTCCGTGACAGGCAAATCTTTGTATCTCAAGTCACTACAATAACTGGCTTCAGAAGAACAAAGAGCAGAAAGATGCACAGTCAAGAGGAAAAGGCTTACCCTGAATATTTCAGGGCACAGAAAAGCACCTCAGTGACATGCAGAGGTTTGTCACAATTTTCTGTGTAAACAGCATTCAGCTTTAGCATGTGGACTCAGCACCTTGCTTGGAGGAGCTGGGGTCAAAATCAGTCTGCGCATACTTTGTGCCTGGCTCTTGTAAAAGGAAGTCCTTGGGCCTGTGGAGCTCTGAGATGGAGCCTTAAGTATGTATTTAAAGGTCAGACAGCAGGTTTTGCAACTCATTTTAACTCTGTTCCTCTGACATGTTCCTAAAATGGGCTTAGTCTCTGGATGCACCTGTTAAGGAGCATAGTGCGAACAAAATCATGATAGTGCAGTTCCAAGCCACATTATATATTTAGAGAAATACAGCTCTGCAAGGCAAATTTGGAGGAAAAGAATACTTTGACTGCAACTGAGTGTGTAGTGTTTGGTACTGGAGAGGACTGTGTGGAAGTTGTCTGAGGAATACACTGTATTTGTAGTCCGTGTATTATTTTCCAGGTCAGTGAAACTCCAAATGCAAGGTGCAACCATCAGGAAGCTTCCCTGGGTCTGTGCAATTCATTCTCTGAGGCTCTCTATGACTGATTTTTAAAGGTACCAGATTGTCTCCGTTCCTGGTGTTATCAACTGGAGCTGTGCTTGCTGATGTCTTCAAGCTAAAGCAAAGGCTCAGTTAGACACTTTGAGACACGAACGAAATATTTTGTTCTTACCTGCTATGCAGATATGGGTCAGCTGTAGCATTAAGTCCCATGTCTTAACTGCCTCAGGGTTGGATTGATGGGAAGGTTATTTTTGAAAGAAAGAAAAAAAAAAGAAGAAAGATCACGTGGAAAAGAAAACTGTGAAAACAGTCTTAGGCTATTAATGGCTTTTGTGCTGCATCCCACCACCTTTACCTATACACTCTGAAATGCAGGCTTGGCTGTACACACTTGTATTCTCTGAAGCTGTTTTTCGTTCATGGGCTATTTTCTTAGCCAGGCTCCCTCAGGTAATGATTTTTCACTTGCATCACCAGGCAAATTCTGACACAGCTCTCTGACAGGCAGAGGTGCTTGTTCTGAATGTCCCTTGAAATTAGCTGATGGGGCAATCACAGACAATGCAGGGCTGTGAGCAAGAGTTTCAGTTGCAGGGTCACAAATTATTCCTCAGGAAGTTTATCTTCCTATTCTCCAGGTGCTGTGGGGCAGGAGCTGGGACATGGGCAGTGACAGACCTATGTCCAGCTGATGCAGGTCTGGGTGGAACAAGCCTGAGTGGAGAAGCCCGTGTGCCCCGCGCTAGCACGTAGCTCTGTCTGGCATTGCCTTCTGGAAGCACTTGCTTTTCTCTGAGCATCAGACAGGAAGTCTGGTTCCCAGATCATCCCTGTAGATACCTGTGATGGCGTGAAAGGAGCCAAGTGGTCAGAGATGTCCTGAAAGTGAACAGTTCCAACGGCCAGTTTAATCCTGCAAAGGTAGGGTCATTTTTCCACTGCTGTATATAAATAGGATACCAGAGATCTAATTCCTTCACACTTTTTGACACCTTTTGTTAAATGGCTAGACATTTTTTTAAAAAGTGTTTTGGGTTAGGCTAAGAGTATGAAAAATACAGAGGAAAGCCAAATTCTGAGCTTTTTAGTTTGTTTTTCTCCAGGGGTATCTTGCTGAAAGACACCTGAGGAATGCCCAATGTCCTCAGCTGCAAAAAGGGGGCAGGCGCAAGTCAAAAGAAGGGAGCTGCTTTGCCAGTGAAGCATGAGCTTATGAAATGATAGATTCTCCCAGATGGCTTGTCAAGTACCTCTACTGAGCAGGGGCAATTACATAATAAGGGCAGCTCCATTTGATAACATTTGCAAAAGTGAAAGACAAGAAGAGAGCGATGGCAACCTGCTAAATGTTCCTTCGTAGCTCTGCTGCTTAACAACAGCAAAAATACTGTCAGTGGTCACAGGCTCTTATGGACAAGCCTCATCTAGCTCTGGGCATCCATTTGCAGCTGGAACATTTTGTCAAATGCTTTTTAATTCTCTTGGCTGTTCAACAGGCAAACACACCAGCATTTATTCTCAGCCATCCTTTGGCACGTAGCTCAATACAAATGGTTTAAGGTAACTGCTGCTTACCTGTTGCAAACCGTGGTACAAACTTCAGCATGTACAGTATTAATTGAAATCATCCACAGGTGCTTCAGGAGTGCTTGCTGGTAGCGCTCCCCTCCTCTTAGCAAGGGCAGCTGGAGCCCTCCGGGAGAGGCTTAAGCGAGTGCGGCTGATCCATCTACGTCATGCCTCTGTGTCGAGTTGTTTCCAATCGTGTATTCCTGATTAACGCCCTGTGTGGCTGCTGCTACTGCAAAACCAGAGTGCATTGTTCCTGCTCAACTCAACCCTGGAGCTGCTCTTAAGAAACAGCAATGGCACTTTATATTTGCGCCTTACCTTAATCAGTGATAACTTTCAAGTGCTGGCAAGTCCTGGGATGCATGATTCATTATCTTAGAGGAGTGAGAGCAATGTAATGAATATGCTGAGTGTCCTAAGGGAGGATCTTCTACCCAGCCAGCTCACAAAGCGGACCTGAAATGAATTTTACCTTGGAGGTTTAGGGAAAGAGAAACAAGGTTGGTTTGGGAGTTTTTCTCTCAATAGGTAAAAACAAAAGAAAGAAACCAAAGGAAACCAAACCAGTGTTTCGATGGGATACGCTGTTAGCATTGTCCTGCAGAACAAGTTGGAGAAAATACCTTTTCACTCTCATATAGATTGTCTCCTACAGATGTTGCTCAGTGCAGTGTTTGCCTGTTTTGGTGGCATCCATGTCCATGGCAGCAGAGCTCATGGAGAAGAGCCATCCATCAAGTCTACAGAGAAAGATTGCCAAGTTACATGGGCTCTCATCAGTCAGGCTGAAGACAGGCAGTTAGACATTCACTCATGTATGAGAAATAAATTGTTGTGGACCGAATCCCTCATATCTCTAGTGAGGGACAAGCACCCAGAGGAAAGTGGCACTTCTGGGAAGAGGAAAGAAGTCCAAACCAATATATCTCCTTATCAAATGTGCCTCTGTGTGACTTGGCTCCCTGAGGAGATCTAGGAGCATCAAGCTTCTCTGGCCCTTCCCATTCTAAATAAGCCACCCTGCTAATTAATATCCTTATGGCCTTTGGATGGCATTATCTGGTGTTTGTCACTCATTTTCTTCTCCATGGAGATAGGACAGAGAAGCCAGCACTGTTTCTGGGAGGACTGCAGAGTGTTGCAGAGGAGAGAGCCTTTGTGCAGGTGGACAAAAGCCATGTGTTGTGTGGGCTGGGGAAAGTCTGCTGCTCTTCAGTGGACCAGCACAGGTGAACAGTATGAAATCACTGACATTTTGCAGGGGTTATTCCTGTGCTTTGTTTTGCTCACAAAAGGAGCTGGGGGACCTCATGGAAGCTGAATTGTTTGCCTCTCTTGCTTTCTTCGAGCTATGAGAGTGCCCATTTTTATGTCTGGACTGGTTTCTGAGAGCTGATTCACAGCTGGACTGTTTTCTGATCCATGTGGGCACTCTCTGTGGCACACTCTGTGGCCCTATACAGTTACTGTCCCTATCTCCTCCTGCTATTGTGGCTGGGGACTTCTGCCCACTGCCCTGAAGAGACCTTGTGCTGCAGCAGATTTACCTTCTGAATATCTCTGTACTGCTGATGTAGCCTGAGAACCTGAATGGAGAGCTCTAGTCCTTGTGCTCGGTGTGACACTCGGCACCCAAACTCATTCATCAATCCACTAAAAATCACCCTGCAAGGTGAGTCTGGAAGGCCCCATGATGGAAAAGCCTGTGATCTGCACTCAACCTGTAAATCCCAAACACCGGTGTGTGAAAGGACTCCAGCCCTGAGATATTAGGAGTGAAGTGTAGACTCAGTAAGATGGGTTGAGCCACAATAAATGGGTTGATCGTTGACCTTGTCTTTTTTTCTGTCTGTGAACTACCCAAGAATGCACTTACTGTTTGCAAAGGGTAGGTCAACCTGTTCTAACTAAAATTTGTGCTTCTTAGCTTTGCTAGTTGCATTGCCTAGAAGGAAGAAACAGGGCACTGGGAATAATAATGCGGCATGACCACAAACACCATATAAAGTGCTTGTGAGGAATTGTGGCAAAACACACAGCAAAGGTCAAACTCCACTGTGTTTATTTAATTGAAAATGGGATTTTAAAATTTTTTGGGTGCATTTTTAAATGACCTTTGTATCTATAATGATCCCTTTTAGCAAAAAAAAAAAAAAAAAAAGAGTGTACACTGGGACAAAAGCTCTGCCTCTGCTCACTCTTGTATGGCAGAAGGTAAGTGGAAATGGCCATTGGAAACACAGGACGTGGCGGGCTGTGGGCTGGTGGGGGCAGATCGGGATGACAGCATCAATGTCACACATTGCCTGATCCTACTGTCCATTCTCACCCCCTTCGTTTGTGTCGAGGTGAGTGCACAGGACCTCTGGGCTGATGATACCTGATTTTGCAGGTGTGATAACACTAAGTTGATTTACATCATAGCACTGTTTTTCAGCACGACCAAGGAATTGGACATGCATAGTAAAGGGTGGAAATGTGTTTGGTATTGTCACTTAGGACAACATCCTACCAAGCACAGCTTTAACCAGCGGGACTTCGATCAACGATGAGCCCACAGCTCCATTCCCTAGATTCTCTTTGATGGGATACTAAATGTCTCTCCTTTTCAAAATTCTCTCTTACAGAGGCATACACACCATAGAAATGTAGGCAGGTCTTCTAGGTTGTCTATGGCTACGTACTTTGGCTTACACTACCGGGACCAACAGTTCGGAGACAGCACTGAACTGGAAATGTTTCCCTTGATGAATAAGGCAAAATGTGATGTCAGAAGCAACTTGCTAATCTTTTCCATAAAATACCCTGGATCCACATATGACATCTTTAATCTAGCAGATGTCAGCTTTCTGCCACATGTTAAAATTTAGTTTGGCTGTGCTTAGCTGGTTGGTGCAAAGTAAATTAATTCTTGTTATTTAATAGTATGACGATGAAATATGGGTTACTCCACACTTGACTCTGTGTCCTAGATAGCAATGCATTAATTTTTTAATAGGATCCACTTTCCTTATATTCAAAGTCAGTCATGAGAGAGACAAATGAGGCTAATAATAAACAAACCTTGCTGAGGCCTTTGGGGCCTCACAGAAACGAGGTTCAGATGGCGGCACAGTGACGGAGATTCCCCACAGCTCATGGAGAGGAGTGATTGCCAAGAGCTGGCAGTGACACAGCGGCAGCTCCCAGAGGCCATTTCTCCACAATGGCAAACAAACCCCATGAGCTAAGGAAAAGGAATGCCCCATCCAGGTTAAGAAGTCCCACGGTTTCTGGTTGCTTGATATTAAGGTGTTCTTTCATGACTAAAATTGCACATGCCTGATTTTCATGCTTTCTCTCCTGTGGCACCACAACAGGCCATAGTTGAAGACTGCTGGGATTATTGCCCGGATCAGCTACTGCTGCTACAACTACCAGATGAAATAAAGGAGGCAGAATAGCAGTCTCCTCATTTTTAAGGTAATTAGGGATGGAGGTTTACAGCCACTGCATTTATCGACCCTTTAATTTATTGGGCAAATAGGCCTGTGACAGAAACAAATGTAAACTGGGTAGAAAGATTCCAGTGAAAGACCAGACTGGAAAATATCTTTCAAATAGCAGCTGGAAAGTTTTGCATGAGGTCTTCATGTAAAAAGTTATTTGTGAACATCTTGTTTCACCACTTATTTCTGTTGTAGCTGATGGCATCTTGCATATCATATAACCCTGAGGCTGAACAGGCAGCTATGGATTACTGAGGACTCTGGATGTGGTTTTGAAGCTTTAGTGCATACAAAAAGCTAAACATTCTCCTCCAAAGTTATCAGGGAGCTCAGAGGGCAAAACTATAGATGCCACATTTAGATGTAGAGAAAATAGGGATCTAGGATTAATAGGGACCATTAATAATGAACATTAAGATCCCTTAAAAAATGTAAGTGTAAAGAGACCTACTTCCCCACTCTATGCAGTGCTGCAATGCAGCATCCCTCCATCTCAGGCCTAGGGGAAGGGTGAGGGAAGGACAGGCCACTGGCTCCAACCCCTTCAGGCTGAAGCCTGGCATGGTGTGATGGATGGAGACAGAGGGCAGGTGTCTCCTCCTGCCGCATTTTACACCAGCTCCTAGGGCTAAGAAGGAGGGAGCATCACAGGAAGCTCAGTCAGCAGCTGGTGCATACTTGTGAGGAAGAAATGACATTTCTGAGCCAGGCATTTGGCAGTCTGGGATTTAAAAACATGAAGGGGTGATTGCAGGAAGTTCAGAGGCACATGTCATATACAATGTGGAAAAGATGTCACAAGATTATCGATGAGGTTAGGTCATTAGCCAAGGGTGACATGTATTTTGGTGGATGGTTGCCAACTGAAATGACCATCTGTGTCAAATCAAATGAAACTGTCCATCAGTAAACTTGTCAGCTAAAAAAAATAATAATAAAAAAAATCAAGGAAGAAAGACTTTGTTTTCTGAACTGTCAGTTCAGATCTACAACCCTGGAAACCTGGGCTCACCACCAAGTAGACGGTGAGCACACACTTAGCTTGCAACATTCAGGTCATCTCTATAAGGTTAGGAGAGCCATTAGTGTGATAAAAATCCAGAATAAAGCTCAAACGTTTTTTGTTGGTGGTATGCTTGACAGTTGGCAGGATCAAAATCTTTCTGATTATTTTTAATACCTAATTCAAGTCTATGGATGTACCCAGTTAAAAATTGGTTTTGCAAGGAAGAAAATGTTTTCTTCTAAGTTTTCTCATGAAAAAAATCATTACTTTCAATGCAAAATGTCCCACCCCATTAATAAAGTAGTTGCTAAGCATTATTTTAGCAAAAGAAAAATCTGTTTTGGGGAGGATTCTAATTTTTGTTGACAAAAACGGACGACATCATAGTTTTATGATTTCCTTAATAAACCCACCCATCTCACACTTGCTCCTGTTTTGACTGACATTATTTCAGTCATGTCTACCTGCAAATGCCCTTTTCTGCGAGAGAGGAAACTGGAGGATGAGATGTACTTGCCCAGTCCCTCGAGCCTCATGCTGTTGCTTGTTGCTTTGGCTAAGCAGAGGTGCTATGGAAAGGGAAAGACTGTATAGTTTGTTTTTCCACCTGAAAGACAGGACTTTCTTATTGTTTCTTAGTTTGAGGAGCTGTGCATGGTACTCTCTTTTTTCTCATGCAGTCAGGACACTGCATCCTATTTTGATCTGCTGAAACCATCACCTTTTCCTAGAGTGCTGGGATTAAAGTAGCTTAATGAGTTCACCTATGTCAGCCAAACTTCTTTCCGTGACATTTAAACTAATGTAATTGATCTCACAGGTGCTGTGGACTAATGCATAGGATCAAATCCTGTTGCTCACCTTATGCCTGGTAATAGGCACTAAGTTGCTGCCATTAGATTCTGTACCTGAGTCCCCAAGCCCCACAAAAGCAGCCCCAGCTGCCATGCTGAAGCAGTGTGTTGCCCATCTTATCCAATATTATCCTGCCAAAAGTGGGCAAAAAACCTAGCAACACCCAAACACTCACAATTCTTATGTACGACACAGGCTGCAACTCCTGCAGATCTCTACTTCCTCCACTAAAATTTAAATCCTGAAAATTATGATTATCTACTTTTCAGTCTTCCTCTCCCATTTTACAGGATCAAATTTTCTCAGTCCAGATGTCTTTTTCCACCCTGGAAATATCTCCCTCATTAATACCTCTAACCAAAGGAAGATATTTATGTGACACCCCTGAGAAATGCAGGCCATATGTCCTTGGCCGCCAACTAAGCCACTGTTTGGGCACTTCTGTCTTTCCATAGTCTTCCCAAGGGTTTACAGATTTTAGGCTTAGCCCCAAATTTATAAAGAGTGAACCGTCAACAGGTGTGAATGGAAACTCTGCCAACCAAGGTAACACTGAAATCCTGATGTTCTCCTATCTTTCTTGGGAGAATATATTTATTGACCCCTTTGATTCAGCTGACGTTGCCAGTCTATTATTTTGGTGACCTACGTCCAAAATGATGTCCTGATAGCACAGATCCCATCAGTGGTTGCACTCCTTGTAGCAGATCAAATCCTGAATAACAACCAGCTTCCCACATTTGTAACTATCTGCTTGGGCCTAAATTTTTCACATGTGGTGCAAATCCCATACAGCTAGAAAAGTATAGGCATCATTCCCACAAATACCCAATGACAATGTTCATTTTGTCCCAGCTTTGAGGATGAAAGACTTTTCTGCAGAGGAGTAGTGCAACAGCAGCATATATCTTAACCTAGGAGGATTTAGAGAGTGTGAGAAATATAAGATTCATTCTCTGAAAATACTCAGAAATATACTTCTGGGAGAGTACAGGGAAACATATTTTCATGTAATGTTCACGAGTATTTGCTGAAATTGGATTTTGAATTGACTGTGACAAAGTCAGACAACACACCTAGCTCTTGTGCTAATCCCCTCCACTCAAACAACAAAAATGTAGCATTCGACCTGTGTTGGTCCATGCAGTTTGAAATGAAAATCTACTTAAATGATTGCAAAGGAATTGCAAATGATTGCAAAGAAAAATACTCTTGGGCTAGATGGGGGGAGATTCTTTTTCAATAAACTATTCTTATGATAAATGATTCGTTAAAAATTAGTCTACATCATCTAATCACAAAGTGTTTCTTTTTTTAGGGGGTGAAGAAAAGAAGGGGAATAATTCTTATTATGATTATGGCAAGAAGACTTTGAATTATAATAAACTGAAAAACTTTACATTTTTCTGTATGGTAAAAATTAGTCTCACCTTTTCCCCTTGCTCTTTCATAATTTAAAACTCACTTGCTTTTAAAAGTTCAAACCTGTCATGTAGTTAATCCTCTCTGAGAGCTAGTGTAGGTGACATGTTTGAAAATAATTGGGTTTAGGAATAAGAATGTTATCAGTGCTAAAATTCCCTGTCTTCTTTCAGTGTTATCCAATTCCTGCAAGTGAATTTAGTAAAACACACCTCAAAACAGTCCAGTTATTATTTGGCTAGAAAATAAACTCTTTTATTTAATTGATAGCTTTTATTACCTACTACTATGCAAACTTTCTATTATCTTAGTGGCACAGCACTCATAAAAATCTGTTTCAATTGATCATTCTTTGGACAATTGACCAGGTGGCTGAGCACCTCTCTATGCCAAAAGAATGATGGGACTGTGAGCAAGCACTCAAAAGTTAGAAAAGTCATGGAAAAGTTAGAAACTGTATTATATGTTGAAATACAGGCTTCAGATACGTGGTGACACCCTATATTTTCAAAAAGAAGCGTTGTCCAAATACACCATTATTCAATACTTCTTTGAGGGAAAATAAAATATGCAGCACACCTGACAGAACATTTTCTCCTGGGTGTTTCTACACTCTCACCTTAATACCTGAGTGGAGCTAAAGCAATGATACATTTATTTCCACAGCACTGCTAGGGAAAGGTGTTAGAAGAAGTAAAGCCTTGCTTGTGAATTAAGTGATTTGGAACACCCAAGATGAGATATCTACAGCTTCAGTATCATACATTGTGTCCAAACTACAGTTCTCAATTCAGAAATGTGGCCCTGGAAGGGACCTTCCCTTCTGGCTCATGCAGTCCAAGGTCCTGCACTTGCAGGCAAAGGCTTTGTAGGCTCCTTTTCATCAATTCCTAGGCTTCCCCTTCAAGTTAATTGGTTTATTTTGTCTTCAGGGCACCACATGGAAACCTATGTGAGCACCTCATCACTTTAATAGTAGAAAGAGCTTCTCTTTTCCAGCCTAGAGTGACTCCCAGACATTTTGAAACCATTTGCTATCATGCTAAACTGACTTTTTAAAGAAACTCTTAAGGGCAGTTGAACCCTTTGGGCTATTTCCACATAGCAATTGCAGCTTTTTCATCGGTAGGCTAAACAAGACAAATTCAGTCTCCTCTAAGAAGACAGCCAGTCCACTCCTTCTGTTCTCACGGTGTCCCTGCCCTGCTGCTGTTCCAGTTGAAGTGCACTGATCCTAAAATGGAGAAACCAGGTCTGGATCTGTGAGCCCATCATATGATCATCTTTCAAAAAATGTATTATGCTCAGGCTAGGCTATAAAGAAGTGAATACAGGAGTTGAGCATGAAAAGGATCAGGTGGCCTTGAGGTGGCAGGACCAATTTCACAGGTAACACTAGCAGTTTCAGACCAAGGATGGAGCCTGAGTCTCTGCTTGTGCTGAGGCTGGGCCACTGACAGGAGTTTCATAGAGCCATCTAGTAGGAACCAACTCTGACCCCAGATGAGGGGAAGGGATGAGATTTCCACTTTCTCTTTATGCTCTTTGTTCTTCTAAATAAAGTCAATGGGTCTGTGGACCTAGGGTGTGGGAGCTGCTGCATTTTTGGGCCTTTTTCTGTTGCCTGCATAGGTTTCCTGACAGAGGAGATGTGCAGGATGACATACTATATGGAGTAGGTCATGAAAAATATCAGCTGGAGAGAAAAAAATATTTTTAGATGTTAGAGCTGTCCTGTCCTTTTAGAATCATCCATACCTTGAGTCAGATCTCCAAGTAAGTAAATATTTCACTCTAGCTGCGTTTCCTTCCCTTTATATACTGCTTTTGTAATGTCAAAATAACAGTCAAGCTTTGGGAATGTTGAGAAAGCATGGTAGCAGAGACACAGATGCATCTGCAGACACTGTCTCTGTGAGGCCCCAGCAGCTTTCACAGCTCAGACAATTATCACAAGTTTGGCTGTTGCCAAAGCTTCTCTGTTCATCTTTTTCAGTATTTCAGATGAGAAATGCATCCAAGCAGATGTAATATCCTCCAAGATATAGGTATGCAACACTCAAAGATCAGTGACTTGCAGGTAACCAGGAATGCAAGCCTTTCCAGAGATACTACTGTGCAGAACCGCACATAAACTCAGTTGAAATGTCTGAGATATAAAAGTTTCCAGGAGAGAGTCCCAGGCATTGACACAACTGCTACAGCTAAATCCCTTCTCTGAACATCTATTCATAAAAGCAGGTCCCCAGCTGCATGAATTCTTGCCCCAGGAAGTGAAAGATGCATTGCAGAGGTTTTGATCTGGATAGGCTGTTGTTCACTCCCTCAGCATCGTTCAGCACTGCTAAAAATGCCCTACTTCGTCCTGGAGGTAGTGGAATGAAGAAAACCTGTGTCTATCATTGCCACATTAGCTGCTCATGAGTTTGAAGCATATATAGAGGCTCTTCTGAGTGTACATGTATGGGTATAAATATATATATGTAGGTATATACACATAGACATATGTCATATGCATTATAGACATGAGACAACTTTGCTATAAAAATTATATGCAACAATTAACAAGGTAACTACACGGAGCTACAGGACTCTATATCAGGCTGAGTAATGCCAAATAAATGTCAGTAATGCCAGCACTGACATTTTGGTGAAAATAAACGTTTCTCAGTCACTGAACTGGACTTTTAAGTCTCTGACTATCCATAGAGATGCCCATCTAGGTACGCACAAACTAAGTAGGACAACAAACTACTTCCAAACCTAAAAGCTCCAACATGGGAAGTATGCCATGTTGAGAAATGCCTAATCAAGATACTTGCTGCTGTTTGATTATGTGGAAAGTGTATGTTTTGCGGTCAGTGACAACACAATACAATGTAGTAGAAAGTGTACTACATACATTCTGTATGTAAGTATCAGATGTATGTGTCCTGCAAGATATGACTCAGAGTGTTTGGGTTCCAGCTGCTGGACAGTTAGACCTCACTGGTAATTTTTTACTAGCAGTATAGTATGGTTCAACAGTTTTCATGTTTGCTACACTGTGTCTGTAAAAGAGATTTTACTAGCATCCCTGAGGGTGAGACAGACAGGTCAGAAAGAGAGGTAGATCTTGAAGGAAGAGCCAGTCATAACCTTGAATATGTTTCTCTCTTCTTTTCCTGCAGATGTGAGCCAGCCTCCTGGGCAACATCAGCATCCTTGAAAATGTTCTGGAGTTATGTGGCACTCCCTCCCTCCCCTCTGGTGCATGGGGTAGATGCAGAACAGCACTCTGCTTGGGAACACAAGACACCCACAGCAAGTGTAGCTGAGGATTAAGACAAGTGAAGGTGTGGGAATTGTGAGTATCTTCCCCACAGGACTTCAAATCTACCTTTCCAATCTGTGATTCTGCTTCATTTTGTTAGGGAGTCTTGTAGCAAAGTGTGCCGTGCGTGGCAGTTGAATAAATAGCACAGATTTAGTTGCTTACAAACATTGCAGTTTCACCACTCTGGCGCACATTTCAAAGAAATGCAGCTGCCCTAAGAGTGACTTATGGCCTGGTAGCTGTCTCATGCAACAACTCAAAGCCCTAGCATGATGCTGCCTGCTCCTGTCTGTACCGCCAGACATGAGGAGATCCAAGCATTCTCTGGGGCAAGCCTTTCACAGAGAAAATGCACAACCCCTTGCCTTTGCCCAACTTTGTTCTGAATCTCCTGAAAGATAAGGTCTGATTTCACCTGCTGTTCTTCTTGTGAGGTTTTTATCCCTGTTACTCACTGAGTTTCCACACAGGCTAGCAAAAGGAACAAGCACTGGTCATCTTCTCCTGGAATTAATGCAAGACATACAGCGCCTCAAAATCCATTGGGACAGACTTTGTGCCTCAGACAATAGGACTCCTATCAAGACACCTCAGGGCAGCCTCTCAGACCATTTCCACCTCCTCAAGATATTTCTCCTCTCTGCCAGAGCAGCCACAATATTTGTAGTTGGTGAAAGACGGGGCAAAGGGTTGCTGATACCTGCAGATGGCTATGTGAGTTATGGCACAGAGCAAACTAATCAGAGAGATACACAGCAGATTTTATTTTCCCATCTGTGAGACACACACTGGGCTCCATATTTCTGTAAAAGAAAACATTAAGACCATCCGCTATCTCTGGAAATTTGCTGAATGACAGCATGGGGAAAAGGGGGTTTCTCTTTGACAGAGCTGTCTACTAAAGAAGAACTAGCTCCAGTCAATGTTACTTGCGCTAAACAAGAGTAGAGGAGTTGACTATGTATGTGTTTGCATCCCCACGGTGAGGTGTAGCTCCTGGGCCCTGATGCAAGGAAGGAAACGCGTTCCCCTACCCAGCTGTTCCCCTACACCTCCCACCTTCAGCCCAGCACCTGAGCCTCCCACGTCCCTAGGCCACTGCGCAGACGAATACCTCACACCTGAGAGACACACTGCTGCTGGGCACACATTACAGTAATGTGGGAAAATCGAGCATTTCACAAAGTAACTGTGGCGCTTGGGCTTTTTCCCATCCAACCATGTTGCAGGTACCACTGTGATGTGCAAGAGCTGCTCTGTGGGGGCCTAAATTTTCAGAAAATGCAGAGCAGAGGGTGCCAAGGCCTTGTTGTCCCAAAGCAGATAAACTCACCTCCCACATACGAGTCCTCTGGGGGGGGGGGAAGTAAGTTACCTCCGATCCTCAAATAGTCTGTTCTGTGGAAACCCTGGTAACTTCAGGCATTTCATGAGAAGTAGCACCCACACGCATAAGCACACACATACACACCAGCCACTCTGTGTGGGCGTATGTGTACACGTGCACACGCACACACAGCCACTGCGCACATCTATATGTTCATATGCTATAGATAGGTACGACATCCACTCGCAGCCTCGTAGCTGAATGAGCGAGTTCTAACACGCAGAGACGTAGGTGTGGGTAGTGCGCGTGTCTGCCGCCCACGGGCGTTTGTAACTGCGTGCCTCTCCTCGCACGCATGCACAGGGCTGTCTCTGCACAGAGAGGCGAGAAGTCGGCCTCAGCAGCCTTCTGCTCGTCCTGCAGGAAGAGCTGATGTGTGTAATAGCTCCAGCCGGAGCAGGAGCGGGCAGCTTGTCCCAGCAGTACCCTGTGGTTTCCTAGGTAACTGAACTTGAAATAAGGTGATGTCTGGAACTGGGTTTTATCAAATCAATTTGCTGAAGGTGCCTACATGGGAAAAAGATAACCCCATGTAGGATCCTACTCACTGTAAGAGCCAACAATGTACCCCTTATTTATTTTGGAAATCAAAGAGTTTGTTGTCTTTTAATGATCAGGAGTGACATTTTCCCATTGAAGCCATCTGTGCGGGCAGGGACTCATAGAAAATATGACTGTGCACGTTATGCATTATTTACACAAGGCCACTGCTATGTGCTTTGCAGACAAATGAAGAGAAGACAGACCCCAGCCCTGAGTAGGCTCATGATGAGCACATGTCCCACCTTGTCCGTTTCTGCTACCTCAGTTTACCCTCGTGAGCATCCTGAGCACAGCAGCCAGACTGACACAGGTTAAGTTTTTTCCTCTGTCATAGACTTCTTACACAATGGTGGGCCACATGGTTGGGGCAAGGTCTACAGAAATATTTGTGTGCTTACCTGGAGTATGTGGATGAATCTGATATCAGTGGGAGGGAGAGCAACATCTGAAGGAAAATGAGACTTAGCTTCTCTGGGTATACCTTTGCCCAAGAAACCTAAATGAGATGAGGTCATGTGCCTAAGATCTAGAGCATTTGCCTCTACTAGAATTATGTCCATCATGCTCTTGGCTTGTGCCAGGTTGCTTGATTAGCAATTGCTAAGCACTGTCTGAGCATGGCATGGTACAGGTAATCCAGGCAGTGATATGCTTTGTTGTGTCCTCCAACAGAATTCCTCCTCATGCAACTCCCTTGAGCTCACACTAGTCCTCAAATCACTCTGAACTCAGCATCACCCTGTTATAAAACCTTCACTAGTAGGAGCTGCTTTTTGATACTTTTTTTTTTCTAGACAAAAACCACTGCACTTGGTCGTAGCAGGGTCATGGGAGCAATCATCATGGCTATCCTTATTGCAACCTGAGAGGGACTGAGTTGAGTCAGACAAAATAATCCAGCTAAACGTGGCTTACATGCAAATGTCTAGCCAGACCCACCTATTAATGAGGAGCCTGATGCTGAAATGTTCCAGCTCTGTGAGAGAGGGACTGCCACCATGTTCCTTAGCAAATCTGGCACAAGACCAGAAATCCTGCTCTTCCAGGTTCAAGTACCCCTTTTTGCAGCCTTTGTGAGGAACAGGAGTCCTCTACATCTTGCAAATAGGTAGAGAGAATAATGGATACATCCCGTCTCCTCAACTGGTAATCTTCTGTAGCAACTGCATCACAGACAAAACAGCAGTAGCCTGGAACCACATCTGTCCAGCAACCCACTGTGTCACCAAACACCTCCCACTCATGCTCAGCATGTACAGGGGGTAAATGGGGCATCTTTCCTTGGATGGACAATGGGGAGACTTTACCCTTCCCCTTCTCTCCTATTTTTATTTTCCCCCAAAATTAACTTTGAGAGAATTGATGTATCCCACTGGCTACGGGACCTCACTAATACATCTTTGTGCATGTGAATGTCTCAACATCCTTTGTTGCAACACGTTGGACTTTGGGCTTTTACTAGTGCATGATGTTTAATGGTATCCAAACGAGATATACTTTATCCTTCAGGCAATAACCTACCAGCATGGGTAGCCAGAGCAGCCCAACACTCTTCAGTGGGTTCAGGCCCTTCACAGAGCAACCTGTGTTCTTCTAAAAGCATCCTCTGCTTGCTAGGTGATAGCAGCTGTAGACAGTGTCCCCTGTCTGTATATCACAGATTGCCAACAGCAAGAGCACAGTAACTTGTTTCAGGAATGACAGCCTGACTCCATTCCAACCTCATTCTAAGACTTTCAAGTGACACTGGGGCATGAGGAAGAAAACCCAGACCCTTGCAGATGGTATACTCAGTTTTTCCAACAGCCTCTGATCTCCTCACCCTACTTCAACCTACCTGCTGGCTCCACACTGCTTGTACCTGACCAGAAGGAGTAAGAGATCCCTAGTCCACAGTGATGGCATCTCTCCCCTCTGCTGGGATGGGATTGATCTGATGCAGCCAGTTGTGCCTCTGCTGGCTCCAACCTGAAGGAAGTGGCTGTTCCCTCTCCCCTGGGCCTGGGGAGGTAGCAAAGGCAGATGCAGTGCCCACTTGATCAGAAACTGCTAACCTGGGGGTGAAGACTGAAGACCCCAGTTTTAGAGCCTGAGTATGTCATGGTGCATCATATCTGAGGTAGGGGAGAGGGGACTGGGTTACGTGGCAAGAGGCATGTGGCCTGTCCTGTGGGACATAGTTCATGCCACGGCCTGTTCCTACTAAATTATGGTCCTATTCAGGGGTGACCCTGTTAGCCATCACAGCCCACACAGCACCAGACAGGTCTGGGAATGTTTGTAACTATTATTAACACAGATGTGATGTCTGTGCTTGGCTGCTGCACTCACCTTACCTCACTGGGGTGTTGCAAGGACACACACCTTAAAAGACTCAGTCAAATGGGGCATCAGTAATGGAGATCATAAGAGCACTGGTTATAACAGCAGAAGATGATGACACATCAGTTCCAATCTTTCCATCATGTTTTGTTTAGCCTCGTGTTTCTAATAACAGACCTGTGTCTAGGACAAAGGCCCCCAAGGAAGCTGGTACAGCAGCACCAGGAATGCGTTGTGCTGTCACTGCTGCTGCACTCAAAGGGACACCTGCAGGCTTTTGGTAAGCTGAACATCCCACTTTGGTCTCAGCACTTTAGCCACCTTTTTTTCTTAGAGTGCCTGGCAGTGGTCTGGGGCCCAGAGCAGTGCTGCAGTTTGAGAACTGCTGTACAGAGGAACCTCCAGAGTATCCTAAAGCATGGCTTACTCTGCATCCCACACACCATGTGCTCTACAACTGCCAGATGAAGTAGTTCCTACATGATGGCTGGCAAATTACTGGTATGGTCTGATAGAGGGTTCTTGGGTCCTCTGGGGGCCTTGCCCATGGTGCCAACAGGTTCTGTGTCTCTACAGCCCTTGAGTCCAGTATTAAGGACAAATGGCTCCTATGAGGGCTTTCCTTAGCTTGCAACATCCTCCAAAGCCACTCAACACCCCAGGGTATAAGTCACACATTCACAGAAGTCTTTAAAAGATGGGACGCTAATCGAGTTTACCCTGTGGTGGAGCAGGCTAGAGCAGCTCAGCAATCTGCAGTGCCCATTAACAGAGATGCTATGTGATTTCCAAGGGCGCATCCATGTTCCAAAAGCTTCTTCCAAACTAAATTAGCTCTGGGATAGATCATTGCAAAACTGCAGCAATTAGCAGATGGCTCAGGATCAAGTCTGGGACCTGATGTGACCGCAGTCAAATGTGGGGACTACTTCAGCTTCCAGTTTGGTACCATGTCATCTAAATGTGAGTAGGGTTTTGGTTTTGCTTTTAACTGATGTCTAAACCAAAAAAGGAGGGATCTATTTTTATTTAGCAAGATATGCAGAAATCTTATCAGCAAAAATATTGCCTGCAGTGTAGAGATGTTACATTTCATTTCAGGCAAATGGTGCTAGGGCTGCCTGGGATGTGACAAAACATCTGACTGATTGTTCTCCAAGTGCTGCTCTGTAGCCCTTGGAAAATCAACACATTAAGTTTTCACTATAGGCAAGCAATTAGGCACAGAACCATTCAAATGAAATCAAAATCAAATCTGGAGAGAAAACTGCAGAACATTTGCTTGTCATTTTACGTCAGGAAGTTTCATTACCGCTGTGCTCAGCACCAGCATGACCAGCCTTAGGACAGTGCACCTGGAGATGGGGTCCACAGGGCAAGGCTGAAATCCTAGACAGGGCTCAGTGATGAGCCTGAAAAAAATATTCACAGGTTGCTGAGCATTTTTTAGGGTGAGATGTTCTGTGCATCCCCCTAACTCGCCTCAGGCATACATTATAGGGTCCTCAGCCCCTTTACCCTGGGCCTGGGGAGACAGATGAACGGGTTTTCTGCCCAGTCAGTTCACCTGAGCTTTTCTGGTGCAGGAGCAGAGCACAGAGAGTGATGGCAGGGGCAGGCTGTGTGCACCTCTGTGTGAAATCAGGTCACAGCCCAGGCACTCTCCCAGAATCAAGAGTTAGAGAGTGCTCCTGGGTCTCCCGGTTCACCCATGGCTTTCGGGCTCAATGGAGCTAGTTAGCTTAATAAATGAAAAATCTATGCAGTGCCTTTAGTGATGCTCATAGTCCCATGCCCAGGGAACAGAGTTAGGATAACAGTGTGTCCCTCTAGCTAGCATACCAACATGAAATAATTCAGACTGTCAGGAGCCAAACCAAGACAAACAAAATGAGAAATGTGTATTTAATAGAGAAGGAGCAACTCACCGAGGGCAGCAGTGGATTCTCCCATTACAGTCTCCCTCTCAGAACAAGTCGGGCAGTTTCTCTTGAAATATGGGCTCTAGCTTGATCACAGCTCTTGCTGTGAAGTAGGAATTAGTTCAGCAAAGTCCTGAGGTCTGAGCTACGGGAGAAGTCTGACTGAATTGCCATAACGGACTCTTCTGGCCTTAAAAGTGGGTGGATCACTACCTTGTCCTTTCCTTTTCATCCAGCCTCGTATTTCACTTTTGTTCCTTTTCAAGTCATTTTATGGCACTCCTGAAATATCTCAGTACCTCACAAGCTATGAATCACTCCTGATTCAGACTGCCTTAACGGAGTCTGCCATCCCTTTCTCTCACGTGCACACCCAAAGCCCTGAACAAGCAAACCCCAACTTGCACCAAAACTCTGAGTTGGAGATGAGGAGAAAACCTCAGCCTCTGCCATCTGCTCCTCCTACCTGCTCTGCACCAGCACCCTACCACTGTGCCTCCAAAAGAGCAACCTAACTCCGTGTTTTCACTTCTAAGAAGATATTGCAAAGCAAATTGAACATGTTTGTTTATGTTTTTATTTGGGTAGTGTCTCTACATGCTTCTCTTCACAACGTATTTGGCTGACCAGAGTTAGTCTTGATGCTCATTTGCCTCATACAGGAATCAGAGATAAGGCACCTCTGCACTTTCTTTGCTTATCTCATTCCTGGATGTGAACAAAGGTTTAAAGGAAGAAGAGGGTGAAACAAGGGCAGTTGTGTGAAATGTGTAATTTCTCCTACCAGCTCAAGGGAAGCTACTGCAAAGTAAGGTGAGATACCAGCTGTGTGGAGCCATCTTCCAGTAGACTGGAGATGAAACCATGCCATATTCACAGTCTGAGAAGCCCATCAGGTTCTAAGAGGGGACTCCTGTCTTGCAAGGGTGGAAGGAGGCAAGCAACAGGCATGAAGGTGTAGACTGAAGCCAGCTGGACTTCCACTCTGTAAAGATGTGTTTGCCTTTATCACATTCAGCTGCACCCCTGTGTTCTGGGTTTGTTTATATCCAACTTATCAGCTGCAGTGGTGCTCCTAGAGAGATGTTTTCTATTTATAGCCACCAGTAGCACATCCCTCACTTTCAGGGCTGCAGGACAAGCTGCACCCTCCAGCTTCTTCTACTGCTGATAATTGCTTCTCATCTGGGCCAGAGACACAGGCACTCCTGCTTCCACACGAGGAAAAAAGGAAGCGATTTTGTTCCCAACCCCCAGCATCTATCCTTCTCTGCAAAAGGATAAGCCATAAAAAATAGCTATTTCTTTTTTCCTCCTTCTTAAACTCCTGTGATTATACTTAATCTAGTAAATAAACAACTATGGTTGATATGCTGGAATGCACTTAATAGCTAATCAAGATGCTTAAAGCACATGGGAATATTTCCTGTCTGAATAAAAAAAAAATTCTCCTGTAGAGCAAGGAGTCTCAGCCTGAGATTCAGACACCTGAGTGATGCCAGGGTGGGCTCAGGTAGTTCCCACCTCAGGCTGTACCTTTGCACTAAAATGTAAATGTTTTTCTACTCTTTTACCCCTTACCCCTTTCCTGAACAGTCACTGTGAGTATTCACTTAGTCAGGTCCCACTTTTAGCTCCTTCTGAGGGATCTTATTAAGGATCAAAGATAAAAAGTCCGGAGATAATCTTGCTGGATCATCTATTCAGTTTACTGCATTGTCACAAAAACTGTCCCAGTGCTTCACTGTCACCAACACTGGAAAGCTTTTTTTTGCCCTTTATTTTTTCCACTCGGTCTAATATTAATCTCCCTTGCTGCAATTTATGGCTATGACTTCTTGTCCTATCGACTACAGAGCTGACAGACAGATTATATGACTAAGAACTGATAAGTACAGGCTAGAGAAGTGGACAGTGAGATGGGCTGAAAACTGGCTGAACTGCCAAGCTCAAAGGATTGCAATCAATGGCATGAAGTGCAGCTGGAGGCCAGTCACCACTGGTCAGCCCCAGGGTCTGGTGCAAGGGCTTGGACTGCTGAACAACCTCATTAATCACCTCACTGCTAGGACAGAGTGTACCTTGAATGAGTCTGCAGATGACATAAAGCTATAAGAAGACAAACCAGAGGGCCATGCTGCTATCCAGAGGGACTTTGACAGGCTGGAGAAATGGGCTGATAGTGTTGTCTTCACATGAAGTTCAACAAATGGAAGAATAAAATCCTGCCCCTGACAACTAATAACCCCATGACCCAGTAGAAACTGGGAGCCAACTGGATGGAAAGCAGCTTTAAAGGACCTAGGGATCCTGGTGGACATCAAGTTGACCTTGAGCCAGCAATATGACTTTGCAGAAAGGAAAGCTAAAAGTCCTAGGGTCTGCATTAAGAAAAATATTGTTAGCAGGTTGAGGGATGTGATTCTTCACCTCTGCTCAGCCCTGGTGAGACATACCTGGAGCTCCATCCAGGTCCAGGCTTCCCATTAAAAGAGAGATGTGGATGTCCTGGAGCAAGTCCAGAGATTGTCTGTAAAGATGATTATGGGCTGGGAAAATCTGACATATGAGACAGGCTGAGAAAGATGGGCCCATTCAACCTGGAGAAGGAAAAGCTCAGAGGCATCTTTATGTGTATAAATACATGATGGGAAGGAGTAATGAAGAAAGAACCAGACTTTTCTCAGTTATTCCCAGTGTCAGGACAAAAAGAAATGGGAACAAACTGAAATACAAGAAATGCTGTTTAAATATAAGAACAAAACCTTTCTGAGGTGATTGAACTACTGGCATAGGTTTCCCAAAGAGGGCTGTGGTGTCTCCATCCTTGGAGGTATCTAAAACCTAACAGGGCATGACCCTGTACTCATAACAGAGGCTTGAATTAGGTGATCTCTCAAGGTCCCTGCCAGTCTCAGCAATCCTGTGGATCTGTGACTGTATTTCCTTCCCCTCACAGTAGTCTTTTACATTCCTTAATGTAATTATCATATAACTCCCTCAATTCCAGTTAGCTCAATCTTTCTTCAGAAGACATATCTCATTGCAGGCTCCTGGACCTTCTTCTGTCAGTCTAGGCTCTTCTCTGAGTGTGGTGTCCAGCATTCTATCTGGACCTGAATGACAACCATAAGTTTCAGAGTTAGCAGGCCACAGAAAGAATCAGGTGAGCAGATAGAAAAGAGGGAGAAGGCAAGGCCAACAAGCAGGTAACAGCTGCTATTTACCCACTGAGTGCCAGCAGAGAGTTAAAACATTTATTTTCTAGGTAACAGAGCTGAGGTATCTTCAGAAATCTTCCAGCACTTTATATTATACCTGTTTGGAAAATAATGTGTTTGGTTTGGCTCCCCTCCCCTTAACTGTTCTTTTTTCTTTTTAAGAAGGGGTTGAGCATCAACCTTGGCTTTCTGTATCCATTTTGTGCCAAACAGTCCCTTGAAACCCCTATGGGAGCTGGCAGCCCTGCCACCTTGCCTGAGACCGAAGTCTCCTATGTGATGGGCAGAGGATGAGCTTTTTGGAGGGCAGATGATGCTGGTGAGCTCCCTTGGGCTGTGCATGCGAGATTGGCAGGGGGTGGACTCTTCCCTGCATTGCAGAAGCCAGGACAGGAGCCAAGAATCAGGAGCAAGAGCAGCCAAAACAATCAACTTCAATGTGCTGTACTCTAAAAAATATGAGCATGTGTCAAAGTAGGAAGGCTCACAACAAGGGGCTGTCTTGGGCAGGCTTGTTTATGGTTTCATTCCTCACCCCTGCCTCCTTCCTCGTCTCTCTTGCCAAATGCAGGTACGTAGCCCATTTCAGAACACAGCAGAAACTAAGAGAAGAAGAACTTCTTAAAGTCCTACGCATACAAATTCCTCCCTCATAATGAAGGCCACACTCCTAGTACCCTGTCAGCCTATTGTACGCTGACAATTTTCAGCCCCGCAGAGCAGGCACCAGATGGGTAAGGGAGGGAAGAAGTTGTGCTCTTCCTTGGCTAATAGCTTTATTCTGAAAACCTAAGGAGGTTGTTTTGAGTCGTTTGATGGTTTTTGCCTGCTGTAGTACCAAAGGAAGGCTGGTGAACAGCACAGCAAGTATCAGTCTGACAGACTTCAAAATGAAGTTATAAACTGGGAGGAAGCAAGAGAGGACGCTACCAGCAGAAGATGACTTTAAACAGTGACTCCCAAGCACACCAATGTACCTGTTAATAAACCTGTGCCATTTCAGTATAGTTGGAAGTCCTGCTGTCTTATGTAACCCAGAGGTTTTCAAAACTTCTAGCCTGCTTGGGCAATATCCCTTCAAATCAAAGAGGCCATTCCCAGAGCAAAGAGACAAAGTCAGATGTCTCATTCTTTAGAAACCATTTAGAAGTATGCTAAATTTAGCAGTATGCTAGCAGATTTAGAAAGCAGGGAAATCTTAACTGAAGTCCGATTCACGTGCTCTAATATTGCATGCATTTTTGTTTCATAGCTGTTTTTGGCTGCAATACTTCTCTGTGCCTTTATTTGGAATGTAAATACCTGATTTTGAGCAAGAAGATACCGGCTGATCTTTCCTTGGAAGGGCTCCTCGCTCTTCACCTGTGTGCCTGGTGGCAGTGACAGCACTTCATGGGTGCAGTGGGTTGGCAGTACTTATTGCTGGGGGTTGAGAGGTCTCTACCAGCACCTCAGAGGTTTGAACTACAGAGCAGATTGTCAGTCATGTCAACCCTTTTCTTGATGTGGTAACAGACTGATGGACATGTATTTCTGGGTCAAGCTTTAGTGGAACTTCATGGATGTTTGGGGACATTTATTTTCTGGTTCAAGCTTCCATCATGCTCCACAAAGCAGAAGATGATGGGGATCAACTTTCGTCTACTGGATGGATCCAGGGCCCTGTGTTACAAAGATTACCACACTGCTCCGCCTGGTGCAAAGGACAGGACCATATCCTTGGCTTCACCCCTGGATGAGGTGATCTCTGTAGAGGTGTAGGTGATGCCCTGAGTCTTCAGCTTCCCTGAGAGCACTGGTGATGCTGCAGCTATTTTTCTTTTTACTAAACTTTCCCAGCTTTATTGAGAGCTAAACTCTGAGAGATAGTGATAAATGTAATTGTGTCCTCCTCACTTACCTTCCATTTTTACAGACTGCAGGCTAGGTACTTCTGATTTAGGATATCTATTTCCAGAATAGCAGTTTCAATCTCTGATGTATTTAATGAGAAATTATAAATTAATAGTCCTTCTTCACAGAAGATCTATGCTAAATCCATGTGGGATCCTTAAGAACTGCATAGTGAAAATAATTGACTGGCTGCACAGCCGTAATAAACACAATTTAATCTAGGAATATCAGGGTGGTCTAAAATATGAAAAAAAAAAAGCATTAAAGTCATATGGTAGAAGGGTTTAATGTGTCCTCAGCAGACCTGGCTATGTGAAATTTGATTAAGGAGTTCTATTTGTGTCAATAAATTATCATCCAAGGTAAAATAAAAGTCATTCAATTTGTTAAAATTCAATTTTATTTAGGTGCACAATTAGTGGGTTTATCCTATTGCAAAATAATTCAGCCAAGCAATCAATTTTAGCACCAGCAGAGTACAACTGAGTCTATAAAGAGTCTTCCAATACTAACTGGATGCAACTATGGACAGGATGTTTTATAAAAAGTAGCATATTTCTCTTTCACATACACACACACACACAGACAAACATATCTCTGTAACCATCTCCTAAAAATCATTAGCTGAATGGTGCTGTAATACTACTAAAACTAATAACAGTATTTTCTTACAGAAATTGCTGAAGGCACCTTCAGGAATAAGACCAAGTAAAAAAATAAAAATAAAATACAGCATTCATAATCTTGTCTGTCTGCATCTCTCTCTTTTTTTCAAAGACTATGCCTTAGTCCTACATTTGTTCTGCACCATTTTCTACTAAAATATGGAGGAAATCAGATCAAGAAAATGGTACCAAGAACAAGTTTAAAGGACTCTTGCAAGTAAGATCTCTACCATCACATTGCTGCAGCAAGGATGAAAAACGTTTCCAACGCTGCCAACTATGCCAGGAAGCCTGTTGGTAAGAGAAGCCTGGCTGCAGAAGATGGGCAAGATGTGCTTGTGCATATATTGTCTAGAAGGCCTTGATAAACCCATCAAAAAGTGAATCTCAGCCTGGAAAGATAATTGCTGTCACTGGGAAATTGTCACATCGCCTAAACTGAGACACACAGTAGGTAATTATGGTAGTAGCTGCCTAATGTGTCTGCACTGGCAAATCAGGTCACTCCTTGTTTTGCCTGGCTCCACTGATTACACAACCCGTATGCACGGTAGCTCCCTTTGGGAGCAGACATCCAAGAGGGAACTCATGCACCTGGAGAAGGCAGACTCCCAGGGTCTGCAAAGAGAAGGCACTTGGTAAGCCAGAAATTTGGCTGCATCTGAAGGAGGTACTCCTTCAACTCTTTCTCAGCAAACTTTGATCTCTAAAGCTTTCTTCTTAGGGACAGGGAATGGAGCGACCTTGTTACAATGCGCCCCGGGAAGAAAAGCCATGTCACTAGTGTATGTATGCCATGCATATATATGTGAGTGTACACCTGTGTGAGTTTCACTGTTTCAGCTGCTACTCAAGGAGTCTGTGGTGCTTCCAGAGCCTGCTAGGCTTGAGTGGTCAGGAACTGGCCCCTCTGCACCTATTTGTTCCAGGATCTCTGCCTGATGCCATTCACAAAGACAGTACACCCAGCAACAGCTTCAAGAGGCCAGTTTGCTTCAGAATACATCAGCACCCACAGCTTTAGGAAGGAGAATGATGTTTGTCAGTGTCATATTCTCTTTTACTGTGGTTGTTAGCTCCTGGGGTACATGGATAGCTGGCGGTAGGATTTGGCTTTATGGTATAGATATATGCTAATGCTCAGTTTCCTTCTGCATTCTACAGAGTTCCCAGAGTTGGGTAGAAAGATGGTATCAGGCAACAACTCCTTCTATTAGTTTTTATTGTGCTCCTCTTGCCATAGTTAAGGATACAGTATTGACTGGAATTAGGGTGAGAAAAGTGACACTTTATAGATGCCAGTCTATTCTAGAGGGCACAAAATGCTAGGAAAAGGACTGGTGCTGCTGTGATCAAGGCCATAGGTTCTTTTTTTCCCCTAGGGAATGAACTCTAGGCTGTCAGCAGATACAGGGGATCGGTGGGGCTTGGCTGCTGTAGTTCACTTTAATGAGACATACATCCTTGTAGGGCTTTCAACAGTGTTCACACAGTCGATGTTACCAGAGAGAAAAAAAATTATGTGCTCCTATAGAGAGGGGGGTCACCTCGTGCCTGTGCATAACATTAGGGTTTGTGTTGGGATTATAGTTACAGCCTGGAGAATATAAAATGTCAGAAGCATAACTGCTTCTTGCAATATGCAAGGCCTGCAGACACTGTGCGAGGATTTGTGTTGAGAAGAGGAAATTCTTTTCAAGCTCTTTTGTAACACAGATTGGTTCCCTGACTTATAACCGTGATCAGGGTTTGGAGGATTTGGAAACCTTCATGAGCCCAGCATATTGCTCAATATTACAGCATTTATACAGCCACAAGAAAAACAAAGGTTGGCAGTGGTCCGTCCTCCTTTATGTGCTCTTTTAGTGCAGGGATTGGTCCTCTGATATCAGAGTTAGGGGTGGGGATAGGGTCTGCAAATGTCAGCCACAAGTACCCAAATTACCCCACTCTGTGCTGCCCAGAGGCAGAAACAACTGGTTATTACAACAGTCCATACTTTTCCAGCATAGGAAAGAGCATAAAGCCTAAAGCAACGATGGATAAGCCTGTTCCCCTTTGTACTGGATGAGCTGAAGAAAAGAAACACTCTGGTATTGGCATGACTGGGCAGAGGCCATCAGGTTTTGATCTCTTCTTCTGCAGGGAATGATCATTTGGAGTAACAATCATGGGACACAATTTATATTTAAGAGCCCTTTGTGTGTCATGTGGCCCAGAGTCACAGTAAAAGTAGTCACCAATGCTCTTTTACCATGGGAATTGCTGTCCAGGGTACAATTAAGGTAAAGATTTGAGCTGGGATTATCTTTTGTCTCTCCCCAGCCTGCTTCTGCTGCCTTCTACAGTGCCTGTGTGGCAGTTCATTCCTTCTGGAGTAAATCAATCATCTCTTCTCCCAGAGGAAATCTGAGCTCAAGTGATGGGGGAACAGTGCAGACAGACATTGTGGCCACAGATGCCATCATATTCAGCTTTTCTCCTCCAGGACAAGCCCCAACAATGTCCTAGCAAACCTTGCAGCCTTTCCCCTTGTCCCAGGGGGCAGATTGCATGTCTGTCATGCAGGCACCAACTGAGGTGTCTGTGACACAGCCACCCCTGGTACATAAAGCACTTTGGATTAAAACACCCCCCCCACATATAATAGTGATCTCCATGTCTCAGAGTCACAGTGGTGACACAGTGGATCAGAGAAGACTTTCGTCAAGGACTATCCTGGACGCTCTGCACCAGGGGTAAAGCCCTGATCACCACAGGCACAGGCCATGTTTCACCAAGCAGCAACACTTCTCTCCATTGCACTATTCAGTGGTAGCAGTGAGAAAAAAGTACAAGCTGCTTAGGGAAAAGAAATTCCAGAGGAGTTCCTTCCTGCACTGACCACTGAACTTAATTTTGGTGCTTTATCAGGTGTTATAGGTGCCTTTCTCCCTATAACAGTTCATTTGTTCACACAGTTCCCAATTTTATTTTCAGGTCCATGATTAGTTTTGTTGCAGGGTAACACAAAGCCATAGGACAGTCTATGTTACAGCAAGATAGCTTGATCCAGTAGAAAAGAGGTATAACCACCCCCCAAGAAAAAGAAGGAAAAGTGATTCAAAATGTGGCCTTATATTTAGAACCACTTGCAAGCTAAAACAACTAAAACCATTTCTGTGTCCTGAAAAAAAACCTCTTCATTTTTACTGTAACTTCTGCCCCAAGTCTTCTTCATGTTTATCGCACATGAAACAAATACCAACACTTCACAACTTCTCATCTGTAACACTGCACAGCTCAGAACTGCTAATATCAGACAATTGTATATTTTTGTTTAGATGAGTAGCACATTTTTAACTCATTAGGAACATTCACCCATGAACAAGATCATAAAGATGCGTTGGGGTGAAATTCCAGCCATGATCAGAACCTCAGAATGACTGACTGTGGCTGCTTCAGGATTTCACTTTATACCACAGACACAAAGCCAGGACACAATAAATCCCAAGTCCAACAGACACAAAGCAATTTAGGAACTGTTAAGACCAAGAACTGAGGTTACTTATCAAAGCTCATTAAGGAAGTTTGTAGCACAGCCTGAACATGGGCGATGCACCTCTGACAATTAGATTATGTGTTTCCAGTCCCCAAGCCATCTTTCCTACTGCTCATAGAGAGCTGAATTCATTCATATGGCAAAGAATGGAAGAGTTAAGATTTATTCTGGTTGCAAATGAGTTCAGTCACCTGTGGTGTGGGTGACACGGGTGAGGAGAAGCTGTCTTTGAATACTAAAATAGCTTTGTGCAGGTAAATATTCTTGATTATGAGCACTGGTTGAAAAAGAAGAAAGTAAAACCTTACTAGTTCATTCCTGCTTATGCCAGCTATCTTGCCATCCTACAACATAAATCAACACATTCAGGAAAATACATAACATTTACTAAGCTTTATGTTCAACCAACCTCTGTGTAATAGGTAGTTGCAGTCTTTTAGACCTTACACAGCTTATTTGGATACTGCTGGGCAGGAGTGGCCATTGCAACAATTCAGCAATGGGTGCAGCTGAAGCAAGGGCCTTTTATCTCTTCATCTCCATAGGCAAAGGTTGCTTGGGTATGCAGAGAAATTAGGTATCTCTCACATTTCAGTTACATTCAAAAAGGACATTGGCATGTAAGACCAGAACCAGTTTGAAGGAAGCTTTCTGGTCACAAATTCAAAGAGCATAGACATATATTTTTATTTCTCTTTTAAACGCTGATTACCAGGGAGAGGAAGTGTTTTAAATACCTTGGTTCTAGTGTTCTGAGGTTTTTAATGGGAAGTGAAAATGATGAAGGTCACATATTAATATTTCATTGACCACCAGTCAAAACATGTTGGATGACAAATGTTTCATGCCTTCCCAGCTGCGCAGAATTACCACTGCCCTCCATTAAGGACCTGATTCCCATTAGCTTCTTCAGTCTGATGGGGGGAAGGGGAACATGTTGTGTGTGCAGCACTGGAATAAGGAATGAGATTTTTGCAATCTTTCATTTAAAAAGGAAATCCTTGGGGGTCTGTGAATGGCAGGCTGAACTAGTGATCTCTCAGAGCTGTTCAGACCTAATGGCATGATGACACCAAAGCTAACCTTTCTTCACCAACCTCCTTTATGTCAAGGATTGACATTGTTGATTTCAGAAAGCAATGATTGCTTCTCCCTTGGCTTGCTCTGTTGAGGAAAAGGCTGGTTGGAAATCACTGTTTACTGCTTTGATTGAAGGCATCAGGACTCTGAATATTTCTTCTTTCTTTAAAGGCCTACATTAGGATGTTGCCTATCTGGAGCTCACTATGGAAAATATTCTAGTTGGGGTGGACTGCCTGCCAGGAAAGACTGATGGTTTGCTTCAGTAAAAGAAATTAAACTAAAATAAGATCTGACTCTGAAGCTCTTGCCACAGCCTGAGTTGAGATCTATTTGTGTTTCTAAAGGACTCCTAAAGAAACTTAATTTAATCCTAAAACCAAAAGAAAACATTTTCTCTTTGCACTTATTTTTTCTGATTCTGGCTGAGATCAGGACAAACTACATCCACAAAATGACAGTAGGAGATTTTTGTCTTAAAGGAAAGTTGGAAAAAAATAGAAGCTCTCTCCAAAACAATTGTGCTTCTGAGGCGGTTGGGCTAATTTTGCAGGCATGAGAGCTGCAACTAATCACACTAAAATCAGACTGCCTGATGTGAATCCATTGCTACTTCAGACACATGTTGAGTTCTTCAAAATCTAAGGGTAGGTACTTATCCAAGTAGACATGTTTTCAAGAAGAGTCAAGCACCCGTGTGAAAAACACATATTTCTGATCTGAGTTGCAGGAGTTTGCCCAGGGTTTGATCCACTCTTCCCTTTCCCAGCACTCTGTGGGAACCTTCCACTGTCCTTGCAGTCTTTGCTCATGTTCTTGCAACCCTTTGGTAAGCCTCCACCTCTGTCCAGGAGCTCATCAGTTTGCTGTGACTCCATTCCCTCTCTGTCCATCTTGCCCATACACACTACCAGACAGCTTTTCCTCCTATGAACATTCCTGGGCAGAGATCAGCATGGAAAAATTCTGCTTTTTGCAACGTTACCTTCTAGGGTTCATCCACACCATAAAGGGATGGATGATGGAAAGTGACAGATAGGAAGGTACCTTTACAGGGCTTCAGAGAAGACTTTGCCACGGTGAAAAGAGATGCTACAAAGAGCTACATTTTCATAAGGATGTCCCTCCCCCCCAAATTACAACGTACTGCGTTATAAATCTTCACAAGTGGGTAGTCCCCAGCACCTCTGCAGACTAAACAAACAGTGCTTGAAGTGAAGAGTGCCATCAGAGGATATTTTGCCTTAACTTTTTCCCATAGGCTTTCTACAAAATACACATAAGCAATAACACTTGTACAACAGCACATGAGAGTATTAGCGCAGGGTTTTGGGCAAGAAGTGGAAAACATGTCTCACTCACAAGAGCACCTAGATCAGAAAAATAAGTCAGAAAACTACATTTATTTGCCCCAGAAAGCAATAGCATAAGAACTGATTGTATTATTACTTTCAAAAATAGATTGATAATTGGGTAGAAGGGAGAAAAAGGGGACAGCTTGTCAAACTTTTTTAACACTAGAAAATGAGGGAGATATCAGGGGATTCATCCATCTGTTAGAGAAACAGAAATGATGAAAAAAAAATCTAAAAAAGCTTCGGGTTTATCGTTTTTCTAACCTCATTTCCAGTAGTCTTCCCATTACCTGCTCTGCTCAGAGAATCATTCTGCTGTTCCTTAAGATGTTTTTCTCCATGTTAGTTTGCATCATATATTTTTATTAAATCAATTACCATGTAATTTACATCATATTGCTTAATTAAGGGGAAATTGTTTTGCTGAGCAGCCTGTTGGAGGATGAATGGAATCAATCAACTTTAATATAAGACTAGCCTCTTCATAAAGCCATTAATTTCCAAGTTTAGTCCTTGGGAAACAATAAATGGAATGCTATTATACTGCCTAGAAAATATGACACTATAGTGCATCTTAAATGTTTATGACAAGTCCACTGCACTAAGCTGAAACATTTTTTTAAAATATAATTCAGGTAAAAAAAAGGGGGGGGGAGGCTATTTTAACAACATCTGGGATGCAAATAGATGTTCCAGGCCATCACTTCTGCTGGGAGCATCAGGATTTCAAACAGTTGTAAGAGTTAGAAGAGTGTATTGGTGAAATAAAAAGAGAGTTAACTCATTTCCCTCCACTAAGATGTCAACTCTGCCATAGTTTTACTGCAGTATAGCAGTCGGGCTGGGAAACCAGTAATTATACTTCTACCAGTCCTCAGCATTTTATGAGTACCAAGAATAATTTGTTTCTGTGGCATCATGCAATGCTAGGCACTTGTAGGTAAATGCATAGAGTGCTGCAGTCCTAATGTGCTTGTTATCTGCGCTCTGGGGTACCCCGAAGATAATTGCTTCCAGAAGAGGCATCATGCCTAATATTGCTAATTTACAAAGTGATGGAATAGTAACTCTCAACCTGTTCTGGACAGGGAGCTTCTAAAATCTTTGATTATTCTTCTCTCGCTTCCTCCAAAATTCCCATCCTCTCCCCTCTCCTCTTCTCTACTATGCGCCCTGTAACAAAAACCTTGACAAGACCATTCCTTCTTATCTTTAGAAACATGGGGGCAGAGGGGGTGGGGTGGGGTGGGAGTAGGGAAATGGGGTGGGGGAAAGGCTGTTCCTCTGGTATCTGCTTCCCACCTCCTGAAAGCTTATGACTTTAACTTTAGACGACCAGTTTGGCTCCACACCCCTGTGCATGGGTTTTCTTGCTGCTGTTGGAAATAAAGCTCATGGCAAATCATGATAAATAGCATACTACTATGGCTGTTCTCATGGTGAAGGAGAGTGAAACCATACATGGCACCCATGGTGCGAACAGTGTGGGTGGGCGTTCAGGCCCACGCAAGCAATAGCAACGACACTAGTGTTCAACCTGGGGCTGGAACACTGCCTCAGGAGCAGCCCTTCATATCAGTCTTCACACTGCAGTTTTGTCTTACTGGCTTCACTTACCTTGAAAAACCTTTCCCATAGGATGCTTTTCTTCTTTTCCTTCTTTCTTCTTTCCCACCCCTCTCACCTTCATTTGCTGGGGTAGTGAGAGTGTTTGCCTAATGTCATAGAGACCAAAAATTTTTTTTGTTGCTAATGACACACAGCAATTGGTCTTTGTTTTGAAGGCAATAAAAAGAGAAAGGTGAGCAAAACCTCAGTAGCCACTAATACCTCATAACCCTTTTTTTTTCACTTTGATAAATTAGCTTCAACTGGCACTTGACTAAAACAGCCTGCAATCTGATTTCATAGCTGCTGCCTGGCACTGACAGCAGAACAAAGCACAGGCTATACAGAAAACAGACACTCCTGAATTATGCTCAGCTGAATATTGGTAGAAATAGCACATCATAAGTAATGTGCAGTTTGCTTTTACTTCCAGGTTTTTTGATGAAGCTAACTCCCTGGTGCTTTATTGCTGAAAAGGAGACAGTCTTGATTTTGCATCACTTTTATTTCATTACTTCGGTTCTTTGTTTTTCCAAAGACAAAATAGAAGCACTCAAGAATTTCCCTTGCCTTAAGTAAGAATCTCAATTTTTAGTATCTTGATTGGCTTTGGACACAATTTTTAAAAGTTGATTAGTCATGAAGGTGAGGTTACATTTATCACAGTCCACTGCAGAGAGCATATATAATCCATGCCTACCTTCCTTGAAAAGGAACAGAAAGAAGTAAACTAGCTTCCTGGAGCATCTGCCTCTCTCCTTGCCTGCGACTCCACTCATTAGCACATGATGGGTGAGGAGGAACGCCAGGACCGACTGGAATGTCGGCCTGGGTAGCTGGTTTTCTGAGGAGGTCTGTGAATGCTGCTATGCACGCTTTGCTCGCTGGCCAGGAAGAGAGTGGTGATGATAGCATATCTAATGCCCAGCAAAGAGTCACATTTTTAAAAGCCTGGATTTTCCCCACCAGCTAGCTGGGAGGTGCTGGAGCCAACAATAATTCGATAGGATTAAGTCATGACCCAAAATAGGAGAAATTGTGTTTTATGCCACCAGAGAGCTGAGACACAGCCAATGAAAAGACCAGAATATAGGTTTTATAAAACAAAGAGAAGAAAGTAACTTTTCACATGAGATAGGGTTCACCCATGGATCGATCCCATTGCCATGGAGGCCAGCAGGGTAAGATGGTCAGGGGTCAGGGACGAGAAACTTAGATGAAATTGAGTTGATGAGTGGCTCCAGGCACAAGGAACAGGGAAGAAGACCATCATCTTCTGGTTGATGGAGTCAGCCTCGGACACTGCTGGATGAGGAGCTGTGTATGCACTATTTTGTGATCACGATTGCTTGTGTCTCTGTTGTGAGACAGACACACAGAATATGGAGAGTCAGATAGATGCTGCAAACCTTAGGTTAGCTCTGAATTTCTGGGTTTCCCAGCCTGGGTGGGGGGATTAGTTTGAACTAACCTGTGCCTGTAGATGACACTCTTCAAGCCAATGCTTCAGCTGGGAAGGGTATTCATTTCCCTGCCTGACCTGCCAGGTGTTGTCTGACAAGATATATACGGTGGTGAAATGTTATCTTTTAAACCCTTGTAATGATCCTGCAGTGAAGCCAGATTCCACATTTTTGATGAGTGTTCTCTGTCAGGTGATGTATGACTTCAGAGGGAAAGCAAAGGCTTTCCCCTCTGGGGAAATATTGGAGTGAGCTGTTGGAGCGTACCGTGATATACTGAACCCAGAGCCAGCTTGCTCTTATCTAACGCTGCGCTGAGTCAGGGTAGCTGCTCCCCCCTGCTCCCACAGCGAGTACATATATTTTTAACACCTCCTTTCTAACAGGTGTTGGTGCAGGGAAGAGGAGGAGAAAAGAAGGAAAAAACCCCCAATGCTGGGGGACTCTGGAATCACTTGTGTGGAAGGGCAAAACTGTCACTGTCAGGGGACTTGCAGGCAGCAAAGCAGCACGAGAAAGTATCTATCGAATGCCTGCAGTTGGAATGGACAAAGCTGAGGAGGTTTTGGTTTTCTTAAGGGTGAGAGAGGAGGAGATGAAGACAAGAAGTGCTCTTGCATTACTCAGGGAAAGAGGTAGCAGCAACTGGGTAATTTGGGACTTTCCCAACTTTCGGCTACAGGAACAGAAATTCCTTCCCTTTGTCATTACCATGCCAGTGATCTTCTAAAGGGTTTGAGTCACCTTCCTCACTTCCTTTAAACTTCACAGGATAGGCAAGGCATAAATTTGGACACCTGTCCCAAGTCTGAAAAGCTGTATGAGGAATATTTCGAAGGGTTAGATTGTGGGTCAGCTACAATAATTTCCTACTGCCATTAAGTGCTGGGAGGCTGTGCGTAGTGGGCTGGAAATTGTCTAGTTATTGTTCCTGTGAAACTGTTGCTCAAAACACAGCAGGCTTTGCAAAAGCTAAATCTGTTGCTAGAAACACAACACCTTGTTCTCACCTAGGTAATCTGATTCAGCTCCAAATTTACAGAGGTTGTGGTATGTAACAGCATAATCATACGGTAACTCAGGTAGAAACGGATCTCCAGTCATCATCTGACCCTACCCCTTGCTCGCAGCACATCCAGGTTTGACATCCTGAAGAGGTCAGGCTCCTTAGGGCTTCAGCAGGCTGAGTTTGGAATTTCTCTGAGGATGGAGATCTGCAGTGTCTCTGAGCACCTCTTCCAGTGTTTGACCAACCATGTTGTGAAGTTTTTTCCCTTAAGATCTATCTGGAGTTTCACAAGTCCCAGTTTGTGTCTTGTGGCCTCTTGTCCTGTCATTGTGCACTGCTGAGAAGAGCATGGCTCCATTTTCTCTATGCCTTCCCACCAGGTAGCTGCAAACAGCAATAAAGTTCCCTTTTTGCCTGTTGTTCTTAAGGCTTACATAAATCCCATCCCCTCAGAGATACAGCTGGAGGAGGGATGGGAAGGGTCTGCCAAAGGAAAGGCAGGAGCTGCCAATTAACTATATCATGGGCTGTATCATGGAGCATTCCTAGCATGTCAAGGGAGGTGATCCTTCCCCCTGCTCGGTGCTGGTGAGGCTACACCTGGAGTGCTATGTCCAATTGTGGGCTGCCCAGTACAAAAGAGACATGGAGCTCCTGGAGAGAGTCCACAAAAGGGCACAAAGAGGACTGGAGCATGTCTTGTATGAGGAGAGTCTGGGAAGACTGTTCAGCCTGGGGAAGGCTCAGGTGCATCTCATCAATGCGTACAAATACCCGAAGGGAGGATACAAAGAAGACAAAGCCAGGCTCTTTCCAGTGGTGCCCAGTGACAGGACTAGAGGCAGTGGGCACAAACTGAAACACAGCAGGTTCCCTCTGAACATCAGAAACACTTTTTCACTGTGAGGGTGACCAAGCCCTGGCACAGGCTGCCTAGAGAGGTGGTGGAGTCTCCAGCCTTGGAGATACCCAAAAGCCACCTGGACATGGTCCTGGGCAACCAGTTCTAGGTGGCCCTGCTTCAACAGAGGGTTGGACTCGATGATCTGCTGACATCCCTTCCCATCTCAACCACTGTGTGATCCGAGGAACTCTCCTCTGAGGCAAACTGAGGCTCTGGGTGGAGCAGAGTTTGCAGTCTATGTCAGGGAGGGGCTGCTCCATAGGGGACACAAGTGAAAGCCCAGAGCTATGCTTTTAGGGAGGATGGCAGAAGTATGAAAGCTGGAAGAAACACCCTCTGCTGAGGAATGTTCAGTCTGTGGGAGGGCTGGGGTGTTGGTTTTAGGGCTCAAACTAAGGTGAGGGCTCACGTAGAGGAAAATCAAAAGCCTACAGACCCACCAGACATATGTCACTGGGACCAAAAGAAGCTGCCCAAGGAAACTGTTAGCTGAAACTACCTCTGAGGAATGCTGAGTACCTGGACAGTGGGGACCCTGTCTTGCAGTCAAGTCTGTAGTTAGGGTTGAGAAGTCAATGTTTAGGGTTGAGAGAAAGGAGAAAGCTCATAGCTACATTTGGTTTGGGGCTGGGCAGGGCTTCCACAGATACTCAAGGGAGACAAAAATCATCACCCTTGAGGAGTTTTTAGCTGTTGAGAGGATGGTGTGCCTACTTTGAGGCCCAGAATAGGGTTAGCATTATGGTTGGTGTTGAGAGAAGGGAACGATTTGCTTTGAGTGAGGCTGGAAAATTAAGCCCCAAGTGAAACAGGGAGCTGATGCTGGATGCTTATTCTCATCAAATTTACATTGTCATTTACCACTGACATTTTTGCTGTATGCATGAGGCCTCAGTCTATGCCATTTTACTTGAGATTTCTCACTGAAAATCTAGAATAATCCTGCTTCTACTCCCTCTGCAAAACTCACCTTCTCAGCCACCTGCCACTGCAGGGAGGGTTGCATCCTGGTGACGCTGAGACCTCTCCATCTTCGGAGTCTCTGCATTAGGTTCCCAGCTGCCCTGTTTGACATATTGAATAAAAGGAAAACAACATAAAGGAATCAAAACACTTTAAAAACATCCCCTTAGGGCAGTGGTAGAGCATTTATGCAATAATGTCTTAAGTCAGAACAAAACATTAAAATAAATATTAGGGGTGGGAACTGGAGGCTCAAACCATATTTTCCTCCCGGTACATAGAGTGGCTGCTGCTGTCAGCAACTGTGTGCCTTGGGGGAACACAGGTCCCTGACACGCTGAAAGAGAGACACCTCAGCAACAGGGGACTGGAGCAGCAGTGCCCTGCAGGTGAAAGACAATTTAAAGAGGTTTCATAAAGTTACAGGCCAGCAGTTTATATCTGTATCCTTCTACTGAGCACCTGAATTTAAATGGGGTGCTGAAACCTGAAAGAACTTGCACACAAGAGTGGCTTTGTGCAGGAGAGCGGGCTCACCAAACGAAGCAGGGATGCCCTCAGGGGGGCCTGGGATAAGATGACCCTTGGAGCAAGGACATGGTGACACCAGACGTGAGTGGTTTGATGCTGTTCATTAGCACTCCAAACCCTCTCTGCCACTGAACAGTGCTGGCTGTGGCATGGGAGGTTGAAGGCCTGTGTGTTGTCTTGTCACTTGGATCATTCCAGTGATCAGGTTTCCAGCATGGCTGGAGAGAAGTTGGGAACTGCAGCACAGGTGCCAGCAGGAAGAAAGGTCCTGATCTGCTCTTCCCTCCAGGGAAATCTATCCTGCCACCACATTCTGAGCCCTCATCTCTTCCTCTAGGGGCTTTTTTTCCTTACCTCATCCTCTTCTTCTTGTTCAAGCTGTTTGGATGCCATCCAGAGACCAGAGACTGTACAGTGACTCCCACTGGAATGTAATCCTAATGACTCCCAAGCCACCCAGATGAGGCAAATCTACATGTATTATTGATAATTAGTACAGATTAGCTTGGTGCTTGTCACACTGACAGTAAGCTATACTGTACAAACCTGTAAATGTACCTCACTACCTAGCCTATTGCCCGTGGGATGGAAACAAGACTGATGTTTTAGCAGCAGACTGCATTTCTGTGGGAGATCCTGTAGCTTTCAGCACCCCCCATACTGCAGAGGGGCTGTGTTTGATTCTCCCAACTCCCAGCCACAACAGGGGCACGTAGCTCCTAGCTCAGATAGCAAATCCCAGCTGGAAAGTTCCTTCCTGTCTGAGACGCCCTTCGCTAAAGTTGGCTCTGGATTGGGATTAAGCGCATAAATCTCAGGAAAGCAAGTGTCTGACTGGTGTTTTATGGGACCTACAGCACTTGGTGGGCTGTTTCGGAGTACCACTCTCTCCCATTGTGCCTCTTCCAGCTCGCTTGTGTTGGATCCAGGGAGATTGCAATTGCACTGGGATGACACCACCAGAAAATTAATCTTGGCTGGGGCGTGTGTGTTTGCTTTCAATCAGTTCATCTTGTCAGCAGTTGCATCATGGTTCAATTAATGCAAGGGAGGTGGCAGAAAAACAGCAGTGGGCCAAGGGGGAAGGAGAAGTATATGGCTGCCCTTTCCACAGCAGCTAGCAGCTTGGTCAGATTAAGTGCACCAGCAAACAGGAGATCCTAATTCAATCAAAAGTTTCTGGGAATCCTAACCTCTACTCTAAAAATGGTTTTCAACTGATAACTCAGTTTTTTTAGGTCAGGCTCCTAATCACAACAGTCAAAGGCTGACTCAGAGATGGGTAAGTAAAAAGTTGACTTGAAAACCCACAGCAGGTTTCTATGGATCTGGTCTAGGAGGTTGTGTTTTGAGAAATGTGAGGGAAAGCCAAGCAGCCACTCACACCAATTTGTCTTTTCAAGGTCGCCTTTTACATCATTTTAATTAACTTCTATTGAGTGCTGATGTTCATCTTCCAAATGGAAATATGTTTGTTAGCACACTTATTAAATACCTCTGCTACACCATCCCTGAGGGCTGTTAAGTGGGAAGGAGCCTGAGTCCTAGCTCTGAGTGGGGTTGTCATGGGGAGCTCTGCCAGGGAGTGGATGCCTGCCTGACCTCTCCAAACCTTTCTCAGTTACCTGTGCCTGGTCTAATGCATGGCAATACATCTCCAAGGAGAAGTTTTTTTCCATTGGAGTTATAAACCCTGCAGAGGAGGACTTCTTCTTCTTTTTTTGAACAGTGGGTTCATACGGCATTGGGCAGAATGAGATTTAAAATTAAGCCTTCTTATTAGAGTAGCATGAAACATTAAAATAGATAGCATAGATTTACTTGGTCTCTTATCACACTGAGCAGTTGCTGACAGGGTGGAAGATCCAGGCTGGTGAGAAGAAGCAGGTTTTGCTGTAGCATCTCCCCGGGCTGGTGGCTTCCAGCCCTCTCCATGACCTAGGTGACAATGAGCCATGAAAATGCAGCCTCTCACTGAGAAGACTCAGAGTGAGAGGTCAAAAGGAGATTCATTTTGCGAGGTGACTTAAAGATGAAGAAGTTGCCGGTGACCATATTTGTCACCAAGTCAGCAAGCTGTGTCCTCACAGACATTTAAAATCATCCATCTTCTAAATTTCAGAGAAGCAGTGTGCTCTCTCCACCACAGAGGTCACAGAAAAACAGATGGGGCACAAGCAGCAGACAAAAAGGCATTTGGAGAACTTCTCTCCAAAGTTCACTGAAGGGTGATCTAGGGGATTGTGTTAGATTTCAAGATGCAGGGTGTCTGCCAGCTCCCTCCACTATTTCTCTCTGCTATTCCTCCACAGTCCCTGAAAGTTCGTGCACATGGTGTTCAAAGGAGAAGGGACATCTGGCCTGTGGCAGCAGGAGATCTAAGTCTGGGAGGACCTCTTGGCCTCCCAGATGCAAAATAACAACATGGCTGAGATTTCCTTTGAAGGGATGGGGATTGAATGCACCAGGCTAGGACCAGGGGCTCCAGCAGGGCTAAGTCTGAACCTGCTGGTTGAGCTGCACTTGTGAAAGGTTATTAGGGAGTACAGGAACCAAGTGGGCTTCCCCAGACTTTCACCAGGGATATGGCATAGCCCTGGGCCATCCCTCTTCTCAAGGATACCTGGTACATTTATCTGGGGTCAAACACCAGGACAGGAATCCAGGTAGGGTGGATTATGTGAAATGGTAAAGTCATGCCGTGTTCTCAAAAGTGGCTTCAGGAGAATGTAAGGCAATTTCATTTTCCCTTGCACTACTGGAGAGTATTAACCTATAAGTTTGCCATATACATCTGAGGCGGCAAAATAGGAAGGTTCTTGAGAGTCAGAATATCCTCAGAGCCCTGGGGACATTGGTGAATCCTGAAAACCAGACGGTGCATTTCGAGATGCTCTTGAGCCACATGTCCTTGAAGGGGGCACATTATGAACAATGTTGGGAGCGATGAAATTCAGAGCTCTAACTTACCCTGATTTAAAAATACCTTGAAAGAGTTTGGGCAGCTTGTGCCTTTCTTTTTGTTTTGATTTGCAGGAAGAGACTGATGAGCTGCAAGACTTACCTTGATTGAGTAATACTGAGTGGTTGTGTGACCTGAAATTTGTAGTTGATTTCAGTTCTCTCATCAATAACAGCTCCAAAGTCCCAGAAAAGCCACATATCCTCTGCTTGGCTATGTGAATTCATGTAAAAGAAAATTGAAATGACTGCAAGAGTCCTGTTCAGGCATGGACAAAAAAGAGGCTAAACTCTCTCTTTCTCTCTCTGTGGAGAGAATTTAGATCACGTTACCTCAAGGTACTTCTTGCAAACAGTTGTGTCATTCAGGCCTTACATTTGTCCATTGTATGATACTGCCTGATTGAAACTGTGAGAACCCCCCGTTCCAACATGAACTGGCCACCTGCTTCCTTTCCAAGGCAGATTCCAGTGTACCTCATCATTAACTGCTTCATGCTATCCTAAAATAAATAAAGATTATTCTTCCAGGCTGCTTGTATAGACTAACCAAAAATATCAGATTTTGAAATTTTACCTACAGGAACTAAGTTTTTTTAAGTCTGAGGAAATCCTACCAGATTCAGTTCCTAAACCTGCTCTAATTTAAGTCAGTGGGGGTTTTCTGTGTCATTTAAATACTTTTTAATTACTTTTCCATTCCATAGGATTTCCCTGTAAGCATAAGGAGTTTAATTACTTCCTGAGCACTATCTACTTCATATTATTATTAATTATTTAGCAATTAATTATGAGGCATTGCCTCTCAGGGATGCGTATGAACTAGAACAGGCATCAATAAAGCTAGCCTCTGCCCCAAGGAATTTCCAATTCTTTCTTTTTATTTGTATGACCCACAAGATGCAGCTCCATTCTACACAGCAGCTTGACCAACACAAATGGGAAAAAACAGAAATCTGCCCAAGTCTGAGGGACCAGAAGTTTACAGGGTAGGTAGTGTATACACTTCTTTCATCTAGGGGACATCTTCGCACCCTGGAGCAGAGGAGCAAATATTCAACCTCAGATGTCTCTTCGAGAAATACACACCTGGCATTTGTTCACAACACCTCTCTCCCTGGAGCGATTGTCTGGCTGGCACAACGGAACTGAACATGGGGGCCAAAAATCAGTCCTCCCCAGACTGAGACTGAAAGACGCTAGTGGGGAAAATTGCTGTCCATCCTATGTCTCTGCTGCAGCCCTGGATGTGAGCTCTGACTGCTGAAAGGCTGTTAAAAATATATCTCATTCTGAGGAGATGGAACAGAAATAGCTTCCAACTATTCTTCAGCTCCTGCCAGCCTCTGCTGCAGTCACATGGGGAGCTTCCATGCAGGGCCTCTGCTCCATCGCCTACGAACGTTGCACCCTGATAAACTCAGAGGGTAAGTAGCATTCCCACTATCAGGCTGCACCCTGAATCATAAAGAAGAGGCATCCCAAGGGCTGTTGTTCTGCCTCTGAAACTGGCAGCGAGAAGAGGGGAGTTCAGATGTATCAGAGCAAGACAGTATGCAGCAGACTGTCAGACTTGACACCAGCTAGGGATTTCACTGTTTAAATCCTAACATCAGATTCAATCTGTGCAGCAACAGGCTGAAAATGAAGCAGCAGGCAGCTTTTTCCAATACTTCCAAAGTCCAGGTACCCAGCTGTTACACCCACTCACGGGCCTTCCCTATTTTTTTCTTCTGTGCAGCAGACAAGCAATTGAAAACAGCATCACAGCTTAAAAGCTTCTGTGTAAAAACAAATCTGCTCTTCTGCACAATCAGGAATTCACTAAATCAAAGTCACACCATCATAAGCCTGGTGCCCTTTAGGAGGGTCTAGCACTGCTACTCCCAGTTCCAGGCCCCTGCAAAGCAGAGACGACTTTTCAGTGGCACTGCGACGCACGTGAAGCAGCAAGCAGCCTCCTGTGCAAATGGGAGGCTGGCCTACTTTCTGCAAACGACTGCCCCTCAACCATCTTCACCAGACAGCCTGATTATATTTCTCATATTGCATCACAGCTGTTCATAACTTGTCATCTGCACCAAGAACACCGGCCAAGTGTTCCAGCTGTATAATAGCTTTTTATTGTTGATTGAAGAGTCTCAGCACAAATTGCTTTCCTTTATATCCCTGGAAATCATACAAACATTGCACGAGGCAGAGTGTGATGCATTTAGAACCACCTCTGTGAAGTGCAGTGGCAATGTTTTAACAGGCCTTGTCTTCCTCCAAACGCATAGCGTCTCCCATTTACCAGAGCTCATTTTGCCAAGAAGATACATGAGAGATGCTGTAGATGCATCATTGCTGGGCACACTTTTGCATTTGGAAGATTCTGCTCTCCTGATTGAGAAGTCTCAACAGAATACAAGTTATTTTGTGATGACTCGATGACTTTAATTCTAAAAGGAGCAACATTGAGTACAAGGAGATTGACTGGGGGATGGCGGGGGGTTGGGGAGGAAGAACCTGGAAAACCAGCAACAAAAGAAACAGAGGCTTCTGTAAGGGGTAGAGGTTGATTAGTCAAAGTCCCTCCCAAGATAAGAAGCTGGGGACATTAAGCATAGCTGGCAGGCTGCAGGTTCAAAACAAACACGGGGGAACAGTTTTCATCAAATGCCTAATGAGGCTGTGGAGCTCCTTGCCATGGGATGCTGCAGATGTTAAATTCTATCATGGCTCAAACAAGGACTGGATGACTATTTGGAAGAAAAATCTGTTGAGGACTGTTAAATGCAAAGATACATCCGACCTAGGAAACACCTGACTTGCAGTTTATTGGAGCCTGGGGTTGCATCCCTGGATATTCTTGTTCATGCATTTCCACATCATCCTCTGTTGGCCACTGCTAGGAATGGGATAGCAGAGTAGACACACCTTTCTTTCAGTCCTGGAGGGCAATATTTTTTTGTTCTTAATGTGGATAAATCCAGTGAACATGAAAGGTATCAATAGGCTTTTCTGCTTACAAACTACAGCCACCAAGAAATAAAGTGCAGTTGCTGGGGCTGGCTCTGATGTCATTTGCTGAGCTCCTGGCAGATCACACAGCCAGCAATGTGATTATGTCCATCACCAGGGACCGATCTCCTCAGCTCTAAGAAGAGTTTACTTTGCAATTCTGCTCTGAGAAAGTGATACCTGTGGAAATGCTGGAGCTCACCCAGAAACACCTGCAATGCAACTGGCCCAAACTTTTCCCAGAAATACCCTTGGGATCGAAACACTTCCTAGCAACACTGTAGAGGGTGTCTCAGGCATAGTTATCAAAGATATTTTGATAATGATGTTTTATATCATTCACAAGGATTCTGCAAAATGTGTTGCTGCCTACTTTTTTGGTTGTCAGGCTGAGCTGGGACAGGGAAAGCCAGAGCTGTTCCACTTTACTCTTCTTCCGTAGCTTTACCACCACTAAAAGATGAAGGTCTATTTCTCTAGCCAGGATGAGACAAAGCCATATATTTTTATCCAGTACACTTATGCATCCTCATTTTCTTGCTTCATGCATCCTACCACCTTACCTGGTTAGTGCAAGCCAAAAAGCACACTTTTAGACTTATTTCCTAAGGAAACAAGGTCCACTACTAAGATCTCTGCTAATATGTCTGTGTTTCTGTCACAACCAGTCCCTTTCACAATCACTATTGAAGCTGTTGTCCGGATGAGGGAATGGGAAAGATTTTAAGAAATCTGAAGTTCCTGTTAACACTGACAGATAAAAGTCACTGAGAGGTGAAAACAAGCCTTGTTAATCACCTCATTGAGGTGATAACAGCAGTGTCAATACAGTCCTTACTAGACAGCAGAGTTCAATCTCTAGACAGGTCCTCAGGAAGCTACATCTCATTGTTTCTGCTCCTCATGGACATGCTTTTTGTGACTTAAAGATAGTACATTTCACAGCCTGAAATGAAGATGGAGAAGACCCCACCAGGCCTTGATTAATATTCCCCACTGATTGTATGATGAAATGAGAAACTAGCAGCAAGGCTAGAGCAGGGAATAAGCAGGGAGGGCTGTACAGGAGGCAGGAAATTATTTTGCCCTGAAAAGCATAATAACATCTTAAATGAAACACTGGAGGACATCTAATAAGACAGAAATCTGACAGCGTGGGAGTGATTGAAAAAAATTAACTGGGGCGGAGTAGGACAATTGGAGTAAGATAATTAACAGTAACTCCACCAATTGTATCAGAAGCTTAGAGTAACCTGTGCTAAACAGTGTTGCTGGGACGTGTACACATAGTATATGACCCGGTCTGCTTTTTGACTGTCTGGGGCATGACATGCATCAGAGACTCTGATGCTGTGGCTCTGATACAGATCATGACATAAGACCCCTTCTTTAGCCTTCCATCAGTGCTTACCTCTGCAAGTCCTGCACATTTGCCTTTCCAACCTGTGGGTCCCTATACAGCTGCAAGCTGGTACACATAGTTGCTTGGACGCTGGTGGAGAACAGAAGAAATGGGACTTTCACCACTGTGCCATTTCTTACCCTTATCTCTGTAGAAAATAAAAAATAATAAGAGGCAAAAATAAAAAGATGCCATCAGTCATGTGAAATTTGCCAAAAGAAAATTGCTTGAGAATGCTTGACACTCTGCTCCTGGTTTTGCCCCTTCTCAGGGAGAAGGTTTTGCACCCCCTCATTTATGCAGTATGGTGCAGTCCAGAGACTCGTTCAATAGTGTCCTTCAGAGCCAGCCACAGCCCCAGGCCTCAGTTATTGAGGCTTGCCACTCCAACAAGCTAGTTTGGTCTTGGCTGCCACAAGCACACCATGTTCAGTTCCTAAGGTACCTTAAGGGGTTTTGCCCCTCACCCTGTTATCTCCAGGGGCTTTGGTGGCTATGGGTAAGGTGTCCGGGGCAATTCTAGGGATGCCATGTATTTGTGGCTAGATTTTTCAATGATTCAGTCATCCAGGTGTAAGAGAGGAAAATTATGCCAAAACTTGAAAGAATTCCTGGACAGGTACAACAGATGAATGAGAGGAGAAAAGGGTACATCCAGGGACATTTACTGTAGGGAAGGGAATTGATAATCAGGGCTGAAATAATGGGAAAAAATACATCAGCCAACTGACTGAGTCTGCTGAAAAGGTGTTGCTGTCAGAAGAAAACAGAAGACTTCAGGTGCAGGTGAAACTATCTGTAAACAATCCAAACAGTCCTAAAGCTCAGTCAAGCTTAGAAGGGGTGTCAGGAAGCCATCGGGGGGTCCTCTCAAACAAAAATGCATCTCCACTTTGCCTAGTTCCCTGTGTTTCTGGGCACACATTTATTACCTGTCACTGACAAATATTTTCTCCTAAACTCTTGTCACATTTGTATTTGTAGTTCTCTTCTGGCTTCAGCGCTTAGTCCTTATCCCTGCGCTACCTCATGAAAAACTTCATTTCCATGGTCCCTGGAAGTACCTCTTTTAAGATGAAATCAGACCCTCTGCACAGAAGACAGCGTGCAGCTGCCTCTGTGTAGCCGCATTTTTAGTCCCAAGCTTTGACTGCTTGGCATAAAGTCATTTGTAAAAGGACAATAACAAGGATGATGAATTCTAATGCTCTGTGTGTCATGGTGCTTAGATAGCTCATAGATAACTACATCACCAATATTTCATGAAGCTGCAGCAACTCAACTCTCTTTAAAAAAAAATACCCTCACAAAAACAACACTTTATCATAATATTCATGGACAGGTACCCAAAAAATCAATGGTTGAGGATCTACATCTATCACAGCTCGCAGAAAACCCTCTGCTAATATTGGGTCAAGGGAAGCTGCTCTAATTGTCTGGATTCCTATGTCAGCTCATATTCACCTGACACCACTCACTGGCATTAAAATAGATTTTCAGCCCCTTGCTTCATGCATCATAGGCAGCACAGAAAATAAATCACCTTTTTTAGAGATAGTGTTCATGACAATGAAGCTGGTGCCACAGAGAGGTTCCCTCATTAGCTACCTCCCTTGCACTTGTTGCACTTCAAGTCCTTTGGAGATCATCAAGATCCCAGAAGGTCCAAGGCACTCTGGGAGGATGGGAGGGCTCTGGTAATGTACCCCCATGTCACTAACACCCAAATACTAGTAACTTCCCTACTGACCTGGGAAGGTAGCATGCCCTACGAGGTTTTGAAGTATTAAACTGTACTGTAACTTTGCAGAGATCTAAGTCAGCTTCAGAGCAGGGAAATCACTAAGCATCACAGGAAAACACGGGTTAAAAATGAACTTCTTATATAAACATTATTATAACTAAAGCTTAATAGCAGTTATATAATAATGTAGTAATCTCAGTAAGTACATGTAACTAACAGTGATAATAATGTAATAGAGACTGCTTGGTGGTCCTCTATCTGCAGCGAGTGGTGCCTGATAAGTAGGATGCCCAGTGAAAAGGTAAGGCCTCCTATACTTTGTAAGTCATCATACCTCAGGCATATAAAGAATTTGATATTTAGTGGGTGCTGGGAATAATTTTGGTCATAAAATGCAGATCCTAAGACCAAATGGAAATGGACAGACCTTGGAAGAGGAGCAGACTTGTAGCTAGTGGCAGCAGCTTTACCCTGCTGTGATGATGCATTCACTAGCCTAGTTCTTACTGAAGGTCATCAAGTAGTTTGACTTTGGTCTTTTCAGACTAAAGAGGACTACACTGTGATAATGAGAAGGTGAACACAAGAGGAGCCACCCCATCTTAGATCAAAAATTGACCTACCCAAGTATCCTCCAGTGACTGAAACCAAATGCCTGTGAAGGAGCATCAAAATGAGTCAAACATGGAGAGATAATTTCCAAGCCTTCAATCACTTGCAGCTCAGGGATCTGTGGAACCCAAGGAAAAGCCTCTGTATGTAGTAACTCTCAATGGATTTCTCTTCCATGAACATGCTTCCTGACCTCTTGAGCCCATAGAAACTTTCATCCAGTACCTGGACCCTCCTGAGGCAAGGAGTGCACCCAGCCTGACTCTGTGTGGTGTAAAGAACTACTTCTTCTTGTTGGCTTTGAGCCTGACACGTGCTCGCTTATGTTTATGGCCTGTAGTGTGAAGGAAGGAGTGAGGAACTGTCTGAAATGGCCTGCAACCCTCTCCTTGCACACACTATTCAGGCTCCAACAAGCTTCCACTCTACCTCCTTTCAATCTTGGAGGCTGAAGATCTCCAATCCATTTATTTACTCCTGTTGAGGTAGCTGGCTAATATCTCTGATCATCCTTGTCAGTTGTCCCTGATGTGGTGGCCAGTCCTCAGTGTCTGGAGCCAGGACGTGTTCTCTGGGAAGGAAAATGAGCTAGGACACACTTTAGTAAAGGGCTGGTGCACAGACAGTTAGGGACCAGCTCACATTGGAGGCAAAAAGCAGAAAACAAAGACCTTTATCCTCAGAGGTGGACATAGTGGAAAGATCCACAATTGAATTTGAAAGAAAGTGCAGAAGACTGATGGAGAAGAATTAAAAAGTGCATTAGGACTCTCAAACATGTCACCACAAGTGCTCTGTTGACAAGTGCTGTCACGCTCAGCTCAAACAATGCTTCAGAGAAGCCAGGGCACACTTCTGAGGAAGTGCATGAGAGCCCTGTGAGATCCCTTCATTTAATACATTACAATGAATAGTTAATGACAGGGCACTTACAATAAATGGCAATACCCACTTCACTGTGAAGCATCCCGTGGTGCGGAGAGAATCCATTGTCTCCTCAGCAATCTCACCTGGCTCCCTGCTTTGTTCCTCCCATGGAGAGAGACACCTCACACGGCAGAAGGTGCTGCTGGAAGATGACACTCATTTCAATAGTCACGTAGAGGCAATTCCTTGTGAAATATCTCATTTGCCTATTAAAAAGCAGCACGGCTCTAACCTCAGGTGGTTTCACCCCTGCAATCTAAGAGCTAATTTTAACTTACAAAGATTTTTTATTTTTCCTCCCAGAAAATCTAGGCTCTTACTTCTATCTCCAGGCTCTCTGCCTAATAAATAGCTCTTTACAGAAAAAGCTTAACAGCTCAGCACAGACCCTGGGTAAAGGCAGTGGAATGAGGTGATAATGTACTAGCAGCACCAAAAACTGCTGCCCCCCCAAATACACTTCACTTGGCCAATCTTTCACTAACATACACCATTAAGCATCACTGACTTTTACTTGGGCTCAGAAAAGGGTGAAAGAAGTGAAACTTGGAAATGTTCTTAGACAATAAGAAGTGCAAAGATAGTGGCATCTCAAGGCATTCAAGTCCCTACCATTTTTTTAACCCTCCTTGTGCTTGCAGCTCACTATCCCTGCAGCTCAGCTGCTGGTGGATCAGGAGATGGCTTCTTGCTCACTTTTGTGCCAAGCCTTCTAGCTTATTTAAATCACCATCAAACACATCATGAATGGTTTCGTGCCAGTATACTTAGCATTCACACAGTTTGTTAGCGGGACTGCAGCTGCTGGGACTGGTGTGGTCTAGCTGGCTAGAACCAGCTGCTGGTATGGAGGGGCTACAGCCCCTAGCCCACATCACTGGTGCACCTGTGGCTGACATGTGATGGCCTGAAGGTCTGTGCTTTTCCAGTTGATTTGACAATAATTCAGGTATATAATTACACTTGATACTCCTCCAGCTGTAGGACACTGAACAGGCCATCCTCACTCATTCCCCCTTCTGCATCTGAGGGTTGGGATCATGAGGTAGGTAAGGCTTTTGCTCTTTTGGCAGAGCCCGAGCCAGAGGACAAAGAGGCAGCAGCAGAGAGCTGTGAGCAGCTTTAGGGGCAATGCTGTCAACTGTAGGCATCTGCCATTTTTTTCCCTCCCTTTTATTTTGCTGCTCAGTGTTAATTAGGCTTCTGTCACCATGCATTTTCCTAGGCAGGAGAACTCCTCCGCGGCTTCTTTCTGTCTTGTAGCGGTAAGTGCTTTAACTAATTCTAAGTGCGAAGAGCTGAACCGAGCCCCCGTTCAGCTGCGCCCGGAGTTCGGAAGTTGCCTGGAGTCAATCCCGAAGTCACTGCAGCGAAACTTTGAAGGATGGCACCACAGGGCTTTGTAAGTGTCCCTGAGTTATGTGATGCTCCTTGCCCATGAATCAGAGGATCATAAAGGACACTGCTCCTAAGTACCCAGATGATGACTTGTAGCTTCTCTCACTTAGCAGCCTCGCTCCAGGTACTGGGGGCTGCCATCACTCACTCAGGCAGCCTTCCACCAGCACATGTGAATCGCCTCAGCCTGGCTGGTGAGTCTTAAATTAAGATCCTGCTCTTTAAGAAAAGTCTGATATCCCTCATCTAAATGTTTGCTTAGCAATGCAGAGTCCTCCTGGCTTCCTGAGTGCTTCTCCCTCTGCAGCACGCATCTAGACACACTCGCGGGTCCGCTGCCTGGCAGCTGAAGAAAAAGGGCAAGATGGCTGAGGATGAGCTGAGGTAAGAACAGACTGGCTTTCCTTCCTTCCAGGATGGTCACAGTGACCTTACCTATTGCTGCTTTCCAATGTTTTTCATCAGAGGTGTACAGTATCCTCTGATAGCTCATCTTCAGTTGTTGCTTGTAGAGCTCAACCAAACCCCACGCCTTGGCTCAGTCCTCACACTGGATTCGAAGGTCAGAAGAAGGAAAAAAAGGACACTTTCAGAGGCAGAACTGATGTCTTATCTTTATGCCTCCTCCCACAGGAGTCAATATAAAATTATTGTAGGCTTGCCAAAAGTGGAGTGCGGAGTGGCTGGCTGACCAGGGGCCATGGAGGGAGGGTGCACCACTTGTTTGGAAGCAGCGGAGATGCATCACCACCTCTGCCTTCCTCTCAAACACTGGCACTGCCTGCATATTCATTGGAAAGGATCTGCAGTGAAGTGGATGAAAATTGCTGGTGTAAATCCCCCTGCAGCCTGGTGAGAATAAATCCCTCTCTCCTCTCCTCCTCTTTCACAGCCAGAAACAATATTAAGACTGTGGGACCAAGGATTTCCAGACTTCAAACATTAAAGTATTTTAATTGTACTTCAGTGTAATTCAGCATGGAGTGTATGAAACATTGCAGGCAGAGGAAATAGCTACTCTGGAAAATGTCTATAATTTTCAGGGATTCCTTTTATTTGTGACTGCATCCAAACATTTCTGCCCTTGACTAAGTACTCTCCATTCCCCCGCGTCTCTTAGCAGTCCCTGCAGCGACCAAACAGAACGGTGCTCAAAAGAATAAACAGCCAAAGCACAAACATAAAATCCCTCAGTTAATGAAGGGGGCTTCTCTGCTCACTGATTTAGTAGATACAGGGCTCCTACCACAGACTTGGGCTGGGCTGGCTGCCTGCATGCTCTCAGCTGCAACAAGGACACAGAGTTTTGGGGAGAAATGCCAACTGGTGCAACTTACGGCATCCTGCGCCATAAGATATCCTCCCTTACGGCTTTGGTGCCACTGAGGAAAGCCCCTTCTCAGTCTGGCTGTTGTTATTCATTGTTTATGGAGTGATGCAAACATGGCTAATGCAAAGATTATTCCCACCCAAGTTACTTTAGGGGCTGTCAGAAGCCGGAGCAACCAGAAACTAACTCCCCTGCTGATATTCCTGCCTCCTCCTATACACTGGGCTGGCGCAGATGCAGCCCTTCCCTAGCTGGGCCTCACATCCTGCTCTCCCTAGTGCTGTTTGGAGGTTGCCTTCTCAAGCCCGGTGACTGGGCTCTGCACTCCAACAGGTTAAAATGTCCGTAAACACCCATCTGTGCTCTTTCTAAATGTTTGTGGTATAGATATTTGACATTTATTTTAGACTGACCTCGGGGTTAGGTGCAAGTCTTTCCAGCATGGTAGCGTTCAGCTCAACCATTGAGATAACAAGGACACCTTTTGACACGGGTTGACTCACAGGTTAATCCTTTTGTAAACGGCGTGGTTTCTACTGTATCCAACAGTGGCTGGGCAAAGCAAACCTAGAGGGCCAGGTAAGACTTACCTCACCTGGCTGATGCATCTTGGGGCATGGTTTGTCTTTCCTACACAAAGATGTACAAAGATCTGTTAACAACGACTTCCATCCCAGAGAAGACAAATTTTACGTGGCTGTCAGATTACACCTGCAATCGCCCCAATGACCCTAAATATGTGACAATTGGTAAATGAAAGCTTACATACACGCAGGTGTACACTCTCAAGATTTACCCTGGGGAGACTGACAATCAAAAAGCATTTAGAAGAGGAAAAAGGGGATGTGCCCAGCTCAGGTTGGTTGTTTCCAGGGGCCAAAGACATCACCGAATATGAAGGGGTGCATGTACTGCCCTCCAAGGTTGGGAAGGGGAGAGTATTTGTGGCATGATTTCCTTCACCCTTAAATTATTCCTAGGACTAATGATTTCTCTGCAGCACACAAGGCTCTCCCTGTCCTCTCTCCCAGGCTCTGAATGCTGGAGCTGGGTTTCTCTGAAGCGCAACCATGCCACTCACCAACAAAACCCCTCCTGTAACAAGAACACACATGAACAGAGAGCTCCCAACAGAAGGAAGGGTGACAGGGGATGTCCAGCCATCGCCACATGCTGCAGCAGGAACAATATATCTGACCTGTTTCTGGCAGACCTTGATACGCTGTGTTTGAGGAATATTATTACATTTCTACTCCCCACGGCTACTTCTTGCCTTTTCCACACTAAGCAAACAGTTACCAGAACCTTTTCTTCTCTGTCAAGTTTCGGGAACTGTTAAACCAATATGACCTGCTCTTCTTTCCCCCACCTACCAGGCTTGTCCTTCCCCCCGTTGTTTCTAAGTAAGTGAGTTGTAGTCTGAGCTATTTATTGGATGCCTCTAGCCTTGGAGCCAAGGAGAGGAAAGCTCACATCCATATTGGTCCTTTGGGGCAGCTCTCATCACAGTGAAAACGGAGCCCTCGTCTTCCCCGCCGGCTTGCTGCAGCCATTCATCAGGCAGTGGGAGGCCAGATTATGTTACTCCATTGTTTATTGCTCACAGGGTTCACATCATTCTCATAGTGCTGTGTTTTGGTTTGTGTGTTTTGGTTATTTTAAAAAAAAAAAAAAAAAGGAAGCATTGGCTGCCAAAGGGCATGGAAGACTCCTAGCTCTGGTCTTGACCCATGCCAAGGCAGGTGATCTCTGCTTTAGGAGGGGAAATGAGGCCCCCAAGTGAAAAGGAAGTGAAAGCTCTGAACCACACGGAGGGGAAGATGGGGAGTTTTGCAGTAATAAAAATTAATAAATGGACTTCTTCTCCATATCCATTCAGTAAGCTCACCATGAAAAATATCTGGCAAAATCCTTCCTCTCTAAGGCAATGTCCATCATAGTGCACAGTCCACTGTATACTATGCATATAAAACATATGTTCATATATACATGTGTGCATGTATATGCATGCACATACACCGAAGCACAAGAAATTATTTCCTTCATGGACAGCACTCACATTGCAAGTTCCCAACTGTTTTCCCTCCTTACCTTTGCAATGCTTTCCCTCCTAGAAGAGCTGAGCACCATGAGTTCATTGCATGCCACGGAAGAGGGTTCTGAAGCTGCAAACAGGAGATTTAGCTTCTGTTCTTCTCCCAGTTACTGGTTTCCTGTATCACCTTAGGACACTCATTGACTGGACCCACAGCACACTTTGCCCATCTTGAAAGAAGCCATGGTAAGAATATCTCTACAGACCTTTGATAACGATTGATGAAATGCACTATTAAGCAGAAAATTTAGAAGATAAAAATTATAACAAACGTCTGACTGGCTCAGAGCAATGATCTGTGCAGACAAGTGCTCTGACTCTTCCAGTAGCAGTAGAAAATGCACTGTGAGAGCTGGTCAGCCTGGCCCATTATCACCATCCATGCCTCACATCTATAGTCATTGGGCTGGAGGGGTTGGTGGGTACATCTCTCCCCATTCCACGTACTAACTATCTATAGATCTGTATGTCATGCAGAGAGTTGGCAGCTGCTTGAATGGGACAAGATGCAACAGACCCAAGACATGTTTAGGCTGATGTCCTCCTCCTTCATTTGGTCCATACCTTGTTTTCCTTGCATGCATCACATCATGTAGAGGTTTTTCCAGAAGGCAGGAAAAACCCTTGGCTGTGCTGAGTGGAAATTTCAGAGGGTCATGGGTTTAAGAAACCAAATAAGTACTAACTAAAAATAAGCGGGCAGAGGTTTCACATTCCCTTGCCCCATCTGGAAATGCAGTGGCAGATTTAGTGTGCCAATATTGACATTTTAAGTAAACACCATTTCTAAAGTGCTTTGTGAGTAAAAGCCTAACACAGTCAAAATTATTATTAATAATAATGCTTCTAGTAGCATTTCACTTTTTATTATTACATTATAATGCATTAATATTATATAAGATTATTAATAACAATAGCCTGCCCCTTGCTACAAGAAGGGGCATCTTTACCTCTTTCCAGAATAAAAAGACCAGTGCTACTTACTAAAGGTTTTCCCTATATTTTAGCTAATAGTAATTTTGTAATTTTATAATTGAAATTAAGCACACAGTCACAGGCTGGGACAGTGATAATTAACAACAACAGAAAAAGAAATACAATGCACTCCAGTAAATAGATGTGGCCCCCTCATCCCTCCCTCTCCCCCTCCTGTGCCCCCCCCGCCCCCAGTAGTGTAAAATACATAGGGGACCCTGTTGTCATAGTAACTGGCATTACAGCTTGCTTTCGATAATTAATGGAGGGCTTTGCTATTACAGTATTCTTGAAATTTCACTTCCCTCTGTGCTGCACTGCAGAATGCAGTATCATTTCCCCATTCATAAATATTTCATTACCACAGTCTGCTGTGTTTCATCATCACTGATAACAGCCTAATCCACCCATTGCTGAATTCATGTAGCCCTGTCGGTAGAGCAACTTTCATTTCCTCCTTCCACTTCTGCAGTCTTCATTTTTCTTGTTCAGCGTACTCCTCCTGCAAAACTGTCATTGTAGGCTAAGTACAGAGACCTTTGTTTTTCTTACTCTAAAAAAACAAACATGAGGTGCAAAAGCTCTGCCTGAGTAAAGGAGATGCAGACACACACACACACGTATGATGTTTGTATCACAGATATAATTTGTATATATCAAATGGAGATATTTAGATCACTGATGGAGAGGAGAATTGCAGTAAGTTACCGTGGAAGGAAATCCAGGTTCTGATTCAGCAAAATACAGGGGTACCTTTAGACACATGCATTGTACCTCTGATTGCAGCTGTCAGCAGCAGAAGCTGTACTCTCATCCAGAGTACTGGTTGGGCCATAGTATCTTTGCTAAATAATCCACTAGTAGAGACTACCCAAAGCCAGTGGAGTGAACAGCTGTGGTAACACAGATGGCAAGGAGGAAAGAAATAGTTCCATTTTTTTCCTTGGTATCAAAACTCTCAATCCAATTAGCACCAATGTGCTTGCACACATAGTTTCTACTGATACCCATGCATAGAACACTTGAGTTTCCTCGTGGAGCCTTGCTTGACTTAGTTTTCTGTTTTTAAAAAGATACTTTTCTCTTTCATGTTGCTGTCTCTTTGAAATGATCGGGTAGATAAAGACTGAGAGACTTTAAGGAGTTAGTGCTAGCCTCTCTAATGCGAATTGCAAGGTCTCTCTCCTGTAACTCTGTGGTAGACTTTCTTTAGACTGTCTTTACGTGGGAGGAGACTGGGGAGGCCAAAGGGAAGGATAACACCACGTGTCACCTGCTAGACAGAAGGTTGCGCAGAATCTGGCCTGTTTTGTCATAGCTATTGCAGATGTGATGCAGTTTTCCTTTGGGAGGGGTTAAATCCTGGAGAAGAAATCATGGCACAAATGAGCATTAATGGAGACCGCTACATGCAACTCCTGACAGGCACTATATAAATGGGTAAGGAAAATTTGTTTCGTCTATTCTGCATGTAGCAGAAATAGCTAGGTAAAAAATTGCACAGCCCATGCAATAAATAGCAGTTATTTGCCTATGCCATGCAATCTGCAAGACCTGATAGGATGTCATTTATGTTGACACATTTAAAGAGAGCAGCTCCGAAAATCCATTTTCTTCCAAGCATCATAAAAAAACCCAACATTTTTTTCAAGTGTTTTACAATTCAGACTCAGTAGTTTCATGTAGCGAGAAGGGAACACTGGAAGTGGATTGAGGGATTCTTGGGTATTATTTTGCCTTTTGCAAGGATAGCAGTAACAATAACAACAACAACAATAATATAATCTGCTAATAAAAATTCCATTCCTGGCCAGGAACAATGATCTCTTATATACAATAAGTTCCTGACCATTATCAAGAAATGAATATACAGAACAGAGGAATCCACAACAGTTAGGGGGTATTTTTTCCCCCCTCTCTGCATGGGACATGACTTTGATGACCTGACTGTGGAGGTTCAGCCCCAACCAGTAGCTGAGTCACTTGATCACTCTCAGTGGATAAAAAGACAGAGAGTCTCCATGGGTTGGGATAAGGACAGTTTACTGACAAACGTACCATGAAACTGGAACAATAACAGCCCACGGAAAATTTCACTCACACCCAGTGATAATAGAGTACCTTACTGACCCAACAATAACATAGAGCACTGCACTGATGTGAGGACTGACCACCAACCCAATGCCCCAGCCACACTCAGACTGCCCTGGACCTTCCCACCCAGCCCCTGCTACGAGGGAGTGATGTCAGGTGGGGTGGAAACAGCCCGGGCTAACTCACCTCACTGGGCTGGCTGCTTGGGGAGGTTCACCTTGGCCTTGCCAGAACCAGGACACTGACTTAATTTTTAAATGAGATGGTGAAGTCTTTCACCCAAGCATGTTGGAATGGAGAATCATGGAGCCAAACAAACATTAGTCAAAGCCAGAGGGTCCAGTGAGAGAAGTTTATGGGATCAGTTAAATAGAGGAGAAAGACCTAAATTGCATCTAGTCTGTTATGTGATTTTTCAAGCGTATGTTAAGAGATCATCCCTGGGAAAGGAGAGTCCAAGCACACTTAGCGTGAGTCCAAGCATTTGCTCAGGTAATCTGGGTGGGCTACGCCAACCTTACTGAGTGTTCAAAGGCCTCATCTTCCCAGAAACACCCTAAGTTTGGTCCTTCTGAGCAGAGAGCTATAGCCAGGAGTGCGTAAGGATGGCACAAGTTCAAACCCAGCTGGCAGCCACCACTCTTCATCCTGCTGTGTAAAAATGTCTCTTCAGCCCGTACACCCAAAAGGCAGTGTCTTGTCCCCAGGCAAGAGCGGCCAGTGGGTTATTTCCAATGATGCTCCTTGCAGGATGAATAGGAGGGGAGGGAAACCACCTCCCATAGACTGGAAAGCATTTCAGGAGAAAAAGGCACAAGGGACCTACAGCCAGGTTCCCTGACATCCCCAAATGCAAAGGGGCATGGACTAAAAGTCATTCCTGTGAAGAAAGGCAAGCCCTGGGTCTCTACACAATCACCCTGCTGCCTCACACTGCATTACTGGCATACAAATAGTTGTGTTCAGCCTTCATCCATCCAGCATGCAGCTCTTCAACTCCACAGTTCGTGGGGGGCTTTTTTCTCTGTTATGTTCACATTTAGAAAAGGAAAAAAAGGAAGTGTTTAAGTTTTGTGCAATATATCCACCTGTTCTGAGAATTTGTTGCCAGTGACACGTGATGAGGAATTACTCTTGACCATAAAGGCTATGATGTCTTATCCCTGCTATTTCAGACAGAAAGATGTTCCTGAGTGTGTGGGTGTAAGAGAGAAAGCAAAGGAGTGCATCCGAGGGTTTATATGCAATTGCCATTTTATCTTGTTTTTCTTTTAAGTTTCCCAATGCTTTCCCTAATTTTTAAAGAAATTTCCTTGGCCTCCTGTCTCCTTCCTCCCATCTTCAGAACCTCAGTAACCCTTCCTACAGAAAGTGTGGCCCACCACACAATTTTAATAATTTCCTTTATAAAATCTATAGCCTCCACCCTGCAACCATGTCCATTAATGTGATGCTTCATCAGCAGGAAAGTTCTCAACAGTTTTCCTCCAAAAATAAAAGCTTGGAGACCAGGAAGTTCATGTCACTTAACACGGCACCCCCGAACCATCCATCACTTGTCCATCTCCCATCTCCAAAGTGGCCTTTCTTACACCTTCCAGCTTCCCTTGAAACAATTTTTAGCATCTCCCCCTTGCAGGCTCTGTTTCCACCAGAAGACCATTTAGTGCATTCCTGCAAGCAAGATCCCAGTCACACAGCCCTGGGCCACCAAGGAAAAGACCTCACATGCCCATCAGGATGTGATACCGGGTGACAACTGCATCCATCCAACCATTTCCCTGGATGGCGAACATGTTCCTGGTGACCGACTGCGGATGACCTTGAAAACAGCAGAAATCACCCAAGAACCTGTCCTATGTGTAAGATCCTAACATGGCATTGTGGGCCAGGGAAGTCACACCTGATGGCACAGTGCAGACAAGGCTGCAGCGAGCTGCTGTGACATAAAGGCTTCTCACTGCCCCTCCGACAGTGAGTGTATGCTTGCGGGGCACAGGGGCTTTGGGTGGTGGGTTTCCCACCTCACCACAAAGGTAACATTTGTTCTAGGAATATTTAGTGCAAAAGGTGAGTGAGTAAAAGTCACCCACGCAGCACCTGCCCCAAGAGGAGCGACTGAATTAGCTGGACCCTTTAGCAGCCAGTTATTAGGCAGCAATTCATCATGTTGGGCTGGCTCTAGCGTGAAGTTTCCTTGGTTACTGCTACATGTTTCAACAGGCCTTTGGCAGCCGAGGCACCGCTGTTCCCAACCCTTCCTTGGTGCGGGGGCACCTGATTTTGGCTCTGCACTGCCAAGTTGGCTCCATGCCTGCTTGTTTGTAAGCTCCTAGCTGAAGACGATGAAACCTTTAATGCACAACACGCTACAGACGTCAGGGTGCTGCCCCCCTTCCTCTGCAAAGCTTCCTCAGAGAAACATGGGATGGTGTAAGCAGGCCCCTGTGGGGTAGTATCAGCTCTTGCTAGTCCTCTCCCCAAGGACTTCCTCCATTGTTACAGGTGCTTGCTGCAAAACCCACTGTGAGGGTTTGGGAGCAGTTCCCCCCGCAGGACATGACGACGCCAGAGCCCACTGCCAGGTGCAAGCTAAAAGCCTCTCACCATCTGAGGAGCCTGAACCAGGATGGCAACCCTGCCTGCTCTCTGCTCAAGGCTCTGAGGGTGACTAGTGCCCCAGGGACAGGCTGGAGGACAAGTTCTTGAACTAGAACCATGGGCTAAAGGAGCACTTGGCAGCTGCATGTATGAAATGATGTGTAGAAAGTAGGCCAGAAAATGGTATTCATCAGTTCTTGACACCAAGTCCTTGCAGAAGGGCTTCAGAGATTCAGAGATTCAGATTCCATCCATCCAATCAACAAAAAAGCCGAGGGAAAGCTACCATGCAGTGTTTTCACCATTGTGATTTCCACTTTTTCTCCCATATTTGTTTACTGTTGTTGAGCTGGAAAAGAAGAATTCAGGGCTGGGGGGAAGTCCTAGAGCTCAGCAATGTGTCCTGCAAGCACAGACCCAGAAAACCAGAGACATTTCAAAATGCTGTATTGATGCTATAAGTTAACAGAATATCTCACTTTTCTTTCCTTGCCTGCTAAACTGTTCTGTTGCCATGGCAACTGGCTGAAGTTCAGGGACCGTTTGTGAGTAGCCCTTCTCACTGTACTGCACCAGATACTGTAGAAGGTCCCTATACGACTGGGATGTGCCATGATGTAAGTAAATGCAAACATTGTCTCAACAAATACCCACACTAATAAAGCGGGCTTTTGCAGTGTCTTAACTCTGGAGGTCTCAAAACACGTTGCAAATGAAGACTGGCATCACCAGTCCCATTTTGCAGACGGGAAAACTGAGGGGAACAACTCCACAGTCTGACTGGTCAGTGCCATTGCTGGAAATAAAAAGCAGAAGCCACTCCACTCCCTTTTCAGTCAATCACATCATTTATTATGGTACTTAGACCTCCTTGACCAGTACCCGGGTTTTGGAATCACATCTTAGACCTCCTTGACCAGTACCCGGGTTTTGGAATCACATCCCATTTAAGTAGGAAACAATGATCTCTGGCTCACTTGTACCATAGTTTTGCTGCTAGAGCCCAGATGAGGTCCCTTCCCATCATTTTTTGGCTTCCTCATACCAGCAGCCATCAAGCAGAGGGAATGGACCTACAACCTCTTGCCAGAGGCCAACCTTCTCCCAAAACAAGGCAGATTGACCATTAGGTAACAGCAGATAATGAACAACCCTGTCTGAGAGATTTTCTGACATGTTCTTAAGAAAGGTAGGATTGCTAAGAGGCCTAACTAGAAATGTGTCCTACTGAAAGTCAAACACTAATCTACAGTCTAAGTCCTAGGACTAAAGTTTTTATGCATGGAACTTTTCCATAAGATGGTCCAGAAAAGAAATCAAGCCATTTTAGAGAAACCTTGCAATTTTGGCAGCTCATGTGGTGGAAATTGTTGGTGCAACCATTTTGCCAGCTGCTGTAACACTAAGAACCTGCAAGTCCTGGGAATCCCATATCAAGGTTTACAGTGGCTTTCAAGTCAGTTTTTTACCAGCACATAACATAAGAAAGTAGCAATTCCTGTAACATCTATGAATGCCTCATCAATCTGGAAAAGCAAAAAGGAAAAGGGCTATCACATCCGTTGTTTTTAAATAAATATTTTTTGGGCTCTGACATTTTGGAAACATGAGAGTGGCAGGATTTTGTCTCAGGCCTCATTGAGTACTTTGCTTTGTTGAAATGCTAACATTCCTGGTGGATAAAGCAAGAACTCTAACTCCAACCAACCCCTATGAATAATAACACCATTCAAAGGAAAATTTTGAGTGATTTCTACAGGACTAGATACCAGCCAAAAGAACTAAATCTGTAGTGACTATTGAACAAAAATGTTGCATATTGCATAAATCTGTCCAGTGATTTGTGAAAAACAGAGGCAGTTGAACCACACAGTACCTCAGCTACTTGGTAGTTAATGGCACTTAGTACAGGAATGTTTGCTACCTTCATTAACAAATGCAGACAGGTTGATTAATTGTGAAGCTAACAAATATTACGTTAAACATAGCGTTGGAGATAGCGTAAATGAGAACAAGTCATTTTTAATGCCATGTGAGTCAGTTCCATAGTGAGTATGTGGCTCCAGAAGGATAACACGTTCAACATGCAAGTTCTCACCTAGTTCATTTCCTTCCTCTTTCAAATGTAATGACTCTTCAGGCCTGTGGCATAAGTCTAATTTCATGGGGTATAAACAATGCAGGACATCTGTATCCTGGCCACTCTCATAGACCTGTGACTACTTATAAAAAGGAAAGAAAGAGTTGTTCTCCACAGTTCACTTTAAAATTAGAATATTAAAACCAGTTAATAGTGTATTTCAGATTTCCCAAATTGTCTTTTCTGGTTCCATACACAGACCTGACGATTTCACATTTTCAGACCTTTCCAATAGGGTTTGCTTGTCTTTGCTAAATTAAATAAGGGTCGCCTTGTCCTCCATGAAGTCAGAGCCTACAAGTCAGGACTCAAAAGGAGGAGACAAAGATGACACAAAGAGTCAATCTTTGCCTATAGTGACCGCATTCAGGCACCAAGCCAGGGAAAGACACTACAATGTGAACCAAACATCTAGGGCCAACAGCCTGGAAAGTACAGCATTGACAAGAAACCCTTCTTGAAAACCTTCCAAGAGATAAGGGTGTGAGGGTGACGTGGCCCAAGAGAACTAGTGAAGCCCAAGAGACCAATGAGAGCAACCTCCTCATGCCCATCCTTGACAACAGTTCAGTGTGGCTTGGCTCAGGGTCATGCTAGTTCAGCAGACTCCTCTCTGCCCAGCCAAAAGCAGCCAGGGAAGCCAGGTCAACATTGCAAGATGCTGCTGCCTTAAAAGGCAAAGACAAAGGGAAAGACAGTGGCAAAAGAAACTTGTGCCTACATCACTGATCACAGAATCACAGAATTGTGGGGGTTGGAAGGGACCTCCAGAGATCATGAAGTCCATCCCCCCTGCCAAAGCAGGTTCCCTAGGACAGGTTGCACAGATAGGTGTCCAGATGGGTCTTGAGTATCTCCAGAGAAGGAGACTCCACCACCTCCCTGGGCAGCCTGTCCCAGGGCTCTGTCACCCTCACCGTGAAAAAGTTCTTCTGCAATCATGATCACTAAATGAAATTCTGCCAAACCAACCCAACTCTTTTACAGTTTCAATTGTGGAAGTTACTCTTTATATTCCATCTTAAACTGCTGCTGTTTGCCATTAAAATGGGTTGTTTCAGTCCAATGGTTGCTACATCTTGGTGTCAGCTGCAGCAATTCTCCCATTAGGTGGAGGTGCATGCACACCCCCAGTCTGAAATGTGCTCTCAGATCCTCCTGGACTACCAGGGCTCTATAAAAACAAGCCATTACCATAGTCATTGCCAATATAACAATTTTCACTTTCCCATTTGCGATGCTATTTTCGAATAGCACCATTGGCCTAAGGAACTCTCAATCTGGCACTTTCCATGACTATTAAATAAGCCTACCGGTTTTATTTATTGTTAATCTTTTACATTCAGCTTTATCTCCCTGTTACCCTCTGAGCCTGAAACCAGTCAAAACCTGTTACAGAGAATATCATGTCATAGGAGCTAGAAATGGAAAGGACCTATTAGATCACCAGTTCCTCTTCCTGCCAATTAACGCTTGCTCTCTGGAGTACCTTTCTTAATGCTTTGTCCAGTCTGGCTTTTAAAAGGACCAAGCAGTTGGGCTCCTGCCCTTTCCCTCAGGAGACTGTTCCACAGCAAAATATATCTCACTGTCAGGAAATTTTGCCTTACGTTCAGCCTGACTGTCACACTATTAGCCCTTGTTATAGCCCTGCATGTCACGCTAAAAATTCCTCTCTCGCGCTCAGGAGAGTGGGAGGGTGTTCGTACTCATCAGAGAGCTGCATGTCTCACAAACCACACATTTGTTAGTCATTCCTGAGCATCGTCTTTAATTTGAACTCATCTACCTGTACTTCTACTTCTCCTGATCAGCTTTGTCACTCTGCTCCAAAAATTTTCCAGATTTGTCAGTCACTCTCTGGTTGTCGAGGGCCTGGTGTTGGCTGTGTGGGTTATTCTGGGAGTTGTGGCACTGGGCAAAGCTAGATGGCAGGTTCAAACCAATCCAAAGCACACTTTCTTTTTAACACAGCTTAGTCAAATGGAGCTCCCTGCCACAGGACATGAATGACAGAAGTTTACGCAGGTACAAAGGGAAACAGTAAGTTCATGGTAGAAAAACAATGGCTTGAGAGTTCCTTCATACCTGATCTTGCATTTAAGTAACTGGACTGCCAAGCTATGCTCATCATACTGAGACAGGAACAAAAATAACTTGATTAAATGCTTTTAAGTATGCTTACCAACCTTTCACAAGAGGGAACGTGTTTCAGTCACCATCATGTGAGTCTGAGCTCTAACAGCACCCTATAAAGGTGTGCCTGAGTTCAGTCACCCTGACGCAAGCACTGATGGTGTGCACTAGCCTCAGCGCAGGGAAGGACCAGAGGGCAAAGGACAACTGCAGTTCTCTTCAGTGTCACTTCTGGAGTGATGCCTCTGCCTTACCACTAAGCATTTTATCTCCCTCCTTGCAGCAGATCCGAGGTGCCCTAGGGCTCTTGATTTGGAACATTAAATCTTCTGATAAACCAGGCACACTAAAGATCCAGGCAGCAATTGTGTAACTCCTGACATAGTTTCAGGACCAGACTGAGGTCCTTGCAGAAGACATACCCACAGAGGACAAAGGTCCTGCAAACCAATGTGCTGGAGTTGCTCCCTTAGCCTCACCCAACATGTGCTTGGAAAAGGAGAGAAGGCTGGGGAGGAGTGGAGAACACTAAAGGCCAGGTGACCCTCCTTGCCTCCCAGTTTCCATTCTTCATCCTTTGTCCTCAGTCACTCTTACACTTCTGGTTTGATTTTGCAAATTCAGGTGGAGAAAGCATCCAGTGTAATATATTAAATGCCACTGCAATGCACAGAAGCATAGTGAAGTGGGGCCCAATCCTGCCCAGTGCTGCAAGGATCAGGTAAAGCACTAAGGTCTCCTCTTCCTTCATTGCTGAGGGCACATATCACCTACAGAATGAGACTCTGGTACTGGATCAGAGGGGACTGGGGCACTGGGATTCAGGACTCAATCTCTGGCACCAGACAAAACCCTCAGCTTCTCCAGCCTTCAGTTTGTCTTCAGTTTGTGTCTCATAAATGTGTATGGTTTCATCTTTCTTTGAAAAATGTTCAAAGTTCCTCAAGATCTTGTGGGAATGCTCAGGGTTATTGTTACTATTAATAAAAAGTCTTTACGATCAAATTTGCTGCTCCTTTTTAGGTCTGTCACTAAGTGAGTGGGTTTCATAGTAAGCCTATCCTACCCCATTTACAGGGTGTGTTTTCCAAGGGCTTTCTGGACTGGGTCCCGTAAACAGTGCTCTGTTTTTGCTTACAAAACAACTCAATGACCATGTAGGAAAGGTCACTGGGATCACCATGGCCTCCTGTGGACCTCATGATCTATATTACAATTGCACAGAGCCCTTCAACTTGAGTTTTTCCAAATCAGAAAGACTGCAAGGAGGCTCATGGTTTGGCTCAACAGCAGCCCTGGACTGTAGAAGTGGTTTCCAGGTGGAGATAGCCATGCAAAATGCCACCCACATCTACAACAGGCAAATTGCCTCCTCCCTAGCAGCATGTAACAGTTGCTATCTGAATGCAGAACTGATTGTCTCAAGCAGATCATCTCATGTCTACTCACCACTGGAAAAACAATTTATTCCTGTTCATCATGTCTCCATTGAAAGGTCAGTGCTAGGAGAAGCACCCCTGTGCCTGGAAATGCTCTTCTCCAGCTGATCTCCTTCATAGCCCGGAGAAAGTGGTAGCATTCAACAGGACCTGCAAGTTAAGGGCTGAGCCTCTTTCCCATCTGCTGCCCTGTCTTCTGCAGAGCCTTTTTCTCTTGGCAGGTAAAAAGGTTCCTTTCAAGGATGTAAGTGGTACACTTTTGAGTGACTCTCCTGAAACACACTGAACCCAAGGAAGGTGTTTCTCCTCCCTGTCCCATCCTTGGCCTTAAAAAGGATCTCCTTCCAGGTGTCATGGGTTGCCTTCTCAACTGTTGGGGCAGAGATCTGCTCACAGATGCACTGCTGCTTTCTCAGCTTGGCAAATTCATGTCCACCCAGAAGAGCCCTCCAGAAGCCTGCGCTGCTCCTGCAGAACAAGCTCTGAGCTGCAGGCTGGGCTGCCTGGGGAACTCAGCTGGGCTGGCTGCACGTGAGGAAGCATGTAGCACGGAGGGCGCTCCAGGAGCTGGGTGCCTTTGGAGTCCTGACTCCTCTGGTGAGGTATTTCACAGGATGTGTAACAGCTTCAACACTGTGAACAGCTGAGGAATTCAATCTGCAAAGTACCACAGAAGGTGTTAGGGAATAAGTAGAGAAGGTGCAGCCAACGACTCCAGATGTGTGACCAAATAGAACGGAAGCCAGAAAGCTACCAAGCAGTTTTCCAAACATGAATGAAAGAGCCTTCAGTGGCAAGTCTGTCCTCTGTTGGAGCCTCACAGGCTGCTCCGATGGGGAAGTCCTACCACTGCACAACCCTGCCCTCCAATAAAGATAAAAATGTACTTTTATTAATAACTTTTAAGAGGCTAGGGTATTTTAATATATAATATATATATATTTTTAACTTAGGGCAGGACTTTTATGTAGTTCATATTTCTTTTAAAAAGCTGGCCTTTCTATTAAGTCACCTTTCTTCCCACAAGGCAGAAGCAGACCTGCATTGTCACCAGCAGCGGGTGTTGCACAGGAGCCTACACAGATGCCAGAAAGTCTTTCAGGCTGAAAGGGAAACGTCTCAAGTGGGAGAGGGAGTTCTCTGCCCAAAATTCAATTGCTCTTTGAAGGGAGAGTGCTCAGAAGACTGTTGGCTCTCTGACAGCAGGAGGCATCAGAAAGTATTGGATTTTTCTTGGAAAAAGGTAATTTTCTGTGTATCGGAGCAAAGCAGCAGGAGAGAAAAGTCTTTAATCACACAGAATATGGGGAACAACAGCTCTGCTTTTGTATTCGCAGCACAGAAATAAGGCTCACATCATCCACTGCAACCGATTTCATATGTATGTGTGTGTGCAGCACATGAATAACGTAATTTGGCAAGGTGCTGAAGATCTCCTCAGCAATGCTGGGCTGCCCTCCATGTTCAAAAATAAGAGGCAATGCTGCAAGAGCAGGAACAACAGGAATTAATTTCATTCTTAGCCAAATTCACGTTTTTCAGTTTTTAGCAAGCGGACAGGAATGAAAAGTGATGCAGAATATATAGCACAATAACACAGGAACTTGTAAACACACAGAAGGCTGCTGTTGCTATTTATCAAAAATACATTTGTAATCATTTTCTGGAAGTACGTGCAGGGGACCATGCTGGGCATCAGGTTCTTAGTAATACGCTGTCTACCCTGCCTGAACCTTCAGTTGGGATACACTTATTTATGCTGACAACTTTCAGCAGAGCCCTGAGACTTCTCTGTCTCATCTCCCCCAGGAAGCAAGGGTGTGCACAATAGCAATAGTGTCTATCCTTCCACTGTCAGTGGACTTCTGAACCCACTGGAATAATCCCAGTCATGCTGGACTGCAAAGTGAGGGTCTCCAGGGCGTGAGGTTCTCGGAAGCTTTGTGAAAAACAGTGGCTGTGCTGAAAGGAAAAACTCAAACATTAAGGTATGTTCACAGAGGTCATCAATCTGGTTTGCTTAGCCCCCTGGCCAGCCAGCATGCAAGCCCTCCAAGCAAACTTCTCAGTGCCTAGGCGAGGGCTTCCTGTTGGACACACCGGCGACAGCTCTGGAGCACTGTTTGGTGATCTCAGATGGCCCCATCCCTTCTGAAAGAACCCGCCAACCCAACAAAAAGGGCTTTGGAGTGGATACCCAAGGTTAGACCTTTGATTGAGTTAAACCTCTGTCAATCCCCTCATGACTGGGAAGAAACAGACCAAGCTACAGACCTATACTTCCATTCCCACCCTGGTCTATTCAATTCCTATATTGAGATTTGCCAATAAAGACCCTGTGAATGACCATTAGTTTCTCTATCACCAGTAAAGATTTGGCATGAGAATCAATATTCCTTTAAATGAATCATCAGTTACAACAACAACTGATGACCAAAAAGCCTGGCTGTGCATACTAATTGTTTACTATGTGCCTATGCAAAGGCAGGCAGCCAAACTCACATCCGTGCCTCCCGGTAGCACGGTGGGAGGGAGAGTAATTCAGTGTTTTGAGCCCAGGACATCAGAAGACAAGTCCTCCCGCCTTGCTGCTCCGCTATCCTGTGATCTCTCACTAAACCTGCTCCCCTCTCCCGAAATGACACCGGTGTCACCACGGTCACTGAGTACCAGATTACTAAATGCTTCAAGCCACTAACGATTTGGACAGATGCCCAGCGGGACTTCCAAACCTGCAAAGACATGGATAAAATCCCACAAGCAGTTCTTGGTGCCTGTCAGGGTCTAATAATTTTTTAAAACCCTGACCCTTGCCCTCAGTGTGCCCCACATCTGTGGATGGAGATGGCTCTAGGCATTCACAAGCACAGAGCGAGAGCCTCCACTGAAAAATGGCTGCCCAGGCTCCGCATCATGAGATGCACCTAATTGATGCTTAGCTGCAGCAAATACCAACATAGCGCTTCTGGCTGTATCATACTGTGATACAAGTGAAGCTGCAGATGATAAAATAAAAAGAGAACAATCTACCGCCCATTTAAGTGGCAGCTGCTCTGGATGACTGCGGTGCTGCCCAGCAAATTACTGAGCAGGCAGAAGCACAATTCCCTGGACCACGTGTTAATCACCTGCATCCAGAGGGTGAGCACAGAGAGACCCTGAAGCACTGTGGCATGGGAGCTTCAGGCTTCAGGCTGTGGTATAATCCACTCTCCCTGCCTACAGCCCGACACTGCTTCTTTGCCAAAGTTACACCAAACTTAAACAGCAAGGAGTGTAGGAGAAGGTAAGCCACACCAAAATGAGAAAGCTAGGTCACAGCAGAAGTCATTTTAGGCATGATTTTCCAAGTATAAAAGGCAGACTCTAGCAGGTTCTCTTTAACAGTGGGCATAAATAGCATTAACAGAGGCCATCTGACAAAAGCACAAAGCATGGAAACTGCCAAGAATGCGGGTGCATCAGATGTTAACGATGATCAAAACTTATACAACAGATTCTGGAGAAGTCAGTGCCTTCACCCAGCATATGTCCGTGCTCCATGTTGAACTCTAATCATCTTCTCTGAGATACTCAGTTTAAAATTCAGAGGTAATTGCAGTCATGTTTAAAAGCAGGGAGTTAAGTGTCAATGGCTGGTTTCTTATGTGTCCTACAAATCTGTTCACGGTCCTCGCAAGATTGCTTCAGTTCTGGTGACCCTCAGGGGCAACATGGACAAACCTTAGAACTGGATCAGGATGTGTGTAATTAGTCAATATGGCCTGGTCTACACAGAAAGCAAATCTGTTATACACAGACTTCTCTTAGCAAAGAAGCACAGCAGACAGTATCTGAATACAGTTCCGAGCTTTAAAAGTATGGCTACTTATTTCAGAGCCACAGTACAAGGCCGCTTTCTCTCCCAGATGGTAACAGTTCTGATGGAGAGAATTCAGTGATACCAACTAGCAGGCCTCAAATACCCAGCACAACAATTTTATATGCTTGCATATAATTTGACAGAAGTTTCTAGCGTCTGAAACTACTTCTGTGTGTGTTTGGGGTGGCAGTGGCAAGACCCAGACTGCTTTCTGACCTTGGTTTAACTAATGAACACCTTCCAACCCACAGCAAAGGCAAGGTTCTTTAGTTCTATTGATGCCTCGGAAAGCCAGAATCAAAACTCAATAGCCTTGGTGACTATTAAGCAGGCATCCTTTATTTGCGAGGCATCTCTACCCAAATATGAACTCAAAGAGATTGACATAATTCTGCTTTTTGGAGTGAGACTCCCTATGTTTACTCCAGTGGGCTACCAAAGAGTCCTGTCTTGGCCAAGAGTTTTACCTGGGACAGCCGAAACAGAGATAAAAACTATCAAACAAGGGAAAAGCCCACAATCATTTTACCCTCCATATAAATAAAAAAGCTAACCCCTACATGAAATTATTCAAGGGCTGAGACCACTTTGTCAATACTTCTGAAAACTAGAAGAGCTGCCCAGAGTAAGAAGCTGATAAATTCAGCATTGGAGTGTGGCCACCGACATGCAGAAAGGGCAGGAGTAACACTCTCCGTGGAAGGCAAGTGGCCACCACTGGTGGTTTCCTAATCTGCAATTTGTGCAGCTGAATGCACCCGGCAACACTCTGGCAGAGGTCACTGAAGTCTCAAGGGTAAAAACACAGAGCAATTTACTGCTTACCTAGCTCTCAACACTTCCCTGCTGCAGCGCCTTTAACGAGAACATCAAAACCAGGTAAGTCTCAGCACACTGTAAATTTGCTGCCAGTTCACTGGGAAGATCCCAAACTGGGCGTTAAAGCACAATCTTTAGTCTTCCAGGAATCACGGCTAGGTTGAAAACCAATGGCAACCAGGAACAAAACCAGCACCCAGAACATTAAAACAGTACACTCTGTTCAGTCATAGAAATCCCCAGCCAATTCTCCTGAGGACACGTACCTTCTTTTGCCACAATTGATTTTTCCTCTCTCTTTTATTAAAGGACGCTGATCTGAAACCCAGCGGCACACAAAAATAAACACAGGCAGTTGACAAAAACAAGAAGCAGGGCCTTGTGCCTGTCACTGTGCTAGTCAGTCAGCACCCACACGAATTACTCAAATGCTGCTCCCCTGCGTATTTCTACATGGTATGGCATCACTCCGCTATTTAGGAACTCATCCACCTTTACTAGACTTGTTACTCACCCAAGATCGAGGGATGTTCACGAGACAGACTGTAGGTCAGCAGAGAGATGAGCAAGTGAACTTACCTTGGCAACAATGTCACCTGTGCTCTGTAAGCTAGTTTACTTACCTTGTGCTACGTATGTCAAGAAAAAACAAATGACAGCTGTGGGCAGCTTTTGCTTTGACAGAGATGGTCAGTGACTGTACCATGGGCCTTCCTCAGGCAGGTTTTCTCTACATCTGCCAAGGAGCAGCCAAACTCCTGTTAGCATCACGTGTCTCTGAGCAGTGATAAATCATGGCTACTGCACTCTCAGGTTCCTCTGCTCTCTTTGTTGATATCCACAAGGGACCATACAGCTTCAGAGTCTACTACTGCTCACAGCAAATTCCCCAGTAAAATTAAGGTCAGGCATTGAAGGGAAAGTCATATTTTCCAAAGGACAGCAGCATAAAAATGCAACTCTGATGCCTTTTGATCTGTGGTCTGCTTTGCAAGTAGTGGTGAATCTTTGCTAGAACATTAGATCTTTAGAGTAGATTAATCCTAGAATATATATGACAAAGGCTTACCTAATATAAACATACCCAAGTATTCATACTATGCTCGCAGCCAGCCCATCTGATTATACAGGCCTTAAAATCCTTCACATAATTAAATTGTACATGGTTCTGAAGAAGCTGCTTTTTTTTTAACCTTAATGATTTGCATTTTTGTCTCAAAGTTACTGCTATGAGAATATGTACTCCATGTGATGATTTCATGGTGTCAGGTCAACTTGAGGGAAAACTGAATTTCCTCCTTATCTTAGTAGCTCATGAGGTCGATCTTTTAGGTTTCAAAGAATAACGTTACACCATCAAGACCTGGCTGTTGCAGGGAGCACCCCTCACCAGCATGCAGGCAGTGGTGCTGGTTGACAGCCACCTGAACATGAGCCAGCAGCATGCCCAGGTAGCCAAGAGGCCAACAGCATCCTGGTCTGTATCAGAAATAGTGTAGACGGCAGGACTAGGGAAGGGTCTGTGCCCCTGTGAGGCCCCAGTCCTGTGTTCAGTTTTGGGCCACTCACTGCAAGGACATTGAGGTGCTGGACTGTGTCCAGAGAAGAGCAAAGAAGCTGGCAAAGGGTCTAGAGCACAGGTCTTACAAGGAGCTAGCTGAGGGAACTGGGGTTGTTTAGCCAGTGGAGAAGAGAAGGCTGAGGGGACACCTTATTGTTCTCTACAGTGACCTGCAGGGAGGTTGCAGCAAGGTGGGTTTTGGTCGTTTCTCCCAAGTGACGAACAGTAGGACAAGAGAAACGGCCTCAAATCGCAGCAGAGGGGCTTTAGACTGGATATTGGAAAAAGGTTCTTCCCGGCAGAGCTTGTCAAGCATTGGAGCAGGCTGCCCAGGGACGCTGTTGATTCAGAATCCCCAGAGGTAATTAAGAGGTGCATAGGTGGGATGCTTAAGCTCACAGTTTAGTGGTTAGACTGGAGGTGTTAGGTTAACAGTTGGACTTGATGATCTTAAAGGTCTTATCCAACCAAAACAATGCTATGATTCTATGAAACACAACTGATGTTAGCAGCTGGAGACTGGCCAATTCAAGAACACCCAAGTTTCCTTGCAAAGCTGGATATGCCAGTCTGTGGCTGCAGTGATGAAGGCTCATTGTCCAGTTCTCTCCTCCTTGCTTTCCCCAAATCTGTATGTCCCCAAAACTGGCTGGTCAGAATAAGAGAAGAACTGATGGATTTGGGATTCAAAAATGGAAACTTCACTAATCAATAAATTAAAAGGGGAATCTTGCAATCTGCTCCACCCCAGTCTCCTGTTTTCCCAAGAGACTTTGTACTTTCATATAGCAGGCAGGTTTTAGTACTCTTTCCATATGCAATGCCATTAATTAACATCTAAATAATTTGCTGCCCCATGTGGTAACATCGATCAGGCCTTGTCTTGGAACAATTACTACTCAGTGCAGTTTGAGGCAGCACTCCTCCTCTTCAGTGTTCCTCTCTGAGAATCCTGAAAAGGCAAAGGATGAAGGAGACAGAGAAACATCAAACAGGGTAGGCTGTATTTATGGATCTTAGTGGATCATGGTTTAAAAATATCCAAGTAGTTTTTTCTGCTGCCTAAATGGCACTGATTCTTTTCACCTTGTAAAAAGTCTAGCATATTGTTTTCATATTCAAGTTATTTGGATAACACAACAGTGATTTAGATTAGGATTTGTTTACACAGCTAAATATGTTGAGTAATGAAATTAAAATGAGCTCTCTGCTTCTGTCACATCTGCAATAGCAACTAGCTTCTTGTGGTTGAGTACAAGCCTGCTGCACAGATGTTTCTTGATAAGGTATAAATCAGTGTTAGATGCTGTTTATTGTAGCGCTTTTACTGCCTTCTTCCCTGAAGGAGGGAATGTTGCCTGCACAGCAACCAGATGTGACCTGCAAGACTGTATGAAATACCATTACAAGCAAAAAAACAGGTCCCATATTCCATATCAGCATCTGCAATGGCTCATCAAGTATTTATCAGGCCATTTGAACACTTCTACAGGTCCTAGCATTATACCACTGCCAGAGTTTACTTATTATTACCTGCAGTGGAAAAGCCAAGCATCCTGTAAAGCGATCGGCACCTGAAATAGTAGGAGATTCCACTTTAGTTTGGTTTCCTGCCTTAAAGGTCATATTTCTGAGCAGATACTGCTGCTAGAAAGTAAGACATCATGAGAGATCAAGGAAGCTGCATTTCAGGGCAATGCAAAGAAGTTTCTCTGTCCTCCTGCCCCATGTGACAGCGATCCTTTGATGGGGACAGGGGAACAGGCTTATCTTGTGCCGGTGCCCATGCGAGGAGAACAGAGACAAGGATGCTTCTCACCTGGGAAAGGCGGTACAGCTCAGAGTACATTGCAAAGTGTCTCTGCTCCTCTCTCAGGGACCAGGGGGAGCCAACTGGACAGACTCACCAAACAGCCTGCATCCCGAGACAGCCAAGCCTGGCCACAGAGCCACACTGGCTCCTTCTCTGTAGACGATGAATGCAATACTCATGGGCGCTGAAGGTCAGAGAGCTCAACTTTGCAAGTCATCCTTCTTGGAAAGTTTCTCAAAGCAAAACCTGCCATTTCTTATTTTAAAAAAAGTATGTGTGTGCAAGGATAAAATAGGTTTTCTTCCTTGAGCTAATCCATGTCTCTGATTTGCTTCACTCGTTACACAGACAGAAGATCCTGTCAACGTAGAAATAATGCCAAGTATTTACAGTTTAATGGAACCCAGGGACCAATTAACAACACAGAAAACCACCAGGCAGTGTATTTCTTATTGTAACAGGAGGGAAATCTTACATTACTGCTGTTCCCCCATTTCTTAAAATAAAGCACCAGTGCTTTGTCAATGATTTCTCAGTAGTAATGTTTATTATTTGGTAGCATTACCGTTCCCTGTTTATCAATCATTTTCCATGTGCTAGGTGGTCACAACCCCCCACCCCCCACTTTACTTCCTCCCCAAACCATCCCAAAAAGACAAAAAAGAGAAAATTGTGAAAAAAAAGGGAAAAAAAATAATAATTGTCACTAGTGCTTTGGACCAGCAGTGTTAGAATCTGCCCTCAACCCCAAGTTCTCGAACTGCTGATTCTTCAATAGCTTGATGGATGCGGTGCACCTCGTCCTGCGTTAAAGTCCTCTCCGGGTGGCGGTACATGATACGGTAGCAATGGCTGACCTTCTTTGTCCTATAAAATATAAACAAAAAGAGGACTCATAAATACACGTGCCTACAAATGCAAATACACGAGGCCAAACACCCTCGTGACCATTTTTTTATTTGCAGTCTAATTTTGTTCTTGTTGCTTGAAAATTACCTTAATGCTAAATTACACAGTCTGGAGAGGTGGGACTGAGCTGAATTTTAATTTTGGCAGAGGACTGTGCTGAAGTCCACCTAAGACCTCAACTTCTATTGCAGTGCGGTAGCTTCTTACAAACAAGGGTGGGAGGGGGGTTATGCCAATAGCACTGAACTGCTGCTGGCACCACAACACACTGCACACACATACCACATACTCCCCTCAGACCAGCAGGGCTGGTGGTGAGGAGCATAAGGAAAACACCACACAGCCTATGTATGCTGAAGAGCAATGTTGCTGCCTACGATGGAGTATCTCTGAACATTTTCACAGTGAGGGTGACAGAGCACTGGAACAGGTTGCCCAGGAGGGTTGTGGAGTCTCCTTCTCTGGAGATATGCAAGACCCTTCTGGATGCCTACCTGTGTGACATGTCCTAGGGAACCTGCTTTTGCAGGAGAATTCGACTTGATCTCGCGAGGTCCCTCCCAACCCCTACAATTCTGTGAATCTGTGAATCTCATGAGCCTTGCCATCCAGGCTCCAGCCTGGGTGATGAGACCAAACACACAGCTGCAAAGCAGAGTGAAACATTTATTTTTCAGTTCAGCTGACTATTTTGCCTTCTTTGGAAATGAGAAATAAGGACAAAAACAGCATCTGAAGTCTCTGTTTGTGGGAGGACAGAGACGCAGGATGAGGGTGGCCGTGAGTCCTGAAGTGAACCATCAAATGTCAGTGCCTGGATGCTGGCCACACTGCAGCCAAGATGCAGCAGCAGCCCGGTAAACTCAGGAAGAAACAGGGCAACACATGTCAGCAGGCACACATGGCAAAATTTCTTACTCCCTGCTACTACGGGAAGGAAAAGGCAAAAGAACAGGGAAAAGGCAGAGGGAAGACTGAATGATGGGGGGGAAAAAAAGGAAGGATTTAAGAGTTGCTAAGTTTGGCAATGGCAAGTTAATGCAAAACCAAGAGCAAACCACTAAGTTCAATAAGTGAGCAAAAAATGTTGCTCTCCATCAAAACCAGGCTTCAGTACGTAGCTCTGGCAAGGGGTAGCTCTACAACTGCAGAGCATCTATTGCTGAATTTAAATGGCAGTTGTGGCATCCTTTTTATTTTTAGTTTCAAATGGAGCCTACACAGCTTCTTCTTTCAAAGGCAAACACTTCAGTGAAAGAAAGAAAATCTGAGGGGAAAAATAATGGGAAACCAGAGATCAAATACTAGACAGAAGGATCTCCCAGACTAGCATTTAATGGCACACAAAGGCATTCAGAAAGCTTCGGGTCATCTCTCTCCTGAAAATTGTTTCATGTCAGAAACAATGTTTATTATGTCTGTTTGATTAAAAGTAAGGTTATATGTGTTCATACACAAAGAGAACTCTCTCAAGATACTAATTTCAGCCTCAAATCCTACTGTAAACAGGCACAGGTAGTTTTAATCATGGAATAGCAGCTATTTGATGCCAACTTTGACTCACCCAACATGGGTGAGAACTTGCCCCGCTCACACTGGCAGTTTACAACAAAAAAGGTTATTTCAAATTAAAGCATTCCTCCTTTTTTTTCCTGTGTGCTGGAGACAAAGCAAGGCAAATCTGCCTAGCATAGGAAAGGGCAACCTGCACTTCATAAAGCGTTACGCTGACGACCGCAGGTAACTGCCAAAAACCAGCCGAGAGCTTTCCCCCGGCGCAGGTTAAACGCTGTCGAAAAGTGATCTTTGGGAAAAGAGGGGGAGGTGTAACTGCAGAGAAGGTGTTGCTCTGCTCTGCCTCTGCAAAGCAGTTGAGAGGACAGCCCTGGGAGAAGCGAGGAAATGGAATCACAAGGGTTTGGCCAGATGCTACACTCTAAGAGAGAAATTTGAGTACGAGAGAGGGACAATGGGGGCTCAGCAGAAACAAAACCAGGCCAGCAAATACCATTAGTGCTGGTAGTATCTCAGCTTTTAAGGGTGCTACAGCAACCCACCTGAACAAAAACATTTGCACACTGCTTTGGCTGAAAATATATTTAGAAGATGTACATCCATTGCCCTGATCCTGAAGTATTGCATATACTGGGAATACGTCCCATGATGGAAAACTCATTTAACATGATATAAACACAACTTTGCTTAACGTATATAAGCTCTGGTAGGGATAGCTACAGCACTCTTTCTTCACTGGTCATGGTTAACTGAAGGTAACGTTTCTTTTGACTCACGTGTTTAGGTATCCCCCTCCCTCCATCCTAGTGAACAGTTCATTCATAAGGGAAATGAAATAGACTAGAATAGGAGGCAATGGTTTCTTCAGGGTGTTATGGAAAACCAGCATCTTTAGGAGGCATTTAAATTAGGAAAGGGTAGAGATTTCATGGAGCTGCACGGAGCTGGAGTTCTTTTAGTTGCAGCTGAAGTTAAGCATTGGTGCAAGAGAAATAAACCAGGGATTGTAACTAATCTAATTTTAATTATACCCCCAAAATGATGTAACTACTAATACACATGGCTAGCTATACATCACTTGTGATTGGTATGTTTACATTTTTATCCCGCCTTTTAGCTAGGTTTATTTGCATATTTGTTACTAATAAGAAAGGAGCATAATGGTTTGATGGTCTTTCAAGAAAAGACACACTACAAGTTTCAAAACTTTAAGCACCGTTTTCATAGTAGCAGCTAAACCTTTTCAAGGGAGATGGGGAAGAGGACTTCTCAGCTCTTTTCCAACTTCTCACCGCCACCCCCCAATACTATTTGTGATACAATGTGATAGTAATACAATGTGATTAATCACTGCTATCAGTTGCAACTGGAAACAATTATTGTCAGCAAATAATACACACTTTAAGATTCCTTTTCTTGCTTTCCTGCTGTTCTGCAGAGTCACAGGGTGCTCCCCTACCTTAAAGATGACTCTGCTAATGCATTAAGAAACTCACTCCTGCATGTCATGCTGCAGCCTGATGACACAAGCAGTAGCTCTCTGTCCTGAGCAACAGAAAACCTGAGGCCAAAACCTAGAACAGCAGCTTCACAAGGTAAAAAAGAAAAGAAAAAAAAAAGGTAAAGTAGAAGCTGAAGAGTGAGCACACTGGGCTTTATTTACCCAAACTGCACCACCTGACAAGTCCATGCGGTTCGCAGTCACGCAGACTCCTCTCCCATTAGGCTTCAGCTGATCTTAGTGTCACAAGTCTCTGCACCAGCCTGCGGCTTTCAGGCAATGAAACGCCGTGAGCGCAGTGAAGCACAGCTCAAAGGGAAAAGGAAGATAGGGACTTACTCTGATGCTGCAGGAGGAGACAAGAATACGGCCCACAAACAAACACCAGAGCAAAACAATGCCTAATGCTTTCACAGGGTTTTTTGAAGGAAAGAGCTTTGCCTTGTGGTTGATTTTGAGGAATTGGCACACAGTCACCCCCACGTGCTAGGGAGCTGCTTGCTGCCAGGTCAGATTCGCTGTGTGGGGACAGCCTGAAGGACAGTGTACACGTCTCGATATTTCAGTCTGATAACTGAACACTGCAAGAAATTAGGGGGCCTTAGTCTGCCCCCAGTCTAATAAAACAAACATGAAAGAAATGTGATGCTGGGACCAGAGCTAGAACGAAATGTTACGTTAGACAATAAAAACTAATACCTGTGGGTTAGCTCTCCTTGTGTGGAAGTCCACTGAGGGACGTTTTAGAGACCACTTGGCTAGAAAGCTTATCCCAGAAACTACCAACAGCAGAATACCCAACCATACTGGTGAGCTTGTCTCTGTGGTTAGATAAGACACAGGATCACTTTGGTAACCACAATTTTGCCTTAAGAATAAATGCTGGTACTGGCCCTTGCCTCATCCACATGCAATGCAGTAACAAGAATGAAAATTTCTCCATTCTGTACTTGGAGAGGGAGATGAAAGGGACAGCAGTGAGTGGGGAAAACCTCCACTTTTTAATTGTGATCGCAATCAATCTTAAATGAGGCACGGAAGCACAGAGACTTCTGCAGGGAGTTAACCCTGCTTTTATGTGGTGAGGACAGCACAGAATCAGACTTTTTTTCTAGAAAACTGTATTTGCTTTAAGAAACAGAAAAGTAGAGATGACCATCTCCCACAGCATCAAGCAGCAGAAAAGAGTGTCATCTTTTCTGTACCCTGAGCAGTGCACTGGGCAGCACTACTCACCACCATATCTATATTGCACCTTTGCCAACAGAGTATTATTTAAAATTAAAGATCTACATCCATGGTAACACAAATATTTGAGACTATTTTCTCCCTGTTAAATGCATTGTCTTAATGAGGTTCTTTGAGGGCCTCCCAATTCCTGCCATAGCAGTCTGTATTCTATACGCCACCTTCACCCCCGCAAAGATTCCTCATGCAATTACCTTACATAAACCTTCCCACAGTACTCAATGACCAGTACACGCTTCACAGAGACCCTGTCACGCTCTATGTATGCATGGCATGACCTTGGGGAAGAGAAAGAATTCGGGGTTTTTTGTTTGTTTGCAACAATGTCCTGAAAGGGATGACAATGAGAAGAAATTAAAGTACCGCTGCATGTTGCTAGCATCAGAGGTGCGCAGCTTTGGTTTTGCTTTGTGGCTCCAACAGTTCAAGAATGGTTCATGTTGTAAGGGGAAACAGGGAGGAATATTAAACTGCAAGGAGAATCATAATAAGAAGGAAATGATGTAATTGCCTTTTCCTTTTTGTTTCACGCTTTCAAACCACATCCACCACTACGCTAGCAGGCACAACTACTAAATGTCATATGATAAATTTTAAATTGACAAATAGCACTCTTTGCTAGGAACCACATCATGGAAAATGGCAAAAGGTTTGTGCTATATACTTTACTGTCAGTGGCAAATAATTCAATTACCATGGTGATACGCAGGTAGAATATAGCAGCAATTCTCTGAACAAAGGCCTTTCCCTAAGATGCATTCTCATCAGGCCTTTCAAATGCTAATACTCCATTTCTCTGGAAGAGCACATTGTATACAACAGCGTATTTTAAAAAATGGACATGTTTTTGTTTAAGGTGATTTTGATGCTAGTGAAAGGCACTAGATCACCTGTAGAAGAAAGAACTGCTCAAAACCCACAGAGAGCAGGGAACAGTCATTTCTGTTGCACATATTTTCCAGCTGACACCTGGCAGAAGGATGGTTCGGTATCAAAGATAGTTTAGGTCAACATAACCATGTTGATACTGTCAACACTATTTTAGCACCGTGGATTTATTTGGTGGTCACTTTGAAAGAGACACATTTTTACTGACAGACAGTTGGACCGAAATAATGTTCTCTTGCACCAAATTGAGACAGTGATGGGACTTTTTGCTCTTTTCTAATTGGACTTGGTGAAATCTGTATTTGAATACCAAACCCTGAACCTGCTTGGCCTTTTCATTCTTTCTTTCTTTAGCATTAATTCCATTTTAAGCTTTTCTCTTAGTGTAGAAAAACCCCTCAAAATTCTGTTAATAGCCAGCTTATTGAGAGAGATAAAGAGCATGTAAAAGGTGCAATGGCAAAGGACATAAATAACACCTGCTAGTTAAGCTAACGAAAGGCAGATGAAAATGAAAGCACTTGGAAACTTTTCAGCTTCTCAGTCACGGAGACAGTGTTAAATAGCCATAAATAGGATCTAAGCCATTGTTAAGTATCTGAAAACATTGGACTGGTTAGAAAGTTTTGATCACAATTTGCCTTTCCTACCTAAATCTATCATTTAATTTTTTACAGGCAGGAAAAAATGCAGATATATGCTCCAAAAAATAACTCATAAGCATCACCTGAAAGAGAAAGTCTCCTGGCTGTAAGATGTACTCATCAAATGCTAAGTGAAACAACTTAAGGAACCACTTGTGCTTTGGGCCCAAACCCCATTTTCAGGTCCTTTCAACAGACCACTGTGGATTGCTGATACATGCCAGCAAAGGAACGAAGGTAGAGCAGCACAGGGGTCTTTTCCACCAGCTCCCAAGCAGAGGGAACTCTTCTAAGCAGGCTGAGTTACACACAGAAACCAAGAGAGTATTTCCCTTGTGCGCTGTTACAGTCATCTCAGCAACCAGCCAACGATACAGCCAACCCATCTCAGATCCAGGCACTTCCCATTAGAAAGCTCTTAGGCCTCACAGCATCAAAAGTAATGGAATCCATTACATGCAGACAGTGATGAAATACCACTAGGGTGAAGAACAAGGGGGGAAATATCATTCTCCATTATACCAAAAGAAAATCCAAAGTCCCCACAGGATCATAAGCTAACTGTGACACAGGCTTCTGCTGCCACAGGAGGCCAGAAAAAAACCAGCAAACCCTTGGGGGTTTGGGATTGTGGCTTTTTGTTTTTAATACAATGACTCATTGATTCCTTGAAGAAAGCAATGATCAATGGTTGTAAAGCAGGTATGAAACCCATTCTCAAGGGGATGGATTCAAGCATCAGTGACGACTGCTTGTCCTCCACTCTCCCTCTCTTTGGGAAAATCATGTATCAAGCACAGGTGACAGAATTCCCATCATATCTGATCTACATCAATGCTTAAGAATCTGTTCCACATGAGTTTAAACTTGGATGTGACTGAGAGTTGTCTCTCTTGTAAGACAAACTGTGTGCTCTCTGTTCATACTGGCTCTCCTCAATTTTTAGGGGCTCGCCACTCCATCTAGTGAGTCAGTTCAAAACCCTGCCTAAATCCAGAAAGATTCAAGAGTAGGCTAGAGGCTGAATATCTTCAAGATTTGCCTTGCTGTCAGCATAGTAACCCTGGAGCACTCATCATGCCTGATAGATGCAATGTTATGCACTTTTAATGGAATGACTCTCAACTTAACGAGGCTGAGGCTTTCAGGAATAAAAAAAGAGCTGTGCAGTGGGCATGCACATGAAGATCAGAAGGTGTACAGGACTGTGAGGCTCAGAATAGGGTACAAAAACCTACTTTTCCTTCAGGGTTATCACTATGACAGATACAAAGACTGTGCAGGTGGAATAAAGATAGGGAAAAGCAAAGTTTCCGATACAAACGCAGACATACAAAGCCAGTGAAATAACTTCTACCCATTGCAGTGGCAAACAAGAGAAGGCTGTTTGGTAAAACACTAGAGACACTTAATTTTATGTACTAAACATAGAAAAATAATTGGATGCTGAAAGTAAGAGAGGAAAAGTGATAGTCTCAGCATCAGACAGGGCACAATACCTATTCTGTGCACAGTACAGGGTTTTATTTCACATCACTTTCCCTTGGATTGACTGAAAAAGTTCTGTGCCAAATGCTCTTTGAAGTCTAATCACGATTTCACCAAAACAAAATGCAAGGGGTAATATTTTTTGTTAGCTGTTGTTTAAAAACTGACGACTAGAAACCTAAACACTTGCCAACCCAGCAAACAAGAAGAAAATAACTCGACTTGGCTATTGTGTCTCATGGGAACTGCCATCCAAGCTCCTTGACCTTCTCCTTCCCTGTGTAGTTCAGAACCCAAGGAAGGACTACATTTCCCATGAGAGGCCAAGGCAAAAAATTCCCATGATGTATCATCTTCCCTCTCTGGAAAAGAAACTTGGCTGACATAGTTGATAAGGAACCAGAGCATATTGCAGAGAACAGAAGCATGCGATACCTGGAAGTCCTGGCAGCACTGGCAGCTGAAGCACTTTGGCTGCTAGCCAGAAAATTCTTACAGAAGAATTTACATTTTCAGTGAGTAAAACCACAACAAATCAGCTTATTTTCTATCATTGCTGTCTCTCTCACTTTTTCCACACCTCCCTTGACCCCTTAACTCCTAATTTAATGGTAAAAGGAGACAGCTCCGGCAGCAACACTCTGTGGGTCTGGCAGAACTTTACAACTTGGATATCTCACTCACAACCCCCTGTGCCCTTTCAGGGCTACTGGCTAGTACTGGAGCAGGTCAGGGCCACAACCCGTTTGCAAAGAATAACTCTAGAAGACCCACTGTGTTTGCAGAGCTGTTGTACTTCTTGTGTGAAGACATACTCTGAGCCACAGTGCACAAGACAGACGACAGAAGAGGCTCTGGTTCTACTTCTGTCAAACAGCAATATTAATGATTCCATCATTGGTCATTAGCCACAACAGTATTGCTCAAAAGTTTCCAACCATTGGCAACTGAAATGCCACCTGGAAGCACTTAAGAGTGACAACCTATCTCAGTAATTCTAACAAATCCAAAGTGAGAGGTGAATTTGGACTCTTTCAAATGCTATCTAAAATATTTATAGTAAAATGTTAAGTGTGATACCTTTTCAGTTCTTCTGAGTGAAAGATCAAAGAAGAGAAGTATAAATATTTAGCAGTTTTTTCCCCCAACTAGATGTTAATACTAAAGGCTACAAAAAGTATTACTAAAAATAACATCACTGTCAAATTAAAACATACTTCATAATTGAGTAAAAAGGGAATTGATATGAGAATTTAAAACAATTCATTTTCCATAGAAGTGAAGATGGATGGGAGTGACAGTTGGTTCAAAAATATCTCCATTAAGCACTGACAGAAATCAGGGCCGACAAAGTTAGGTGGCAGACAAGTGCATGGGAGTGACTGGATGCTGTTTCAGGTACCCATACAGATTTCAGCCTTGAGATCAGTGGTTTTGTCCAGGAGCCAGGTGTTTAAGTTCTTGCTGAGAGTTGAGGTAAAGAGGGACATGGCTCTAGACTCTCTTCTGATGCTCTCTTCTGAATCATCTACACCCACTCTCCTGGGCAGCCTGCAGGGCTAGCAGGCACCTTACCAACATTTGCACTCCTGTGTGTGCAAACACAGGGGATTTCTCAATGGCACTGCTTACCATACCTGTTAAACCTGGTGGAAATACTGCAGGCGCTTCCACAACTAAGCATTGTTTACTATCTCCTTCCAGTCCATTCCTTATTTTTCCTCTCAGAATTATCAGATTTTATGAACCTTAGTCCAGTTAATTGGATTTGTTTTGGAGATGCAGAAATTCCCCACTTTCCTTCCCCCAGGGTAGTGTGGTTCCACACAGACAGTCACAAGAAACCTGGTCTCATCGCTTTTCTGACAGTTGCTGCCTTGGGAAGACAACTCAGAAGAAGTCCTCAAAGTAAGGATAACTACTTCAACTGGCCAGCAGTTAGAGCCTTGTCACCACAGAGAAGAACTGTCCGGCTGTTAAACCTTTCTCTTGCTGGGCCCCATGTGCACAGGTAATACATCTGGACCATGATGGCAGACAAAGACCCCGTGCCTCACAAGAGAGGCTTGCCTGGTTATTTCGAATACAGTGACAGGGGAAATGGCACAGCAACGAGCCAAATGATGACAACATATACCAATCAGGTGTGCTGGCCAGAACTTTTACAGCTGTCAAGATGAGCATTAGCTTGGAAAATTCTAACTGCCATATTTGGCATGTTGCCCCCTTAATATTATGGTTATTCTTTGGGAAAAGACAAATAAGAAAACAAAGAAGTAAATGTGACAGGACACATACCTAGTGAACACCTCCTATGGTTCAGACGATATGAGCACCATGCAATAAAACACAAGGTAGGCATGAAGACTCAAAAGGTCAGGGCAGAAAATGAGATGCATCATTCTGAAAGTACATTTTGAAATTATTGGGAATGCCACTCAAGAAAGAAAAGAAAACCATCAAGACGTTATACTAGGAAGATCAAAATACCCTTTTTACTAAGACTTTACTAAATATGGCAAGAATTAATACAAGCAAAGAAGGGATAAGATTTCAGCCCAGAATGGGGAATACACAGGAAGCTCTAAAGTAAATCAAATGTTCTCAAATTGTCCAAGAGATGAACTTTGCCCTAAGATACTTTAGGAATGAGCAGAAGAAATCTCAGAGCTGTTATCAGTTGTCTGTGAGAGTTCATGCAGGACAAGTAAGGTACCAAATGTTGGGAAAAGGTCAGAGTGCTTATTTTTGAAAATGGAAAAAAACCCCAACAACTAGGCAGCCAGAGGAACTATACACCATTTGCTTTTACTTTAAATTCCCAGAAAGACTCTGGTGCAGGTAACCAAACCACTTTCAAGCACACAATGGAAATACCCTCCCCCCGCCCCCAAAATAGAAAACATGCATGTATCAAGCAAATACCGTCAAAACAACCTATTTTATCACTATAAAGGGGTAACAACTAATACTAAATATGCAAAACAATAAACTGTAGGAAGTAGCAAACATCATGGCGGGGACAAGCACATATATTCATAGTCAGCTAAACCAGATAGGAAAAACCAGTCTAAGATCAATGTGACAGAAGCAGTTGCAGACAAAGTTGTAAAATCTTATGCAAAAAAAAAAAATAGCAAGAAGTTAAAAAAAAGAATAAAAATACTAAATGCAGTTCATAAAATTAGGTAGTACAAAATCTATCGTCTAAAATGTTGCACCTTGGAGGGAACTGCATGAAGGTAGATGAGAAAACTACTAGAAGGTGATACTCCAAACAGTTGGAGTAGCTGCCAATAATCTGCTGTTTCTGGAAGCAGTTATCCACAACTCCTAACCAAATGAGAAGGATCCTTCTTGTAGGATTCTTCATCCTGGCTCCCATATGATGGAGTATTTTCATTAATGGAAGAAGTAATGCAGCAGAAACGTTAACTGGAAAATTACATTAAGCTGGGTAAAACAGTGAGTATAACTAAGGACAAGATTAGAATAATCTTGAATGGAAAAGCTCAAGGCTACATTTCAACCAGGATGAGCGTAAATTTCTGTATTGAGCCCAAACACAGCTTCACATCTGCATGTGAAGGATGAGGAACAACTGAGCATACAGCAGTGCAACACAAAGCATCTAAGGAACATGCAGAATCATGAGCCCAAGGTCAATCCATGATGCTGCTTTAAGCTAAGGAAGAACCACTCTGGGACAAACTGCTAGAACATAGATAGACTGACATTGTTCTGCCCTACTCAACGCTGCTACTGGCTAGGCTAAATTACCCTTTCCACAACACATCAAGAAAGATGTGAGGCAACTGGAGGCAGATCACGAGTGAGCAATGGGAACAAGCGGATGTCTAAATAATGAAAATTATAAGGAAAGACTGAGAGAAAGCAGGTTGCTCAGCCTAAAGAAGAGAGAGCATGAAAACAGCCTTCAAATGCATGAAACACTGCTGCACAGAGTTAGGTAATAATCTGTTCATCAACATTCACAAGCGGCAGGAGATGAAAGTAATGAGCTCATATTGCAGAAATGTTCAGCTTGGAAATTCGCTTGGAAAGGCGGTGGGGTCCCCACTGCTGGATATCTTTAAGGAATGGTTATACAAGTGTCTGTCAGGAATGCTATAAGTAGAGTTGATCCTGTTTTGGAGTAGGAGGATGAACTAGGTGGCAGTACTCCTCAACTCTTTAGCATAAAATAACGCAACTGTCTTTAAGATGCAGAAAGTTACTTGAACAGCAAAGATCGCTCCTTGTAGCTCCAACTGAATACACATCGTGTATTTAACCCATTGCATATTTAACCCATTGCTTTAAAAGGAGATGGGGGAAAAAAGCCCAGTTCAGGAAGCCAAGCTTCTACACCACTGCTGCTGAACCTGGCAAAAGAGCTCTCTGTTACCAATGTTAGATTCCCAGGAAATAAAGCCAATAGGGAAAAACTCATGAAGGGGAACAGCAACCAGAGACCAACAGACCAAGAGGGGAAAAGAATCCCGTGAAAAGGACGTAATCTCTTTAGACCAGCGCCCCTTTTGTTAGCCTTATAGGCCAATGTTGAAATAAAGCAGATATAGGAAAGCTGAGTGCTGCTGAGTTACCCTTCAATGCTGAAAGCCAATAAAAAAACCAAAGAAACCCCCCCCCAAAAGTCCACTCTGTAAGACAATATCCCACAGGGAGAATGTCACTCAGCAGCTTGTCCCCTTTGTTTCAGGGCTGAGCGATGCCTTAGGAAAGCTCTAAGGAACAGGGACAGAAGATGCTGCACATCCTTGGTAGGATGAACAGCATCTTTTACACGTTTCTGAGTTTAGATCAAGAGGTTAACCCTTTGCTCGCAGCTTTCCAAGTTCATGCTCAACCCCAGGCAATCTTAAAAGAAGGATGAACTCTTTCTTCTAACAACACAATGTGGCAAACAAGCATGCTGGAAATCTGTACCCAAGGCAATCTGGGGAAGTCCAGGGACTAGGAGACATCAGAGGCACCAGTTGTTGAACGAAGGCTTGCTGGCCCTGCGGAAGATGATGACTGTGGGGACTATGGCCTTTTGACATAGAAACCGATTAACTTTATGCCCTGTTGCAGGTAAAGAGACTGAAAAATAGAGAGGAAATGACATGTCCAAGGACATACTGCAGATCAGCTCACCTCATAATAGTGATACATAGAAACGTAATTGAAATCTCATCTTCTGGAGCCTCAATATAATCCTCTGAATAACAAGCCATGTTTCCCTTATACTCATACAGGTGTCCTGGCCTCCCATTCTCACTCCCTCAGTGTTCTGTATTCACTTACTGCACCTCTTCCTTATGTATACAACATCTGTGAGGAAGGAGATGCCTTTCATTTTATCTACCCACGCTGCCTTTGCAGAGGAGAACGACAGGCCATGACTCTGCTACAAGGAAAAATAACCTCATGTACTTGAATAAGAATATGGGTAGGAAAGCAGATATATAAATTCATAGCCATTGCTGCAAGAGATATTTTTCTTTATTAACCTTTGCAATTTTGGTTGGACTGATAAGATCACCAGGTTTTGGGAAATCTTGATGTTTACTAAATCTTTTTCAGGAATTAAGTGTTGATCTCATAGAAGTTCCATTGTATATGTGTTCTTTTGTCCTTCCATGAAATATGAAATTGCCAAGGAACAAATAAACTATTTATGACTTATTCCTCTACAGTAACGAAGAATGGCTTAATGGGGGCACGTACTACTTTGAAAATACTGCAGCCTGTTGTTCCCTTAACTGGAGATTCCCTTATACAGGTTTAAGATGTATACTCTCCTTTCTCCTCAAAAAAAAAATTATCAAATTCTTGACACGATTGTCTAAGTCATAGCTGAAAGACTCATGTGTGCCACAGGCTCCTGCACCAGTCCCGCATACTGTAGGTAAATCAGTGTAGGCTGCATACAGCTCTACCCAGACAGCAACTATCAATCCAGGGAGCTTACTGATATGAACCCAATGTCATTCTTACATTCCTGACTTCAGAGTTATGGATGTGAAGACTGATACTCATTATGAATGAGATGCAGCAGTTTGGTGGCACAACCTTAAACACCATCACCTCTTCTGGTAGATCTTCATTTGAACTGCAGCAATGAAGAGTGCTCCTTCCGAGATTACAGGTGGCTACACCTGAACCTCACCAAGTGTCATCTGGAGGTCACACCATTAAAGATTGCTTGAGTTTGTTTTCTACTGTGCCTAATTTTTGTCATACCTAGCCAGGATGGCCAGTGTTCTCACATTGTGTTTTGAAACATACACAATACCAAAGACTATGAAAATTATTAGGCACCCACTGCTGAGAGGGTTGCAGTGCTACTGATGCTCTCTTCTGAATCATCTACATCCACCAGTTCCCTCCAATGCACTGACATGTACAAACTCTTCTCCCCAGCCAATGACACCATCTTTCTGCAGAGATGCCTGAACAGACACAGGTGTTGGGTGTGTGGATTTGGTGAGGGAATATACCTCCTGAAAACGGACAGAGGAAACACCGTCACCCCTAAAGAGGAAAAAGACGGAGTCTATGATATCCCTGTGACATTTTGCACTGTAGTTTTTACTACACAAGATGCAGAGACACAGTTTGGACAAGACAGTAAGATCTGATTTCTGAGCAACATGAAGTAGGTAAAGGGAGAGACACCTGCAAATCTCATCCCTGAAGCACACACCCCTTTCATCCACAGGATTTAATCAGTATCGTGATACTTGATGCTATCATGATTTTACTTCAGCACCTGTATGAGGAAAGGTTCAAAAGATCTAGCCTTTCACTAGGATAAACCTGTGGTAGAAGCTGAAGTATCAGTCCAAAGCATGGGTTGCATGGGACTTGGGACAGTTACAGGACAGTCAAAACATCTACAAGCAATTTAAGCCAGGTGAGAGTTTTCTTATATTGCCAGCACACCTGCACGGGCACGGACAAGCTTAGTCTCTTGTATCTCAACAGATCTCAGTTCTGATTCTGAGTATCCCACAAAACATCACAGAAACTCTACAGGAAAGCAATGAAAGAATCTGGATGAGGCTCAATGTTCACCTACAAAGCTTGTTCTTAGATCCACACTGTGTTGGATCAATTGCTGAGGTTTTTTGGGTGGGGCTTTTTTTAAAAAAAAGAAAAAGAAAAAGGTTGAGCTTGTATCTATTTTCTTTTCCTCAAATACTGGGTGAGAATTTCAGTAGCACACAGGTGAGTCAATAAAATGGAGCAGCAGTGCTGTTTGCACAAATCCTTCTCCAATCCTGTCTCCAGGTGCTTCCCTCTGCTCCTCAGACGTGCCCTACTGTACCAAACCAGCATGTGTGATGAACCTCACTTGCGAGCTGGTGCAGTTGAAAAATGACTAGGTAGAAAAAGAAAAACAAACTTAGATTCCCAACCTGGTTCACTGAACGGCCACACCGGTGACTGTATCAGCACAGTATGAGGGTGAGAACAGCACAAATCAAGCCTTATGTGCCCGGAGAAATGCATGGGGAAACAGGGGCTAAAATCACAAGTTGGTAAATTCACTGAATCCACATAAGCACTAAAGCACATCCTCATTTTTTCCCTCCTTAAGTTCATGTGAAAACATGTTACAAATTATGTTAAAAATGAGACTCAGATATAATGGAGAGGAAAAAAAGTCCCCAAATGCTGCCAAGTCCAATCTCCTGACCTATTCCCACCAAAGGCAATGGGATGACATCTCCTTCTGCCAATTGAGGCTTCAGTTGACGTTTTACAAAACAAGAGGGACAGGTCTCTGGATAGCAATGCTTTTAAAACTGCTCAGCAGAAGCAACCAGTTGGATTATCTTTTTAAAAATGTTAAAACATCAGCTTATTTAGGAAATGAACAAATGAGTTCAGGACAGCATGAGAAAAGGTAAGCAAAACCAGTTACGGCAGCTGAACTTTGCAACCGTGCAAACTCTTCTGCCACTAGTTAGGCATGAGGTCAGTGATCTGAGCAGACCTTGTGCACGTAGGGTCCTTCGTAGGGGCTCTGCCCTGGCACAAATTCCAATCTATGCAAACAAAGTTCTCCAAATGTCATACAGATCCTGTAAAGAGAGACTGGTGCTTATAGGCTCACTCTTTCAGTATTGTACCAAATACAGTAGCAATACTTAAGGAGTTACTTCCATTAAAGGTGAATCTGACTTTAACTACTCCTCCCTGTTGTGGGACACCAGCCCAGGCTGTCTGTTTGGCTTCTGGGTACTAAGAAGTGTGGCTGGACAGAAGTAGGGTGCGGGAAATCAAGAGAAAAATACTAAGTAAGGGCGAATCACCCCTTTGCTGATAGAAGTCATGGTTGCCTTTAATGAATAGTTACATGTGAGATAATCTAAGTGGGGCTGTTATGAAACTTAACTATGAGATACTTTGAGTTATGAACTATAAAGCTGCTAACTGGATTCAGTAAGTTGTTGAGTCATTACCATATAAGACTGGATTGCTCCGAATGGCGTATGAAATCCATATGGCTACAGACATTGAGTGGTTTACTTCAGGTTAGAGAAGATGGAAATGAGCATATATGTACACAAATTTTTGAGAATACAAAAAAAATCACAGTAAAAAAATTAGCTGCAACTATATAGCATCCACACTAACATTATTTTGTTATTTATCTTTTAATTAAAGATGCCCTGTGATTGAGTATTAGTGGGCATGAAATTAGCATGGATTTTTGATGTTTTGGGAAAAAAATGCAGTATGTTCACTGCACTGATGTATCAACTCAAAGCAAAACGAGGGCTGGGAAGAAGGAAACAGTAGTACATATAAACCACTGATCTTTCAACCCTTAGAATATTTTCACATTCAAACTGGGAAGCTAAATGAGCTGAGCGCTTAACATGAAAAAGAGAAGAACTTATGAAATCACCACTGTGGATATATTCCATTCTGGAGTAACTGCTCAAGCAAAGACCCAGTGCTGAGCTAGTCAGAAAACTCTATTACCTTTCACCTGAAGAAAGTGTGATTAGTGGAGGAAATGTCACATTTACACTTAAAAATTGCTTCAAAGACAACTTGTATCGTTTGGCACAACTCAGCCATTTTAAAAATACTGCATGTGAGAGAGGCAGCAAAGAGCACTTCTTTTCATGATTTCTCACCCTTGTATTAAGCCACTGAGTCTAGCCTGAATATTCAGTATCTCAGCAGCTGGCACTTCCCAGGCAGCAGCGCTGAACTGCTCTCCGCTGATCCTCAGGGATGCGGCACTGGAGATGCTCCTGGAGAAGAAGGCTCCCCGCACAGCAGCTGTGCAATGCCCACCGCCCCGTGCCACGTCCTCCTGCGGTGCCGCGCGGAGCAGCAGGACAAGGAGCAAGAGGGGACTGCATCTTCTTCACTTCCTCTGCTGCGAAGGGGGAGAGGTGGTCTCTGCAGCTACCCCATATCATGTGAGAAAGGGACAAAGACAGTCAAACTGCATGGGGAGGAGGGAAGGGGGAATTTGCTAACAAATAAGCTTCTCTGGAGATTTTGCTCAAAGGTGACATTGGCAGCACTGATACAAAATCAGCATCTCTTCTAAAGATGTTCTTGTACACTCACTGCAAGAAAAATCAGAGCATTATCCCCAACCACAGTGCTGCCTTGAGCAGTGCAACAATCATGACAGTGACACGTGGTCACCCTACTGCCCTTACGCGTTTTGCGGTTGGATTTTGTTGCTTATGTTTTAAATGGCAAATAATTTCATTTCCAGTCTTCTTTTTCTGTCTTTTCACTCTTTTTTCCCCCCCTTCTATTTCTTTTTTGGCTTGGCATTTGCTGGTATTGAGCTGTGAATCCTGTACATGGAGCCAACTGAAGTTATTCGGGAAATTCAAAGGAAAGGAGATGTAAAAACTGGTCAAAACCTACTGTTAGCACAGAATTACCAACTTCATGGTCACTCTCACTTGTTACCCCCACGAAACATCAGGAAAACCATATAAACGTAGGACAGACTTGGAGAGGATTCACAATACCATCTCTCTGCTGTGTTTGCACTTGGCACTTCCTTTTCAACTTCATATCAATAGCACCTTTGATGTGGCCTTTTTTTTTTTTCCCTTTTACTTTCCAACCCTTTTAAGGACCCTGGATAAAGGGCACATTTTTTCCTCCATTGTATAACTCAAACAAAATACCACAAAAGATCAACTCGATCTACGTGAACTTGATCCAACCCGTACTGAAATTCCAATGGGAAATGATCACAGCAGCTAAATTTGGTTTATGGCATAAACCCTCCCCTGCATCACTGGGCTACAGACACCCTAGCTGCAGTGCTCTGTGGCTTGCAAAGGTTGTCACTGAAAGACTGAATGGATGTGGCTGAAATGGTAAAGATTCATTTCCATCACAAAACGAACCAAACTTGCACCTTGATGAAATTTTACCCTCTCTAGAGTTACACACATACCCACCCACAGTAGCCACAGTGTTCTCCAGCTTTGCCCTTCCTATACAGGCCAAGCATGAATACCCACTCTCTGCTTGCTCCGAAGAGCAGAAGCTAGGTAGACTCAGGCTTAAGAGGTGGAAAGTGGCACTGAAAGCAGGACCAAGGAGGCAAAGTACCAACAGAAAGAACTACCTAGCCTTTCCTAGAAACCAAGAAGAGCATGTCAAGAATTACAGACAAAGCCAACATGAAATTTAAGTGTACTCACATACAGCGATGCTTGAGCTACAGAGAATTACTTAAGAGTTACTATTCATCGGCTGAACTGCTAAAAGCAACCATATCCATCTATCTATACCAGCAATGCAATAAAATACATTAGTTTAAATGCTCCAGTAAAAAACCATAAATTAAGAATGCGAAAACTTCCAGTCTATGCAGATGAGCAGAGATGGCAATTCACTCAGCTACAAAAATAGGATCAATTCCAATTGCAAGTTCATACCTTATTTATAGCAGCCTGGCCTGCCTAAACGAACATGTTCATCACTGACAAACAACAGACATGTCTGACCATGGCAGGATATCAGAAGGGGAAGCAATGCTGAGGAGGACAGTGAGTGACAAGGACCTGCTGAATGTCATTCAATCAATCATTTAACCTCTTTGCATGTAAAAAGAAATGCAGACACCTCACTCAGCCTTCCTAAGAAGCTCAGTGCAGAAGTTCCCATCCAAATAAAGGGCAGTGAAATCCTTGGAGAATTAAACACAAGCATTTGACATACCTGGATTTTGTGTGTGGGTCCATCTCTGTGAATATCTGTAGTCCTGCTGCAGGACTGACTGCTTAACTCTTACGTGAGACAACGTGTCTGGCTTCTTGGACTTAATATGGCAGTCTGGTGTGGCAACAAATGCTAAGACAAAACGCCTTCTATGAATCTTGGAAAAACAAGGAGGGTAACACTTTCTGTATGAAAGCTCTACAATGTAATTACTGAAGTAACATCTTCCAGTTTAAATCACCACTTCATTGGATATTTCAATATGTAATAATGCAGGCTACTATGAAACATCTGAGCAGACTAAATGGGCTAATAAACTTACTAGACTCAAGAGCAATGACAAGGAGCTCATCTGTCACCCTGAAGCTTAACAGGTAAGTAAAGCCTGTTTCCCCTCATCCCTCACAGTGAGGAGAGCAGTAGGTCCAAACACAAGTATGATCAGTCTAGACCGTAATCTTCCATGTGGCAGTGGTTGCAAAGGTTACCTGCAGAACTGAAAGGCAGTAACCAACCTTTCACAGGAAAAGGACAGTCTCCAAGAGAAGGTAAAGGGCATCTGTATGATTTCTTTGCTAGACATCACCCAAAGCCCTGGATTATTCTCCTCCCACAGCAAATACCACAGCCTCTTCCTCTGGAAAGAGCAGGCAGCAAGGTCTTCAACAGCACCAGCAGCTGAAGCGGCCCTTGCCCTGCTCAGTCCCGTGGCAGCACCGGCCCTGCTTTGTGGCCACACAGCCGGTCATGCAGACAAACGATACCCCCATGGCCTAAGCACAACACTCCCCTGCTGCTTATTTTTGGAGGACATATCCCTCTGATTAACTTCAGCATGAGTTACTGCAATGTAAATGACACTGCTTGCTTGTAACCTGTATGAGAATTGAGAGAACGATGAAGTGGTTTCACCTTGCAATACATTCATTTTGTAAGCAATTTTTTTTTCTGTTCCTCATAGTTGTGGAGATTCATGAGAGAGCAAGTAGAGGCCTGTGGGATTTGGGATTTTTGTCTGGCTGGAGGCATAAGAGAATCTGATTAATTTGTGCTTCCTTTCAGAAATGCGACAGCCATCAAACAATCACAAAATAGAGCCAGGATCAAACAACTGATTGCAGGCGAGCACAGGGATGCCCACGCACAGTAAATCTGCCCTGCTTCCTGGGGAAGTCTGCAGCCCCTGTTGGCTCCTGTACTGCTGTGTTAGACTGCTACCTGTCCTCAAGCTCATGCAGAGGCTTTCTAAAAGCAAGGCAAGCCTTTTATTTATATCTTCTGTTTTCATTTACATTTTTAAAGAGGCAACTGTGATTCTCCAAGTAATTAATTAAAAGAGCACAAAGAACCCTTATAAATAGTGGAACTGAACTTGGGGGAAACAGCTATGTATCTTGGTTTAACTTCACTACTGATAGGCCTTTATACTGAAAAGCAAAGTAAGCGTAATTGTAAAGATGGAAATACAGTCCTAACCACTGTGTGTTAGTACGCACATATATTCTATAACTATATCTCCTTATTTTCAACAGAACAGTGCTCAAGTAGAGCACTGAAAGAAAAAAAAACACCCATGTGCTTCCAATACTTTTGTGTTATCTGAAAATTGCCAATAATTTTTGTTGCAAAAACATTTTCCTTGCACTTTCAACGTTCCTCTGAGACAAGAGCGAAAATACTTGAGCTGTGGAAATGATCCATTTTACAGGCGTCAAACTATTTTTAAACCCTACTCTTCAGTCTGCTCATCTATGCCTAGATCATCAGTAATTTATTTGTGAAATTCCCTAAGGAAGGGAATTTGGAAAGGAAAAGTAGGTGGGAAGCAAAAAAAGCCCTACACACACACACACACACACACACTTATAAAACATCTTTTTTCTCCCACAGAGTGGAAGATACTAGGTGCTAAATTCTGACACCTGACACAAAACAAATACCCCCTTAGCATTAGCATGATTCTGTTGAAGTCAATGAGATGCCCAGTACTACCATGAAAAGCATTAAGAATATGCAGGAAGCAGCAGAACTAGCAAAGTGTCGCATCTGTCTATCTCATGATATAAATCACTGTAAGGTCACAGTGGAAAATCAGACAAGGTATGGGGATGTGTTCACTGACTCCACTTGAGAGGAAAAGGAGTAACCCCACAAAATTTGAAGGTGGAGGTAGGTAACTGATAAAGGAGATGTGGGATGGAATGAAAGAGATTGCTTGGAGCACTCCCTGAAGCTGGTAACCAATACGTGCTTAAGTGTTAATTTGGGAACAAATCCGAGAAGGATATGCTTGGAGACCTGGAGCAGGGTCCTCCTGTATCCAACAGAGCAACATCAGGTGATACTGCAAGCCTGTCTTTGCTGTCAGCAGAGGAATGACTGACAGACTTCTAAAGCTGCAAGCCCACCAGGCTTCGCTCCTTCTGTGAACCTCTTTCTTTCAGGTGTACTGAGGGAGCAGGCAGCCTTACAGCTTTCCTCCTGCTCCTTTACAGGGGGACAGTGCTGCAGGCAGTATCCTTTGTGATGAGGAATTAAACATGTACTCCTTCCAAAGGTAAAAAATTGCTACGGGATCAATATCTTAAAGACAAGGAATAAATGCCTTCTCTCATATTAAATTACTTTTTTTTCCCCCTCAAAATGAGATACTTCAGCACCTATGAGACTATATCCAGATGCAAAGCAAGTAAACTGTACTTCCGAACACCCAAATGACTCCAGGTATGCCTATTTTAGGCACACTTGTCGAACGTGGGTGTGACAAGACTTGCTAAGAATTCCTGCCTGCATAAGATGTTTCCTGAAACCCAGAAGGAAAATATTCTTTTAGTGCAATACAAGTTCAAGCTCCAGTTTAAAGCAGGAATTGTTGATCCCAATTCAGTGAAGCAGAAGATTTTCATTACGTGGAGCACAGAAGAAGGAACTGGTTGTCAGATAGGTCTCTGGAAAATTTGCTTACAGGAACATGTCTGTGTGCGTATAGAGGAAGGGCCTATTTTTGGGAAGAGAGTGTCCCCTGAAGGTTTGGTACTTCTGTTTTGATGAACTGCCCTGGAGATTTTCTGTATTGGTTTTCCAGAAGCGGCAATTATACAAAGCAGGGCAAAGCCTGCCTTTCTGTGAGGGCTGCTACCTCTACTGGAAAAAGACAAGCACTGAGTGCACATTTTAAATGTTACACAAGACACAGTTTAGATGATGGCAGCAAGGAAGGCAGACAGACGTTTCAGAGCCTATGCTTTTCTTTACAAAGGCAAAAAACCCCTCCCAAAATTGAAAAGCCACCCCTGCTGACTTCTCCGGTCAGTACCTCACAGAACGAGGCGTGAAAACATACAAAATCAAAGCAAATGGACCCACTGAGATAAGTGCTTGCCTGGAGACTTAGCCAGCATTCCAACTCCAAACAGTGACTTAATCCATCTTCCTTCCACCTGCAAAACTGTCAAAATACCAACCCAAGGCTTAAATTCTGGCCTTTGGGAATGCCAAACCCAGAGCCCAGCACTGGCACAGTGCTGCAGGGATGTCGAGAGGAGCCTGGGTTCAAAACATGAGTAAGGGCAATTTCCAGTGGAGAACTGTTCTGAAAGAAACAGATAATGTTCTTTGTGGAGAACATTATCTGTTTCTTTCAGAAGAGTACCAGGAAGACTTTTCCAGCTTGTTGTGGAGAAAGAGGACAGAGAGAAAACCGACAGTTAATGCCGTTTGGATGGGGATAGTGTGTATCCAGATATAAAGTCTGGGCACAAACTTGGAGAGGTTGGTTCCTCCACCGGCTCATCCACTTAAGCGCTTAGGCTTAGATGGATGTCCAACACTTGCACACTTTTCTCTCTGCCTGCCATCCATCCCAAAGCTGTTTTATTGGCTCGAATAGCATAACCTGCCTGCTTAGTTATGCAAGGAAGCACATAGGTTATGAAATCGACTTTCACCACTCGTTAGGATTCTTCTGCTAATTCATATGGTTTTTAATTCCATGCCCTTTAGGTCTGTAATAAATATCACCCCTGTTAGGCTCGAGCAAGAATTAAGCTAATATTGAAAGAATCTGTCAGACTATTTATTTATTGTTTTAATTTTATGACTGTCTTGATGTAAAGCCTATCCGACATTGGCTAGGTTTAAACAGAAATCACTAAATCACCCATGTACTAATTCGATAGAAAAGCAGAAAAAGTAGTATATTAAGTATGTTACAAATGAAGTCGTTAAATCATTCATTACTCACTGGTTTTGAAATGCTTTTTGTTGAGTAACTAATAAAAGAAAAACTCCATCCTGTAACGGGGCGTATATTTTTTGGCATGTATGTCATATGTTGGACTTACCTTCTGCGCAATGGGAGCATTCGTTTATCACTTAGCACTTAGATAAAGCTTGTCTAACATTTTCTATGTTGCAATGTCTTTGTTAAACACTTAGCTGAAGAGATATAATTGTACTTGTATTCAGGAAGAGTTTACTCTGCGTGAGCGTGGAATTTACTTTCATTGTGGACTCTCTGCATACGACTCTGATCTGCTGCTTGCAATCATCTTTATCTCCCTCTAGGTTCACTAAGAGCTGAACACATGCATCAGTTCACAGGATCAGATCCAGAGCTGGACCTGGAAAACTGTTACAAATTTTCATTTCCAGATGATTTAATGCTGTAGATCGCCAATATTTTCATTCGTAAAGTAAAAATGCTGCTCCCCTGGGGAAAAAGTTTCTTTGCAAAGATACAATTGTCCCAATTCAAGTGAATTTATTGAATTCCGTTACAGATAGTGTTTCTGATTAGCCAGTTCTCCATCCTATGAACCCAACAAGGAGCAAAGAGATAAGGAGTAAAATAGATAAGGCAGCAGGTTGCATTTTAAATGCTCGTCTGTTCTATCTATTGATATTAGGTATGTCCTTTTGATGAGGTCAGCATTTAGGAAAACTGTGAAGTCATATTTATATGCTAGTCAAAGCCGAAGTACATTGGTACCATTTAATCTCTGAGGGAAAAGTCTTTTTTCTTGACACTTTCAGGACACTGAAAAAACACTATGTTAATACACAGAAGAAAGCTCTTCAAAATGCCTGAGCTTTTTTCATAAATCTCCTTTTCACTACCTAACGCAGAAATAATGGCCAATCCCTCTTCCCACTGGACCAAGGGGAACTCCCCAACAGGAGACTCAACTGTCATCTCTAAAGAAGAGAAAAAAAGAAAAAAGGGGGAAAAGGCACCTAGAAACTTTATCTTCGTAATCAAATGAGGAAAACTATGTTGTGATCTATTAATACCTCTGTCCTCCTGGAGAGAGGATAAAGAAGTTGTTGAGAATGTTTCAAAACTTCTCTTTCACTGTTGCACTGGGGACCATGTGCTCCAACTTCACTGGCAGTCTTTTCAGGGAAAAAAAGAAAGCTAATCCTATCATGTCCTTGATGACATGCTGTTCTCAAAAAGAAGGGACAGCACAGGATTCCAGTCTAAAAATACAGACACAGATTTTCTCTGTTCCACATTATATTGTGCCACACATTTTCCAAAATGGACTTAATCACGAGAGAATCCTTTCAACAGGAAGCACCCTGCAGTGAAGATACTTTTTAGGACTCTGAGACAGACTATGACGGAGTTAAGCGGCACACATAATCTCTGCTCTATTAATGGCCTTCACAGAGGCCAGTGATAGAATGAGCAACAGCAGCACTTAGCACAACCATCCCTACTGGCCTTGCTAACCCCATGGCAACGTCAGAGGAGAGGCGGCAGCACTGAAGAGGAGGCAGCTATGGCCATGAGGCTGGGAACTCCCAAATTACAATGCTCTCAAGGTTGCTCTAGTTTATGCTAGCTCCCTTCTTCAGCCTCTCATGCGTCATGTGTACAAGCCCCTGATCATTTTGGTGGCCCTTTGCATGACTGAGTTTATCAATATCTTTCTTATATTATATTTGTATTTGATTGTATTGTGTTTGCTGGAGGCTCTGACTCTGGATTCAGAGTAACATGGGAGCGGTGGCTGGGTTTCTTTCAATCTGTATCCTCGCGCTGTCCGTTTTGCACTTTCACATCGCATTAGTTTTTGGTTCTGTATCACCTTAACTATGAAACAAAATGCCAACACTGTTATTTGCTACTTCTGCAACAACTATTCATCCCACAGCTTTTAATTCAGTATAAAATCGCTTCTTCCTGAAAAACTTCAACCTAGCTACCATCTCTAGCAATTTTATTGACTACTGCAAAGTTACCCAAAGATAAATCTAGCTCCCTGACTTAAATTTCAAAGAAGAACTGTGTGCTTCTTAGATTTGCAGGTAGTCATGTGCAAGTGGGTTAAAAATTAGTGTTTCTTTATACCACATAAAAAACCTTAAATAGCAAGAGGTGAAAAATAGGGACTGAGCCGTAAAGAATTTACAGTAATAGAGGGATTAGTGCAGTAAGTTGGTTCAAGAGCCATCTGGTCTTTTCAAGCATCCAGTACCAGTTGATTGAGAAAGTAGGCCCATGCCCAATAAAGAATAGTTCTTTGATAATGAGGAAGATTTTTCTCATCCATTAATGACTGAGCTTATGCACTAAATCAGAAAAAAATCATTCATACATTAGTCCAATCTTCTTACAAACCCACTTGAACTCTTTTGCTCAAGAGATTCTTGTGTCAGTGATTATTTATGCACTTTTGTCATAAAAGATTTCCCTTTAACTGTTTTGGATATGGTGTCTTCTAATTGCATTGGATGTTCTTGTATCTGCAAATCAGTAAGTATGAGCATGCAGCTAGCATTCTCTGCACTATTCATTATTTTTACATTCCTCTATCATGTCACCTGTCAACTGTCTCCTCCACAACCTAAGTAGTTCTAATACATTCATTCATCCTCATGTCTTGTGTATTTTCACAACTCAGACAACTGCTGCCTGGACACTTTTCCCCTGATGCTTGTCAAGATGCAAGACTGGCCTCGAACAAACCTTTTCATAAAGGGGACAGGCCCACAATTTATACAGTAGCATCATAATATTTACAACCACACGCAACCATGTTTCCTTTCATTTCCTTTAATGAGAAGAAGGAACAACCAAATGGATAGGAAATTAAATCAAAGTGCAGGATACAGGACTTCATCGTCAGCTAAGAAATAGTTCTTCTTAAGGGCTGACGCTAAGTTGAAAAGACTACTCCCTCCTACATCAGCAGAACTACCTACACATGCAAGCACTTGCAGTGTTATGTAGCACCCTTCTTTATGTTAAAAGTTACAAATTACAGCAATCTTATTTCCAGGCCATCAACAATAATTCGTTTCTAAAATTACTCTCTATATTTAAATTCATCAACATCTGCCAGAACTGCAGAATATTTCTTTCTGATAGGCGTTTATCCCTCTCTAGCCATGCTCCCCAATAGATTTTATTGTTGCTCTTGTTCGTCTTCCCTACAATGAGTTTAGCTCATTCTAAAATAAGGCCTAAGGGCTTGTAGGCTGCACAGGAGCTGAATTTCACAAGGGATTATATATTTCCGTTATCAGCACAGTCACTTTATTCAGTCTGAGATTCCTTCAAAAATCCTGGCGACTTGCTGCAATTTACAGGCTCATATTGCTCCAACCTCCTTCCTTCTCAAATACGGTTAAGCTTTATTACCCCTCCCAGAGCTACTGTTTGCAGATATCTTTCTGATAGATGGCACATCCACGCTAAAGACAGCAGAGCGGTGTCTGAGCTTGCATTATTAGACCTAGGTTTGGAGCAGAAGCAATCCAGTTGAAACAGCACGGTGCCTGGCGCAGGACAATTTACCCTACTTCTTCACAGGTAGCTCAACCTACACATACTGGAGTCTTTGATGGCTAGGCTATTTCCAGAACAAGGCGACTCATTTAAACCTGGCTGAGGTATCCGAGGGACTCAAGCTGATTGAGTTGGATCTCCCATGAGCAAATCAGTTAGCTGTTCTGAAGTATCCAAGGCATCCTTAATGTCTGCCTGCTTTGATGGCTTACAAAATTTCAGCGGTTTTTTGTATTTTCATCTGTCTTACTAACACTGTACCTACGTATTCAGAGACTCATTCTTCAAAGCCCCTGTCATGCTCTCCTGCTGTCAGCAGACATGGCAGGTGAAACGTCAATCTTGTTGAAGTCGATAGCAAACTGCTGCTGACTTCTACGAGGCCCACATGTCATCCCATACGGTCAGGAAATTGTTCCAAATCATGATGGCACCAGTTCTCACAGCAATCCCCCCAGAGATTAATGGGGGCTACGAAGACACGGGCATAAAGCAGGTTTGAAAATCAAGGCATCCAAGACTCCTCCAAATCCTTGCAACAGGCTGATACCAGGAGTGAAAGCCCAAACACACCACGATGCTCCTGTGGCCCTTAGCAGGGTGGCTAGCTGCAGCCACGTGGCCTTGGAGGAACAATCCAGCTCTGCAGACTCTCACCCAGCATCCTCGGAGCACGTAACCAGCAAGAGAGTGCCCTGGGGAGGGCTGACACTCATTAGTGTGGTGGGCAAGATTTCCATCGGCCCTGCAGACATTTTACCCAGGAAATTTTTATTGCTGGTTATAGCAGTCAGCGTGGCTCAGCTTACTCTGTAAGAGTGAGACAAACGGTGCTTTTGAAGACAGCACATGCTGCCTCTTCTTAAGCTCCTTTTTCAGGTAAATTTTAAAAATGGACTGAACTGGCACCTGCAGGTCAAACTCTGCAGCTCCTTCAAAATCCTGGGAAACTAAAGCACGCCACACACACAACTACTGTAATTCCCCAGGTTGACACTTAGTCATCAGTCAAAGCTACTCACACAGCACAGAAGTAGATTTCTTCTCCCTCCATTGCTCTCTAATGTTATTGAAATAAAAACAGATGGAACTGTGATTTTTCACATCTGATGTTAAGTCCGTGTCTAAGCACTAAACTCTGGCTTCAATCAGAAGATGTGGCTTCTATAAAAATACACTACATCTGTGCTGGAGCTTTCTTCATAATTCAAGCAAAAGTTAGCAGCTGTTACACACACTGACCTACTTCAAGCCACTTACCACAATGAAAGGTTCATTCACACCCTGTATTTGCTTTAGGAAGCAGCCTCAAATTCTTTTGCCAACAGCAACGATCGCTCTGAACAAGTCAGTCTTTCTTCCACAGTTGTACATTTTAGCTTAAGAAAGTAGTGACACTGCCAAGCTTGTACAATGTAGGGGAGACACCAGGGAACACAAGCAGCATCAATGCTCAAAAACCTCTCTGATCCTTCCAGCATTGCCTCTTCCGCAAGGCGCCCAAGTTTCATTATGTACAATGCAGAACATGATGGGTTTGTTGGGGAAAATAATATATATATATAGACACATACATATATATATATATATATATATACACATACATACATATACATATATATATATATATATAGACACATACATATATATATATATATATATATGTGTGTGTGTGAGATTCTGGACATAGTAAAAATGGGTACCTTTTCAGAAGGTCCTTTCAGAGATTAGGAACACTATGGCTGTTTTCAAGGTTCAGATGCACAGGAAGGTGAAACTGCCTGCATCCAGCTGACTTCAGAAGCACAAATACTATCGCTGACCTAAGCTGATGGTAAAGTCACTTTGGAAAATTTTACTCAATACCTCAAATGCAATTATTCCTTTACAACATCATTTGCTTCCAAGAAAGTAAACTACACAATTCAGTTACCTACAACTGAAGTTGTTCAAAACCAGAACATCAAATAGAAAAATCACTTAGCTTAGATGCTATTACTAATACAACAGCTTGATGAATTCTGCATTGGAGGATGGGGAGGGAGGGAAATTTTGGCAACTTTTTTATAAATTTAAATAACTTTTTGAGAAAATGTGGTGTTTATGATCATATGGGAATCACAAAAATAAATACATAAAGTTTTGGCTTATAAATAAATTAAATTTAAATCAACAAACAATATTTAGGGATAATAAATAAATAAATAAACCCCTTAATCCTTAGGTTTCAGTTGAAATTTGCTCTAAGCTTTTTTGGGTTTCCTTCTTTGCACAAGACCCAGAAGATGTGGACCCATGTGAATGGGAACAAGCTTTACATGACTCCCCATGATCCGAAAACACCATGTTTTATTCAGTGTAATAAATACTGGCAATATTAATGTTTTGCCTGGTAGACATATTTACAATACTACAAGGATTTTATGAAATCATATCACTTTTGCCTAACCAATGATGCTTAACATTCTGTGTCAAAAATGCATTACTTAATATTCTTTGAGTTTCTTTCATTGCCAATGATTTTCCCTCTTCATTGTTGCCAGTTCAATCTGTGATTTTAATTTGTACTAGTTACTACACTTAAATTTAGTTTTACAGGTATGTGTAAAGAGTTATTGGTTGGAGGTAGCCTGTCATATAACTGTATGAAAGCATTTAGTGAAGTGCTGTAGGAATTCAGGAGAGGATACAGCCAAGTACCGGAGTTGTTCCTCTGTATGACCCAAGGGATCACAATTCAGCCAGCATCTACTAGAAGGACATTCTGAAAGACCATGTTGAAAATTCACAGACCGATACCCTAACACAGCACCTGCAACAGTTAAGACAGAGCAGCACCTGTGTGTTGTGTAGAAAGCCAAACCACTCTTGCCTTGTAGGTGCTTCATTTTGTTTATTAATTTTAACATCTGCTGACTGTCCATTCTGCCTTCTCTCAGGGATGAATCAACTTAGTCTGGCTTGGTCTTTGGGAGGCCCAAACCATGACCGCTTCTTAATTAGGCTCCTGCTTCTCACAGATTTCTTTACACCTCCGTTTCTATCTGGTCTGGCTGCTTACAGCTGCACACCTGATTTCTGCGTCAGGAGGCTGCCATGGCAGACACTTGTACAGGTGGCGACGTTCTGGCTTGCCGAATAAAATCTCACCCTAAGTAACTTCAAGTGCATCGCTTTGGCTCAACTTTTTGCTCATTTGCTCATTCATAAGAGCATTTTAATTAAGATGTGAGAAAAAAAAAAAGAGCAAGGCCAAAGCTGTGTGCATCGAAAACACTAACTGCAGTTTCCAGGCTGGGAAATCTGGCACTTCTAAGGCTTCTGATACCGTATGTTGTAAATTATGTTAATTATGTTGAGCATCTAGTAGCCAGGCCCTTAATCCTCCATGGGTCTGCCATGCTCCAGCCTCAGATTTTTCTATCACCGATAAGACTGCATAAATCCAGTCTGTTTCCCTTGTCTTTTTATTACCTAAAGATAGCATTTTTCCATCTTTCTTCCTCTCTACCCTGTTTTTGTCCATGTGCTCATTTTGACATTTGTACAACTTATCTCACAATGAAACCGGCTCTTGAAGACCATCTTTGGATGTTATCTCAACCCTGTTTATCTCCACAGCCTGGACAAGAGAACTGAACACTCTCTCTCTCTCTCTCTCTCTCTCTCTCTGGAGTTCCTGACAGAGGGAAAGATCCCCATTTAACTCAACTGGCATGCTAAGACTGATCAAGGACTTCCCCACATGCAAGCAGTCAGTAAAAGATGCATAGAGTGAGGCAGCGGATGGCCTGATATCAAATTTTTGTCTTTGTGGGGTTGGGACAAAGAGTCTGAGCCTGGCACGTTCCCACAGGAACACAGGAAGAACATTCAACTCCCTGAGAATGAATAGCTCAACAAATGAGTTATTAAGAATTTAACTACACAAGTCCCAAGAGAAAACCATTGAAACCTATTAAAAATGAATTTGAAATTGCTCCTTTATAGAGAAAAGACACTAAGTGCCAATGTTGCAGGACCTCCCTGGATTAGTAGAACATGTTTATGGGCCACTGGGAAGTTTCTATTCCAGGAAGCCTGAGACAGTTCCAGTGAAAGAAGAATCCATTCCACCTTCAGGGGAAAGTGCCAGACGTGGAGTGATGCCCCCGAAGTAATCCAACTGTATCAGCCAAGTTCTTCCGGTTTTAAACTCGCTAACATAAAAATCTGGCCCATAATAAGCCACAGTTTAAGCAGCTCAGAGGCCAGATCAGCTTCCCTTATTCAGGAAATAGCACCTGCTAGCCAGGCCAATCCATTTGGGGTTACTGCTGTGTGTCAGCCTTGGGAGACACCAGACATTTTGGGGCTGAAAAAGTTGATGATGCCAAGTGCACGGTGTACTTTCTGGTCCCTGGCACACTGTTTGGCATGTGGGCATCCATAGAGGTACACAAAAACCCAGCTCACGCCTTCAAAGACAGCTTTTCTGTAGAAATAGAATGAAAACACCTACACAATACATGGCGCTTCTCTCCAGCTAGTGTTTTCTGGAAGAATGCATCATTCACATACAGGCACTGTACTTACTTTTCCAACCTCTAATACTTCTTTCACCTCAAAACAGTTCTGCTTGAAAATGTCCTGATTACAGGAACACCTAATTACATTCTGTGACTACACTTGAAGACCAAGACAAACACTCTCTGTGTAGTGGACTTCATGCCCTCTGTGTCACTGTTAATGCCTTTCACTCTTGACCAACCCACTTCTGGGACTCAAGTATCATCTGGGGGTTTGTTTTGCCTTTGGAGTGGCTCAGGCTGTGATGGACTTCTGTATCCTACAGCAGCTTCCTGAACAAGGCACCTAGGTTACCTGACAAAGTTATTTATTTTAAAGAATGCAAATTGAAGAGTGCAGTGTCCTGCAGTGTATTTTTCAGGAACCATGTGCAGACATTTCCTGCAAATGCTCTTAATGGAACCCTCTTTGCCAAGAATTGCTTCCTTTCCCAGTTGTGGTTTTGAGAAAGCACATTTGTTGGCAATGGGGAACAGCAGAGCAGAACTTTCAGTCCTGTACAGTTAATCACTGTATCCCTTGGTAGATGAACTAGAAGGGCTTGGTCTTTCCCCATAAGGTCTACACATGTAAACATTTAGTTCTGAGCTTATACATACCACACAGGATTGCAAGATACAGTGAAATTCAAATCAAAATGATGAAAAGCAATAGCACTAGAAAGCTAAAATCAAGGGTCAAAGAGATTTAAGTGCAGCAGAAGGATTTAAAAAAACCTCATGGGAAGAGCAAGAAAGAGGAAGGGATGGAGGGGTTAAAATTACGACACCATCAGAAAATTGGAAGCAGAAAAAAGTGAAGCTCCCAGCCAGATTCCAGAGAAGACTTCAAGATGGCCTGTGCTGCTAAACAAAAGATAGGCCATTTATTTATTCACCCGACTCGTATTGATTCAGAAAACTGGCCAGAGTATTGCAAAATAAAAACAGCATTAGAAAAGCCTACATTTTGATTAGACTGTGCTGCCATAATTTGCAGAAGCGCATTGACATTATGTGTGATGGGACTCAATAAACAAAATTAATATAACATGGCTACCACTCAACATTTCCATAATGTTTTATGCCTTCACACCGCTTTGCAGTACAAACTTAATAAATTAATCTCCATAAGGTAGGCAAATCTGATTAGCCCTACTTTACAGATGAGTTAACTGAGGCTTGGCAGAAGTGATGTCACCCAAAGTAGCACAGGGAGTTGAGGGGAAAGAGTAGCAATTAGTAGAGCAGTTTGGGGCCACAGAGACCCTGCCATTCCTTCTGGCCAATTATTGTGCAGGACTCCCTCATTCCTACTGCGGCGTAAAATTCAGAGACCTGCCCATCTGTCTGTTAGCATTTCCATGTTCCCTCAAAGCATTATTAATAAAACACACACACGCACACAATCTGACTGAGAGATCTGGTTTCTGCTGCACAATCCCACACCAGATCCTGCAACAGAATCACAGAGCTGTAGGGGTTGGAAGGGACCTTGAGAGATCATTGGGTCCAACCCCCCTGCCAAAGCAGGCTCCCTAGCTCATATTGCACAGACAGGCATCCAGACAGGTCTTGAATATCTCCAGAGAAGGAGACTCCACCACCCCCCTGGGCAGCCTGTCCCAGGGCTCTGGCACCCTCACTGGGAAAAAGTTCCTCCGCATGTTGGTGCGGAACTTCCTGTGCTCCAGCTTACAGCCATTGCCCCTTGTCCTGTCCCCACAGACCACTGAAAAGGGGCTGGCTGATTCCCCCTGCACCCCATACTTAAGATATTTATAAACATTGATTAGGTCCCCCCTCAGTCTTCTTTTCTCCAGGCTGAACAATCCCAGCTCTCTCAGCCTTTCCTCGTAGGGGAGATGTTCCAGGCCCTTAATCATCTTCGTAGCCCTTCTCTGGACTCTCTCCAGGAGATCCCTGTCCTTTTTATACCAGGAAGCCCAGAACTGGACACAATACTCCAGGTGGGGCCTGACCAGGGCAGAGTAGAGGGGGAGGATCACCTCCTTCAACCTGCTGGACACACTCTTCCTGATGCACCCCAGGATCCCATTGGGTCTCTTAGCCACCAGGGCACACTGCTGGCTCATGGCCAACCTATCATCAACCAGGACCCCAGGTCCTTCTCCACAGAGCTCTTCTCCAGCAGGTCAACCCCCAGCCTGTACTGATACAAGCGGTTGTTCCTCCCCGGTGCAAGACTTCACACTTGCTTTTGTGGAACTTCATTAGGTTTCTCCCTGCCCAGCTCTCCAGCCTGTCCAGGTCTTGCTGGATGGCAGTGCAGTGTTCCGGCGTGTCAGCCACCCCTCCCAGCTTTGTATCATCAGCACTTGCTGAGGGTGGATGCTATTCCCTCAGCAAGGTCGTCAATGAAGATATTAAACAGGACTGGACCCAACACTGAGCCCTGCAGAACACCGCTAGTCACAGGCCTCCATTCAACCCTCTAGCTTAGTCTGCCAAATGGACCTGTACAAAGGAATGGGTCTCCTGACCTGCTCCAGACAGCACAAATCTAGGCAGTTCCAAAGACACATAAAAAGGAATAATCCCCAGAGGAGAAGGGAAACAGTACCAGCAGCAACCCGTCTCCTGCATACCTTCCTCCCATCAGACATTCACAGTGGGCTATGCCCTCCTTCACATGTTGCCCACTCACTGCTTGACTCTCCCACTGAATAGCATGAGGACAGATGCTTTGCGAGTCTCCCACCTAACTGCTGTGGAGCCACCGCTTTCTGGATTCATGAAGGTGCTTCAGTTTCCCCCCCCCCCAAGCTTTATTTTGCCATTGGCATTTATTTTGACTGAGTATCATGTCACATCAGTTCAGCGGGAAGTAGAAGAGAGGCTTCCTCTTAGCAGTGGCATTTTCTGATCTGCTAGAACAGCTGTCAAGGGGAAGCTGCATCCAGAGGTACAAAGGGGGTCTTTCTAACAGACATGCACAACACCTAAATTAGTAGTGACGTAGAATGACTTACCCCCTCCAAATACACATTTCCAGATTTGCACCTTTTTCTACAGGTGCTAAAATTCTCTACAAGCCTTCAGGATATGAAAATGTCAGCAACTATTATATTAGTCCAAAAAAGTGACAGAAGTGTCACTCAGGAAGTAGAGGTAAAAAAAAAACCTGCAAAGAATAGCACTTGTGAACAAGCACGACGCAGACAAATACACCCTGACTGCACCTTGCAAAGCTGGTTTCTATGCTGGCTGTACGACACAAACCATAGAAGGTGCATTGTCTCTATCTGCAGGATTCAGAAATGCAAGCAAAAAATAACATTGTGGTCCTGAATTTTTTTTCCCACCTTTTTCTCACCTCTGAAAATATACTGCATTCTCAGAGAATCATTAAGGTTGGAAAAGACCTCAAGATCATCTGGTCCAACTGTGCCCCTACCACTTATATCACTAACTAAACCATGTCCCTAAGTACTTCATCCAACCTTTCATTAAACACCCCGAAAGACAGTGACTCCACCACAGAATCACAGAATCTTAGGGGTTGGAAAGGATGTCAAGAGATCATCAGGTCCAACCACCCTGCCAAAGCAGCTCCCCAGCTCATACTGCACAGATAGGTGTCCAGACGAGTCTTGAATATCTCCAGAGAAGGAGACTCCACCACCTCCCTGGGCAACCTGTTCCAATCCCTAACCGCTCTTTCTGAAAAAGCATTTCTCCTAATTTCTATCCTGAACCTCCCATGGTGCAACTTGCAACCATTCCCTCTTGTCCTATCACTAGTTATCTGCAAGAGACTGAAACCCAACTCACCACAGCCTCCTTTCAGGTAGTTGTAGAGAGCAATAAGGTTTCCCCTGAGCCTCCTCTTCTCCAGGCTAAACTCCCAGTTGTCATAAGCCTTGTGTTCCAGACCCTTCACCAGCTTCACTGTCCTCCTCTGGACATGCTCCAGGGCCTTTTGTTAGAGGAACACTTCTTCCAGTTTCTGTGCTGGAAGCAGGAAAAATGTGTGGCACACTAGTGCAGTAAAAGTGACATCTAAGAGCACAAGAACACAAAAACATTTGTTTTGACTAGATTTTCCTCTACTCATGTCCCAGGCCATGTGGGTTTGTGACATTTTAACAGCAGGCACGTAAGACTAGGGTTTTACCTTTGTCCCCAGGGGAGAAAATGGAAAAGAAGTCGGTCCAAGATCTTCCTGCATTTGAAGGACCCCTGCTTTAGGTAGAGCAGGTGATTTACTGGAGAGCAAGAACTTGTGGACAGAGGAATGGAGTATTTACACATGCAACAGGGATAAAATAACACTATAAACCTAAGCTTACTTCCACCTGATCTCCTTGCTCTCTTTAGATTTGACTGCTAACTTTGGTAGAAAACAGTATCTATTTGACAAACACCATGTATTTGATCAATGAAATTCACTGGAATGTTCCTAAATGGAGGAAAATGTTACTGGATAAATCCCATTGGCATGTTACAATTGCTGATACGCTTTATACATACATCCAGACAAATATACATTACTCTGCAGCAGACCACCACCACTATAATTTTTTGTATGTGTTAAGAATCTAAAGCAGGAGCTTAGGGGTAGTCAGAAATCATGGAATACAGTATGCATCATGAAATTCCCTTCTAGTAGCTTCAATATGAAAAAGTCAGAATTGAAAAGTTCTACCACAAATAGAGTGGAGTATGGACAGACTGGACCATTTACTGCAAGGGAATTTACTTCATCAGAGCCCAAAATGAGCAAGTATAAAGGGCTGGGACTAGCAAAGTGATGGAAAAAAAGATCAGATTGGCTCAACTACCCCCATGGGAAACAGGTTACTTTGAAACACCTCATTTGCTGTAAATGCTCTGATCTGGAAAGAAACTGCTCCAGTCAGACCGAGGAGACCAGGCCACCACTCACACAACAGACTGCTGGAAAGAACTTACCCACTGACCTCAGGTCAATTGTCTCAATAAAGAAGCAAAGGTACTTTTTGAGGCAAGAGCTGGTACTCACCTACATGAGTTACTGTCAAAGAGTTTTAGTAAGACACTTTGCTTGCTTTTTTGTTGGGTGTTTTTTTTTTTAATTTCATAGAGATTGGTCCAATCCAGAGGACCAGGAACTGGTTGCTAGGTCTCAGGCCAGTACAGCTATTCTTTTACCTTTCTGCAAACTTGTGAATCTGCAGTCATTTTTTTTCCAGACCATGGTAAAGTCTGGTTCAAGCTAATCTCTAGGAGATCCCTCTTGCTCTTCTGCAACTCTCCATAATATTCAGAGGCTTTTTTTATTTACTTGCTTTGATTTTTATCTCTCCCTGAAAGCCAATAGCAGTTCCTAGATGGTCAGCTGAGAGGTATGGCTGTCCCTCAAAATGCTGGGAGAAGGACTGGTTTGTTTTTTCTACATGATGAAACACAAACAAGAATAAAGGTTTGAAGTTTGCCTGTTAAGATAATCTTTTCTTGAGGAGCTTATAGCATTAAGGATGAACTCAAACAGCATTTGAAAAGTCTATTCACAACCTGCAGCAATTGTTAACATATTCTAAATTTATGTATGACTTAAAGCTACAGCAAGCAAAAATGGGTTGAGTGAACTGAAAAAAACTCAAAGCAGCCTGCTCCTTGCTTCAGCCTAAAATAAACTTATCCTGTAGCACATTGGTAGATTGGAAAGGTGCTTCTAGATGTCTTAAAAAGAAAACAAACACAAAACAGTGCTTTCTTGAAGCTTGTGATGCAAATGTTACCTGACGTGAGACATGCTTTATGTGTTCAAAGTAGCAGTGCAAACTAGGTAATCAATCCTCACACCGTGGGGCTGGTCAGAAGCTTCACAGTGAGATAGGCAGGTTAACATTAAAACTTGGAACTAGCTCAGTACCTCAAATGGAGTCCTGGGCCCTTCTGTCCACGTCTTAAAGGCTTGAAACTCAAGTGCTCTCATTCTGCATGCAATAAAATTATTTGATTTTGTCTTTTAAAAGCTCTGAGTGGGCACTGAGGGAGAGAGAGAAGATTGCTCCCTTCTTTTGATACATCCATCCTGCTAGTCAAAGGTACAGAAGTCACAACATTGGTCTTGCTACTTTGTTTTCAGATTATGTTCTCAACACCACTTGACCTGCACAACTAGGGTACTTGGCAGTCTTGAACACAAGGACACTTACATCTGAAGGCTGAAAATTGCAACTGAGTTTACTGTAAATGAGAAGGTTGCACCAGGTGATTATGGGATGAACATTCCTCCTTTTAACTCACAACAGTTTTTTTTTCACTCCCTTCAGGCGAAGTGTTAAAGTGCTGCTCTGCTCCTACCACCCACTCTGAAGTGACACTGCAGGACTCCAGTTTTGATTCCATCATTTATTAATTTGTCAGCTTGCAAAGAAAGACATTTTGCTAAATGCCAGGCTCCTCCTGGAGCCTCTTCAACATTTGTGTTATCTTTTCACAGATCTCTCCCAGCAATCCTGCCACCAGAGGATGGCACCGCTGACAGTGCACAGCGAAGGGACTACGGCTCGTCTCCCCATAACTGTGCCACCTCTGCAGCGCTCGCCACTTTCCAACTAAATTCACTGCAACGTCAAGTCTGTGAAGGAAGTGCTCTTTTTTGACAGCTCAACACCAAGCCAGGCCAGGGGAAAGAGCTGCAGAAGTGGCTGAGGGAATACATACTGCACTGGAAAAGAAAACATAAGATTCAAAAGCACTAAATTTTGCAGAAAACTAAGACTTACATGGTTTCTCTGGATTGACTGCAGGGAAGGGAGAATAAAGGCAAGGACTCATTCCAAGAGAAACTGCTGCAGAAGCTGCTAAAACAGGGCCCTTGGGGAATGTACAAAATAGCCCACAGTTCAGACTGGACCATCTTTCCCTGCACTTGGCTCCCTGCACTTTACTCTGTGCTCTCTTCACCTCAGCTTCGCTCTGCCTCAGAGTGCTTTACATCATTTTAGAGTCTGTCATCTCCTGAGCTTGGCATTTCAGAAGCAGTTTAAAACACATCTTTTTGCAAAAACCACTATCATCATGTGGCCCTGCTCTTGGTTACTGTTCAGGCATTACTGTGTTATGCATAGTTACTCATCTACATGGGTACTGATAACATGTTTGGTGAAAATGGATTTATAAGTGTTAAAACCACAAAGAATGGCATAAATTAAAAGATAGTGTTAAATGTTAAACATGGTCTCACGTCAGCCAGGGTGTTGGACAAGATCACAGAATCACAGAAGGGTAGGGGTTGGAAAGGACTGCTGGAGATCAACTGGTCCAATCACCCTCCAGTTTCACCTATAGCAGGATTACATCCAGGTGGATTTTGAGTATCTCCAGAAAAGGGATGCTCCTGGACTGCACTTTCTCTGGGTTCTTCTTGGGCAACCATGCATATGCTGAAACAAAAGGGAGCCTCCTGGGATGAGATCATTGGGAAGACAGTGATGCAGTCACCATCTGCCTGTCTGCTGGTGAGTACTACATACCCAGTTTGGTAGGGCTGTTAATTAGGTGGTACAGCATCACTTGAAAGAGACATTTTCTTTCATCCTATTTCTAGCTTTAGGTTAAAGACTGTTAGCTGGTGTTCCAGATACTTGCTCAGATTCTCTCACCCAGCTGACACAGTGAGAGAAAGGGTGATGCCAAATACCCAAAATTCACTTTTTAAAGCTTTAATCTTAGTCCAGAAATAGGAAAAGATGGCTTGGTCAGGAGATTGACAGTGGGACTATGAATTTTTTTGGTTCATTCATGTATTGATACTCAGTGAGGATGCTTAACCAACTTGGTTACTCATGGTCCTTCAGCTTGGCAGAACTGCTTCAAAACTGAGTCCTGGAGGTAACTTCTGAGGAAGGGGGAAACTCTTCTTGACAATGCTGGTTATGGCATTTTGACTGCCTCCTGAATTATCTTGCCTGACAGAGGCTGAAGGCCTGTCACTGTCCTGATTTACTATGGCTCATTGCTGATCTTTAGCGTGTCACACAGCCGTCTTCATAGCTATTACCTGTCTGTTATGAATTGGTTCATCAAAACTTTGAGGTTGTTGATTCAGACCTACTGATGTGCACTTCTCTCTCAAAAACCCCCCACAAACGGAAATATTATTATTGATCTTTTGCATTATGAGGCCTAAATTTCCAGCTAAATTGCAGATGGTCATTTTATTTTAGGAGGAATTTTCCACATGGTACAAAACTGATCTGAATGGTTCAACATAGACAGTGATTATTTAAAAAGAAAAAAGGAGACCACATTAATTCCAATTTAGACTTGGCAAACATAAAACAACCAGAAAGCTTTATGTGGATCCACATATGTAGACTAATGCACATTATCCTCTTTGGCCCCCATCCTCTCACATGCACTATTTGCTCTGGGATTTACTGACTCTCTGCTTTCCATATCCTGGTGAAAGCAGAGCTATAATTTTTAACCTCTCATACAACACTTACTGAGCTATTCCCAAGGTTACATTTCCCATTTCCACACTACAACCATGCAGTAATTTTCATTTACTGATAGACAAACATATATATTTGCTTATTGTCATGTCCACCCCTTTAAGTATCTACTCAGTTTCTATCACCTTACAAACAGTGCTACCACCTAAACTAGTAGATTCGTTCAGTTCTGTTTTAAATTCCTATTATGGGAATACCTTACTGCAAACTGTCTCATACCAGTAACCACTGAACACCTCTGATACAACCAGCCTCCTCGCACCATTACGCTCTCTTGACACCATGAGTACACCAAGCAATGGAAAATCCTAATGCCAGACACCATCAGTGGAGTCTCCTGGAGACATTCAAACCCCACCTGAATGCATTCTCATGTGTGACCTGCTCTAGGTGATCCTGCTCTGGCAGGGGGGCTGGACTAGATGATCTTTTGAGGTCCCTTCCAACACCCACCCCTCTGTGATTCCGTGATCAGTACACCAAGCAATGTAAAATCCTAATTAAAAAGAAGCAACAGGTGAGAGACAATTAAAGATACTGACAGCTCTCGGTAGGGATGCTCTCATGTGTAGGCACAGCGTTACACTGGGAAAATTATTGCCATATATGTGTTTTTATATACAAATGCTAGAAAATAAAAATGGAGTTGAAAAAACATAGAACATCAGAGAATTCATTCTGAATATGAATAGTTTTATGCTCCATAGAAATCTGAAGTTATAAACTCTACACAGAGGCTGAAACTGTGACTTCAAAGAATTGCTACAAATTCTGCCTCTGACAGCATACTTGGTTTCCAAATCTGGATAATGCCAGCGTGAGGTTCATTCCTCAATAGATAATGAAAAGAGTGGGTTTTTATCAGTAAAAGCGACATCATCCTACAGTGCTGGAGCTAGGCACATGCTGCTAACTCAAGACAGGGTATTGACAGGAAACTGCTGTGACAGATTTGTTTCCCCAAGCAAATATAACAAGGTGATGATATCAAGCACTGCCTGATATGCAAGGCAGTAAGGAAAACAATGGAAGGGAAAAAAACCCCAAAATCCACAACCCAAGAATAAGTCCAAAGAACTGGGAAGGGCTCACAGGCTCCACTAGCTTTTATATTTTAGGCTATTTTTAAAAAATTTACTTTTATTCCTCAAAAGGCTTTGGTTACAGCTAAGATTGCTTTACTCAGCACTCATTACACTTCATCTTCTTTCATCTTGAGGATGAAAAATTCTGCAGCAAATGCATTGATGGATTTAACTCTAATGCAGCTTCTCCAATTACTGCTTCAGACTCTTCTGAAATGCTGGCTTGTAGTTTTTCCTGATGATCCTCTCAGAATCAGTGGAATTGTCCCTACTGTTTTATAGTTTCTGATGCTGGGGTTCCCCCTCCCACTCAGTCAGGATCATCCTCCTCATCCTTACCCTACTTAAAACTCCCAGCCTGAGGGTCCAGAGCTAGAAAGATGCTCATCTTCCATAGGGAATAAAAAACAGCTCCACTAAATATGCAAAGTAAGTTGGAACCAAAAGGCACAGACAAGTACAGACCTTTTGTGCATTAAACACGATCATGACCCCTGAGATAACTAATCTGGGCTGCAGAAATGCTTAAAGTGGGCCATACAAGCAGACACAGTAATTAGCGATTTGCTCAGTCCAAGAGCTGAGGAGGCAGATGGTGCGTTTGAAGTCAGGGGATCCCAAGAAGTGGGGACACAAGTTAACTGTGCCACAGATGGAGAGACATCAGAGCTGGCCCCATGTCAGCAGCTCAGGCCCAAGATGGATTTATTCGCTCAGAAACAAGACTATTGAATGCAACTTCACTGCTTCTGAGGCCAGCTCGGCTGTCCCAGGCAGCACTGGGTGTTAACAAGCCCACACAGACCTGAGCTGGCTTTACTCTGCACAGGAGTCCCCAGCAAGTCTTGGCACCAGCCCCTATCACTCACAGGGTGATCAGAAATTGTCTACTGTTTGACATTCTGCTCTGCTGTCTCCACAGCCACAAGTAACAGAGACCTGTTTATATACTTGGTCCCTTGTGTTGGTCCCTCCTGTAAACAGCTTGACCAGGGGACTGAAATGCTCCTGACCACAAGAAGGTTACTATCCCTCTTACAAACTTTTCTTCAAGGTTCTTCAAAGATTTTTTAACATGTCATTTTATAATAAAAATTATATACAGCATTATAAGTTTGAAAAACATGACTACAACCACTCCTACTCTGCTCTATGCTTTGAAAGCACCAGACTGATAAACCTACTTGTACCATGTCTTCAGCAAACCAGCACCTGGGAGGATTGCACGTATTAAACAGTGGAGCCCAAACCCTACCATTCTTAACTCTTTTTGAAGGCCTCCTGCAGAACAGGTCCAAGGGTGAAATTAGCTCAGCTGTCTGGGTAGATGAAATGCCATCTGTGCCATGAAACTAAGCCTTTCGTGCCTGGGGCTAATAGCTTGAGTAGTAAGTAACAGCTGTGCAGTCCAGAAGGGTTTCCTGCCTTGAAATGTGCTTCCCGTAACATGGAACCTGCCCTCCCTCCTTGCCCACATGATTTATATTCCACCTTGGACAAGGGAGGTCTTTTTCCTTCTTGAGAAATACCTATGCCTTCCAACTTTGCTGGATTCATATAAATCACACAGCTTAGGGTTTTCTGACAGTAACACGTGAAAAATAATTACGTGCCCACAGGCCAGGTGAAAATAAAAGGAATTAACAGGCATTATCTGCCCCCTGGGCTGTGAATTTACTTTCCCTGCCCTGCTCAAACGAAACACTGAATTGCTCAGATCCAAGCACGTGGATGAGTGAGACTATAGCTAAATAACTTAGTTTCTCATAACCACAAAAAGGTGCCAGTACTGTCTATAAAATTAGGCAAATGCAGAAAAACATACCAGAGAAACATACACCATATGCCAATAGCTATTTGTTCTAATTTGGCCACTCCAGGTTTCTTACCAGTTGACTTCCAAGTTTGACTGGGCTACAGTTCAGCCACAAAGATTTCAAGCACAGGAGCATTAACAGGCTCCGTGTTGCAAATGCTTGGGTTAATGGAATACAAAGCTTGTCACCCCCTGGAGAAAAGAGATCACACCTTTCTGTGTCTTCAGACCTAGAGGCTCAGATTAAAGGCTGTCTTCCCTTGGTGAAAATGCTGAACTATATGTTACTAAACTAAAAGGAAAACATTTTGAAAATGAAAGTAAATTAAATCTGCCGAGGGACAGATCTATTTTGCACTCTGGCAATTTTCCTGAGCTTTTACTTTTAATGTTTATTGTTTAAATTCATAAAATTGAGTAACAAGCATAACAGCACCTCAAATGCCTGAGAGAAACAGCCCATTAAAATATGAAGCATCTTGTTAATAAAATACGCTCATCAGAATGTACCACAATTCCCCACAAGCTTCTGCAGTTTTAGGGCTGGTAAACATTTCTGATGATCATCAGCCAACCTGAGGTTTCCTCAATGATTCACATCTCCCAGAAAAAGGTTTTGACATCACTATTAAGCAAAAAAGCAAAGGAGAGAACTTCAAATAGGACCAAATTATTTCATAACCTTCCAGGGATTTATAGAATGAAGACAGAAGAAAATCCCAGCCATAAAATCATGGCCTTCCTCCTCTCGTTGACACTAGCTTCTGCTATGCCACCCTGGGAGGCACAGGCAGAAGAGTTTCATGAAGCACAAGACAGAACAGTAGAAAGGCACATTTGAAAGGAAAAACAAGCATCTGTGTTTTAGGCAATGTTGTGCTCCAGCTACTGGTGAATCTTTTGAGGGGAAAAAAGGACCTAATACTCTAAAACCTTTTTTTTTAAAATTTAGTTTTCTCTGCTTGGTTATCTCCAGCTCTGATGTGCACCACCAATGAGATGAGAAAAATTCTTACCTGTACCATATCTATGATGGAGCATGAAGACCCTGATAGATGCTGTTAGTTTCTTTTAGGCTAGCAGCTTCATCAATTCACCCTCATGGATTAATCCAGAGGACTATATACGTCTTGCTGCTTATATAGCAAGTCTGCTAAAGATGAGGAATTGATCACAATTCCCATCTTCAGGATGCCACATCTTCACTGCCATCAGAAAGATGTCTGTTTTTCCTTGTGGGTTTCAAAGAACAATATTGCACAGGGCACCAACAGAACACAGAAAAATAAATCAGATGTACTCACTGCAAGTTTAAGATGCTAGACCCAGGGAAGGAGAAATCTATCCTCTTCAGTTGACCAAAGACATAGGCTCAAATGTCTCTAACATTAAAGGCCCTGAAATGAAGCATTTCATCCCAAGATTGTCAAGACTAATTAACAGATTCCCTGCATGTCTTTGGTTTGGATGTCAAAACTGACATTTTTTTAAAGGTCTTAATTGTCAGAGGTCTGCTGCTCTTTAGCCTTCTGGGGAAAAGAGAAATCAGTCTTTTTAGTGCCAGCAGTATTTAATAAGTTAAGTTACAATTTGGTTCCTGGGGTCTTTAGAAGACATGAACCCTACTCATTATTGATCTCCCTGTAGAAAGTTATTTCTTTTTCTTCTTTCTGGTTTATTTTATATAGAGATTGCTACAATTGCTTTTATCAGTCCTCTTGGAGTCATTTCAGGTTAACTCACTTGGCTGGATACACTTGTTTAAATACAGCTTACATCGGAACGTCTCTGAACACGGAATGGATAGGGAAATTCCTGAGGAAAAGAGCAAAACTTCAGAAAGTTTTGACTTCAGAATAGATTGTCTTAGGAACAGGGTAACTGTCTTTTTAAACCTGACAGTCTTGTGCTGTGGAATCTATAGGTTGCAAGTGCAACCTTAGCTATGCCTCATTTGGTTTAAGCATCACCGTAATTTTTTCTAAAATACACTATTTCTCCTGAAAGCAACTTTTCAGCAAAACACTCTGGATCTGAAATCTGATCTTCAAATTAAGAAAACTTCTATTTAAAAGACTTATACACAATAGTGTAAACAGTAAGTCTCCCCATAGAACACTATGCAATTTAGAATCACAGAATGGTTTGGGTTAGAAGGGACCTCAAAGATCATTGAGTTCCACCATCCTGCCATGGACAGGGACATCCTCCACTAGATCCGGTTGCCCAAAACGGCACCCAGCATGGCCTTGAACACTTCCAGGAATGGGGCTTCCACAACTGCCCCAGGCAGCCTGTTACAGTGCTTCACCAATTTATGAAGAATAATCTCTAACTCAGTCTAGTTCTCCTATAGTCCTTTTGGCTAGGTCTTTTTGTTATCCACAAAATTTGTTTGAGGCTTCAGGATAACGCTTTGGCTCCATTTCTGAACAAGTATTAAATGTGAAAATAAAGGATACATTTCAGGGACGTATCATCTCCCATGTAGAATTCACCCTGAAATTAGCCAGGGACTTTATATTTGAACTTATAAGTGAATGTAAATCAGGTTCAGTGTGTGTATGATATTAAAATGATGATTTAAAGACACTTCAAAGGATAACTGAAAGCTGATTAATCTAAATTTTGTTTCATGTCTTTATCCTTTGTCCACTGAAAGCCATCACAGCTTCCTGCAGTTGCTGCTTACAGAGTGTTTTCAAGAACGCATTTCTCTTGGCTAAATATTGCTGTTAAAAAGAACATAATGACACAAGTAGTGTGAAGTAGGATAGGCTGTTGCAAGTCTTCTCTTCCAGAAGTACTTGCAGTTTACAACCAGCGCACTTTAAGACAGGTTTACCACTACTATCCTCTTCACAATTCATCTCTGCAGCCCTCTCACTACCCATAACCTGCTGGAGCCATATGCATGTTCCAGCTATTTGAGAGTTCAATATTGTACAGCCCTATCCTGCACGTAGCCTACATGTCCAGCCCTGCTTCTTTACTAGAAAAGCTTTTCCAATTAGGACAGGAGGCTTTTGAGCACTAAAGTTGCTCATAAGGCTGTATTTCATAAACGTTATATTCATAAATACCATTGCGGGGGGGGGGGGGTGGGGGGGGCTGTCTGATCTCCATCTGCAGCACAGACAACAGAAATTGAGCCAGTGTTTTGGTCACTGACTTAATGGGTTGCACCAAAACATTATTTTTCAGAAGATATCCAAATGTAACAGATTTTTTTCTCTCTGCTAAGCTTATTTTAAAACACATAGTTGCCTATTTCCTTTCTCCTTGTCCAGTTGCTTGAAATTGGATGCAGGAACTTTTCCCCTTTTACCACTACTCATAACAATTCTTAAGAAAAACTGGCCACACAATATCTGTTTCTCTGAGCTAATTAACAAAGGAAAAAAACATTCCTAGGCTTACACTGACTTTAGATTCTCTTCTATTTGAGGGAGGTGTGCTACGCACATGTGCTACTTCATGGACTTTCTACAACAAAAGGAAGCAAACTTGTGTAGATTTCTTTTTCCTCCTCTGCTACATTTTCAGAAGCCTGTGCTGCTCCAGGCACCATCCAGTGTCCTGTGCTGTATAGTTAAGCATGCAAAATCTTAGCCACTAACTCATCACATCGCAAGTGGTGTTGTTCAGAGACACCACGAGAGCTCCCTGAGCTGCAGGGCCGAGTGTTTGCACACAGCTACCCCACGAATAAAGGCGGTGAACATCATGTCCAATGTTTACAGATGCTGCAGCTGAATATTAAAAAAGGAGCCAAGAAATAACCTGCTTGTGTTTTCAATTTACACACATATATACGTATCTACACACAAATATACAGGCCAACAGTGAATACAAACCATACATTAGATAGCAATGTAAAGTGCAGAGCAGGCCACATGAGTCAAACTCTTAAAATTTAAAATGTTTCCATCCTCAAAAGGATCCAAATGAAACAGGATGCAGTAAGACTTTACTAATGGTGTAGGTTTCCTCAATAAATAAGGTTTTTTCTGCTCCAACTTTATTAGCACTGAAAGGTGCAAGCACTTGGTCTGTTGTACTACATTTTTGACTGCATGTGTTTTTTTCCAATGTACATCCCCTCCAAGTACCAATAAGCTGCCTGACCAGATGTGCACTGTCAGTCCATCTTTATTCCCTCGTTCCCTGCCCCAGTTCTTCTGCAAAGGTTACCTAAGCAGCAGAAAACACATAGACTGGACACTGCCTTCAGTTCAAAATAATCACTACCTAGTTCCTGCAATGCCAAGAAAGTAGAGTAACACAATAGCCATTTGCTAATGAAAATTGCACTCTATACTGCCCTCTTAGCACAGAATAACGGCAATCTTGGGGATTTTCCCAGTAGGACTGAACAACAGAAGCAGAGGCAGGACCAGACCAAAAACACTGATCACCTAGAAGAGAATTTAGATGGGATAGAGCAGAACCAGCAAAAAAAAATGCTATTGAGAAGCGTAATACAAATTGACATTGGTTGAATTTATGCATCTCAACATCTACTGCCCATCGACAAAACCCACGTAGTTAAAATGCATTCCTGAATATATAGCATGTAGAATTTACAACTTTCATCCGCTTTATAAGATGCCTGTGAGAAAGTATTTGAAATTTATTTTAAGAGAAAATTATTTTTTCAACAGCAGGATTTTGTATGGAGCCTCAAAAAAATTCTTTTTTGACAAAATACTTTATTCCTCCACAGCAAATTACTTCAGCTTTATTTCAGTAGAGGCTATTTCACAAATGCAAGGAATAAATGAATCCCAAAAGCATTACAAAACTTCCGCTGTAAAAATGTAAATGGATTATCCCTCCATTAATATCTCACTAAACAGCAACACTTTAGAAGCAATCATTCTTCTGTTGCTCACAACATGAAAGCCAAATAATATTTTCTCCATAAATCATCCTGCTATTACAAGATTAGTGCAAAAAGGGGTTGGGTCTAGGGCAATAAAGTCCTTAGATCATCTTGCAAGCTGGTTTACAAAGGCCACACTAGTGTTTTCATCTCTTCTTTGCTGAAGTAATGTCCAATATTTGTTCATATGACTATTTTAGAGAAAAGCACATTTCTGCACTTGATCTGGAGTGCTAGCAGCAGCTTGTGGTAAAACTGAAAATACAAAATAACTTTTAATACTCTTTTAATATAACTGTCCTGCAGCACATATTATGAATGTGTTGGGCCTCCTGCTAGAGTGGAACTGAGGTTCAAGGCCCATAAACAGAGAATGAAAAATAATGGTATTTTAAAACACATTTGTGACACTTTGAGGCCAGCACCAAGATAAATTTATTTACAGAAGCATCAGTTCCAGCTAATAACAAGAGCTGTTTCACAAACTATAGGCCTCTCCAGCGTTCATTACTGTCCCACCTCTGCAGTGAAACGAAAAGGGCAATCTCTTTTTTTACCTATATAACTGATCTAGTGGATTTCCGATCACTCACTTTCCACTTCATTAGTATTTTTTCATGACCGTGCCAAAAATAAGACACAACATTTTGTGCTTACTTTGAATTGCATTAACCATCTGATTTGTACATACTGTGTCCTCTTCTCCCTTTATCCTGGCTTCATATATTGGACTTCATCTCCATGCTGCATTGCTAGGCTCAAAATTTACCTCCCTCATAACAAAAGCATTCCTTTCCATAAAATTGTGGCTGACGTGAGGATATTTAAACATGCATCACTCCACTCATACTTGTGTATGTACAAACAACCAATTAATACACACAGAGACGAGTGTGCAGAAGCCTCTTGCCTCCACTGGGAACTGCTGCCTTTCTTCCCTTTTCTAGATTTTCACAATCATCACCAATTCGTTCCCATGCAGCAATTAAAAGAGGCAAAATATTTCAGGATCGAACTACTTGGAGAAATGCCATAACACTTATTAATTACATCAGTGTCCAGCTGAGATCTGCGTGCACTCAGTTTTACAGAAGTAACAACGTGATCACCTTTCTCCAGTACCACAGGCATACGTCTTCTGCTGTAATTACTGCAAAGTGGCCCAGAGCCACTCTGTTGAGGGATGAGGGACCAATGTTGGCCCTTGGCCACCTGGGCACCCATCCAGTCATGGCCTGACTGTGCCTGGATCCAGTCTCCCAACATATGTTAGAGCACCATGGATGCTGCTCTGACTTGCACCAGCAGGCAGGAAGCAGCAGAACTAGGGAAACCTGAGTGATGCTCCCTTCCCTTATTTGTCCCATTAACATAGGTCATGGGAAGAGGAATGTGTCCTAGACGTGATGACAGAAGCTCTACACTATCAGGGAAATTGCATACAGGTAATGTAATGGAGCAACCTCCAAGGAGCTGACAATGCCATAATATTTATTATTTGATTCTGGCATATCCCTAGTGTCACACTTAAAATACTAAATGCTTTAAGCTTCAAATCTCTATTTTATAATTTCTTTATAGCCAGAGAAGCACAGTCTTGCCTAATCCTAAGCAGTATCATGCCATGCAATATAAAACTGCTGATTGTATCCATTTACTAGGTCAAGAAAGCTAAGTTACTTCTGCTACAGATGCTGCACTAAATCAGCCATTACAGCTGTATTTTCATCTGCTTTTATACATCAATCAAAAAACTGTTTGCAAAGTTCTAAGTACAAAACATTTGCTGATAACAAAGGTCCAAAAGAGGAAGAAAGTCCGTATGTTGATTTTAGATCACAGGTAGGCTGCACAGCACTAGGAGTTAGAAATTGCCTCTTCCTTTAAAGTATAAACTAAGAAAATCTGATATGCAAGTCATTGAGAGAGAACCTTACAATGTCATTTTTACAGTCACTATTTCCTGACTCACTTTCACTGGACAACAAACAAAATTCTCTTTATTCCATGTGATCTTTCAGATCAAGTTTGTGTACTTGGAACTCTTTTCTCCTTGGAAACTTACATTTCAGATCCTTGAAGCACTGCAAACTCTTCTTAGAATAGTCTTTTCTACTAATATTTTTATTTTTGAAGCCTCAAAGCCAGGCCCATCTAGAAATGTGTTCTGATGCTCTGACTCATGTGGAATAGTTCTTTATCCATCAGTGGCCTATTGTATTCATTCTGTGGGGAAAAGTTAAGGCACGAGTGTCTGACCTTCAGTTACTTAAACTAATCACAACATCTTTGCATTCCAAGGTTCATGTGATGAAGCAACAAAAATTTTCACTTGGAGCACTAATTATTTAATGGTTCAGGTTCAAAACTGCAAAATACTTTCAGAACCAACTGTTTCCTTACTGATAAAACTGCACCTCCTTGTTCCTACAAAGCTCTCAGGCATCACTAGATCTGAACCGGCAATCTCAAAATGAACACACTTGTACCATTTCACCAAGTGATTGGTGTGGTCCCCCTCAGCACTGATCAGATGGTGGGGCTGATCCCCTCACTCCCACTTAGTGGCAAACTTTGAAAAATATTAGATACAGAGACACTCCCCAGATTTTAAGAGAACTGCTATTCAAGCACCTCAAAACAATCTGAGCACTATAAATACAGGCTGACCTATGCTTAGAAACCTAGTGTTATACCTCGCCACCAGGCTGATAAGAAGTAACAGACTAGTCCAATTCTGTCTGGAAAGAGGCTCCTAAACACAGAAACATCAATCTGAAATGTTCTAATATATAATTTCTCCTGAGATTAGGAAAGACCTACCATTAATGGTCATGGCACAGTCTACCTCTACTTAAACATACCTCAGTAGCCTCCCTGAATCTTCAGTTCTAGTCCTAAGCCACAACCCATCATGTATTTTAGAATAACTCTAGGTACCCTACTTTCTCTTCGAGAAAAATGGGATTTCTCTCAATACATAGCTAAGACTTTATCAGTTAAAGGTGTACCCAGCTGCACAGCAGGTCAACTATTCAGTAGTTCCCTGCTCTGGACACTGTAGTGTGCAAACTACTCTGCATAATTTTTGGGAGACTCTTTCCTTCTAATGTGCCTCCTCAAGTGACCAGACTTCTGCAACCTGGACTGTAGTTCTGCCGTTCTCAGTGAGATTCTGTGCAACCACAGTTGGAGTGACCATTTTCCTAGACTTAGGCTGGTACTCTTACAAAGGACGAGGACAGAGGGAAAAAGGATGCTCTTCCCCACATCTGCTGTAGCAAAGATGCCCCACTATTAGCTTGACCTGGCAATTCCATGTGCAGGCAATGGATTATTTACATTCTGCTGAGAACTGCTGTAACACATAGTGTCACACACCCTGGTTTTGCTAGTCTCAGTGGGCTCTCCAGTGCACATTACCTTCATCCATCCTAGTCAGGCCTGTCTTATACCACCACACAAGCTGTTACACACTTTGCTCCTTGTTTTACTCTAGAAGTAACATTGATCCAACACACATAATAGGTTGGCTGTAGATTGGATCCCAAAGGAACAGCAGCCAAGAGTACACTACACAACACCAGAGGCAGGCAATGCGCACATAACCCTGCATAAAATTAAACAGCAGACCTGATCTCTATCCCATGACACAAAGGTACCATTCTCTTCCCTCTATTCTCTCTAGGCACAGGAAAGGTCACCTTAGATGTACAATACAATGTAGTTGCTGGAGTGCCTATTACACAGCAGACGGATACAATTTAATTTTGTATTCTGAATACATGTCCACATATCCTCTGTTTGCTTTGTTTTACTTTTTGTGTTATGGATTTTAACATCAGCAGCCTGGAATGCATGTTCAAGACAGAAAATGTAGCTTCTGAGTAGGGACCATTTCGGTTTCACATAAACATGCAATGTGATTTAGGTTTCATGACAAGCACGCGTCTAAGGTGAAAGATCATCATTCATTTTCAGACCGCATTTGGCTACCTGCAAGCCTGTCAGTGCTGACTGAAGGAAACTACAAATTTCTGAGAATACAGGATAATACCAATGTCAGCATCTGAAAATTCAATCACCCAGGCCAGATAAAGTATGTAAGTTTTAATTGAAGCTTTGGGTTATTAAGAGCTTCCCTTGTTATTGAAGACTAAACACAGAGACTAATCAGATTCTGAGCTTCTAGAGAATTCAACAGTCAATTTAGCTAAATGAGATTTCCTCATCCAGAAGTGAAATTCCAGCTAGAATATTTCTGTATGTTCCAGACTGTTATCAATAAAGCTATGAACTAAATCATGCAATTCACAGTAATAACACATAGGTCATTCTGCCACGCAGGCCTCCGCAGGCATCCCAACATTACTACCTAATACCTTTGTATATTTACAGATTTCTGACATTAGGCAAACTTAAGAACATTGTACTCTCTGAAGTGCCACCTATATGCAAGATCTTTGCAAGACTGGACACAAAGGTGACAACTGCACACAGACACTTAGATCTCCTTAACAGAAAGCCTGTGAGCTCCCTCAAGGTCTTCCCAAGTCCCACGTGCAGAAGTCCATGCCAACAGGAGCCACAGTATGTATCTGCATTGCGTGAGCCTACCGCTTTCTGCACATACCAAGTGTTATCCTAGCAGAGCTCCAATGCCATTTGGGCTTCGCTCCTCCACGGCTGGGACTCAGACCCAGCCACTGGGAAGGAGGCGCAGCCAACTCAGGCAAAGGCATCACTGCAGCTTACCTCAGAGATCTTCTGATACTAACTTAAAGGTACTAAGTGCTGCATGTATCAACCTCAACTAGCTCAGGAGTAGGGACATCAGTTTAGGCAATGCCAGCCAATGATACTGCCACATACCTTACTTCACGGCTTCCCTCCCACCCCCTTCCCCAAAATCCTATGTTATTGAAATTTTTTAGTAGGTGATTTGGTTGAGAAAACAGATGGTAATTATCTGATGAGGTATTTCCAAGTCAGAAGGAGATATAAAATTAAAAGCATATTGTATACTGGTTGTTGAATGAAGGTGCACATAATTCTCACTAGGTTGCCCTCTGCAATTTTTATTAAGGAAATCCTGAAATTAATTGGTATAATTTCTAAATGGAAGTTTAAATTTGCCATAATGAGAGAGTTGTGAAGTTTGAAATAACGAAGAAAGAAGTACATTTAACACTTGCTGAAGGGATATATGGCATGAAGCAGTTGCAGAATAATAATCTTTTTTTTTTTTTACGGAGTTGGTGCGTGACAGGATGAATCAAATTTTGATTACAACTTTATCAACAAAGGTACTCCCAAAGTCCTGATGAAAATATCTGCAGTCTAATACCTCAAGGAAATAAAAAAACCCAACCAAACAAAAAGCAGAACTCAGAAGCTTCATATTCAGTTATTTTTATGGAACACAAGTCAGACAAACAGCGAGCCAAGTTTTTAGAAAATTAATTCTGTACTTTCACACTTGGAATTTTAAAGTTGGCAAGACTCTCAAAAAACACATGCTAAGTTTGGATGGCCACAGTAAAAGAGTTCTTGAAAAAAAATATAATCTGTTGATAAAACTGGCTGGCAAATTGTGCCACGTAGGAAATCTCCTATGAAAGTAGAGATTAAGCCTTCAGAGTAAAGAAATAATCTCCTCTGAACATGACCTGATTTAGTATAATGTCTTACCATTGTCTACAGAACAGAGGAAAGCAACATTTTGAGGTCGGAATCTCTCTGGTGCCTCACAGATGCACAGCAGGAAGCAGAAGCTTGTGTTAGCACATACTCATAACAAGTGAAAAGAACAGCAAGGCAAGTGAAAGGTGAAGGAGCACCAAACCTTCTGACTTCTGCCAGTTATTCTAGTTAATCCTACATGAAATTTGTGACTGAGATGCAGCGAGGTGGCTTGAAAGCCAGAGTAGAATGTGATTTTCAAACAGGTTGTCAGGACCAACCTTTCTGTCTGAGCAACTACAATCTAACTTAGGCCAAGAACTGGAAAATACCTGTCCAAATATATATATATATATATATATATATATATGAAGTAGATGTTGACTCTAGCCACAGTATTGGAAGAAGTCCTAGAGGCACAAACCCACTGCAGAAGATCATGAGGTCTAGAGACCATTTCGGGTATTCCTCATAACAGGGAGATTCATTGCACAGGAGACGTGGTGAATAACCCTACTGCCTTCTTGGCCATCTCCCCAGGAAAGGGAGGTTTTTGCAGGTAAAACACAGAACTGGCAGTCCCATCCCTGAAGTCTGTGCTACAGATTGTCTCCAGCAGTGCATGTCCTGAAGTAAAATAGTTTCCAAATTTGTAACCTGATTTGGACAGAGCTCCAAAGGACCAGCATTAAAATGACTCATTGCATCACTATTCAACCATTAAAGGTACCTAAGTGAGAAGGGAAGGTTTCTTAACAGAAAAAAAATTAAAAGTAGAACCAAAGTCCCATTCATAGTAAAAACAGTCATCAGAGAATCACACCTGGGAGTGAAATTTTCCCCTCAATTAATAAATAAAATTATTTTTTTCATTTAGGAGTAATCTTGATTAAATAGCACCAATTACAATTAAAAGCGCCATCGTAAGTGAAGAGAAAAAGATCTTTAAAGTAAGATCTGGAGTTAAAGTGTTATTTCAGAGGTTGTGAGGGGAAAAAAAGATGTAAGAGAGAATTTTTGATAGCTGAAGAGCCTGAGTAAACAATCCCACTGTCAGAGTGAGGTAGGGGAAGCCAAGAGGAGAAAGAAGAGTGTGAGCTGGTGGTGGAGTAAGAGCACGCAGGGTCAGCAAGGCAACGGGAAAACAATGCCTAAAGAATTTTATTCATCCTTTAAAATGTAGGTCTGTTAGAAACTGATTAGATAGGTTAATATATAATGGACAAGATTATATTTCAATATTTTGATAGGTTGTTGCTTAGGCAATATACACATTAATTATTTAGGGACTTTCAATCAAAGATGGAGTTCACATGGTTCACAGATCAGAGATACTTGGGCAGATGCAGAATACAAAATACAAAAATGCACCAGAGAAACCTCAGCATTGTGAGTGAACCACACTATGGTTTTAAACATGCTTATAGTCTTCTGCTTCCCCATGCCACTAAATGACTTCCCACAGTGCTTCTGCAGCTGAATTTCTTGCAAGACGAAGGCCTTTGCTGATAAAGTGTATCTGTAGTAGTACTAACGCAATAATAATTCTTTTTAGTAGAGCAGTAAGTGTATTTTCATCTTCAGCTAACTACACTGTCTACATAAGCAAACCTCAATTCAATTGCATGGACAGGTGCTAAATAAAGTTGAAAACTTGACGAAAATTCAATAGCTTCTTCTAGGTTTGAGGTCAGAGTTGAGTACAAGGGGTGGGTATGGTCAGAAGCCTGCAAGGAGAGAACTCGACCAAAATCCAAACTGCAACGCAGAGCACTAAAGTTTCTGCCTCTCTTCCTGACAGAAGACAGATGGGCTCACATGCACATATGCTCCTTTTATGTAGCAGTCTATTGTATAACCATTTACAGATCATTCTGAAGTGCATTTTGATCTTATCTCAAGATCATTCATATTGAAATAAAAAAGAAATCTTTTACAGAGGGAACAATAATTTACTGGAATAATTTCCCTAGGGATGTAGTAGAGTCCTTATCAGTGGAGGTTTTCAAGATGGGAGTGAACAGGGTGCTAGATAATCTCATTTTGGCTCCCTTTCCCATGAAATGTTGGACCAGCTGGTCTTTCAAGGTCCACTCCAACTTTGGCCACTCTATGACTGTGATTTTCACAAAATAGGAAAGTTTCAAATTTAGAATGATAAGAGACATTTTTGCAAAGGTAAAGTGTAATAATTGGGCTAAGACATAAGGGATGATCTGTGTGACCTGGACTTTGAGTTAAAAACATGCTATTTCTACCTCTTGTTTTGCTCCCCACTTGAAGCAGCCATTCTTCTCATTTAATACACTATGAGGATTAGAATAATGTTGATAGTTAGCTCTCTCACAGGATGTTGTGAGAACTGATTCTTACACATACATTATTTTAAAAATGCAAGACAGAAGAATAATGTTATGCATTATTAGCACTGGTAGAATAGTAATGCAGTTTTATATTAACTCAGCATTCCACATACAGACAGTAAATTGTTCCTCAAAAGGTCTCCTCTCCTTCCAACGTTCCTCCAAGATTTCCTCCAACTCCCAAGCTGGTTATTGAACAAGTTGTAATGTCATTTTAGAAGACTAACAGGCTTCTCTAGGGGAAGAAAAATTTGAAGACAAAACATCACAACAAGTTCTCCCATTAAAACACTTCTATGGAGAGATATTTTGAAAAGCTGAAATAAAATGACAGTAGAGGCAATAGCGTATCTGGTAAATTCTCAACTGTGCTTAAAATGACCGAGAAATGCGACACTAATAAAAGATGCCAACTTCACAACTCTATCTCCTGGCTGAATTAAAAAATACATTGACCTGCTAACAAGAATCTATAAAATTGAAAACACTATTGTTTTCTCTCACATGCAGCATTTTTCAAGTAGAAAACACAAGAACCCATGGCATTAAAGCTATCACTGGGATAGGTTATTACCTGAGCATCATAACCAACAGACTCCTCTGCATCATCAAAGAAGACAGAAAACAAAATTAATCCTGCCACCTGGCCATAATTTTAGCGTTTCATTATTAAATTTATTGAGCCCTTTTTCCACACTGGATTGATAGACTTTGATTTCACGACTAGAGAAAATTAAATCATTTGAAACTCTAAAGCATTATCTCCACAGGACTAAACTGGCATTGTCTCCTTGTTTATTGCTACTGTGTTCAGAATGGTCAAGAATTTGTGCTATGGATTTCCCAATCCACCTGCATCCTTCTAGTCCTTGAATAAAACTGCAGCCTCATGAAGAAACCATTAAACACATGAACCTTTAGCTCTTGTGCACTGGACCTAAAACTGAGCCACTGGGTAGTGATGGAGAATGTAAGGAAGATGGAGGTTGGAGCACAGGCCCTGTGAAGATGGGCTGTGGAGCTTTGCTGGAGGGGGACATGGCTTTGGGAAAACATAGTTACATTCCTGCCCTGAAAAAGAGGTTATGGAAAAAACAGTCATCCTCTTGACAGCAGTGCACAGCAGAAGGATGAGTGACAACAGAAAATCAAGATTAATTGAGGTTCAGATCAGATATTTGAAAATACTTTTTCACCATGAGGATGGTCAAGCAGGGGAGCAGGATACCCAGCGAGGCTGAATGGTCTCCATCCTTGGAGGTTTCCAAGAGCAGAACTTATAAAACCCTGAATGACCCAATGTGAAGTCATTGTCAACCATGCTTTTAGCAGAAGGTTGGATGATGGAACCAAAATCAGGAATGGGTCTGTAGCCTCAGGGCATAGGAAAGGCTTGAAAATGAGCCAGGCAGGAGCATGATCACATGCCTCCTGCAGCAACATACCCTCTGGAAATGGATTTTATCTCAGTTTGAAGGAGAAAACAGGCACACAGAATAAACAGTTTGAAAAGTTTAAACAACTTATTTTAAAGGCAATACAATTCTAAGCACTAAGAAATAATCCCAAATTCTTTAGAATCTTATTAGGTACACAAATAATCAAGTTATATAAATGTATCAATGTTCAAAGATAATCACTTTAAAGAGTCCACAATTTAATAAAAAAAATGTAATACAAAAGTTTACTATATAATTGAAAGTCACTGTGTTTATGTCTGGGTTTTTGCTGTGTAAGTTCTACCTGAAAAGTTTGTTTTCTCTACATAATTTTGTAGGAATTGTACCAAAAATCTCCTCCAGCCACGCTCACATAACAGTGACTGTTCCAAAACCACACCTGCCAAATTTTCTAGGCATCAGAGGTGGCTCATTGGTTTTCTATACAATAGTGCTAAACTGGAAGTTATTAATAAGCATCATCACAGATTTCTTTCAGATCAAAAGCATCAAGCGGTGGAACGCTCATTTGTGAAGTGGTGGTAAAAACACTAAGGGGATACTGCCCAAAGTGAAGCCATAGGCGAAGGGGCTCTTTCATGGAACGGAATGGTTGAATCATGTCTAAGTTATTGAAAAAACAGTAGCTTTTGAGAAACCACAGTGGATATGGAGCTGAGGGACTATATGGAGAGCAGTCAGGGGAACACACTTGCCACTGGGAAGACAGGTGCAGAAATCACAAGCAAGGAAACTGCCTCTGTCTCTTTGTCGCTATTGTGTCTGCAGAAACAGACTGCTGCATGAAGAAAGGTCTGGCACAGATCCTGGGGCAGCTTTCTAGGACACATGACTCAGCAAGGTCCCCAAAGTCCTTCTCTTTCACTCCAAAAAGAGGAAAAACAAAAAAAAAACCAAAACCCTGACATAATTTTAAGAAGTTTATCTTCTAAATTCTGAAAGCTATAGATTAACTCACTGCTTGAAAAAGTCAGGGCATCTGTCTTTCTCCAGTGCCAGTACCAATATCCCCAGTTCCTCAAGAAAGCTGGGACATGAATCATAAATAATTTAAGTGAGAAGGAGTAAGATAAATCAGGAGATAAACACAAAAAACCCACTGGTTCACTCATATGTTCAAGAAACACAACCCCATTTTGATGTTCAAAAGAGAACTGCAACGGAAAGTGATCCTTTAAAAAAAAATCTAAACCCCCAGATTTCCAGTCATGTTTAAAATCTAATCTATGCTATTCCATTCTTTTTTCATAGGTGCTAGTGCATCCCTGAGCAACAGGAGTGCAATGGGGACTTAAATGGCAGGGAGGAAAAGGGAACAACATAAGCACAACTACTTACGGTTAGGACAGCTATTGATCTCAAGAACATGGGCGTGACAGCCGTATACAGTAATTTTAGGGCTATGCAGTTCATCCATCATTTACTCCTCAATCTAATCTCCAAACATACTGCCATTACCCAATTCCCATCAAGCCGTGCTAAATGACTCTTCCCGCAGAAGCTTACAGGGCACGACCCGCTCCTCCTCTGCCAGAGACATGTCTCTGTCTGTTTGTAGCCCTGACTGCTTTCTACAGCCATCCTTACCATCCTTTTCAAACCAGATTCTTTCTGTCTCCTTCGGAATTGCAGGGCAGACAACAGGCAAGTGGGAAGATGCTAATTGCAAATTAGCTATGCTGCAGGTCCTCCCTGCCTCACTTTTATCTCATCAGTACCTTCTCACCCCTTGTTTTTCTGGCTGCACTAGACAGTCTGGATTGAATTCACAAAAACGCTTGGAACCATTACTGGTGTGACAGACAAACAGCAACCATGTTCTTGGCTTGAAAAGGCAATTTCAAGCCTCTGTGTCCTAGGCATTTCTCAATCAAAGGAGCACAAAGTGGATTTAAATGCTCCCTTTACAGCACCAGATTTTAAGACAATCAGGTTTCAGGAGATCTGTTTTTTAAAAATCAAGCAACAGTTTGCAAGTAGGGGCATATGAGGAAGGGGGGGAGGGACAACAGCTAGAATAGCTGCCTGCAGCAAAAATGAAGGGATTTATCAAAACCCTGGGGGTGTGTGTGGTGTGTGTGAAATCAAATTACTGAAGACCACCATGCAAAAGCACATGAACAGGTGTTTTTGGAGCAGACCAAAGGTCTCTACAGTCCTGTCCCACGTGCAACAAAAAGAAATATCCCCCAACCTCACAAACCCGGACACACAGTTCAACAGCCTTGATAAGTGAACACCTTAAATTAAAAACCAAGTACACGTATTAGCACCAGCCTCTCATGCTCTCCAGGGGTCCAAGCAGTTTTCAACACAAGGCATTTCTGAGATGCATGTTGCTTCTATGAACTTTATATGCTGCAGTATATTCCTCTCCATTAACTCATCCAGTCTCCCCCTGTGACCTTTGAGCATCTGTGCAGCCCTTTTGCAAGGAATTCCACAGGAGCTTGGGCCTCACCCTGCTTCATGTGAAGCTGGTTCCTGATAGTTTAACTTGAAACAAACCTTCTGTACTAGAAGCCAAGAAACATCCTTCTTTACCTGTTTTCTCCAACCCACCCATAATTGGTTTAGATCTCAGTCATATTCCTCCACCAACGTATCTCTAGCAAATTTGATTCTCAATCATTCCCTTGCTCTGATTATCCCTGTCATTTTTCTCCAAACTTCCTGCATAGTCTTGTCTAAATGGAAATGCTAGACGATGCACAGTGTTCAGCCCACACAAAAAAGAGAGCATGAAAGCCCACAGCCTCCTCTCCCTTCCCACGTGCCATCTGAGGACGGGCAAGGCAGCAGCTGCACGGCGCAGCCACAGCTTCCTATTCTTGCTCCTAGGTATGAGCTTTCCAAAGACCAGAGCAGAAACAACGTGACGCTTACTGCACATTCACCTCAACAGCAGCATGGAGTAAATAATGCCTTGGACAGCTCTCAGGGGGTCCTGGCAGGGGTTTGGGACTGCCCTCCAGCCCTCCCTCTCCAATGCTAACCCACCCCGAGGCACCAGAAGCGCCCTGTGTGCTCTGCAAATGTGTCTCTGTTCAGGGAACAGGGCTGTATGCTCTGCATCCCCCTCTCACAGACCATGCATCCAGATTCGCCTATAGATCAGAAATCATGTTTATTTATTTCAAATGAGAATTCCAATTATAGCACCAAATTATTCTGAGGGGGTAACAACAAAGATGCTGATTTCGGTCCAACATGGACTTATTTCAAAGCGATTTCCAACATGCTGCTAGGCAGCAGAAGTTGTAGAATTGTACAACACAAGGCGGGCTGCCAACACTGAGCTCTGCTGCAGCTGAGCAGGCAGAAGTTCAACATAAACAAAAATATCTGAAAATGAAAACTGGGGGGAGAGGGAGGGAAGGGGGGCTAGACAGACAAACAGGCGAATGCCAATTCTGAGAAAGAAAACCCTAAATCCCACAAAAATCTTCTCAGCAAGGAGCACACCCCCTATTTAAAACCCAGCGCAAAGAAGGATCCAAAATGGGCTTCTCCCAGCACCGCTCAGAGCTGTGAGAGCCAGTAGAAGATTTTAGATTCAGCTGCAGCTCAGAGGAGAGCTACTTACAGGCTTAGAAACTGGCCACCCATTTTTCAGAAGGGAGGAGTTCAGCTATCAGCGTGGCTGAAACTGAAGAAAGCAGGAACAGAATTAACAGCTTAGTTTCTAAACCTTATTAAAAGAACAAACAACATTCAGCTCACAAAGATAATTGCTTAAGAGACACCTTTGCAACGTTGGCCTCTCAGGTATCTGTGCTGCTCACCAGCAATGGCTGCAGAACTGTAATTTCAGAGAGGCTTTGGAAATGAAAACTCATGCTATCCCCACCCACAAAGTGACAAACTGAAGTGGAACATGCTGGGCTGTGCAGACAATTTACTTGGTTTATTTACTTTGAAAACATGTGCTCTGTTGAAACTGTAGTCAAAGGTAATAAAACAAGTGTTTGCCAGAGATGCTCCTTGATGGGTTCTCTACCCACAGCCCTGGGAGCAGTGCTGGAGGATCACCTGCTGGAAACTGCTGGGAATGATGGAGAGATTGACTCTTCAGGCTTACACTGGGACCAAGGAGTGATCTGGGGGCCAGGGTGTGTGTTTGTGTGTTTCACAAAGTATTAAGCTCTCTTCAAAGCTCCCAGGCCAATAGAATAACTGTTTGGGTAACTTAAAGGCAGTTTTTTTACCAAGTTGTTATCAGTAATTGCAATTTTGCAGTGTCAAAACATTGCATCTCAGCAGAAGTTCAATGTTGTTACAGGAAAAGGCACCTAAAAACGCACAACTGCAACAGAGGAGCCAGGCTTAGCTCAGGGAGCGTTAAGCAAATATAAAACCACTAAAAAGTGTTAGGCAACTATATGTGATTATGGCTTTGCTATCAGTTCCATATACGATTTAGATAGTGTTTCTCAGCCAGTTGCTCAAAGATCACTTAAAGGATGAGAGGAAATAATAACGTGCTTACTTCACACGCAGAAACGAAGTGTGAAAGAAAAAAACCCCACAACTGAGCAAAGTCCAAACTTTTTGTTGACACGAAATGAAAAAAAAAAAACCAACCACTTGAGGCAAGACCACCCAAGACAAATGGTGGCTTAATCTTTTCTGCCCATTTTTTGATCCCAACATCTAGCCCAGCCTCTGACTAAGAGTACACAAGAAGCACTGGTAAAAAAAATATGATAAATAACCAGATTACAAAATTTACCACTGAAAAAATAGGCAGAAATAAAGTCCAGCAAGATAATAGACAGTTTGTTGCAGGAAAACCTACGACACCATCTCCCAAAAGATCAAGAAATTTGCTCAGCACAAACATGGTAAACAAAAGCTAGAATCTTCCCAAAGGAACAAGAAAAACAAAACACATAAAATATTATAATGCTTGCATAAAAGTCAATGTCATGTGCTCACCTTGGATACAGCCTCACTGATCTTTAGAATTGAAAAATATATGGAGGAAATAAAGGGTCCTAGAGTCAGGCAGCAAAAGTTACTAGTCAGAGAAAGACAACTGAATAAGGAATGACTGACAGGATTTGGGCTGGTTATCTGAAAGGTAACAGGACTAAATACATATACACAATATAGCAAAAGTAAATTAGGAAGTATTTTTTACTTCCCTCCTAATACAAAGTCAAACTGAAGCAAATCACATTTCAAATTGATACTTTGCTGTAAAACCAGATGATGGACAACTGGTGGAAACTCACTGCCCCAAAATACTAGCAATATCAAGAATCAAGAGGATTAAACCACAACTGGATACGTATATGAATAATCTCTGCAGTCCCACTGTAAGTAACCACTAACAGATGGAGATTGGGAAGACAGTCTATAATGGAGATGCCACTTCCTAGCAGTGTCAGAAAGGATTTCATACACCACCCGCTGCAGCATCCCAGACTTGCTACTGCTGGCTGCATATCACCTGACTAGAGGGACACTCATTGGATTACTCTAGCACTCCCTGTGTTTCCAGGGCTGTCCAGCAGCAGCAGATACTAAATCCATGTCAGATTTTCCTGAAGGGATGTTCATATGCTTTAAGGCCTGTTTGGGCTGCAATCGAGCAGCCTTGAGTTTTGGCAGCTGAATTTTTGTAGTTAAGGCAAACTTTTTGTAATCTCACTTACAGCCCTTCCTAATGCTTAAGCAAACTAGTCCTCACTCTTTAGTCTCCCAAGAGTTTATTTTTCATTCTACCATTACATCTATCAATTTCATATAAAAGGCATTAATCTTTTTGGAGACCCAGGAACAGACTGTAGATAAGAATGAAATCAAGATCAGAACACCCTGATCACATCTTTGTGACACTATGTAAGCGAACTCATGGAACCTCTTCCAAAGCAGATATATTCCTTGTTAAGACAGGCTCTCCTAAACGTAGTAAGATTCTCTGAAAACAGGGAATCCTTCAATAATGGAAATGCTGATAGCCCCCTCAGCACCCCTTACTGCGTGCCAGTGGCAAACAATAAACCAAGACGATGAAGGCACCTGTTCCCTAGACAGACAGACCAAGCATGATTGCAATACAAAGTAAAAGTTCAGGTTGGCAAAGCTGCTAAGTCAGCAATGGCTAGTTGCCTCTTCCCTTCCTTCCCAGCTGCATGTTTGCATGAGTTGACATTGTCATATCTAGGAAAAACCCCAGATTCTTAGTTATAGCTGTAGTTGTTTTTCCATGTTCTATACCTGGTTGGTCTGGTGGTACAATACGAGAAAATTTGATAACAAATCTGTGTTTTTATTTGTCCTTAATAAAGTTAGGGGTGATTTTTCAGGCAGAAGTGAGCAGATATCACCACGCATAAAAATGTGGCTAAGCAGAGAGGAAGGGTATCATGACAACATCTAGGGGCCTTCTGGAGTTCCAAAATACCAGAAAACTAGAAGGACTGAATGCAACTGTAATGCAAATCTCATTATTAACTACCACTTTACTCTACTGAGCAAATATCAGCATGTCCCTCCTGAGTAACAAGAGTATTTCTAACAGGAGTCATCGTATTTCTTAATGGAGAGCTGAATTCACTGGCAATAAAGTCCAGGTTCCCAGAAGAGAAATGACACTGTGTTCTCTTTAGACAGACTGGGTTTCAGTGAGCGAAGGACACACAGGCCCTGATCCTAATCCCACTTAGGTTAATGGGATGGTTTCTACTGACTTCAGTGGGTTTCAGTGGACCTCTGAGATCCTGATTTTGCATCTGCCACACTCTAAGCTACAGTGAAACCAGCACCGAGTTTCACTGTCACTCAAAGAAGAACCACCCTTCGACAACTAATACTACTGCCTTCCAACAGGGAAACTCCCCCATTATGTGCAGGGGAAAACATCAATCGCTGAGAATTTCAGACTGCATTTTCAAAACTAAGATCTTGGGGTTGGAACTCTATGATCCTTGGGGTCGCTTCCAACCCAGACCATTCTATGATTCTATGATCTTTTTAGGATGACACTCAGTAGGTTCATCTTGTGCCCACCCCCCACCCCCCCCGATTGTGAAGAAAGTACAGTTAAGTGCTCCAAATGTATTAGAATCTTTTCCACCACTACTTACAGATGCCTTGGTTGACAGCATACGTTATTTTCAGGTTTGCTTTTTTTAGTAATCACTGTTCAATGATAGGTTCAACTGGAACCAGTGGAAAGTGTTGGGAAAAACTAACACACCGAAATAGTCACTTACCCAGGATGTCAGGTTACACCAGAGTTTTAAATTTACAATCTGTAATACACAGGTAAAAAGACACAGCTTTTCCCCACCTATACAGTATTTTTCATTCTGTTGTGCTTTGCAAGCTATTACCTTCAGTAGATTGCCTGACCTGTTCATCAAGCAAGTTCTTTAATGACCTTAATAAATTACATGTAGGCTTTGAGTTAAGGACACAATTCTTCAATTAAAACTAATGGTCATGATTGCAGCATCTCTCTACGGTGCTGCTGCACTCTGTTGGCAGCACACCATGCAGACACAGCTGGGGTCAACCAGCAAGTGTTCAGCATCTCCTCCTCTTGATAGTCTGGCCAGTCATGGGGTTCAGTTCTTGCCCATCAAACCTGCAAGAGCTTTGGCTACTTGGTTATCACAGAATATGTGCATGCACATGATTTTCCTGTGGGTGCTTCATTTTTATTTGTAATTACAATGAAAATTGCAAGCAAACAGCAGATATTCTCCACAACAGGACTAAAGAATAAGCCAAATTAGTTGGAATTTACAAGACAGAGCCATTTTATAAATAAGATTCCTGCCAAAAATAATCAATAAATAAAATAATAGTCACAGACTAACACATGCTAGCCTCTAACTGCTACAATCTCCAGCCCCAGCAACCATCAGGTTTCTGAAGTAACGTGCCGTCACACTGAAATCCAGAGCAGAATTCCTGATTTAAGGACCAAGATTTATTTCCTCTGAGCTAGAGCTCATCTGACTGGACTGCTTACCCACCGCAAGCTGCTCCACTGAGGACAGGAACGAAGCACAGAAGAGAGATGACTGGGTAGGCAGCAGCTCTGCAGGGACAGAGGTGCTGTCCTGCACTCTGAACACATTCTGAAGTTGATTTATGTAGCAAAAGTAGTGTGCATGAACTGTGGGTGTAGTTATTCTCATATGCACATTTTTAAAACTCTCAGCCAAGATTTTCAAAAGATATAGGTGTTTAGTGAATTCTTTTTTGGTCTCATTTTCAGAAGTGCTAGACATCAACTTCTGAGAATCATGGCCCTTTAAAGCTTCTTAATTCAGTTATCCAGGAAAGTCATCAGTCATGTTTGAAGATACTGGTCTTTTTTAGTTATGGTGCTTTTTTTCCCCCCTGTGTCATCCTTTTCACCTTTGCTTTCCTTTAGCTTTCATTCCTGTCTTATCTAATTCTCTATGCAGAATTCAATCGCAGCAGAAATACTGTTTTTAAGGCAAGAAATTTCAGCCTGTGAACACACTGCCATACCTAAAAACAAAACTGCAAATTGAAGGGCAGTGGAGAACCCCTCTGAAACCCTGAATCATCCTGAGGCTTCAGCCAGCTTGTGTTAGTGGGCAGGATCAGTCGGCTTTTTGGACCGTTAAAAAATTAATGCCATTAGTAACAGGAGGATCTCTCAGCTTTAACTCCTTCCACATATGGACATTGCTGCTTCAGCTAGAAATCTACCATCTCACACCTACATGGATGGTGGATGAGGAAAACAACAGAAAGAGAATAAAAATAGATGTTAAAACTGAATGGAGGGGGAAAAAAAAGAGTGAAAGGGGGAAGAAATATTAATTACACAGAATACAGATTTAATGTAGGCATTGAATCCATGTTATATATTGATTTTTCCATTCTGTATTTGCCTAGGTTGATAGTTCTCTCTCTAGTACACAGAAATGTTTTTTCTCCAGTGAGATAATACACTGTTATTGTGCAACTGATGAGGTAGGGGGAAGAATAAAGAGAAAATAAGCACGGGTTCCAAGCAGATTTCAAATCCAGTAGCTTCACAGCATATATAAAACTTACAGATTTATACACCAGTGAAGCACAGTAGTTTACTTGTACCGAACCAGCTTAGAAACCCATCCCTAAAATATTCTTCACTGAGCTGAAAGTGGATTTACTTCAAAGTCAGCACGAGGAACTGGGTTAGCAATCATGAGAACAGACGACCTTAGATTTGTAACGCTAACCATCTAACACTTCAGAACTGCCTAAACACACATCCCACTTGGTGGCCATTGTCATGATCTACTAGGTTAATATTTAATATCACAACTGGTATATAACTGGAATTCCTATTTAGCAAATGGCCTGTAAAAGCCCAAAAGGACCCACTGAAGTTCACTGAGGAAAATGCTGTATAAAAATGAGAAGTTTGAGATTGCATAGATATTCTATATGTTTAAACATACGGGTACTCAGGTAAAATAACACAACATTTAATCTGGTATCCTGCTGCTATAGAATAGTCTAGTAACAGATGTTTCAGGGCTGTATGAAATACAATAGTGATTTTATAAATACTGTAGGTACATAATTCATACTGGGATTTCATCATGACCCTGGGCAGATGTCACTTATGTTCTGAAGCACAAGAACTGACAGCCTTTGCAATTTTTGTGTAACCACAGAGGTTTGTTTGCCTGAAAGATATCCAGCACTGCAGACCTACTACACACCACGCTGCACATTTTAGTTAGCTTTTTGAATACTTCCTCTTAGAAATATACAATGGAGAAATATGGTCCTACTGGTTTCCATCACATTCAGTTTTGTAAAATACTTCTCACGTACTCTTCACTTTTTGCAAAGGAAATTTCATAAGGTTCAATGACATTTTTTTCTCCTCACATCAGAGTATCATCTTCCTCCAAAAGCTGTATATTGAAATACATATCTTCACCTCTAAAAACATTCTGAACAGGAGAATTAGCATTATTATAAAAAATAGTGGACTTTTCAAAGTGTCCCATTAAATTGTGCGCATCTTTTGGGTTTTTTTGGATATTCTATGAATGACAGAAAAGGCATAGGTTTGAAAGGTTTGGAGTTCCCACAGTACCCAGTGATTTCACTGGGAATTGCTAACATTCAGAAGCGCTGAAAATAAGAACTCATTTTATAAAGCCAAACCAGGAATATCTGCAGTAGCAGAGACTAAGGAAGAAGGCTGCCTCAGTGACACAACCCACAGCTAAACACTTGGCTTTGAGCAACTGAGCCCAGCCATTTACCTCAGGACCATCCTAGTCGATTTTCACTTGCTCAGTACACATCACATCCGCCCAACACAACTGAAGGTAATGTTCTGATCAAAAATGTTAAGTTTCCATTACGGCCTGTCAGACATGTGTCTTAATACTTCAGCCTCATCTGGTTTACTGGGCCATGACATGAGGGTAGCAATCCCTCAGCTGAGAACCACAAGGCCTTCATATACAGAGGTAAAAAAAACCCCACACAAGAACTACATTAAATGATTCTTCATCTCTCTCCTTTCTGGTATTCATTCACAAAGTATGAACACAAACTGTTCAAACGTTACTTGTATGAACAGCCATCAATTTCCTCATTATTCATCTGTCCCACAGATGTACTAATAGGCATGAAAATACTAACCATACATCTCTTCTTCATCCTCAGAATGATTTTTAAAAGGCACCCTTCCCTTGCATTTCTGTGCGGTGCCTGATAAATAATAGATCAGTTGCATGGTGTTAGTGTTAATATTAATGTTATCAGACAGGGTTTGAGAGAAGCAGGACAGAAACCTGAATTCTGAAGGAATTTGAAATGGCAGCAGTCACCACCCAGATGTACGTTTTGCAACTCAAGCCTGTCTCTCTAGTATACAGATCTTACGGTGTGCACACTCCCATACTATTCCAATTTACCCAGAGATGAGGATGTCTCTGCATTTGATAGAACTTGGCAACAGTTTTCTTAAACAAATTCTTTAAAGTTAACCAGCAGGTTAAAATAAAATATCTATCAAGCACAAAACAAACAATGGGAAGATACTGTGATCTGTTTCAGAAACGCTGACATTTGTTTGTTCTGAAATTAAGGAAAACCTTGATTCCTCAACATAAACACTGACATTTTCCAGAATGGAGATAAATAACCTTTGAGCTGCTTAATGCTTTGACTCAGCTTCAAGAAAACCTTCCTAGCTGTGGGGGTTTTTTCCCTACAAAAATGTGTTCTGGATCCATAAAATATAAAGAGTGGGATTAATTATTTAGTGCTAAATCCATCTCTCTCCTGTGCAGTAATACTGGGAAGAGAAGAGGGGCATGTAAAGACTGTTTCCTCTCATTTCCCAGCTTGGCAGCTTTACGCAGCTTTTAGTACATTTGGCTGAATCTAGCCTAAGAATTAGGGTCCTGGGCACCATCTTGCCAGCCTCAACACACTTCTGTGAAGGCCTTGTCAAGAGATGAGAGCAAACGTGCGTGGGCACTGCACACGTGCCACCCTCAACCCACAGAGGACAGGGATGTTCATCATCCTAAGGAATGCTTGGTTCAGCTGTCTCATTATTGTGGCCACTTTCTGTAGTGAGGAAGATTCTTGTAGGAGAGAAGCAAGCGGTACCATTGCTACCTCCCCATGCAGATCTCCATTCAGGAGAGTTTGAGAGAAACTCAGGCTCAGCTGCAGACGTGTTGCTTCTTCACACTCCCAGGACACTACAGAAAAGAAACTGTCACACTTTCATGCTAAAGCTCATTTAAAAGCTAATTAAGGAGGAGTGGGTCAAAAGTTATATGAAGGCTCTGTCAATTGTTTTAAAGAAAACCTAAGCTCAGGCAGAGATCTCTTGCAAGTACTCCCAGCCTCCAGCACAGGCATCCATCACTAGTGGCCTGGACAGGACCGGTCCACATCGACTTCCTAGCCTACTGGGGTAGGATGGCCAGCTGCAGTGTTATTGTGAGAGCACGGATGAGGCAGGGGTAGAGACCAAGAAAAGAGGGGAGGGGTATTCTATCTCACTCTCTGGTAGAGAGCAGAGAAGAGCGATTCCTAGGCAGCAGCAGGCAGAGACAGAGCAATGGCACAGGCAGAGAAAATCCTTTCATTGTGAAGTACAGAGAGAGGGACAAAGAAAGCACCAAGTGAAAGATGGACTCTTCGTCTCCTGTTGTGAATTCTTCACCCATTCTAGTTGCTGAGTAGAGCACTCTCAAAAGGCACTGCAAGCTTAAACTGATTTCAAGCTCTTCAGAGAGCACAGTATTTACTGTCTAACGAATGTGATTACAAAAGCTTTCATTCTCTCTCTCTGACATGCTCACAGCCTTTGCAATACTTCTCAACACTGCTCGCAATTACCTACTATGAAAACCAGATCTGCACAGAAGTAGTCTCAACCTCTGGTCTACAAGAACAGTGATTCCCTAGGATTTCTCTGGACTCCAATTTCTCACAAGCCTACTGCTCTCCTCCTGTGGCAGCTGACTCCTTTAGCCATTTTTCACCGGCCCACTGCTTGTCAATAAATCACTGTGCTAATTCCTGTGATGCTTCCTGTGAAGTGCTTTGGGAATTGTGGAAAACATTTCTGGACTGCATCTGAGAACTGGTGGTGAATGGCTGACTCCAGGTTGACAAGATGAAGAAAGGTTAAGCTCTTCAGCCGTAGCAGCCTCTTAGAAAGATTCATTGTGACTCGGGCTATCCCTTTTCTATACAGCAAGGCTATCCTCTGCATCTGCCCGAATACCTAAGGGAGTTGACATTTGTCTTCTGTGTGGCTCACATACTTAAGTTTTCCTCTCTTCTCATTACCCATGAAGGGTGATTACATTTCCTATGGAATATCACTGGTGATACATCACCCTTCAGGGCTGTGTTCCCCCCCGCCCCACCTCTCTAAAGGGAACCTGTGGTTACTTCATCTTTTCCCTTTCTTGAATACCAATCCTCCCACAAGCCTGCATGTTAGCCACCAATCTCCCACCAAAGAAGAATAATGGGACTCCTACTGAAGCTCATTAATAGTAAATTATTTTCAGTTAGTGAGGACAATTTTCTCAGTGAAATCTTTGCAGAGCCAGGGACAGTACAGCAGAATACTGTCTGTCTCACAATTGATCTGAATACAGTGGTTTGAAGAAACCTCAGACCTCAATAGCGAGCCATTAAGACCATCTATTTGTATGGTGCCTGTCTGAACACTGAGGATAGGAGGGAAGGTAGAGTCTGTCTTTCTTCATCAGTTGATTATTCTTGCTTTATTTTCCCCACCAGATGGTCTCAAAGCAAACACTGGCATCAGAGGTCTGAAAAGGCAGTCACAAGCTGTTAAAAAAGCCGTAAGTCACAGGACTCACACTTTATTGTATAAACCAAGGATTCTGTTGGGGGTTTTTTCTTCCCTTTTTTTGATAACAAAATCAAGGCATTTACTAGTATTTTGCAAGTCTGTCCTTCTGGCAGATGAAGCAAGATGTGCCCAACATAAGCATATGCAGGCCAGTTCAAGGGCACAATGTTTCTACAGGATAGACTTCTCTATCCCTCCTCTGGCTCCACTCATAGTTCTTTATGACACTCGCAGATTTGGGCAATGAACTGCTGTTTGGGGGACTTCCACAGCAACCCAAGAGATTTAGGTACCTGGAATTCAGAAGCTGTAGGCCAAGCATTTAAAAACCTTTGAAGAGGATACTTGACAAGAATATGTAGACAGATTCCAAGTCAACATGTGTATACTTAATAAATACAGCGCTGAAAAGGTCTACTTCCTTTTCAAATAATACTTTCTGGCTTGTGCTGTGAAAGCGCATGCTCATCTTTGCTGTCTCTGACCTCACCCAGTAGGTACTATAAAGAAGCAGGGACAGAGCTGGTTGAAATTCACAATTTCTAAAACACATGAAAAAGTATTTTAAAACAAGAATATGTACATATTGACTCAATTCTCTATATTCATTTCAATCTGGAATCTTTTTGATGGGGACAGAAAGGAGGAATGAAGATATTTTCAGTACAATTTCCTCAAAAATAAGAACTAGCAGATGACTGCCCTGTGCTCTGTAAATGCCCCTGCTACTCCACAGGGTATCTGAGAAAGCTAAACCCTGACAGCCTCAGTCCTGGTGGGGGCATCAAGATTGCTAGGAAGTGGGGAGCGCAAGACCCCCAGAGCCACGTAGCAATCAGTAAGACAGGGTTACCTTGGAGGCGCAGGCATGGAGCCCAAGTCTGGGCTCCTTTAAACCTTTAGGCAGCTGGGATGGAAACCTTCTTGTTTCAGCTCTCAGCTGGCAGATTTTTCAGGCTCTGCTCGGACATGAGCAGAACCCATACGTCTTCATAAAGTATCTCTCTCTGGGTAGGACAGTTTTTAAATGAATTAGGTCAGAAAGTCCCTGACCATTTCCACACAACTGCTTTTCAAAGGAGAAAAGATGGGGAAGAGGAAGAAGGAGAAATAGTTGGGGGCACTGACTGTGAACCAAGTGACCACCACTGGCTGTTGGGTTGGTCTGGGACACAGGGGAATGTCAACACACACATGCTATTGCACATACAGGTATGTTTTCTAAGCTGAAGCCCATAAGACAAAAGAAACAACAGACAAGTTCTCATTCCTGAAAGAAAACAGGTGGCATGACTCCTGGGTGAGACAAGAGAGGGGGAAAAAGGAAGATGGACCGAGGGTATGGCTGCAGCCCTTTAACCAGCCACTACATAGCCATGCTTTACTGTGACAGCTGAAGGAAAGCTCAGAAGTCAACCAGCATCCACTGACAGAGCGTCCCATATACAATTAATCCATTGCAAAAATATTAGTCTTCTACAGATTTGACCAAATGAGAGGAAAAAATCCAGAGCTGCAGAGCACAGTTCATGACAAGGAAACCCGACCCTCTGCTAGCTCCTGTCAAAAGCAGCTTCTGGCTTGTTTTTTCTGCAGAGAAGCTGCTGCTGGGGCTTTGCCAGTTCAGCAGTTAAACGTAATCTCAAAGAATCCCTCAGCAAATTGTAAAGTGCTCAGGCTGAAGAACAACAAGGTGTTCAGGGACTGAACTGATTGTTTTAATTTGGGTAATACTAGCAGCAAGCAGCTCTTCAGAATTATTCTGCTTAATTCACCTGTTCTCCAGAAGCAAGACAAACCTGAGCCAGCTTCAATAAATAAACCTGACCTAAAAGCATTTGATCTCCATCTAGATAAGGACAAATGCAACAAATCTGAAAAAAAAAAAAAGGGAAAAAAAAGGGAAAATGTTATTCCACTGTTTCTTCTCTACACTAACAAGGAACTAGGGGTGTGCACTGACACAACACAGCAGTCAATAGGGTCTGATTCCTTTCTGTCAGATCTGTTCCTTTCACAGTTTGGAATAAGAGACACATAGGTCAGCTGGTTACTCCCAAAGTCTCTAAAAGGTGGTGCCACAGTGCACCTACCTTCCCCCTACACAGCAGCCAATATATTTCCTCTCCTGTCGCTTAACAGACTGTTACAAATGTGGAGATCCCACTCTAGAAGTGTGCAAGTAATTCACTCTTACCTATTCCCCACTATATAACAATATATGACTATTTAACAGCACAGTCAAAAAACAGAAAATCAATTTTTTCCCCCCTTACTGTCTCCTCACTGCCTTTTCAGGGTATTTTTAGTTGTTCTGATTAAAAATTTACCTTTTAAGCAGCACTGAGGACACAGTGCATTTCTTGATTACAGTTTTGTGTACTTTTTTCAGTCAACCTCCATATCTTACAAAGGACGATGTGGAGGCATCCTTCCTTTCTCCTTCTAACAAAAAAGAAATCTGAGCATCAAGCTTTACCAAAAAAAAAATAAATCACATCCTAGACCAGTAGGAAAACAACCTCTCTGCTAAACTCAGAAAACGCTTTTTCAGAATGAGGATGTCAGGCCATCACACCTGGCAGGATGATGCAAGGTATCCAACAAAAGAGACATGGAATGCTCAGCTCACCCAAAGTAAAGACAGATAAGCAGCCCTGGCATTTCTGGATTCAACTTGTGGTGCTGCATTGTAGGGGATGAGTACTCACACCTGGCTCTTCTCTCTCACCATCTGACAGGTTTAGCCCCTGTCCTCTTCAAAGGGGACAATTCAGTTCAAATATACGCTCTGCCACTTCTACCATATATTCTGCCATGTGTAATTAGCCAATATTTTCTCCATGACTTTGGACAGGTATGCTTTCATTATTATCCCTGGAATTCTGTGTTTGCCCAGTGGGAATACTTACTCAAATGTTTCAGAAAGAGAAGACACTGCTCTTACTGGGATTCTCTGCATGGTGGTACTTTTGATTTGTTGTGGACAGAGAATTCTACTTTTCGACTGCCACTCCTCCAACTTTTCTTTTCCACTGTGAAACCTGTTTTCTTTTTGAAACTGGAGAAGTCTTGACCACTGAAAAGGAGATTACTTTCCGATTTAACTTCTGAAGGTCACTCATATTGATTAGACAGCTTAGACAAGTTGAGTAGTAGAAGGCCTGAACCTAAAAGCAGGGAGGTTACAATAGCCATTGTGAAAAGAAAAGAAAAAGAACTCCTGGCTTTCTTTTTTTCCCCTCAGTATCAATATAATCCAAAATACTCTCTTTGTTTTTTGCAAATGTTTGTTCACTAGAATGTTCCAAAGGGGAAAAATGTCAACCAGAAATCCTCACTCATCACGTATTTGCACAGCAATGCTTAAAGGTCCTTCAAGACCTCCAAGGATTTGAAAGAAATACTCCAGCCAGGTAGCAGCAACAGTGCTATCGCTGGTCACACGGCTAATGCAGCATCTGGCACAGGGCAACTCCAGGCAGTGCAGTGAGCTGATTTTACAAACCCCCACCAACAAATGTTGTTCATTAGTCAAACATAGGAAAATCTAAAGTTTGTAGCCAATGTATCAAGCAAAAGAGCACTTAAATCTGCAAGATGAGCTGTGGAAAACATTTTGCTGACTGCAAAGAGACATTGTTTCTCTATTCTGCTTGTCTTACAGATATCCTGCTCCTGTTCTTGCCATAACCACTGAGGTTTCACTCAATTTCTTTGATATTTCAAGAAAAGCCACAACTCTTTCTTCATATGCACCGATTTATTCTTTATATATCTGGATAACGGGTGCATTGCAGACATGTTGTATTGTATTCACATTGGATGAAGTTACACCCTGACTGTGTTATGAGTACAATCCTGATACAATATTTATATTACAAGCATATCCTAAAAATCAGGTGGCAGTGGGACATTACTTTCCCATCCACATTCAGTCGTACAGCTCTGTGATGGTGTTTTACTGTATAGGCCGTGGGAAGGTCTCAGCAACCAACAGCATTATCCTCTGACCTGTTCAGTCTCATGTACTACTTGCTCCCTCCCCCAGATGGATGTTCTGAACGCAAGAGTAATATCTCACACAGGTTCTGCTCCTCTCTTATTCAAGGTCACCCTTATTTCCAGATTTCCCAGTCTGACTGCCTGTCTAAACCACCTGAGCAGCTACCTAGGGTCCCAAGTGATGTTTGGCAGCTGAGGCACACAGGTTGCAATCTCTTATGGGATACCTTGCCCAGACAAATGTCTGTAACATGGAGAGGCGTGTGGGGGTTGCAAACCCCTGAAAGGTCCGTGTTCTCCTTTCAGTTCAACACTTCCGAATGCTTGGGGCAGGTGGACCTGTTTGGAATCGCTGGGATGAAATCAAGTAGGGAAGTGGATCATGGGGCTTTTGCTGATTTATCCTGTAAACCAGGGTAAGTGTAGAGACACTGTATGCACTTTATTCCAGAATCTAACTGCCCCAGCTTAGTTGCTAAAACTCAGTTCTCTGCCTGGGACGGAGCATGTGGATTTCTTTGCTCTGTGAGGTCGACCTGTTGCACTGGTGAACAGGAATTCAGAGGAATGTTGTGTGGGGCCCTGGGCAACCTTGTGTAGATCCAGGCCTGAGGTTGGTGGCCCTGCCTGTGGCAGGGGTGTTGGAGCTTTATGATCCTTGGGGTCCCTTCCAACCCATGCCATTCTATGATTCTATGAGTCTATGAATGTCAACATGCAAGAGACATAAATACATAAATGTCCGCATGTCCTGACTAGGACATGCTAGAACATTATTTTCTAACAGGGAATGCTTATTTTTACACATCAAACTAACGTGTCACTGCAGTATGAAATAACTTTCTGCTTGAAACATCTTACATTGGCTCTAGCCGTGCCAGCCTGGCATCGGTTACAGGTCCTTTCGGCTGCATGGAAAAGAAAACAAACTTTGCAGACTGAACCAAAACACAAAATCTCTTTTTCTAGAAAGCCTTCTTCATGTATCATGTATTACTCTGTTTACCTCAATGCTGTGTCTTGTTTAGTTAAGCCTGCCTAAGATGCATCTAGGCTGGAGTGGTTCTTAATTACCGCAGCACAGTAATTTGGCATTCTCCAAAATTTGTGCCTTTCAGCAATGGGGCTTCTTCCTGCTGTATCTGTTAATTGCCTGTACTTTCCTGGAAGACACCTCAACATTTTCACCTTACAAAGCAGATAATCAAGATTTACTCTTTTTTCCAGATGTCTCTTCCTTGTTTAAACAGCTACTTGTCTCATGCTCCCCCCACTCCCCCATTTTCCTCTTCCCCACAGATGAATACATTTTCACTGCTAATACACACTGTGATTGCCATGTACTGCAGTAGGGTTATCAGGCCAAAGCCCATTAGAACCTTGGAAGGTTTTGGAACCACAAAAGAGTCTGTAAGGTAACTACACAGGATCACAGAAAGCCTCTATAGAGGATCCTAATTAAAAGACCTCTTTCTGTGTTCTATAGTAGTTTTATTTGTAAAGCATTTTCTGTTTTCCATTTTTTAAGAAAGGTAGAAAAATAAGACTGCCAAATGTCCTAATTCCTCTCCCCGCTGCTTCTATTTGCATGAAATTGATATTTTTAAAGGATGAAAAAAAAATCTGAATTTTAAATTCTAGAAGTGATTAATTACAAGCACAAACTTATTAAGCTGCTTATAAGTAACTAACATACAAGACAGCAGCACTGCAGGGTTCCCTGTAATATACACTCTTCTCCCATCCTCCACACTAGAACCACTACAAATTCAAGATAATGATTGCAAGCATCTAGACCTGTAGCATACAGATCCATAGCAACACTGAGGATCTCTCATGTTAATTTCTGTGCCCAGAGGTTTTTCTGCAACACTGAATTAAAGAAGCCAGTACCATTCCTGTAACAAGACAATTATCTTGGAATTAAGACTAAGCAGAACGCTCTCATTTTCAAAGAGCCAGACTTCTAAAGGCTTTGGGGAATAGACAAAACAACTGACTTGGCTTATATCATTGGCCTGCAAAAGTTACATAATTACACACACCCTGTTCTAAGAGGAAAGAGCACAATAACCATTGTGATGAACACAGTCATTATCTGTGGTTCTTTTTTTAACAAGTTTGATAACCTATTTGGAATTACTATTCATAGAATCATAGAATGGTCTGGGTTGGAAGGGACCCCGAGGATCATAAAGCTCCAACCCCCCTACCACAGGCAGGGCCACCAACCTCAGGCCTGGATCTACACAAGGTTGCCCAGGGCCCCATCCAACCTGGCCTTGAAACCCCACTATTGTGGGGGTTTTTTTAATAGGGCATTTAAAAAGATTTATTTTATTGATGTTGTTGAACAAACTAAGAGGATTACAGCATCGCTTACCATTAATGTCATCACACAAATTATTCAGACATGAAGGTGAGAAATGTTTCCTTCCTGTAGTGTCAAAACATCTTCCAACATCTGCTGAAGGAGGCTTTAATGGCTTTAGAGAACAATACTAGGAAAGTCCAAAATCACTGTGACAATACTCAGCAAGTGGTCACCATTCCCATCTATTTGCAGAAGTCACAGAGGGAACAGAGGTGTTCCCTTGCAGGCAAAGAAAAGATTTTGTCACCCCAGTATATGCTCGGGATGGGTCAAAGATATTGAAGGACAAAATACATATGGTAGAAATCCAGAGTAGTGAATCCTGTCTCTACCTTACCACTCTAGTAGTACAGAAGATAATATTCTCAGTAAAAAAGAGGAGCATGATCCATGAGTTGAGCCGTGACTGATGCAGTGATTCTGGCAAAGCTTTCCCTCTGTATATGGGTTCCTCCCGTGAGCTGCGAGAGTAACCACAGAGTAACAAGGCCTCCATTTGAGGGAGCAGGTAATAAGATTTCTCCAAAGCCTTGGCAGAGCTGCTGACACCACACACAGGATTCTCCCCCAAGAGAAGACGTACAGCAGTCACACGTTTGGTATCACCGGAAAGAACGAAGACAGAGTAACAATGATCACACAACTGTCATATACACAATAAATACTCAGCACGAATGACTGGAGAGAACCAGTTCAAAAAATGGATCCAACATCCCAATTTTTACAAAGAATGTTGATTGCACTGTATAAGAATCCTCATAATAGAAGAAAAGTAAATATATTTTCAGCAGGATCCATGTAAGCTGCCTTAAATGTCCATGCACTTGTGGTAACTGATACAAGGATGCAGTCCAAGTGACAATCAGAAGTTAACCATATCCACAGCAAATGTGCTTTCAAGGCCTCTGTAAGATACAGTCATCTTGCTCTTCACAGTGAATTGTCCTCATTATCTTATCTATCTGCTGGACACTCTGTTTAGAGCAGGGTTAAGATCTTTTCACATGATTTACATGTGAGGATTGCTCAAGAACTGGCAACACAAGGCTTTCAGATGCCCACACAAATTCCATGGGCATTTTTGTTTCTTCATACAGCAGAAACAGTCTCATAGAGCACCACACAAAAAGGGTAAAAAAGGAGGAAAAAATAGAAATAATCCATTGAACCATTATTAAAACTAAGCCATAGAAGATTCTATCCATCTGGTCTATAACACACATCAAATTCAAAAGAACAATAGGGTCAAATACCTGGCTGTAGAAAGAAAAAAAGAAAAAACCCAATCACCATCACCCCCATAGATGTCAGAGCAGAAGATGATGCATTTTACTATCATCTCCCAAAACCACTGCGGTGCTTTTCTATAGCACCCAAAAAAAGTCTCAAAGAGGAGAAATTCTTTTAAAATCCAGTTTTAGAAAGCTGGGTAGCCAACAGTATGTTTACTTCTTCAATTGGAAACAGCAAAGTGAAAAGCTCTGCACTTGTAACAGCCAATACTTGTCACTTTTTGCAACAACTGATAATCAGTCAAACAAGAAACCTGTGTGCCCAATGGCTTGTCAATGCTGCTGTATCTGTAAGAAGACATCCTGAAGCCTGAAAGATTGTCCAACAGCATAACTAAGTACCAGAAAGAAAGGAACCAAGCCTGTTTTTTTCTCCCTTTTGAACACCAACAAATTATTAACCCTGACATTCATAGTAACAGTCTACTAGTGAGACAGGACTGCGGAAAAGGAAAGGATGAGGAGGCACCAACCACAAGTCCCTCAGCAATGATGGGGGCTAGAAGAGCAGACAAGTTATAGGGGTAAGAGTGTCGCGCACTGGCAGATGCATTGAGGAAGGCAGTTGTTCATTGCTGCCGTGATTACCAATAAACTGGGGTTCTGACTACAGACTGAATCCTAGGAGCTCAATACTAGCTCAAAACTGAAATATAAGATAATGTTTTTAAAGTAAAAATATTTATTCTGGAAAGTGTTGTAAAAATGTTTTGGACCTTAAAAAAATGAAACGTGTAAACACAGTAAGAATCAATAATTTCTTAGGATACAGAACTGAAATAGAATCACAACTTAGGTTGGAAGATACCTTTAAATACTTAAACTCTGACCACAGGAAAAATGTTTCAGAAGTTTTACTTACTGTGGATGGGTAAATTCATCCAATAGGACAATCTTTTCTATCAGGTCTCCGCCGACGGTCCGAGCCAAATCATAGAAATCATTCTCAGAGTATGTCTCAGAAGGCAGCCAAAAGGAGATGTCATTGATCAAAGGTGGGTATCTGCTAAGTGGCTAAAAGAAATTAAAAGACATACCTTTATATGAGCCTGGACTTGGTAGGTATATCTACAATTGATTTGAACTTGTATAACACATGCAGCACACATTTTAGAAGCTTTCTGAATTGCTTTTTGAAGTGCAAACTGACCTTGTAAACAACTGAGATGCAAGATTCTATACTAGGAAAGGTCATTTAAAGATTGCCTCATAACCACTTTGATTCATTCATTCCAAAAAAACCCACCTTGTTTTGTTTACTAAAAAGCAGCATTTTTGAGCCTGAATAGACTTTTGGATCAGAGCCATTTTAAGAGGAAGAAAACATTTTAACGTAATTATTCACAGGGTAGAGTTATATTTTTTAAAAGGTTTTTTCACAGATTCAAAAAAAGGTATCATGTATCAAATTTATATTTATCTTATATCATTCTTATGTAACATATATTTATCAATTGTAGTGTCCAATTTTTAAGAAAGTCTTATTGATAGGCACCTCCTTATTAAAAGATTATAAGAAGAAACACAATTTGGCTTAAAAAGACGACTTCCCAGTGGTTTTTGTAGACATCCAAACATTCACAACTACAAAAAAAAGTATTGCTGTTAGCATAATTAGTAATTCCACAAGTACCACAATAGACTTCTAAATATGAAGGGGAATCTTTGCTGCAGACAGGAAGATCTCATCTTGTGGTCAGAACAGTGAAACTTGTTATTTGCAAAACAGGATGAGAAAGAAAACAAGACAATCATTAATTTTTCAAGTTTGATGAAACTTCTCTGGAGTCAGTGGGTTTCAGATCTTGCCTTTGCTGAGATGTTTCCCCCTCTCCAAAGTAAAGAAAATGGTAATGCTGCCCTTTCATACCCTCTAGATCATTCAGTATCTTACTTGTGCCTTCCATTAATGTGCTGCAGTTGAAATAAGAACGTTTGCACAAGATTGTTGGGGTCTGCAGGAGAAAACTTCTTACCAATTTTGCTTATATGCATATGACAGCTGATGGGTACACCTTAGTCTATACAGTATATTATCTCACTCAAAAATGATTCCTTGCCTGGGAATGTTTTATGACAAACTGTGAAATCCTAAGTGAATACCTGCTAAAGCATTGAACCTGTTTAAAAGGCAGATTTAACATGCTGATTTACACAAATACTGTTCTGTACAACGCAAACCAGTCATTAAATACCTGATAAGGAATGCAGTGCAAGTTTTAAATTAATAACCCTCCCAATGAATAAAATTGTGAATCACAAATGATTATCCAACGTGTTAAAGGAATAAACTTGCCAAATGAACTCATATTGTGTACAGCAAACTCAAAAAAATTCACACAATAAAACCCTCACGCAAGAGCTTTTGATGAAACACTAATGAATGAAATGTAGACATCTCTGCTATACAAAAGTCACATCTGCAAATGCTGGAGATTGTTCACTGAGAAGTATGTGATACACATGCTAAGGCAAATAAAGTTATAGCCCTGCAATAGACCCCTATATTCTCACCGCACACCTGTCTAGTTCCACTGTATTTACCACTGCTCTATCTTAACCACGTAATGAACACACTTCAAAGTTTGTGGGGACTAATCTAAAACTCACTGAACTCCCAGTTTCATGATGTTTAATAATTAATCTAGAGGATGTGGCTCATGAACTTAAGCACGACCACTCCGTTTGGGCAGCTACCTTCTTTCATTTCCATTGGTACAAGGACACTAAAGAAGAATAATTACACATTCAAATAAGTCAGTAATAGGCTAAGTCCTGCAGCGTGCCCACAATTCACACAGTGAGCAAGTACTTGCTATCATGTTCAGCAGCAGCAGGATTTTGTCAGGCACATGAAATCAGCACTTATTTTTTTAAACCCCACTTAAAAAGAGATGTACACAAGGACCCAATGTGGTCAGACCTTGCAAAGGTACCTGGAACAGCCTGACTTACGTTATTGGTGTTACCAAATTCCATGTGAGCAAAGTTACTCAAGGATGTAATAAACTATATGGTTTGTCCCTCCTGGATTGCCAAGTCTATAAGAAAACTGCTTCTTTGACTCAACCCATGGTGTTACTGGTTTAGATACAGAACTGTTGTAATTTTGTGAGTGAACACATGTGTGTATTTATCCTTGTTCTGTCCAGGCCCGAGTCAACCTTCACAAACAGCCAGCGTGGGTGAGCTGAGTTAGCCTGGGACTGAGGATGGTGTTACAGGCAGTGGCATGGGGCACAGGATAAGTTTCTAGCTACCTGGTGGTTGCTTCTACCATTCTGAGCACTTAAAAAGGGCTAGCTGAAGAGAGGCAATTCAGTGCAGCTCCAGGGCAACAGTCCTCATTTCAGTGTCCAGCTTGGGGCCTGAACTCACGACTTTACAACTAGAAGTCCTATGCTCTATCACTACCCCAGCCCTTTGAGTCCCCCCTTAGAATTAGAAGTCCTGTCCTCTAGCACTACCCCAGCCCTTAACACAAAGTACCTTACTGACCTCATTATTAGAGTATTGCCCAACACAAGGATGGCTGGACAGATGGACCCAACCACACTCAGAATGTCCTAGAAACACCCAGCCCATACCCCTCCCCAGCCAGCCCCTTTTATGGGGGTGATGTCAGGTGGGGTGGAAACAGCCCAGGCTAACTCAGCTCACCTGTGCTAACTCAGCTCACCTGTGCTAACTCAGCTCACCTGTGCTAACTCAGCTCACCTGTGCTGGCTGCTTGGGGAGGTTGACTCTGGCCTGGCCAGAATCAGAACATTATTTCAGACTGGAAAGACAAATGCTTAAAAACAGTAAGTGTAACTTTTTTATTTTGAGGTGTTAACTTTTTCTCAGAGCCTTATAATGCAGAAAAATCTTTTATGGTAAAAGACAAGGCAATAATTCCCTATTATACTGTCCCTTCACCACCTGGCTGCAGTCAATATCATGGCAGTAAGTATTCTATCAACACTACAGTTACTATAAGGATAAAATTCCTAGTTCTCAAACATATTGATCTGTTTGTTGTAGAACTACATGAGCTACATAATTGTTTATTAGCTACCCCTAAAATGTGAAGACAATAGGACAAGAGTCTCCAGCTGTCAGGTCAAAATGAAGTTACTAATTTTGTATCCAGGCACATCAGCAAAAAACATACTGTGGTCCAACAGGTCCTATTGCCATCAGTCTTGTCCTTTCTTAAACTCTCCTGCCCTTTAACAACAGACAAGACCAAAGCCCACTGACAGTGATCCCTTTCCAGGTTCAAGGAAAGCAGCAGCCCAAAAGGCTGTTTATTTATGAATTTATAGACATCTTAGAGGTCCCTCTTCAGAGCAGTGTGTGATTCCCACCATATTTTCTGCTCTGCTGGCACCCGCAGCCACCACTTCCAGCTACCTCCTCTTCCTAACTTTGGTATGCTCCAGCACAGTGCTTGGAGAAACTAACAGGACACAGGCTCTGCTGTCTTTGGTGTTGGCCTGGACCTGAAAGAGTCCAGTGCAGGGCCACTAAGATGATTAAGGGAGTGGAACACCTTCCCTATGAGGACAGGCTGAGGGACCTGGGCTTATTTAGCTTGGAGGAGACTGTGGTGTGACCTTATTACAAGTATGTAAAGAGTGAGAGTAAGGAGGATGGAGCCAGGCTCTTCTCAGTGATGTCCAGCAATAGGACAAGGGGAAACAGGTGCAAGCTGGAGCATTCACAAGTTCCTTGTGAATATAAAGAGAAACTTTTTCACTGTGAGGATGACAGAGCACTGGCACAGGCTGCCCAGAGAGGTTGTTGAGTCTCCTTCTCTGGAGACATTCAAAACCTGCAAGGATGTGTTCCTGTGCAATTTAGTCTAGGTGATCCTGCTCTGGAGGGTGGGGGATGAGAGAGGGGGAGGGGCGGGGGGGCAGTGGACAAGATTATCTTTCAAGGTCCCTTCCAACTCCTAATGTTCTGTGATTCTGTGGACTTCCAGCATACTGCCCAAGAACAGAGACCCTGCCAACCCACCTTCCACTGCCTGACTGCCTTTTTCCTCAAAAAGATGATTAGGAAAATGTAGAACTGCTCCTACATGCAAAGTGTTTCTGCCAGGCACCATCCAGGCCCGGCAGACAGCACTGCCGACACACAGACAACTCTGCACCACTTCTTTGGTCCCATCAGAGCTTTGTCACCAGTGTGCTACTTTAAATCTTCTGTTTATTTTCCATTTCAAACACTGCAGTGCACACTCTGACATTTTTCAACAGCCTCAGAAAATAAGAACGCTTCCCCAGTAATTACACTATCTGTAGGACTCCGCTGAGCCCGCGTTGTAGGGAATATTGCAAATAATGACAGCGCATTTTTCAGTCACCCAAGGTGAAGCATTTAGGACTACTGAATTGCTATAATTCTTAAAAAATAATAAAATGGAAGCTTATGGTGATCCACTGTCAATGATTCATGTTTACTAGTCATTAGTCACACTACTTCCTCCTGTTAATAAATACGCCAAGTGTTTACTAAAAATGCAAGCTTTTCCCCTCTCAGGATGTTAATTTTAGTATGGAGATGAGTAGCTGGACACCAGTGCTGCACACTGCTTGGCCAGCCACCTCAGCCCATGCCTAGATACACCTGAGGAATCCCATTACTGAAAACTTAGGGTGGTGAGTCTTCTGTGTGGGTTTGTGATAGCAAAGAGCTCTGCTGGTTTAGGGCAGTCCTCATCCCCCAGCCCTCTGCCCTACCTTCCTGTCAGGGATTACAGACCCCAACATGTGCCTGGTCCTCCACCACTGCAGTTCACCAACCACCATGGCTACTAATATATGCCAGATGAAGGTTGGCAGCAGCTTGAGGCATCAGTGGGCAGCTGTGTTAAGCAGCAACAGGACCTACCAGCACTCATTTGTCAGCATAAAATAGAAAATAGTTGGGCTCTGTACATGGTGTCACACCAGGGCACTGCTCTGGACACCTTGGCAGCAGGAATCAAGTGGCCACCATTAAGAGTAGTCTGTGTTTCTCCATACACAGCAGAGGATCATCAGCTAGCCTGGATGCAGGTATCCCACAGCTCACAGGAGAGAGAACACAACACATGGCAGAAGGCTCCTCCTCTGTAGAGCAACCAGCTGAGAAGTAAGCCGGCACAAGGCCGCAGATCATCTTTGCCTGAGTTCCAAAAAACAGGATGAACCTTGGGACTTCCCACACATATCTGGCATCAGGGAAAAAAAAAATCCTAAAGAAAAAACTGCCCAAACACTTCCCCAGCTGTTAGTACCCATGACTGTAACATGCTGAAGGGACAGGAGAACTTTTGTGCTTTGGCTGTTTGCTGGGTTCCCTTCCTGCAGCTGGCTGCAGGCTGGGGGACACAACCAACAAGCAAAACACACAGTGGAGGAAAAACCTTGTATTTTGACAGCAGTGACACAAACAGAAGGGTAACGATGACACGTACTGAAGACTGGGTTAGCAATCCCACAGCAGGCAAGCTATTAAGAAACGAGCCATGCTTTACTGCCATCATCAGCCTATGTCAGAAAAACAGGAGATTTGCAGCATCATGGCCACCAAGCTTTAACCATCCTGCATTGCCCATGTTTTGGAGAATAACGTACATAAACTATACAGCTTTAATGCAATGTCACATTCTCACTGAAAGGAAAGCTACAGTCCTGAAATAGCTAAGCCTTTCTTAATAAATTCCATGGGGAAACCGCATTAATTCAATGTTATCATAGGAAATTTAAACACGTAACAGGCATGAAATTCAAATTTGCAAATTTACAACTGCAACTTAGCCCCCTTGCACATAATGAAGTTTCCTGTATTAGTGTGTATGCTCCTAGATTTACACTTTGGTATTTATGACCAGCACAGAGAAATTATGGTTGCTGCAGGAAGCATAATTTTGAATTTCTTGGCTGTCATGGCTTAAAATCCACAGTCACATTCCTTTCCTTCACTAAACTTAATATTTTCTTCATTTCATATATAGTAAAGTCTATATATTCATACATGTACATAAACACACATATATACATACATGTATAAAACACACATGCGCATAGCCAGAGGAGGAAACAAAGAAATTTCAATGGAAAACTTCTATAAAGTCTGATAAGCTGATACACAGATATGTTCTCAGATTAAATTCTTAAAACCAAAGTAAATGGACCAGTTTGGGATTGATGCCTTGTTCCATCCCCCTGCGGGGAACAGCAGACAGGCACTAGCCTCCAGTGGTGCTCTGAGCTTTTCAGGGAATGAACACAGAAATACGATCAGCCCTTTTTTGGATAGCAGTCTGCTTCTCCCCCAACAGAGCTCTTTGATTCCGCAAGCTCACATACAAGTACAGGGGAACCCACGCGCCCATGGAAACATCCTGTGCTCCCCGGATTTCAGGCACCCTGCTCACACATGGACCATTCTAAGTATTAGAGGTTTTCTTTGTGCGTGGGTGAGAATGCTCTCTCCTTGTTCTGAAGATCATGTGAGTGCCTTTGAGTGTCCCAAAGGGTTTCAAACCATTAATTCATTCAATGATGAATTCACTATTTCTCACAGAAGCAAAGGGAAAAGAGGAGGGACAGCAAGGGAGGCGTCAGGTTTCAAATGAACTGAAGGGTGTATTTTTTTTCCCCACACTCTGCACACCATAATTAAAGAACCAAAAGGGAGTTACATGGAACCAAAAGGGACTAAGCAAAGGTGGACAGATCCTCTAGTCAGTTAAACAGAGCAATCCAACTTCATTGCTGGTTCAGAGGCTCTCTCATGGCTTTAAGAAGGACAAGTAAAAATACTTGTTCTGCTGTTCTTCAAGCACTTGCTGTCTGTGACCCAGGAGACAGCATCCTCAAGCTGGACAGTTAGGTATAGCATAACAGGTCTTTTCTCCTTAAGAAAGTTGCTTCTTTCATGGCATTCTGGTAACGACAGTATTACCAAAGCAAATTTCTTTTTCTAGTTTGGTGATTCATCTTCTTAAAGCAAGTATGAAAGACAGCTTAAAGACATTTTGCTACTGAAGAGAACCAGGCATACACCACCTTAGATACAACTCCTCTTAGGCATGGCAGCAGTGCAACACAATCAAGTTTTCCAAGGCCTATTGAGCTGGGGGGAAGGTGAAGGATTATTCACATATTCCCACAGTCATCCCCATTTTCCTCCCTTTTTACTTTCTAAGCAGGCTGGTTCCCTTCCATTCCCAAAGGTTTTCATTTGTTGTGTTTGATGGAAGTGCTTGATTTCTAAGCTGTATTTAAGAGCCCTGGTTATGGCCCCGCTCTTCCCTTTGAGGCGAGAACCCAAGTGCAAGCTACCACTGGTCACAAGGAGCGTTTGCCAATAGATACTGTGGCTGACTGGACTTGACACACACCTGCACATTGAATCAATCCAATAATATCCCGGTTTCCACTCCAACGAGTGCAGTTCACAGCCCTTCATGGGAGTGAAAAAGGGGGGAGGATGTGAGACTCCTCTCTAGAGATCAATAACTTGAAGAAAATCATATATCTGGCAAAAAGACAGGCTTGTCAGCAGCAGTCTTCACAATTAAACTAGCATTGGCTTACAAGTCATTGCTGCTCCTCATCTTTGCAAAGCACTCTCTTTACCTCCTGCATCCCTGGGGAAAAACAATCATGAAATAATGGAAATACAGAAAGTACCTTGCAGAAAGTATACTAAGAAAACAATGTTCTCAAGAAATGCAATAAATTAAACTGTTCTCAAAGGTGAAGCACCCATTCTAGATCCAGGTTGAGTCAGGACGTGTCATGGGACCCAGACTGTCTTTCTAGGTAGGTCTCAGCCTTCAATGCAGGATGAAGCAGTTGCAGCCCCTTGGCAAGAGCTGCAGCTCAGTACCATGAAAAATCTTTGGACCAGACCCCTCCCTAGTGTGTGGTGCACAGTACCATCCGAGCTCTGTCCACTTCCCGCCTACACTAAGACCTATGTGGTCTTGAGCTATATTACAGGTTCCCTGAAGGTGCAAAACAAGAGTTTAATTGCTTCTATGCTCTAAGTGGTCACCAAGTAGCTCTTCCTTTCATCTTATTTAGTCACCTTTTCCAAAGCCAGTGAAGCACCTTTGAATAAAAAAAACCCCAAACACCACAAATGTACACATGCACAAGACCAAATACGACCTTTCTTGCACACTAGAAGTTACAGCTTGTTACAGAGGACCCCGGTCTAACAAAGGAAAGTTGATACCTAATGAGAGTGAAAAATTAAGATGGGTAACAGCCATGGAAAAGATTAAACTTCTTCAATAAGCTGCTCACCTTTCCTAAGCACCAGGGAGAATGCACAAGTGGATGGGTGCTGTGGCACAAGGAGCGAGCAGAAAGTTTGCCTCTAAACATGTTCATCCAAAAGTAATGCTACTTATTAAGCCTCTGAGTGCCCACCAGAAAGGGACACTGTGTTCTTATGCACGATTTCAAGCATTTTATTTTATAGTCAAGCTCATTTAAATCTGTCATGGACAATGCTCCAAGTTTAAAGCCACGATACACTTCTCTGAAGGTAAAAATGTATTTTAAACTGACCTGTGGTTAAAAAGCCTGAGAAGCAGCACATGGCTTTTGAGTTACTTTCCAGACACAAAAGGATCATTTCTATTGCCATTGAAAAGGTTATTTTTGTATGATGAGTAAGGAATTGAAAAACTGCAGGAAAGACATTAAAAAAACCAAAAATTGGCTTGACCTAATCCTATTAAAAGCGGGTTTGTTACAGTGTACACAGCAGAAAGGTATTTACAGACACTCATGCACTGGACATTTGGATATGCCTTGCCACTTGTGATCTGATTCTAAAAACCAACAAAAGATAAATATAAGTGATTCCCAAATACTGGTGATTGATACACAGTCTCTGCTCTGTGTTTAACTAGTCAAAAAGCAATTTCCCATTCCCATAGAGCAGATAAGACTCACAGGGTGAACCACCAAAAGAGATGTCTCTCTACTACTCACTCCCACATCTCAGCCTCTTAAAACTCCCTTTTGAAAGCACCAGGATGAAGAGGAAATTAGCCTGACATGTTCCTACAGCAGTTCTAGGTCTACTAGGGAAAAATATGCATTCTCATCATGCTTCTTCCCCAACCTCCCAGTTGATGGCCTCTGAGCTTGCTGGGTTCACAACACTAATCTTCTCCCATTTCAAACACACATATATCACTGCAAGACAACTATAAGCCCCCAAAAAAATAATAAACCACTTTTTCTGGTATCACTTTTCCATTTGAGTAGTTGCTACCAGAGAACTGTTGTGACACTAAGGGGAACAGATGGGACAATCCATTTATTATGTTGTGGTGTCATCTACAGAAAATGAGCAAGCAGGGAAGTAATCCAGCGGATTTGGAATCATCAAAATGGTAAAATGCATTCTCACATTACACCTAGTAATCAACATTTAGGACTGCCCTTTGCACAGGTTGTCTGTCCCTCCTACCCAAATCTCTCACCCCACAGGCAGAATCATTGTATCAGGGTTGGGTTTTTTGTAGCAGGGGTAAAGACAGCAGATGCCACAGGCCTCAGAGAACAAGCTGTCAATGAATACTGTTCCAACTCTGCACTTTTCTAAAAGGTATCTGCCATGCCTGCAAGGAACAGGTGAGAAGCTGATAAGAGTCAACAGAAACCCAACTTCTCAGTAGATAAAGAATGCCTTCTTCAGCACTGCTGAGCACCAGCAACTCCTGCAGAATGCACTGGCTGCCGCGAGCAGTGTTTGCCATGCTGAGAAGCCAGGTCCCCTTCTTTCTGCTGGCTTGGTTTGTATGTTTTCTCTCATTATGCTTAATAATAATGCTGAGATAAATAGCTCAGTGGGCTAAAATACTGCCCACACCAACAATTCATATAAAAGATTTGTATCTAAATAAAGAATGCAAGTATTTGGAAAAAGACTGCAGCAATATGAAGATGTATTTCTTCCAAATACGTAGCATAACAATGGAAACAAATTGAACCCAACATTTTATTTCAGCTTAGATGAAAAATCTCCTATAAAGCACTGTTGATTATATTTCCTTTTCTCCTCATTACATCCACCGTTCTGGAGAGTTATTGTTTAAAGAGCAAAATCTCCAGAACTCCTGAATATGACTTACACCAAAATAAGCTGGCATTGCAAATCTTACAGGCACACGCAACACCTGAAAAAGTCCTTCTTCCTGCCTAAGAAGCTGCTGTTGGCTTTTTTTTCCCTCCCTCTCTCCCTCCCAAACAAAGCAGAGAGATTTCTAAGATAACAGCAATGAGGCTTCCCATTTCTTGGCCAGGTACAGTTTCACATAATGCTCTGACACTGCTATGGTGCAAAGGAATGGTCTCATCTTTCTATGCTTCTCAGGCTTCTGAGTGACTCTGGATCATCTGGGAAATGCTACTGTAGATACCACATCATAAAAATCTATGCTCCCTCAGAAATTGAAAGTTCCCCAACTGCCATGTACAACAATTTACCTGAGCAGATTACTGGTGGTTTTCAAATATTCTTCACGATTTCCAGGGCCACCATGTTTCCTTCTTCACTTGGGAAAACTGCCCAAGTTGCACTGAGTCTCACCAAAGCCAGTACTTCTGTTTCCAGAGTACTTACCTTTGCTTTTTATTCCCCTCAAGGGGTAAATTCACATAGATTAAAACCTCCACAGTTCAAGACCAATAATAAAACACCAGGTTAGCGTAGCCAGCTAAAACCAAACTTCTTTAAATCAAACTTTAAAGAACAGTAGGCAAGCTGGAGAGAAACGGAAATGAAAGGTTCTACTTCTTTGCCTAGTACTCAGAGGGAGAAAAGCCTTTAATTTTTCCTTTGAGGTAGACCCTGAGCATTCCTAAAGCTATATCCATGTTAAGAGTAACAACACTTAGAAACAGAAAACTACAGAGAGGCCATAAGCTGAGAACAAGCCAAGCACAAAGCCCTCAAGAAGTACACTAAGCATTTAAGTACACAATGACAAACGTAAAGAACTTTTGAAACTCTACAAGCAGAATCCTCCCTTTGTGCAGAACTTTTTAAATGTCTTTACTTATTTTACAAGAAACAGAAAACAAATTCACTATTGCTGATTTAGGAGAATGGGTTACATGTGGGAATAATTATGCAAACTGTATTTAACACGTGTACAAGAGCAGGAGGATGCAAGGAATCCCCATAAGAGGTGATTTCTTCCCATTATAAATTTTTAGAAAATTGCAAAAACAAATCCTCTGCAGCATATGCACCCCAAAGCATTACTTACCTGTCATGTTTTGTTTTAGGCTGTCACTAGGATGGTCTGACACGTGTATCTCACACTAGCAAGATGAAATTGAGGACGGGTATAAGAATAATACAGTTCTTCCCAACTGTGCCTTCTGTTGTTTGGCTATTCTCTGTAGCCTAATTCATATTCTGATCAGAGAAGTGGGAGCTGAAAATCAGGGGGGTTTTATTAACACCGTGTACTTCAAAAGGTGCTTCTGTTCACATATATGCATACATGCACCCAGACTGTTCTCCCCAGCCCTAATTTCCTAGGGACACTCTACAGCTGAGCTGCAATGACTGATCATGATGCAGATGATGACTATAGGGGTTTAGGCATGATTTTAGAGACTACTTCATCAAAAGCTCTCTGTAAAATGTATCGTTTGTGTGTAAAACATCGGCGCCAATGTTAGAACAGCTATCAAGTACACTCATCTTTGACAAACCCCAGCCTTTTATCCAACACTGGAAAAAAGAATTAGAGTCTATTTCCTACTGGGGTTTTTGTGAGGTTTTTTTGTTTGTTTTTCTCCCTGCTGTTTATATGCCTGTGGTTGTGTATGCATACTGACACCCATACCTCTGTCTCTGAAAACACACTCACAGAATCACAGAATCTTAGGGGTTGGAAGGGACCTCAAGAGATCATCGGGTCCAACCCCCCTGCCAAAGCAGGCTCCCTGTCTCATATTACATAGATAGGCGTCCAGACGAGTCTTGAATATCTCCAGAGAAGGAGACTCCACCACCTCCCTGGGCAGCCTGTCCCAGGGCTCTGGCACCCTCACTTTGAAAAAGTTCCTCCCCATGTTGGTGCGGAACTTCCTGTGCTGCAACTTACAGCCATTGCCCCTTGTCCTGTCTCCACTGACCACTGAAAAGGGGCTGGCCAATTCCCCTTGCAACCCATGTCTAAGATATTTATAAACACTAATTAGGCCCCCCCTAAGTCTTCTTTTTTCCAGGCTGAACAGACCTGAGGTGGCACTCGCATAGCATAAGTGCTTAGGCACATTTTAAACAAGAGTTACATCAAATACATAATGTACACTCACAGAAATGTAGTTAACCCTGCTGCAGGCATGCAGATATACAGATCGGGATAATTACCTGGGACTGCCCGTCAGAAACCAGGGTCCCATTAGGTAGCGGAGCGCAAACAGCCCCTGTCCTCAAGAGCTTCCTGCCCTAGGATAGCATTGGAGAAGACACGCTGAGGCAGGAGGTACACAACAACTACAACTGTAAACAGCATGGAAAAAAAAATTACTGAGTAAGGAAACTGCGCCACTTCTTAGGTCAGGGCCAAGGACCGAAGTCAAGATAGTTACTGTGCCCTCCTCTGAGCCAGAATTCTGTTCCTCACATTGTAATCAAATGAGTATTAGAAAAATATTGGCGAAAGTGTAAGGGTTACCCTCTTTGCTTAGTTATATTAACTTAGTAGACAGTAAGACTGAAAGCTCTGAACAGCTGTGAATTCCTGCCTAAACCACCAGCAGCTCATTCTCACACAACCAATACAAAATCTATTGTTATTTTACATTTTCAGGTTTACTCCTTCACCTAATATTAATGTGGGTTCCAACATATATATCACTGCTGGAAATTGCTCTATGGCTTATTTAAGCACTTTGTGTAACCATTATACTTCATCATTTGGAATGCAATAAAGATCGGTGGATATATTCAGCAGCAGAATTACTCATTCGTGAGCTATTTGTTCTAAAGAGTCTCAAACCAGTCAAACTGCAAAATATGAGGTTTAGAGATCAGAGCAAACCATAGTAACACATGCTTTTTGAAGCTTATTGCACTTTTTGTTAAGTAATCATTTAAATAGTATCAGGTGTACTTTGACTGGGGCACGCTGGCTTTTGTCTACCAAGAAAAGAGAAGACATCAGCAGCAAAAGGATTCTACTGGCAATAACTGTGCATTGCAGCAGCGTTTGTAACTTGAAATTCATTTTTTACTTACATCATGTTGGGGTGAGCTCAAAATTCAGTCAAGGATACAATTGCTCCTTTTTGTTTAAAAACAAATTGGAAGTCAGTCCCTGGTGATCAGTTCCCATTTACAGGGCATCTCTTTCACTTGTACTGATGACACACCTGCCGGCTACACCACGTTCTCTATATATTCACCCATCATCCTCTAAACTAACAACACGCTCTAAACTCAGGCACACCTGAGATGGACAGTCTTCAGGCACTGTAATTTTTTCTTTTGCTTGTGCTAAAGCCTTCTGTGGGATACACAGTCAGTGTCACAACTTTTGAAGACTTATGAGAGGCTGTGATTCTGCTATTTCATTCCAACTTTCCAGATGACAGAGAGGGAGAAAAAAAAAGTGATTGTGACACTGTAATTTCCTTCTCAACAGGTAACCTTCCCTTTTTATATGTGAATATGTGAAAGTATTTGCCCTTCAACTAATGTTGTAAACAACTATTTGGGAAGATAGAGACACCCCAATTTGAAATCCACAGGGCACATCTACAGACCCGGTGGCCTTGGCATGAACATTGCACAGTTGTGCTTCACTTGGGATGTCATCACTGGAATCTAATTGACAAAAAACTTTCAACAAGAACAGCTGTATGACTGTTGTCCAAGTTACTCTGACCTTCTTTTCTATCCCTCAATTTTTCTTTCAATTATTTCTAGACTCCTTCCTTCTTTCTTCCATGACTGAGGTTCTGGATGCCTAAGGTACACAAAAGGAAAAAGTGGATGACTTCTAGCTAGTAAAGGCTTCTCTTTCCACCTAGGCTGCTAACTTTCTTCACTGATCCATAACCTTTCCCTGGTGCTGTTTATGCACGGAGGCCACAGTGCTGTGGCACACTACCCAGTGGCAAAGCCAGCTTATAAGTTATTTTTTTGTCTTCCATCTTTCCCCAGTCACTTTTGGTTTTGTCCTGCCTTGAAAAAAGAAAAGTGCTCTCTCCTCAGTTTTTCTGCAGGCACAGGCCAAGTTCTGAGAAGGGGACAGGGGAACTCATACAGTTTTAAGGTGTCACAGTGGAAAAAGTGTTGCTGGTCCACCTCACAGTAAGGCCATGTAAGTGGCTGCTGCAGTACAAGCGGAACAGCAGAGCAGAACACTACACCTGTGGTATCTATAAAGCAGAATTTTCCATTTTACAGAGACAGAAATGAGTTCAGGTAAGTGCTAAGGCTGTTTAATTTAGGGTTACATGTACTACCTTGCTCTGTTAATCTTTGAGGAAGAGCTGAAGGAATGTTAACAAGCATGCTTAGCTAAAACGTATCCTTGAAGAAGAGCTGAAAGACTGATAAAGAGGAAACATCCTGCCCCAGAAGGCACTGAGAGCTGGGTGGTTGCCAGAGAGGCCTGAAGTCAACAAAAATTGGCAGTAACTGGGGGAAAAGTAAAGGGGAAGTTTGTGACCACCCACCCACTTAAAGGACTATGCAAATTAGCCCATGCACCTTCAAGGAGCATGTGTGCTAATTTAAATATACTTGACCACTAGTAGATGATGCATTAATTACTAACCAGCTAGTGCAAATTTAGCTGTGTTTTTCTAAGCAAGAAAAATATCATTAAGATACTATGTGCCAGTATGCTAGCTTTGTAGAACCACCACCTAGCACCCATCTCCACACACACACGAAATAAATCAAATGCCTCTAGCTCTGTGAGTACACTGGTGTACTGCACACTGGGTAAAACAATCCCACTTCTGGGGCAACATCAGAACACGAGTACATGGAAAGGAATGGACAATTATGCTTCTCATTATTCCCAATACTGTGAGAAATGAGGTGCTGGGAACAAGTCATACAGAGAAGACACAAGCCCACAAAAACCTTCAAAATGAGAGAAGTTTCTACCACTGTCTCTGAACTTGAGGTCAAAAAAGAGGACGTCTAGGTGGACACAGCGGTATTGCCCATTGCAAGATCTGTGGTACTCTCGATGTTTGTTAGTAAAGCCCTGGACTTCCCACATAGCTGAGAATTTGAGGAAATGCATAATGAAATTCACATTTTAGCATTACCTGCCATTTAATAAAAAGCTTTATTGGTGATTTAACTGTGCATTAGCATAGAAAACTGAAAGCAAGGATTAAGTATTTTGCTCTTTGTACATACACAGACTCCCTCCACTCTAAACAAAGCCCACCTGGCACAGCTGTGCACATAGTACTAAACTCACAGCATCCAGAAGGAAAAGCTTGAAGCAGCTATTTTGCTTCACGTCACCACCACCAAAACTGAACCTATTGGCCCACGATAACTCAGTGGAGGTGAACAAGAGAGTTTCCAAATATTCCAAGAGTCTGATAACAACCTAGAATTACTTGAGGCATTTTCAAAGGCACATAGGTGAAGGAGAAGAAAAGAGCTATTATTTTGCTAAAGAATACCATAGGTTTCTCTGTGCATATGACTATTATGAAGGTGGTTGCTTGATAATGACGTGGTTTTGCCTCACCCTTCAGTGCTCCAGCAGGTAACAGATGGAGATATTACGCAAGATAAACACCACTAATCTAAGCACAAAGGGCTACTGACACTTTTCCAAGTGCAAGCAGAGAGGAATTAAAGTGTTGCTGATTTTTCCCCGTTCAGTAGGAGGCTACCAATAAGACTAGATTGCAGTGGGTGGGCAGAAGGACGGAAACAGGGTATGCATGAAAACCTTCATCATCGGGTATCAGCCCACAGGGCAGCAGCTGGATTTCTGGGAACCACATCTTCTGCCAGTGGGGTTTTTTACCAAGAGTTTCAGTAATATCATCTCAGTGCAACCTGAGCCATGGGCCTGGGATCTGGCACACCAAATGTTTCACAAACCCAAAATCAAAACGTGGAGTCCAGTGATGGTTCCTGCTCCTAAAAGCAGAGGTGCTAACTGCATGAGGAATGAGAACAAGCTATGTATGTATGAGAACTCCCACACAGCCGTTCCTAACACATTGAACTAATACAGGTAACACTCTTCAACACCTTCACATATCTATGCTTCTGTACAGTGTCACAAACAATCTCTTTTAAACAAGAGACAGCTACAAATAGCCAGAGAAAGAAAGTACTGATGGTATTTGGAAAATTCATTATCTTGAAAGGCTGAGAACAAGTCCAGTTGTGCTCCAGTGAAATTATGTGTGTGTCTGAGCATCTGTTTACTGTATCATATGATGGAGAAGCCACTATATTACTCATTTGCAGTTCACTGGTATGTAAGCTGCTTATTTTTTAGACCTGGACTTAAAAGTCCACAAAATTAAATTAGGATAGGATAGCACTGGATATACCAGTTTTCATCACTCCAGTTTTTGAGGTATGCTGGAGTTTTGGAGAGCTGCTATAAATGCTTCAACCATTACTTTCAGCCAACACATTGCTCGCTTTCAACATCAACCCTCACATCCCCATATCTTGAGACTGACAGTAATACTTTAAAGTACAGAGTTGATTTGATGGCTTGTGGTTATAATTTTTGTGGTCACTCATACTTCTTGATTTCTCAAAAGGAGATCAAGAGTAGATGTGGAGAGTACAAAATCTGGGAAGACATTCTGATTGATTTAGCTAAGACTTTTCCCTTAGACTCAATAGTTTTTTTGCCTTAAATCTACTCTTCTTTTCTGCATTTTTCTCCTCTTCCCATCCTCCCACCCTCCATCTTGTTTAAACTTTCTGTTTGCCCCCAGACTTTTTCATATCACCCAGAATGCCCAAAGTGCAGTTCTTCTCTCTCCCACCTTCCTCTTACTTTTTCATATCTTGGTGGTTTGGTTTTTTTCTTGTATCCAGTCTCATGAGACTGTCCATCTACTGTCCCTCCCCTCATTTCTGAGCTCCTATCTTCTTTCCTTCCTGTGTTTTCAGCCAATTGTCTTTAGATGAGAATGGGAATTCAAAACCTTTTGACTCTACAGAAGCTTGCTTGTTGTCTTTACCGAAGTGTTGATCAGTAAAACTGGCTCATATCAAAGATATGAAGTTTGTGGTTTATCAGATTAAACTCCTATTGCTTGTAACAGACATCTGGAAAGTTTCCTCTGCTTCAGCCCTGCAAGGTGCTGATCACTCTCAGTTGGATCCCAGGAAGCACGTAGATCTCTGACCCAAAACTATTTAGGCATTTAGGTTATATTTGACTTAACACAAGAACTATCCCATTGATTTAAATGGGACTACATGCAAGTTTAAAGCTCTGTGTGTGCTTCAGAACTTTGCCTGACTGGGGCCAGAGGGCTCAGGTTCCTAGAGCTTCAATACCAGCACTGGCTACAAATGATACGAGATAGAACAACCTAATGAGAGAAAACCTGATGATCAAGTGATTTCTAATTCAGTTGTGTGGTTTAGTGCAGCATCTCAGCAATGAAGAAGGTATTTTTTGCCTTCTTTCCATAGCTATGAGCCACAAAAAAAAGTTTCACAATATTCTGCAGAGCATAAAGACAAACCTGAGGTGATATACAGCACTGTAAAGGTTTTATTGATGTTCATTTAAGATTATCTACGTAAGTCACTCATAAGAAACTCAACTTTCCCAAAGTCACACCAATAAAATGTTTATGCTACACCATCACTTATTCTCTGTTGTACGTCCACATGCATACAGACACGCACTCTCTATATATCTTCAATTACAGTAAAACTAATTAGACAATAAATCACAGTTGAGGCTGTACCTCATTTGTTCAGACATCCAAGTTAAATTTACATACTAATGGTTGCGTATTTGCCTTTAATAGATGCACTATTAGAAAGTAAACATAATAAATGAATAACCATTTAAGCATGGAGTTACCTAATCTTGATGAAAAATATCTGAAAATGTAGCAGCCAGTGAATCTGTTTACTTTTTTATTGGAAAATAAAGCTAAGCACAGACTAAGATGCTAAATATAAATTATATGGACTAGCATACTAATGATGGATCGGACAGACCCATCCTGTGCAGTGAATGCAGTAAGATCAAACTGGTTGAAATGACTGGCTTTTACATTGGATGCTCTCCTTCTGAAGCATGGAATAAAGGATAGACTAAGATGGTTTGATTTGCAAAAGTTTCCCCTTGGACCTGCCAGTGTATTTTATTTTCAGCATCTTCTAAAGCTTCAGGATAAGCTCCGTGTCTCCCAGCAAGAAGCAGGTATGTGCACAGGAAAGACCCGGAGGGACGAGGGCTGTCTCAGAAAACTGAGACGCGTGCAGTAAGGTAAAAAAGTTGTACTGTGTATCTGTGTGAGGAAGAGGGCTCACACCCTTAGCAAACAGTGCAAACTGGGCTACTGGATAAATCCTTTATCTGGGGAATAGGGGCGTAATTCTCCTGTCACACTGAGCAAACGGGAGTGAGTGAGGCCCAGCCTTTGCTCTCTTGCACAGGAGAAAGATGAGCCCACTTTGATTTTCTTTCCTATATAATGAATCACTTCTTTCCACACAGCTACTTCCTTCTGAAGATAGACATTTTCTCATCTCTGCTAACCTTGACTGTTCACTTCTCAAAGCACAGACAGACTCCTGGTTAGGGCCACATACACCATCCTGACTACAGCTGTGTGGAGGTGAACAGTGTCAATTTAAGCTGCTTGCCAACTCTTTCCTCACTCCACCAGCAAAGGTTACTAGCCCCTCAGGTGTCCTAGCAGAGCTGTTAGAGGAGCTTTGTCTATCTCAGTGCCATCAGAAAGATCCTGGTCATAAAGTCTATTATTTTGAGTATTGAAGCTAACAGGTTATTATGAAAGAACTGAGTTTGGACAGGCTGCATGTGCCAGCAGATAGAAGGAAGGAACAGTTCCTGGAGATGATGGAAGTGGGTAGTAAAAAGTAGGTGGTGTTAGGCGTACTGCAGATATTGCAGAATATTACAGATATTAGAGAAGTGAGAAAAGGGAGAAGAAAGCAACTCCCATAGTCACACAGATGGGGCCCGCAGATTAGCTAGGAATCTGATCCAACTTCCCTCTGTACCAGTGCCTCCTTTAGAACAGGAAAAACATGCTTCTGCTTGACCCTGATCTGGGGCACAATGCTCATCTGCAATCAAAATAAATAATTACTTAAAACAACAGGAGTAGCAACCACCAACAGCATCAAATGAAAGTGACTTTGTGAGGAGAGAATGCATCAGCCATCAATTGACACGACATGCTGCTTGCTTGCTGTGGCAGCAAAATGATGGAGGTTTCAGGAACCGTCCTGCCGTTAGAGCCCATTTGTCTTAATCAACACCTCTGGGCACACCACACTTAATCTGAACTGTGGGTGCCTTCCTTTCCTAAAATGTCATTTTGGTTTTGTACCTCTTCTTGAAAGCTGTCAGCCCATGGACTCATCTTTTTCCTTTTTTTTTTTTTTTTTTTTGGGGGAATAAGAATGCTGGCTCAGCATGAGCCAAACAGTGATTACAGGCAACTGTGCTCAGAGCCCTGATGAACAGGGATGTAACGCGGCGTATCAGATCGGATCTGAGCCATTTGTCTTACTGCATTATGCCTCACAGGTGCTCAGTCTTTCCCGCCCTGTCTGTCCTCAGCCTTCCACTTCACAGCCCGAGCAGAAGGTGTACACATGCAACTGAAGGCAAGTTACCAGCCTTTGATCCCCCAACCCTGCTGTGACTTGTGTCAAATTATAGCCAGAGCCATTTGGCAATCCAAATCAATGCAATAATCTGATCTGTGGGGAGCAGCCCTCTAACACTGTTGTGCTGAGCAGCCACACCAGCACAAGCCCTGTCAGCTTTTCCCAGCAGCTTCCTGACCTACTGAAGCTGGCACGTGTATAGTGAAGTGATGACACAGGGAAAAGTCTGGCAGGTTCAGGCTGTTAAAAGGGCACAAAATATATACTTTTAAGTCCCAAGAAAATGCTCCAATTAAATTCAATTTTTGAACAAGAGTATATTTAGCTGGGCTATTAATAAAGGTTACTGCTATATAGTGTGGACTTCATGTATTTGGAGAACATTTTAATGAACAGAAAGAAAAATATTTATGTTGGTTTATAATATTCAGATTATAAGAAAGGATGAGGGGAGTACTGAGACGTTGAGAGGTCTATCTTAGCTAAGAAGATAAAAGATGAGTCTGTGTAATTCAGTTTGTGTAAAGAAAAGCTCTCAGAACATCTGGTCTGTCTTGGTTCTGTCCAGCCAGGCTGAAAAATACTGCCTGGCCTTGCATGCAGAAAATCTGTCACTTTTTAATACTCACTGAGGTATCAGCAGCAGCAGCGGAGGATGGGCTAAAAATTTACTTCCAGGTATTACACAAATAAACCATGTGATTCATTAACTATGGCTCCTTAGAAAAGTGGACAGGTGCAGAAGGTCTGCTAACTTGGTTTTACAGCACACACCAGAAAGAAAGAAAGAAAACCTGCCTTATTAACTCCCATCACCCAAGACCTTACGGTTACCCAGCAAGATTATTTCACAATACTCTCACTTAAAGGGTCATTAACCCTCTAAAAAGCAATGCCAGTACTATTAGCAGTATGTACAGTATTGAGTTTCAAAAAGCTTAATGTAAGATACCAGATGAAAGCTGGATACACGTTTCCTTTTAAACAAAAAGCCCAAGCTGTTGCTAAAACATTGGCCATATCCCTTCTTTAGAAGAGAGAAAGAAAAGACTCAAAGCAAACCATTTTTCTACTTCTGTTGCTCCTCTCCCACATGCCTCATTCTCCCAATCTGTATACTTTCCATTGGCCTATTTCTTGGGATACAATGACTGCCAATTCATTAACGTGACAAAGCCCATTAAGGACCCAATAACACTATTCTGTTCTTTCCCTTTGGTCCAAGTTGGAGCACAGTAGAAGCTGACAACTTCTCTTCCTTGAAGTCCCCCACCTACTGCATAATACCTCCTGATTCATGTTACCATGTCAAGATGTATTTCAGCCAGCAAGCCTCCATTTAAAGACTCTCTCAACAACATCAGTCCTGGGTAAAAGCCAGCTGAAACTAATGCTATTTGGCAAGAAGTGCTTAAAGACCTACCAAGACCTTGTCATCACTCACTTATTGATGACACAGACAGTTACCCAGCAGAACAGCACAAAAACATGTGCTCCTAGTGACTCCTGCTCAGCTAAGGTTACTAAACAGTCAGAAAAAAAGAAAATTTCTTTCACTTTTAACTTCTTAGAAACAATGTCCTTTCCTCTGAGACTATCCACAGTAACCTATGCCTTTGTCATCTTCAGATTGATTTACTACACCTGACTTTATCTGAAGCTGAACGTGAAAATGATATGCAACTTAGAGGCACCAGTCACTCAGCACTCTCTTTGGCCCACCTTCAACATTCTGACTATCTGGGCCTTTCCCCAGAAATCCAATCTACTGCTAATTACCAGTTTGAGGCTTGGATCCACAATTTTAAAGAAAGAAATCTCATCTTAGTTCCATCCTGCTCCTTGGAAGCAATGCCAAGAAGAAAGATATGGGCTGAAAAGAAGACTTGAGCACTACTTATTGAAAAGAACAACAAATATTCTGTAGAGTATCAGGGAAACCTGCAGGCAGACTCACCTTCAACAAGTGTCAAAAATCTGTCTTCTTTCATACCACCTGAACAGCTCAATGACAGTATCACTTGAAAAAGAACCCAAGCAAAAAAACCTATCACCCCCTTAAAGTCCCACAAACAAAACCCAACAACAAAACCACCCACCACTCTACAACCACCATTTTGAACTTTTAACTCTACCAGAGATGTGTCAGAATTGCCATGAATTAAAAAATGGGTGCTGATACTGATTTGATATGCAGACTGCTCAAACAGAATCTGAGCATTACCACTGTTGGTTTTCCCTTTTATATTTTCTATTGTTACAAACCATAATTAAGCTGTTTACACACAAGGAAAATGGTAAAAGGCAGCAGCAAAAAGCATGTTGCTGCTTTAGCACTTCAGACTCCTTCATGTACCTACACAGCTATGTCAGCTCAAGTCCCCCACAGACCAGTGATACCTTCTGACTTGAACTGTCCCACGGTCATGCTGAAGAATACTATGAAAGCAGCATTTCCAATCAATCTATGCTTGATTACTTTGTAACTACAAAAAGACAAGGTTGCCAATTACAAAGATCACCACTGTAAATGAGTAATAAAGGAATACAAGCAGAGCCTGCACTCTTTTCCTCCCTACTTATAAGTTGACATATTGAAGATGGTGAGGCAAATTGACACAACATTTTGCCAAAATATCATAAAATCATAGGATGGTTGGGTTGGAAGTGACCTCAAAGAAAATGTAGTTCTGACGCCTGCCATGGGCAGTAACACCCTCTACTAGACCAGGTTGCCCAAAGCCCCATCCAGCCTGGCCTTGGACACTGCCAGGGAGGGGGCAGCCACAGATTCTCTGGGCAGCCTGGACAAGTGTCTCACAACCCTCACAGAGAGGAGTTTGTCTTATATCTGATCTAAATCAACCCTCCTTCAGCTTAATGCTGTTACCCCTTATCCTATCACTCCATGCCCTTGTAAAGAGCCCCTCTCCAGCTTTCCTCTAGGTCCCCTTTAGTTACTGGAAGGCTGCAATAAGGTCTCCCTGGAGCCTTCTCTTCTCCAGGCTGAACAAGCCCAGCTCTCTCAGTCAGACTGTAGGAGAGGTGCTGCCAGCCCTCTGATCATCATTGTGTCCCTCCTCTGGGCTCACTCCAGTGTGTCTATGCCTGTCTTATACTGGGGACCACAGAGCTGGATGTAGTACTCAAGGTGGGATCTCATGAGAGCTGAGTAGAGGGATAGAATCCATTCCCCTCAACCTGCTGGTCATGCTGCTTTTTGATGCAGCCCAGGATACCGTTGGCCTTCTGGGCTAACATCCTGCAAGTGGATGTTGCTGGGACATATTGAGCTTCTCACCCATAAATGCAACTCACATTGGCTTCAATGAATGTAGAGTGAAAACAAGTTGGGAATGTATTACAATGTTTGAATGCTCAGCATCAAACATTTTTCTAATGCAACAGAATGATGGACACAATTCAAGAATACACCCAAACCAGACAGAGGCCTAATCAAGTCTTTTCCTGGATAAATTTAAAAGTTAAATATATGCTTAAGCATTACTGAGAACAGAGGTATTCACTAGATACTAGCAGCAACTCACATTATCTGTCTGAAAAAAAGCTGTTGTCATCAAAAGCTGGATTTTACTGCAGTTCATCAGAGAATCACGATAGCTGTAAAGCTGTTGCTTTGAAACCCAATCTGTTAATGTCACAACATTTCAATTCTGTGATATTCTCTAGGGTTACACACACACTTCTTAATGACAGAAAATGATCATCACAAATATATATTGTTTTACCTGGAATTTTATTTTTTGCCAAATGTGTGGCACAATAAACTGCTTCAAGAAGCGTTCATCTTCACTCCAGAACAGTCGGATGTCAGGGATATCGTACAGGATCATGGCCAGCCTCTCCAAACCCAAGCCAAATGCCCAGCCAATTTTATCCTGAGCACCAGCTGCAATAAACAAACAAACAAGATAAAAATTCACGAGCTTAAGTTCACAACATGAATAATTGCTTATAAAATGTTCACCTATTTACCAAGGTGGGGAGGGGGGTTGGAAATCATGGTGAAGTAGCAAGACAGAAAAGCCTACAAGTCATTGCCAAATGAAAGATCAACAGGATAGATCCTACTTCCACCAAAACATCAGCAAGGCTGAGCATGTCACTGAGTCCAGGAATGAAAAGCAGTAATAAAATAAAGCTGCACCCTTGGATCTTTGTGTCCAAGTTTTCAAAAAGACTGAGAAATGCTGCATAACCCTACACATTGCTTCCCTTTACTATCCTTAGAACTAAACGCTCTGCACTTGACACCCTTGTGTTTTATCAGACACAGAAACATGAATTCCTTGTTCAGAATCTTTTCCTTGGACTGAGAGAGCAGGCCAACCCTATGTAGAATTGACATCATTACCAGCGTTGGAGAGGATCAAAATTGTCACTTTTGTGGCTTCTGGAAGAAACAGAGCAACGGGATGTGAGGCACTGTCGTGTTAACATCTCTCCTCCAACCAGGGAACTCCTGGGCTGCTGCCCCTGGGAAAAGCTACTGTTCCTACACACACAAAAGGTCTAAATATAAAAAGGACAAAAATATTCAAGACAGAAGACCTGTACAGATACTAATGATGTAGCATTTGTGGCAGGAAAGCAAATATTCATACCTTCCTTCGTTTATGGAGCAGGTGCACTGAGTCATTCAACAGGGAGCTTTTTCAACACCAAGAACCAGCTCTGTGTTTAGCCATCGTCCCACCGGTTTTGAAATAAGCTGAGAGCCCAGCAGCTCTGGCAAAGGCTCAGAGCTTTTTAAAACTTAACCAAATGCCTAAATAAACACACTTATGCTGAAAGGATGCGTGCGTGTGTGACAGACTTGAATTTTCACTATCAACACTGGCAGTGTTCCCTTGAATAATATAATAACGCTGTGCATCTCGCAGCTATCCAGCTAGACTGAGCCCATACTTGCCTCCCCTGGGATTTCTTTAGACTCTAACTTCCTGTAAAGTTTGAACTTGGTAGATTCCCTACCACCATGCAGGAGGGCTGGAAACATAAGTCTGCTTTCTGACCCTTGCCTGCTATCAGAAAGGAGACAGCTCCTGTTATTTGGGTGCTGATGACATCCTGAGGTGTTCGACTATGTTCAATGCTGAGACAAAGCAGTTCAGAGTTCTGTTTAAATAGAGGCAGGCATAACAAGCTTCAGAAAAGAGACACAGTCATCACTTTGATTCTTTTAATTAATTAGAACCTGCTTATTTACCTTGAATACTAAGTTCCCAGCAGAACCCATCCACGCCTCATCTGCAATCTCAGCAGTATTGCACAGCCACAGGACTTTGGTCAACTTTCTAACTCCACTCCCCACAGGAGTAGAGATATTTTGCCTTGTCCTTTCTCCTGTGCTCATAGGTAAGATTTTGCACTTTCACAGAAGCACAGAACAGAAATCTGACCTTTGAAAGCAGTTTATCAACTGAACTGTGGGAGTCCTAAGAAAGAGAGGACCGGGTGTGAACTCAAAAGGTTATCTCACTGCAGAGTTGCTCAAACTAGTATGTTTAGATCAACTGACTATGAGCTAATGTGAAAACCTACAACCCATGCTACCTTACATGAAGAGCTGTACGATTTGCTGCTGTTGATTGAGTTACTTTTAGAGAAAGGATAGTGACTACACAATGTATTGAGGGGGGCTGACCTCTTCTCCCTTGTGACAAGCGATAGGACAAGAAGAAACGGCCTCAAGTTGTGCCAGCAGAGGTTTAGGAAAAAATTCTCCACAGAGAGGGTTGTTAGGCATTGGAATGGGCTGCCCAGGGAGATGGTGTGGTCTCCATCCCTGGAGGTATTGAAAAGACGGGTAGATGCAGTGCTTAGGGACATGGTCTAGTTGTGGTTTTGGCAGCTTAGGTCAATGGTTGGACTTGATGATCTGAAAAGTCCCTCCCAACCAAGACAATTCTATGATTCTATTCTATGGAATTTGTTTGGGAAACATATTGAGCTGCAGAGTATAAGCTATAAACTGTTTCTTCTCCAAGCTGCAAGTACTATTTCTCTCCATATTCCACTACATAAAAATAATTATATTTTTATGGCTATGAAGAAGGGAAGATAATTCATCGCAACGGTGTTGCTTCCCCAAACTTCCAGCCTGTCTGTCTTAGACCATCAACTCCTGCCTCAGTAGAGCTGGAAAACTCCTATTCACTTCAAAAGTGTCAGCTTTTCATATATATAGGGATATTTCCATAGACTGATTAACACACCCCACCCTCTCCTCCACAGGCAAGTGCCTCAAGAGCATCCATGAGAGTTCTGAACAGACACTGCTACATCTCAACAGTGGCATTACACCTGAAACCTAAAGATACCAGGTTAAGCATCAGTGTTAATAAATTCACTGATGCTTATTTAAGTATATATGATACGGGATGATCATCCTCCTGCCCCACATTACTGATGATTACTGCTAGATAGGAGAGGAAAAAAACCCCTAGATATTACAGGAGGTCTGCCTACCAGAATATGTATCCATTCAGCTGAGATTTACATTGAAGATTTGTGCTTTTTTATTATTTTGATATGAGAATGGTTTTTGATTTGACTCTTTGCTCACACTTTGAGAGTAATGTGCAATATTTAATAATACCTAATTGACTTACTATGCGTTTTAATTCTGCAATGAATGCTTTGACTTTATATCACCAATATTTTTAAATTTTTTTTTTTAAGGATTGGGACACACCAGACTTTTTTTGCATTATGTAGCAGACAAAATTATTCACACAGCTATTTGCCTAGCAGCTCAGAGTATTCTCATCTGAGCTAAGAATAAACGCATAGTTGCAGAACTGGTCTTTTGGATGAACCTCATACAACTATCAGCCTTCAGACAACAAACCAAGTGTCTACAGTCAAAGTCATATCAGTGACTCTACTCAGTGACTCATATCAGTTTCTCTACTCAGTTTCTCTACTCAGAGAAAAAAAAAAGAAAAAGGAAAATGAGGAAAAAGTAGATAACTAGAATCCCCCCTCAAATCAGCACTGGTGAATCTCCACTGCGCTCCACATCTTCATTTGCCTTTGATCTCTTCTCCAACATCCTAGGTGTAAAGCTCAAAGTCAATGCAGTGTTTAAAGAAACAATTGACTTAAAGCATCTGAAGAATTACCTTGAGGAACTCAAGACTAAAGCACACTCCTAAACTTACTTCTGACTGAAAATGACCAAACAGCTTACAAGTTAAATGTGCTGCTACCCACTCTGTTGAGTGAGAGCTTTTCACAGCACATACGTACTTTTAAATATACTGAATTTCACCAAGTAACATGCAAATAATTCAAATTAACACATGTGAGCATGACAGAAAGAATGGACACAGTATAGTGTTAAATGTGGGAAAAACCAGGCTGTGGTTCTGATGATAAGACCTGGCCAAAGTGGCAGATTCCAGGGCCCTGGTGGGGCAATCATAGCATCGCTGCTTGATATAACAGCCCAAAGGATAAAGCTTTCCTGACACACGAGTTTTCCCTTTACCCTGTCAGGCTTCTGCTGCCTCACGTGAGAAATCTGACTACCCACTAGGAGGAAATTGCTGGAAACTTTGCATGTCAGGTAGCCAAAGATGGAAAAGGATAAAACAGTTTGACTGGTTTCCTTCACTGGGGGCTGAGACACTCCAGTCTCACTCCAGAAGGTTGCATCATCACAGCTATGTCCTACAGGGGAGCTCGAGAGTTCGAGCATCCTTGAGAAGTCATATATATCCACCCTGGTCTTAAGTTTTGAGACCAGATGAAGCAGACTACGTGCACCAATCAAGCCATTTAAAAACCAACCAAACCCTTGGATAAATGAAAGCTAAACTTGGTCAGCCGGGATGGGAAGCTTCATAATTCCTCACCGAGCCACCTGCCAGAACTCATGGGTTATATCCCAAGTCCTCAGAAATACCCCAAGCAGAAACTTTTACTGTCTCAATGAGTGCGAGGTGGGATATTTTGCACAGTACAAGGTTTTAAAGACATTTTGCAACATAGTGATAGAAACAGGTGACAAACCTTTTTTGTTATACAGCTGAGTCCCACTGATCTTTGTATCTATGCTGGCTTTTATTTAACAATTTCTGCTACTCCTGTAGAACTGCCAATATAGAAATCTTTCTTTCAATAGAGCCTAAATTTGGTCTTCAAATTGTTATACTCAGCAGTTACTGAGAAGTGAAAGAAATTAAATTTTGATCTTACATTGAGGCAAAGTCAGGAGCACACAACAGGCTGCGTACAAGGTGTTCTTCACAAAATGCCCCAAAATTAATACATTCAGAGTGTTTGGAGCTGAAAGCTGGGAGGAGTTCCTGAATCAAAGTCCTGAATTTGATCTGCTTTCAGTCCAAACCATGGCTGTTAACGGAGCAAATTCAGGAACTAAAATGGTTGGAAGAGGGTTGAAGAGATTCTTAAGGTTACACAGACTACACATGTTTTATAAAACAAATCAGTGCTTTAAACTGTGTAGCAAGTAATACATGAAGCAAAGACCTATGCCTACATTTGAGCTCCAGGTGATCAATGGACAGCTTATGAACATGTCTTTGAAAAACAGCTTCTGAAAAAAAATTAATAAAAATACTTATCACTAGAGACTAGGAATGCATATTCTACATGAGGGCCACAGCAAGGAGTTAACCCATGTTTACCTGTGTTAAAAATTAACCTTTTAAAATTATTTCCTATTCGTGTATGTTGGGAATCCAAGGTTTTACATGAAACAAAAAACCACTAAGGTATCAATCTAATACAAAATAGCTGCTCAAAGTGCAGGGACAGGTGGCTGGGATGTTCAGCAACTGAGGCCAAAAAGCTTACCGAATTTTCCTTCTGAACTGCTCTCTTCAGCAAAAGCAAAAATCAAAACTGTCATATTATTCTCTAACTCTGTTAAATTGATGCATTCAGGCTCCTGTGTGCAATTCAGTTTAAATTACCTCCTAAAATAAGGACTTGGCTTTCAGACTGTGCATGCTAAGTAAGCCACTCCTCAAGAACTCAAGAAAAGAAGTAAACATTCAATTATACCTATTCTGTGGAAAAAGAACTTATCTTTCTAAATCTCATATGTAGAATAATTTTCTAACAATAATAGTCACTTTGAGACCACAGCTTTGTCTCCTGGGGCAGACTGATCTGTTCTGTTTGCTCAACTTGAAAACTAAGCAAAAGAATTTTAAAGGCTTTGATTGAGTTTTTAATATGTATGTTTATTTTTGTTCCATAATCAAAATAGCTGGGTACATGCTAAAAGAACGGTCTGTTTTAAAAATTCCTACCCAGGGAAGCCATCCATTAGATTCAACTTTCTTCTAATATGTAATTAACATACATTCCACCATCTTACCAATATTTCACCAGAACAAATACCTGGAAGGAAAACATTTCCCATAGGAAGAAATGGACGAGCAGAGCAGAAGAGGACAGGAAAACCAGATTAGCAAGAAGGGGAAAAGGCAAACCAGCTTCAGCCCACATATCTGAACAAATGGCTCACATAGTTCATAAGGGGTTTTTTTACTTTACCCCTGCATATGTCAAGATTAGACCTTCTCCATGGAAGATACGTGCAAGTTTCTGTCCTAATATATATATATTGTGACATATATATATATATATGTACGTCACAAGGCTAAAAGTAAACTATTTCCCTAGCCCAGTACTGCTCTTTTTGTTCTCCATATGTAAAAACAAATTCCAATTCCTTTCAGAATGCTTTGTTCATTGAGGCAAAGTTGGATTGTTGAGGTTTTGGGCCTCTTAATACTGTTTAAATCTCCCTAGACATTGGTGCCATGTAGATTTGAAAAAAACAAAAAGGTATAAATAAATACATGAGGGGCTGCCACTTGGCAAAAAAAGACCCAGTCTACAGCACAGTTCAAAAATTCAATTACCAATCTCATTTTTTCAGGGGTGTAAGTACAGCTGGACAAATTCACTTCATATATATTCATTGCCCCCAGATGCAACTTTCTTGGCAAAATGTCACCAATACCCAAGTTGACTGTTTATTGTCTTATAAAATGGCCTTTTCTGCAAGAACAACAGGCAGAGCAAGGAACAAGAACACAAAAGACCATTACGGTGTGATACAGTCTTCAAGAAACTGAGACAACCTCAAAAGATACAGAGACAGCAGCCTGTGTATCATAGCATAGGATGCTATCAGCATCTGTTTGACATCCTGTTGAAAATTCAGAACAGCCAGAACACATGTATATATTAAAAGGTTAAAAACAGTGTCCAGCTGATAACAGCACAGTCTCATGGTTACTCTGAAAGGTTGACACTGCACAGTAAATTCAACTTTTACAGGCAGGGGTTGACATTGCATTTTGTGTTTCTACAGAACCTACCATAAAGGAGACTTGCATGACTGAGGTTCCCTGGCTTTACAATATATAAATATAAAAATAATAGACCAATATGGTTTATAACAACTGCATTCTTCTGCCACAAACTCATTTTTCCGAAGAAGCTCATGAAAAGCCTCATGATCACATAGGCATCACTTGCCTTATAACTGGGGTTGGGATAATAGTCCTTCCTTTCCTAGAATGATTTAAGTAAGACACAAAATAAAGCTATAACATTAAACTTCAAAATCTTTCTGTCAGTAGCAGTTCGGCATTCAGACAGTAAAGCTGTGAAAAGATTTCATACTGAAATGCAGCACATATCCTCCAACACAATGAACTCCAACAGAATCCCAATACAGTGTTTCACAGCAGTTCTGACCAGGTTCCAGGTACACACAATTAATTCGTTTCCAAAAAAATCACAACATGAAAGGTCTAGGTGAAACCAAACGAATTGTCATATAGCACAGGCTGGAAAAATACTTGTTCAGAAGCACTATTCTAGTTTCCCATTCTTCCTACTAGAGAAGTACTCCACCAGTCCTGAGCTACAACAGTTCAAAGGGTGTTTCTCACTTTTGCTCACAAAGGGTTGCTCAAAGTGTGACTGGCTTCCCAAGCCACATCTGCTTACTGATTTCTCAGCTGAAAATATCCGACCGTGACATGTTCCTGGGCAAAATAATTTCTGTTAATAAGTCTCATGCTATTCAAAGACATGGACATGTTTTAAATATACAGTTACAGGAAGCAAGTACAATGTGAGATCAGACATTGCCAAGTGGGATTTACAGATAATGTCACAAAAGGATCCTCTTGCATTTATCTCTACATTACTCCCGAGTGTAACGTTTCCAGTTGGCATGTGTCAACCTGGCCACCTGCAAATATCTTTATCTGCACCTCTAATGCACCTATGGACACTCAACTAGTCCCCTGGCACATTTTGGACACAAGGCATGCACAAAAGGGAAAGCCTACAGCTGTAGTTTTAATGGACACCTCAGGAAACTCAGGTCTGTGCCTCAGCAGAAGGCACAGCGAGCCATGCCTGGGCTTTTCTGCCTGGGCCTGAAACGTCCTCTGTTTCCCCTGGGTTTCACTCAAGGCAAAGAAGTTCTCCTTCCAACTCAGTTCACCTTTTAAAATTGTACCTGGTCATCATCAACTCGATGGCTATTAACATGTTCTCTTTGGACCTGGGGCAGCTTCCAAGTGGAAGCAAAGATATGTGGAAGAAGACATTGAGCAGAAGCATAATTCTGTGGGATGCTGTTGGTTGCTTTACCATTCCCACTGCTAGGTATCTGATCTAAGCCAGCTCCTTCAGCTCTACGGTAAATGAGGAGAGACAATTGTGAGTAATTATTCACTCTAAGACATGTACAGACAGAACACTTATAGACACGCAGACCAGATTAGATTAATTTGACCCTATGTGTCCATTTCAGCTTCAATTTTTATCATGAAATAAGCATGTGTATAATTATAAGGAACAGAACAAAAAAATCTTTCATCTCGGAGTCATCACCACACATTAATTTCTCTTTAGGATTTCTCTCTCAGATTTCTTTTAATTAGTTTCACCATTTCTAGTAACCTCTTCCATGATTTAGGAACTCATCTGACACAAACACAATGGAAATTATATTTTGAGTACTCTCCTGCCCTTATCTCTCTCTTCCCGCACTGCACAAAGTGCCTATAGTCACTTCTTTTTAATTTATAATTTATTTCATCTCTTTCAACTCACGTTATTCACCAGCAATACTACAGGATCACTGCCAGACCTCCATGCTCTTCTGTTTTATGAGTAGAACATTTAAGTTAGTGACTGTTTTTAAAATTAAGTCACCACCTCCAGATGAAGCGGGTGACAGAAAATATTTAAGAGGGAGTAATTGTTCCTTAAAGTTCAAGCCAACTCATTTTCCTCTGCTTTCTAAATTGTATGGAATCCCTGAGTTCAGGCAGCAGTGCAGGTTGGGTATTTTTTCCCTGAAAAAATAATGATTTCTTAAAAAGTGACATAAATTGTACTTCAGTTTGGCAAAAGGTGGTTGAAGGACTTTCACACAATACCATATTACCAGCTTCTGCGCTACTGCAGTTAAAAGAAGCGTAACACTGTGAAGTTCCATATAAACTGCAAGAAAAGCTCAGGAAGAGACACAAGGAGAGGTTTTGCTTGAAGTCCATGAAATAATTTGTGGAAGAAGCATCTCAGCTGAACATTTTGCAGAGGGTTCTTGCCTACTCTTGCCATGCAGCTGACAAGGCACATAAAGGGTGGAAACAGACGTGGAAGTGATAACAATTACAAGTGAAGCAATGCATGCTCTGCATTTCTTTCTAGCAAAATGGCATGACAACAGCAGCCCTACAGTAAATGATATCAACAGAAAGGGAAGAGAACCCTACAAGAACTTGCTTTTCCCCCCAGGGACTAATATCTTAGCAAGATATGACTGCTATTTTATAGGTTCAAAATTAAGTTTATATGTAGTCTTTCAATGTACACTTTTAAAGCTCCCTTTTATGCTAGCTCTAATGACATTTCCTAGCAAAGTGTATTAATAGCAACATTTCCCATTTTATATGGTTTCCTACGTATGATGGGCATCCAGGGAAATATATGCTTTGCTAAAATGAAAACCAAAATATTACATTATTAGGCAATAGCAATATGTCCCCAGCAGAGTGAACTGCTAAAGCTAGTTTTATTTTGGAAAGCTTGAAGGGATTCTTCTTAATGATGTACCTTTTCATCAGCAAATACTCTGTGTCAGCACAATTCCAGCAGCAAGAAGTTGATTCTGCTGGTATGAAGTACATCTGCACTGGTCAACCTCTCCTATGCCGTCCTGGGGAGCGGGACTCACACACAAGGTGTGTTATACTATGTGGTACACTAAGCTGCTGATACACCGATGATGTCCAACTGATGCTGTATCCACGTGCTTTTGTAAACACGTTAGCATGCCACAGAAAACCCCTCAATCTATAACTGGAGTTATGGTCAGCATGTAGGCTTACACCACTATGTGTCGGGTTTGGCCGGGACAGAGTCAATTTTCTTCACAGGAGAGGGTGGGAGGCTCTGATTTGGATTTGTGCTGCCAATGGTGTTGGTAACACAGGTAACTCAGCTTGTGTTACTGCTGAGCAGTGCTCACGCAGAGCGGAGGCCTTTCTGCTTCTCACGCTGCCCTACCAGTGAGTGGGCTGGGGGTGCACAAGGAGCTGGGAGGGGCCACAGCTGGGGTAGCTGACCCCCACTGACCATTCCATATCATATAATGTCATCATCAGCATATAAAGCTGGGGGAAGAAGGGAAAGAGAAAGGTGTTTGGAGTGATGGCGTTTATCCTTCTCAGGTAACTGTTATGCATGATGGAGCCTTGCCTATGTGGATATGGTGGAACACCTGCCTGACCATGGGGAGTGGTGAATGGATTTCTCGTTTTGCTTGGCTTGCACGCACAGCTTTTGCTTCACCTATCTTTACCTTTTGCTTTAAGCTATCTTTATCTCAATGTGTGAGTTTTCTCACTTGTGCTCTTTCGGTTCTTTCCCCCATCCCACTGGGAGAAGGTGAGCAAGCAGCTGCATGGGGCTTAGCTGCTGACTGGGGAAAAACCAGGACATGCAAACAATCAGAAACGAAGGGAACACTCGTTGCAAATACCGGGCTGCAGGATAACACCGTAACCGTCTTCTCCCTTGGTGTATAAATTGTACAGAACAGTTTAGTCCCTTACATATTATAACTAATATTCCGTCTGTGTAATAATTATAGAGGTATATATGCAGAGAATTACTCTACAGAGCTTGTAATCATATTACACTGATGCCTCATAAGAATGAGATGATATACATCAGAATATCTCCTTTTTTTCAGTTTTCAATTTAAAACAACCAGGAAATGGCTCACAAAAGTGAGCCTTAATACAACATTTGCTATGTCAATGAAACATTCAGATATTCGGAAATGCTGGAATTAAGGTTGCCTGAGGAACACTGAGATGTTCTCATCTTTGCAATACATTACGATAGCGTTTTCAATAAGACAATCAAGTATTAATCTTTCCACTAGACTTTGCTCTGTTCAGCACAGGGAAGAGGCAATGGTTAATGATCCCTGCTTGCTTTCCTTGTGTTGCTGAACACGTACCCCAAATGCCTTATGCACTGAGCAATATTCCAGAAAATCTCTGAAGACACATTCCTTCTTTTATGAGCTTCCCAATGAAGCATTCAGTTCCACAATATTTAAATGCCTGAAAAAATATTAAGGACTTTTTTTCCTCCTTCCCTATATCTCAGTGAGTTGAGGAAGTACTACCACCTCCTGCATTGCAGACTGGGAACTAAGATTTTAAGATCAAAAGCATCTATTAATTTTGCTCCCTATCTGAGATACTTGGGACCTGATGTTTCCAAGCACCAAGCATTACATGGTGTTTAATATGCTTAAAGTACAGCTCCCTATTACTACAGGTGCAGCCACGAGCACTCGACACTCCTGCAAATCAGATTCCAGGGTCTCACGTCAGGCACAGACAACAACAAACATGCAGTTAGAGACCACATGTGATAAGTTAGTTAGATGTTCCTACGCTCCACTAGGAGCCTTTTCACTCAGGAAGGAAGAAAAGGCACAGACTGCCCTTTCCTGCTGTCATTTATGGCACCCATTTCATACTTTCTGACTACTGCCTCAGTGAGGCAGAGGCTTGCGAGAGCAGCATACTCCACCCAGCAGTCCCAGCTCATTCACAGATGAATGATCATCCTGGAAACTGAACCACGTAGTGACCCTTCACAGGAGAAACAGTAAGTTTAGCAATGCCCTTTGCCTTCTAATTTGCCCCCCGCCATGCTTCTCCCAGGACTCTGGCTCTCCAACTAAGAAGGTTCGGTTGCAGCATGGAGGTTTCAAGGGAGGGATCCTCCTGCGTCCTGGAAAGGTGATGATGGATGCCTACAGCCTCAAACTGAACTGTGGAGAGCCTGACTTGCCTGTGCCCAGCTCAGGGTGAATACTGGATGAGTTCAGCTGACAGTAAGCCATGGCACCACTGAGCCTGTGCTAACTGCAAGTTCCCAGAGGAAACCAGAGGTAAAAAACTCCTGGGGATGACTGTCTGAATCCTCCACTCACATGGTGCTCTACCTGACTTACAGACACAGCCTCTGAGAAAGAGTGCTGTTTACAAAACGCAGGTATGCACCTCTTGTGCACCCTTTTTTCATTCCCCACCATCCAGCAACAGCCTCCTCTGACAAGCAACCAAAACTGCAATTAAGGTGGACTAAAGAACAAGATTAGACTTGACTAGCAATCAGCTGAAAACTACAGGAGTACATCACCTGAAGCCCACTGAAGACAGAGTAAAACACCCCCCACGGCCTTCATTAAGGTACAGAGAAGTTCCTTCCTCACCGAACACCACCTTGTTCCGTGCATGGGGAAGGGCACAGAAGACAGGCCGCTGTCTTGGCAGGGATCATAGAATGGCAAGGGTTGGAAGGGACCCCAAGGATCATAGAGCTCCAATCCCCTGCCACAGGCAGGGCCACCAACCTCAGGCCTGGATCTACACAAAGTTGCCCAGCGCCCCATCCAACCTGGCCTTGAACACTTCCAGGGATGGGGCATCCACCACCTCTCTGGGCAGCCTGTGCCAGCACCTCACCACTCTCTCTGTAAAAAATTTCTCCCTAATATCCAATTTAAACCTTCCCTCCTTCAGCTTTAATCAATTCCCCCTTGTCCTGCCATTATCTGCCCTTTTAAAAAGTTGGTTCCCCTCCTGTTTGTATGCTCCCTTCAGGTACTGGCAGGCTGCAATGAGGTCCCCCCGCAGCCTTCTCTTCTCCAGGCTGAACAAGGATAAAAAGGGATAAAAGGAGATGTTGCTCAATTGCATAACCAGCGTGCGAGTATCACAGCACCTCAACGGGGAAGACCGAAGCTCCACTCAGTGAGCTTTGCATCTTCCTTATAGACTGTACGAACAGAAATACACTGATATCCATACAACAGAAATGAAAGGTTACTGCTTTGATTACATGGTATTTTAATTCGCTGCTAAAATATTTAAATGAATTATCAGAGAAAACTATTAATCTGCTTTTCTTTCTGGAGCAATGAATATTTTAATAAAAAATAATTTCCCTTGCTCAGCTGGAAAGACTGCAATTTAAACCCCCTTATTAAAGAGCTTCCTTTCTTAAAAAAGGTACTCTAACTAATCTTCCTTTTCCACAGTTGATAATTAATTTGTTGTTATGCACCAAACTTAATTTTGGAAAGGTAATGCCACTGACAAAGAAATAAGTGATAAAAGAAATGTTAGACCCCCCCTAATTCTATAATTCCTATGTCATGGCAATTAATGAAATACTATTTTCCACTGGGAGTATTTTCAAGCACTAGATAAAGGGGCTGCTGAGCTTTTAAGATTTACTCTCATGATCAGGTTGTCTTTTATAGCTACCAGAAATATAATTAAAAGACGACTCTTCCTAGAAAATAAACTTACAGATAGTTTTTAATTACATCTTCTTCCTTTGCAGTTTGGAAGTTGACAGCAATTGCTATAGAAACTCATAACTGCCTGGTAATTTTTGCCCTACATTCATTTAGAGAAGTCCATGTTGAATATCAGTCCCACTTGTCAATAGAGGAGAATCTGAAATATATTAACATTTAGTTTTACAGGGCTGATACTAATTGAGTTGTTATTTTGTCTCTGTGTAAATTTTCAGTGACCTTTCCAAAAAAGAAATAACAAGTCAATAGAAACTGTTTCTTCCACACACACCCTCCAACTCCCCCTTTTTTAAAGCAGCCATCTGAAGTTTATTAATCTTCTTGCAGTTACAGTTTTTTTTGTTGTTAGGTTTTGCAGGGGGTTGTTGTTTTTATTGTTGCCTGGGTGTAGTTTTTTTTAAGGGAAAATGCATAAGGAAAGGGGGCTTGTTCTTTTTACTTTCTATTTTACTTTAATGGAAGTTTTCTAGGTTGTTATCTCAACTAACATATTCTGCATTTACAGCAAATAACATCACATTGTCCAGCATGAATCATCCTAAGAACTTATTCCCCTCCTCACCCTCCCCCAGGACACGGAAAAAGAAAACAGAACAAACCAAAACCACCATGGGGCAGCTGTCAGCAGCTGATTCACATTTGTGCATCTTGTAAAGAAATATCTGAACACACATAATGAGTTTATGAATACATACCCATTGGACCCACTGAGTAACGGTTTGTAAATACCAGTTATGTCACAGCAGCACAGTTGTGGATAACAATTAAATCAGCCCAAATCCTATTGCTTGTTCTACATTCTACCACCATATGCATGACATCCTCCAATCCAGTGGGCAAAGGGTCTTGCTAATATTAAAGACAATGCAAACCCAAGGTCATTTTAAAAGGTGGCACGACTAGCTCTAGGAAGGATCTGCCTCTCTCCTGAAAGCAAAAGAAGACTAACACAAATGCATGCAGCACTGGAGCAAACAGGACAAACTAAAACTCGAAGCATAGTTGCACCAGGATTACAGACACGGTGGGACAGCTCACTTAATGGGATTAATAAATGGGTATATGGGCTTTGTTTTGGGAGAGATTTAAAACTTCACTCAACTACGACCTGGGAAATCTGTTCTTTCTGGGCTTGCTTTGATCAGAGTGTCAGACCACAGGTCTCTGGAGGTCCCCTCAGATCTACATGATTGTGGCTTTGTATGTATGCAAGTAATTCTTTGTAGGAAAAATCAGGGTCAGTCTTTGTTAAGGGGAAATTTTCAACTAGGAAAAACCCCAAAATACTAATCTCAACTGAAAAATTCATATACAGCTATCACAGAGGATTAAAAAAAATAAAGACTGTATAATATTGCCCCTCAAAAACGGAGGTAAAACATGAAGGTATGATACTCTTTCCCAATAGATTACCTTTTCATCTAACACGCTCTGAAGTCATTTACATGCAAAAGTTTGCGTAGGTAAACTGCCTGCTTTTTAGATTACATTTAAGTAGTAACTTTGGCTTAACCATCCTCACAAAACCACTATCAGAAGGACTTTTATAAGTGTCATTGTCACTTATGGAGCACTTTATAATTTCAAGGCACAATGGACAAACTAGTTAATATTTAACACCGCTCTTGGGATAATAGAACCATTTTACAGATGAGAAAGGGAGGGGCTCCAACACCTCCATTAAGAACTGGCTATTTCTGGGTGCCCATTCCCAAGCTTTGGGGATTGTGAGCCCTAATAAGTTCCTGCTATAGAGGTTAGGCAAACTGGTCATTAATTTGCAATACCTTCAAGGAACTCTTAGTCTTGCAACCCATCAGTCAATAAGGTCTTCTTTATCTTTAAATAAAAACAGAACTCCGCACATGCAGTCACACAATGCCTTTAAGAATATTGCAGTGGGATGCTTGCAGTCAACGAAATAAAACTACAAGATCTCAGGCATTCCCAAAAGTTACTAAAGATAAAAGTTGCCTGACTAGAGTAAATTTTGCATAGAATTATCCGACATGGTGAACTGCTGAGCTTCACATCCCATAAAATCTATGCAATTCCTGCAAATTATTTTAAATAGTATTGTTTCCCTTCTTTCCTTAGACCTTTTTAAATTATTGTTTGAGTTTTACTTTAATATTTGGAAAGCTGTAGCCTCTGCCAGCAATACAATACTTCACATCATAATCCTGATGTAAATCATAATTTGCTCAAATCAAATCCATCCTGATGCAAAGAAGGAAAACTCCAGGTCCTCTCACAGTTGTTCAGCAACCACAGCCTTGACTTTGATGCTACAATTTCCTTAATGTTCTTGTTCTGAAACTGTCACATCACCGTCAGGAATTAGATGATAGCATGAAAGGGTATGTTGTGTCACACACTACAATGCAAATTAGAGATCTTTGGAAGATGCCTTACCAAAAAAATGACAAAGTAATCCAAGCTTTTGTGGTTAATTTCCTCGACATTTCTATAATCCTGTTATTACGGTCTGTAAGAAAAAAAAGCCTGTAACAACACCCACATAAGAACTAGTAATGCCATGTTTAAGTATCTGTTTGTCACTTGGAAGCTGGCCATCTCTGTACCATGCAGTGAGTTTGGACTGAAGTTTAATATAAGAAATAATAGGAATTACCAAAGCAACACACAGGTAACGTAAAACCATCTACACCACAGGGGATCACACACTGCACCTCCTCTATTACTAATAAGGGATTGGAAAACTGATAATGCCAAGCAGAAAACTCCCCCTACAAGGAGACCTCACCATCTGGCTTATTTCAAGTCCAGAGGGAATTAAACAACAAAAGATAATAATTTTCAAACAGTGATGCAGCAGCACAGAGTGGAGAGCAAGAACTTGTCACAGCCTAGAGACTAATGTTTCTGAAGCATTTTCATCGCACAGCTCTTTATATTTTCTTGCAGACATCAAGCTGTAGGTAAGTATTACAATTAACCTGTCTCAGAAAGGCAGAAATCTGAAGCATACTAGTCATTTCCTCAAATAAACCAAATAATTAACCAAGTTGAACGACACAGCTCAGAATTAGTGATTTCTAGAATGGATGTCTGAATCACAAAAATACACCTCAACAGAAGTTACTGTACTTGGCTTTGACTTCACAAGGTTATGAACTTCCAAACATATTAAATTCTTCACAATGATGCTGCTTTAATAGAATCTTAATTATACACTTTTCAATTACTTCATCTAATCAATTACCTACTCCTGCTGTTTGTGAGGAATTTGTTATGATAAACTGAAAACAGCTAAGAATCCAGGATGTGTGTTTAAAATTCTTAAATAGTCCAAATTATCAGAAGAAAGTGAGACTATAAAGCTTCCTTACTTTAAACCTCAAGATCTGCCATTTATGAAAAAAGGTACCCTTAACAAAATAGACAACTGCAAGAGGGCAAAATATACTGTACATATGGGAAAATAAGCATCACCAAGTTTTGTCTTGTCAGCTCACTGCTAAGCATTCCTGGCTAGAAAGGAATACATACAGTATTTGGTTATCACACTTGTCTACTGTACGTTTTCCCCAATGTATCTCTGATAAAATTATTGGGCATGAGACAGAACAGAGAGATGGACCACTGCTAAGATAGAGCCCAGGAGCCTGCTAACTTTCCTTTCATCATGTGTTTTTCATTAATGTACTTTTAAAATATGCACACCTCTAGTGATTTTATAGTATTCTGTGCTTTGCATTTGTACAGTTGCACAGGCATGACTTGGCATTGAAAATATTATAAACTCAACGGAATCATCACAGTTTCATTTTCCTTGTCAGTTCCTAGGATGCACTGTGCACCAGTTACACATAATCATGAGAGGGATTTAGCTTCTATGCACTGCTTTAATCATGGCTTCCTGCCTTTCTGAACAACTTAAAGTGTCATCAGCCATTAAAATACAACTAGATTAATCAAGATGCCCTTGGATAATTATCACGTGAAGCTTGTGCATATGTTAGCATAAGCTTTCTGTCTGCAAAATGCATGTAATTCCCCCAAATCAGATAAGATAGGATATGCTCTCAGGCATAGCGCTGCTTGAGTGAATGCTAATCTTTCCTACTTTTTGTTGTCACAATAGAAACAGAAGCTCTTCTGCTGAACTCTAAGAGTCACCACCAGCAGCAGATTTCAGTCCTTATTCATTCTGAGTCCTCAAAAAAAGAAATGAAATAAATAGTTTACTTACCCAGAAACGCATTCAGCTATTAAAATTAATTTGTGTTTTTCACAGGAAAAACCCCCAAACTATAGAAAGATACAAATTCTCATTTTAGATTTAAAAGAAATTATCTACACATTTATGCAACCTAGAATCAAAATTAACAGGCTTCTAGATTCACGTAAAGAAGATGTACTCTGAAACAGGCATGTAGGTTATGTGAATTCAACTGTCCAGAGCTGGAACTTGCACGTGAGAGGCAGAACAAAAGATCACTGAGCACAAGAACACAAATTGGAAAACAGAATAAGAGGTAAAATGGGGGGGGAAAACCCCAACCCACTGCACATTTGCACAGGCCCAAATGCACAGCAAGCTCAGCTGGTGTGAGCTAGTATAACAGTTACTCCAACACCAGTGAAGCCGTGCCAATTTAGACCAGATGAGATCGAACCTGTCATTAGCCAAATGGCAAAAGAAGGCCCAGGTCTTATTTATTCCAGTTTCAATGCATGATCACACAAAAATATTTCCTTGGCTTCACTGATGTTACTCCTAATTTCCTGCAGCATATGTAGGAGAAGACTCAGAAGTATTGTGTTTCCACAGGTTTGCTTGCTCATAAACATCTACTGACTGCACAACTGCTTGATCTATGTAACACTATCCGGGAACAGCATTTCAGATCAGATTAAATTCACCTTATTTCAGCTTTCTTAAAAGAATCCCAGAGAGTCAGGCCAGACAAAGCAGGAGGATTCCTGCAAGGTGCAGCTTTTATTAGAAGCCTTAAGACTGGCTTTAGAAAACTTCACCCCTAAAGAAGTCACAAAAATCCAAGGTTTCTAAGCACACAGTCCAAGAAGAGCAGAAACAGGGCAGTGCCCACCCCTTCCCTAACGTAGGGTGATGGAGGAATGTTTGGATCAGCATCTGCGCTTTGTCACTCTCCAACTTCTCAGCAAGCAGAAGATCCAGCCATCACTTAGCACTGCACAGCTGACATTAACCCAGTCACAACACAGAGAGGAAGCTGCATTCAGTAAAATCACTAGTCACATTGTTCGTTCCTTGGTTTGGCTTTAGTCAATATTTACAATACATTTAGGCAATCCTTTCAGACAAAAAAAATAGCCCTTTCCTCTCCCTGTTTTGCTGCAGAGAAACTGCAAGGACGTGTACATGGTGCACAAAGGCTAAAGGTACACAGGCCACTTCTTGAATGAGGTAATTCAGCTGCCAATTCTGGTCCAGTTAGGTCAAAAGGAAGCTCCAGGAAGAACAATTTATCCCACTTGTTCCTTGCTGAGGTAAACCAGCCAGCTAGTCTATTTAAGGCAAGCACATCTTGAGGATTTACTCATCTGCCAAGACTGCAGAACACACCTGCCTCTTCCAGTGACACCAACGTTGCTGGTGTGCTATCCCCCAATCTTCTGCTCCTACTGCTAATCTCAGGATAAACTCATCAGTACATCAGCTTTATTAGTCCATCTTAAATCGGCAGATCTGCCAGCTATTATCAGAGAATCACAACTGTGTACTGATCCTCAAAATCTGCTGACCTCAAAATTCATGCAGTCGCACAGACACGCTCCGATACGAAAACTGCAAAGTCTGTCTCTATTCATCTGTCCTCTTTTTGAGCCCACATAAGAAAGGTGAACTTTCACAACCACACTGCAATCAATGCATGTAAATAATTGTAAAGATGTCCAGTTCTCTGCCCTTAAACTGCTCTGTATTCTATAACCATGAAGACCGACAAAAAAAAATCCCCAAAGACTACCAGAGTAAAATCTGGACAAAATTCTTCCAAGAGACTTAAGTTCCAGTTTCTGCCACTCCTCCCAGCTACCACTGAAAAAAACCAAAAAAGGTACAAATTCTATGTTTCATATGCATTGTAAGTTTACTTATACCAAAAAGGAACACAGCACTAGATGACAGGAGCAAAAAGAATATGACATTGCAGAAGGAGCACTGATGGTATCAAGACTGACACTGTTTGATTGAGCCAAGAAATATACCCTTGGGTTCTCAACAGCACTATGGAGCTCTTCTACGTATTTGCCCTGGTTGATGCATTTGCTTTCACACTTCTACAAATTTGATCTAAAAGATTAATAAAAAGTAAGACAAGTGAAAATGATCAATAAGGATTTAAAAGTATCCCAAAAGCTTACAGTGGTCTCTTAAGGTAGCATAAGCATAGGTTTCACCGGTGAAATAAAGGCACAAGGCTATCACTCAGGTTGTTAAATGGTACTTGTCAAAAAAAGAGCCAGGTCTGATTATTTCAACAACAGCAGCCAAATCCATCTGGTGCTCAGTGACCATCCAGAAAGCACTTACAAGCTTCAAAGGACTGAGTTACTATGGCACATCCTCAAGACATATATACGAAATCATTACTAATCAATTTTTATTCCCAAAGTTTTCTTTGGTCTTCTACCTTGTAGCTCAACTGAGTGACAACAATGGTTTCTTGATGAATTCAGAGCAAAATGGTGTTAGGTGTACTTATGCAGTCAACAATAGGCACTTTGTACCCAGAGCCATCCTGGTTCTAATTTGGTGAGATTTGAGTGTACTGTGCAATGAAGTGTTGTCCAACAGCCAAGCTTGGGGGAGCACAGACACAACAAAAAGCAGGTGCGAATCACAGCAGCTCTGGTTTCATACACCTGATAGTTTCAAGAATTCAGTGCAGGTTTACTTTTTGGACATCAGCTCAGCTACAGCTCTGCAATTAGAAGCTCCCAGAGACTCAATATAATCCCTGAAACTGATGATGCCCTGAGAAGTGGAAATGCAGAGACCTTGCATGAGTAGGGCCAGAATGATTTCAGTATCACATGCAGCAGCAGAACATCCAAATATAGAAGGCCCAAAGGAAAGAATTCACTGAAGCACCTCTTTGCAACACATAAAATCAGAAAATGTCTGAGGTGGAAACAGACCTTTTGAGATCATTTAGCCTGTGGTGGTTCGGCCCCAAGCAGCAGCTAAGCACCATATGCCGCTCACTCACTCCTGGAGGAGAAACAGACAGAGCCACCCTGGGTTGGGATAAGGACAGGTTACTGACAAAATCACCATGAATGTAGAACAGTAATGGCCAATTACACTCACACCCAGTGATAACAGAGAGTGCCTTACTGACCCGATGATTACAGAGTGCTGCCAGATGGCAAGAACCAACCGACTCAATGGCCCAACCATACTCAGACTATCCTAGCGGCACCAAGCCTGTGTCCTTCCCCAACCAGATGATTTTATGGGAAAGTGATGTCAGGTGGTGTGGAAACAGCCTGGGCTAACTCAGCTCACCTGGGCCGGACAGTTGGGGAGGTTGATTCTGGCCTGGTCAGAATCAGGACACAGTCCAATCCCCCTGGCTCAAGTAGGGCCAGTTCATACCCATTGCCCAGGACTGTGTGCAAGTGGGTTTTGTGTATCTCCATAGATTGACCTGTGTCATTACATAACCTTCAGCTGAAATGACTAGGACAGTGCATCTGTTTTGGTTTTTTTGCTTGCTTTCTATGAAACCTTGAAATACTTCAACTGATGTACTTGTTGAAAACCATAAGCCTCACAGAGCAATTCCTGCCTTCGGAACTGAAGCCACACAAGCCACTACTCTGGACTGTAACAACTGCAACACATGAGCAACTTGAAAATAAATAGTTGCAAGGTAAAAAGCAAGAAAGTTAACCTGCACGAGTAAGGCACAAACACCATTGGAGAAAGGCCCAAATCTTTTCCAAGGATCTTCTACTGTTTGGGATTCCAGATCGACATGAGAAAGTGATCAGTCCTCTCCACAGATCCTGCCTGAAAAATCTTAAGATTTTAAGATCCTTTAAGCAATCAAAAGGCCTGTAACACATTCATTATTTAGGAACTCCGAAAAATATTCCAATAGGAGGACAATACAAAAATATTCATCTTTATGAAGGACCTCAATTGCAGCCAAAAGCAAAGTATTACTCTACACAACGCCCAGCTGCTCATCCATATTAGCGCAAAAGTAGAGAAAAGAATATTTTTAATCTATCCTTCCTTGCAGAAAACATACAAGCTAATGTTTCAAAAGAATAAACAGCATCTGTTTTGGATGGGCCAGACTGAGGAAAAAAAAGAAATCAGAAGCCAAACTGCAGATAACCTAAGGGCATGGGTATATAAGAGACCATGATAAGTACATGTTGATTATTTGCTTAATACGTCTGGAATGTATTTCCTCCTTTATGCAATAGGATGGTGGGTTTTTTTCCCCACAAAGAAAGATCCTCCACTGGGACTCATAAAGGCAGTAATATTTTAGGAAGTTACTATTACAGTAAGAATAGTAGAGATTGTCTTGCATTTTCTTGTTCACAGCTTTCTAATTAACAAAGTAAAAATGTAGGCTGTTATGTTTGATGGAAGTTTCCCTGGAGAGATCAAATAATCTAAGGCAGCAGCAGCAGCTTTCTATAATTCTGAATATAATTATACGAGTTAATTTCTTTTTATAGTGTAAACAGTCATAGTTAAGTAGATGGGTCTTAGCGGTTGCCACTTGTGTTCCTAAGGGCACCTGCAAGAAAGACAAGTTGTTCTCTGCCACGTTAGGGAAGTTAGTAAAGCATTACTGCTAATTCACACCATATTAATTAATGCATGATTATAGGTAGAGGTGCTTTATCATCGACATTATGATGCTGAATCCGGAATCAATATTGCAAATTTAAAGGCAGATCAATGGAATAACAATGAGTGAACAAACTCCAACACAGAGACAGGGCTTTTACAAAATTTGGCCCTTCTTACTGTAAAAACAATAATGAGTAACATCTTTGCTATGCTTAGTGGAGTTGACTGTGCGATTAGATATACACAACAATGCATTTATATATTTACATAGAGATAGATATGTATACACTGCACAAAGACACATGGTCTTTCTGAACTAATATTTTCAGAGTTATGAAGAAAGAGCTTTTTCAGCCCAAATGGCTGATGAAACACACAACTTCCACTTGAGGGCAAGGCTTAGAGATACCCTAGAAAAGTAACAGTGCAACACAATGGCTGGAAGGAACAGCCTTACAGCCAACTGTATGGCTGGAAGTATAATGCCAAGAGAGAGGTGATGCACCTCTTGTCTTTTCCTGGTGGCTTAAAAGAATGCTAAACCAGACGATGCCATAGTTTTTTGAGGTATGAAATATGGCTGCTATGATGCTTAAAAGCATTACCAGCATTTCTCCTTCAGCACTGCAGGGGCGTATGCTCCTGCAGCACCCAGGACCGATATCAAAGATGCCCAACTTCTGCTGTGGTTACAAATACCGCAGAAGCTACACATACAGCCGAAAAGATTTCTTTGAACTATAACTCCCTCTTGCAGAGAAAAATCTTCCTACACAAATAACTTCTATTCTCCAAACACCCCTCCACCTTGAAATTTCTTCGCATGCCCTTCTGCTGACTCCTGCACGTTTTCACTCAGGATTCACCTCACCTGAAACCAAACTGCTGTCTGGTGGGGGCTGTTAGCAGCACATGTTGGAAGCATAAGCATTAGATAGTCGTGCAACAACATTTCTTGTTTTGTTTGGTCCCTCTACTCTTTGGCAACCAGGTACAATGACAGCATTGGGAATGGGTAGTTAACTTCTTTTTTATGATAGATATTGAGACCTCCGGGATTTTCAAACATACACAAACCTTTCTTCACCCACTCCATTATACATTATCCCTCCAAACAAGCACACAGCTTAGCTGTACACTCTTTACAATGTATTCCATCATCTGGATGTGTGAGTAGCATTCCAAAAAAGATAAAACACCTTTTGTTCACATTGTTTTTGAAGGAAGATTTGGTAGCTGGCCCCTTGGAAAGAAGAATCTTTTCATTACGGGCACCAGCAGTAGGAATCAGAGTGAAAAGTATGACCCTCTGATCTTTATCTCTTTTAAGCACCGAAACCTATGAAATCCAGAGCACCTAAGAATGAGATGGTACTGCAGGGTTCCAGTTACTTGTGTCCGATATAGTTACGCCGCCATTACCACTAAGACGCTCGCTCACCAGTGAAGATTATCATGCAGCACTCAACAGACAGAAAACACAAATTATTCAATGAGTTTCTTCTGTTGGAAATGAAAGAAACACGTACAAGTTCTGTAATTTTTCCTTCTGTGATTCTTGTTTGGGGAAAGGCTGTAAAAACACTACTGCCCTAACTCTCCATCATGGTTTAATCAGCTTTCAGCAAGATTTGGTGATGTGTCTAAACGCTTTGATATAGTCAGGTGTGAAACAATCCAAACCAGAAGAGAGGCTGGGGGGAACCCTGGAAAAGAGTAATGATACTGGGGAGAAAAATTAGAGAAGATGGTAAAGAGAGTCAGATTCTACCTTGACCTTGCTCTTTGGACTAAACGCCATGGCTAAGGAGAATAAAGGGCTACACTCTCATAAGCTTCACCTCACTCTCTCTGTAACATAAATGCTCTGTTGTACCCGAGATTCATTGAGGACAGTGGTCACAGCAGAGGGTGCAGCTATCAGGCAAGGAAGTATCGAGTTCACAAAGAGTCTTTTGTGGATCCCAAAGATCACACTTTTAAGGGGCTCTGTTCCCCGAGCACTCCAGAAGAAATACACTGAAGTTTGTTCTGCTTAAGAATATACTTAGAGGAGGAAAAAACCCTCCAAAACCAACTGTGGTAAGTTATCAGCAGGTTTTCCCTACTTTTATTTAACTGGGAGTATCTGTGAGCAAAACTTTTGATTATGGTACAAGGCACTTGCATGATGTGTGAACGTGCCACTGCATGCAGTTATGCTTCTGAAATAGCATGAGTGAGTAACACAAGAGGAGAACGGTATAGTCAGTAAACACCTAAGGAGACCATCACATTAAATTCTGATTCATCTGGGAGGGAACAATGCTACACTGAAAAACATAATTATGCATTTTGTCTTAATTAAATATGCTCTTAACAGTATAACAGAAAGCTTCTATGCTCTTTTCTTGGCAGTGGCTGTGCACATAATACAGAGCTTAGAACTAATGTGCTCTACCTGCCAAGTACAAAGTTCAGCACATTTGGGGTTTTTTTGTTAACCTGTTATTCATAGTTGTGATGTATCTTAAGTATCTACCATGAAATAAATGCAGCAGCTGAAAGGTAGCCAAAATGTGTGGTCATTCATACATTCAGTCATGCAACAATTCGAGCATGTTCAGTAGAATACATGAATTTACGTATTTAATAAGAACATGCACTAAGTACATATGTATTTAATAAGAGCATGTTTTGTATAGGAAGAATAGCTAAGGGGAAGACTGAAATCTTTCTGAAACCTTCAGGGCTTTTTTATCCCCACGAGACCATAATGTAGCTAATTTATCATACACATTTCAGGCAACATTTATGTGAAAAACTGACAAATGCCATCTTGGTAGGATTCGAGAAATGATTTTGCTACTGCAGCATCCTATAAAACTGTCATACAGTACCACTTCTGTCAATCAACAGTGTCAAATTTTGAAAGCCACTCTGTTCTGGCTGGTTAGTACTACTGCATCTTACAGAAAAATGTTATCCAGGTCAGATTTCAAAGATGACCAGCTCTTAAGATAATCTGAAACTTCAAGCAGCAGAGAACAGAGACTGTTAAAGAGGGTAGCCTGCAAAATAAAATCCTTTGTTGGGAATTCAAAGCCTTTTTTCTGGAGGAAAAAATAGAAAAGCATACATTCTTTAAATATACATTTAGCCTCTTGGCCTTATTCCACAAAGCTGCTTTTCAGCACCCAGAGCACAGCCAATAATTTGTTGTTACAGCCTGACTTTCCTGATATCATGTTGCTTTTGAACTTCTAAAAGCGTTTTAAATTCCCAGTCTAGTCCTACTTCATGCAGTCTGTTCCATTTTTGGAGCAAAATTACTAAAAATAGCCTTAATTAGCATTATATAATAACAGGGTGGAAATCAGTTATGGAAAACGGTTCTGTGAATTTCGGACATTGAGAAAAAGTACAGTCGATCCATCAACGATGTCGGAAGCAAACTGCCTGAAGAGAAATAGCAATTCCAGAATAAATCAGAAACTGGTTTTGTAATTATGCATAATTGTGAACAGGTAGCTAACAAGACTCTGAATACAGAGGTATGCCCAGCTAGGGAACAGAAAGATAAGGAGAAAAAAGAAAAAAAAAGAAAATATATTAATTACCAAATAACGAGTATCAAGATATAACGCGTCCTTCTCCCTTTTCCACCAAATATCCATGCTGTGTTCTTTCTCTGAAAGTAGGAGCTTTCTTAATTAACATTACCTAAATGCTTAACTTCTAGCCCTGACAACACACTTAATTTCTAGTGCTGACAAAGTGCTGTTTAAATTACTTGTCAACTGACAGAAATGTTGAGATCTATCATATTTGAAGGTCCGTATCGGCTTGCACTCCCTCTGCCAGCTACCTACACTACAGCAACTCTGCCTAAGTATTCCTCAGTACATAATGTAGAAACATCTTCCCGATGCCAGGAACTATCATTTAGGAGCAAAAAATAACTGCTAGCCTTCAGAATTTACTGTTTTATCTGGCCCTCTGCTAAAATCTTAACCCCTAATAGTATAATAACAATAATAGTTACAGTAATAATAGCAATACTAGCTATTGATGTTATTGTTAAACTGTTACAGTGTGGCCCAGCACTTAACCAAGTTCCTTCTTTAAAGGGGGTAGAGAAATGGATCATCTTTCCTTTTTCTTTTCCATTTTTTCTAGGATACTATCAACTTTTCTCCTGTTTGTATCACCCACCTTTATCTCCAGAAATGCATCTTCCAAAATTGAGGACAGTGGTTAAGTATCTTTCAGTCAACACACTTATGAGCCTGAGACTGAATGCAATTTGACTGATTAAAATCCGGACTCTGGCAGTGCTGAAAAAGTTGGAGTTTGAAGAAGTCCTAAGGAACACTCTGTGAGCTGATAGATCACACATGGAGTACCTGAGGGGCCCTTCCTATGTCAGATATACCTGTGTGAAATGTATTAAGCATATACCCTCTATACCTCAATGCATGACCAGTGATGAGCAGAGGACAAAGACCATCTCCCTTGAATTGCTAGCAACATGCTTTCTAAAGCAGCCCAGGAAGCTGTTGGCCATCTTTGTCACAAGGGTACATTGCTGGCTCAGACAGCATGGTGTCCACCCAACTTTTTGGATAATAAACAGATACCCTGAGATGCACACTATATCTCTCACTGTCCCTCCTGCAGTTGATATCCTTTCTCTCAAAGATCTTCTGTACATTTTGAATAGAATGAAAAGCTGTGTTCCTCCAAGCAGATTTTGCTGCATGTGGAGCCGGACAGCACTCTGCTCCCTCCTAAATTAAACTAACTTCACATATCCCTGGTCTTTGGTTTGTAGTATCTAGTCTCATCAGCTGGGACCACTCTTGGCAGAGCACATATGATGAGAATGACCTAGCAGTCGGGCAAAGCCAGAAGATGGCCTAGACCAATTTATGATGGTTCCTCAGTCAAAGTGTGTTTCATGTTACTTCCTAAACTCAACACCTGTTGGGAATGTAACACAAGACTGGCTCTGCCAGGATTACTTGTTTTTCCCTAATACACTATACAGTCAACAGAGAAAATACAAAACAGGATACAAAAAAAGAAAGTCAGGATCTGACACTGCCTGTGACAGGCATGAAACATTCAAAACCAGACCTGTCTTACCGTGAAGCTTGAGAAAGAGGTCTTGGTTATTGCTTACTGGTGGGGTTCATTCTCCACATATTTGGCATCGCATATTAGCATCCTAAATTGTCCTCAGCAGTTTGGCAGAATGCATGCCTACCAATTAATGAAATCACCACAACCTGGGCTGGATCAAGGAGACACCCCAAAAGTATGCTACCCCACAGTGAAGAGTAAGTTGTTTGAAATTGCTACTTGATCAACTCATGCAGAAATCAAGAAATATAAAAATCCAAGGATTAGTAAAGAGAGCAACACTGGAACAGGAAGGAGCAGAATTGCAAATAGGCGAAAGAACAAAACAGACTCAATTCTGTCTGACAACTCAACTTCATTTTTTGGTCTCAGAACAAAATTTGCCCTGTACTCCTAAGGCTGAGGGTTTATTTTGGCAAGTGTTCTTACTGATGGAACACTGCTTCAGAAAACCATGCCTTGCTCTGGTGATAGTCAATGATTTATGCCTTTATTGAAGGAACTATGGAAGCCAAATAGAAGACCAAAGGAAAGTTCTGACCTCTTAAGATTGTCTTTGGAATTTCAGCACATGCCTCCCTTAATTCCTTACTAACCTTAGAAACCTCTTAAAGTAATGATTTTCCTGTATGAAACTATATTAAGCTTGAAAAATATATCCCTCTAATGAATGGAGGCCCTGAAGTGCTAATTCCTCCAGCACGCCTCTTGAAGAATGGTAAATGAGAAGAAGCTGATTGAACAGTAGCTGGGAAACACTGAGTTGTACCACTTTGCAATTCACATTCACAAAGAGGCTGTGGGATAACAGCTTGCTTTACACATTCCGATTGCTTTAACAACACAAACTTTTTAAAAATTAGGTTATGGCCATTAGAACTCAGTTTCCCTTTTCACTCCTGCCTGAATTTAGTTATAAAATAGTAATACTGTACGTGGGCTCTCTTCAGTCTGGAGGTTCCTTTGCAAATTCTTTGCCAGTAGCAAGGAAAGTAACTCCTCTTGCTTGTGGTGCCACTTTATAAAGCATGCCATCTGGAAAACTGACTTTTATCATTATTATACTCAGGAGTTCTGGGATATGAAAAAGACCGAGACCTGTTCATAAGAACTACAAAAATGGGACTGAAGAGTGCAGTGCCAGTCCCAGACTCGGTTTCACTCATCACTGAGACAAAGCCACATCTTGCACAGCAAGACTCAAACAAACAGCAGCTACTGTGCATTCTTTCTTTGAGAGATAAGAAGAATATTCCAGCCTGCTCTGCTCAACAGCCACATAAATCTAAGTCAATAAGGAGGTAAGAAGATCACTTTCAGTAGCAGCTTGCAGTTATGATTCTCTTCAGTAAAGAAAAAAGAAAACCCTGGAACAGGCAGATCCACACCAGGAAACCTCAGTCTGTTCATTTCTGAGTGGAGAGAACAAGAATGGGAAGAAAAAAAAAAAAATCAAAGCAATCCTCTGAAAAGACATCATTCATCATTTCAAAGGTAACAGCCCCTCTCTGTCCAGAGAATTTATCACAACTCACTGGCTCAAACTGTCTGCCTAGTGCTGGCAACATTCTTTTTACTGGGAAGCTAAAAGGAGCCTACTTGTTATGTCCTCCTTAAAACATATTCCAGGCCTTTTTCTCTTTCCTGTAACCATAGCCCAGAATGGCCATTATGGATGCAGGACACAAGTTAAACCGTATCTTGCAGCATGTACACACAGTTTCAGGTATATGGCCCAGGCTTTACTCCTTCACAGCTTTTATTCTGGGGATTTTGCTTTGCTTCTAAGACGCAGAAGATCTGGGAGGAACAGATCCTAGATCTAGAAGCACTTCAGCAGGGTAAGGACTAAGCTGTTTGAAGTATCTAATCCAGAAAAAAGAAAAAAAAAAAAAAAAGAAAATGGCTTTCCATGTTGCCAGCTCACTTAGTTTCACCAAGGGTTTCCATATTTAGCAGACTTGTTTGTTTTATTCCTTCCAGACTCTGACATGAGAATCCACAGCTTTCAGAGACTTAAAAAGCAATGTTTAAGTCTTGTGGCAGTGCAAAAATACGGCTTCGACACAGAACCGAAGAAAACCAAACCCACGCCAGCATTTTTAAGCATCTTTTTTGTTTTGTTTTAATATGCTTGGCATCATCTATGTCTCCAACTACAACTAGCACAGTCTCTAGTGAGAATGAAATCACAGCAAGGATCTGGAAGCATCTGTAGGACCCAGACATTAAGCTTCAATTGAGAAGTTTCTTCCAAATACTAAAATAAATAAAACTTTTCAGTACCAAGTTGCAGTAGTGAGCAAATTCAGAAACATTTGACATAGATTAAAAACAAACAACATGGAAGCTATATGAAATTTAGCATTAAATACACAGTTAGCTTTTAAGGAATTATCAGTGCCACAACATTCTCTGCACTGAACTAAGGTTTTGGAAACATTAGAGCTGGCTGAGTTGCACACTTGGCCAATGGAGAGAGGAGCAAAAAGCAATACAGAGAAACACAGAGCTGTGAAGCTACTCCAGATCACACCATAGTCGTGACTTCAATGAAATGGCTGAAATAAGAGCCCCTTGCCTCTTCCAAAAGCCTGTCACTGGAATACCTTCCCGAGGAAAGGGACTTTAAGCACACATATGTGACAGTTCAACTTAGTTCCTTGAGGTAGCTCTCAAGAAAACACCAAATGGGTCTCAAATGAGCTCAGACATTACTTTCCCTGATGCTCTGACTCTGGGACCATATCAAGTAACTATTGTATATGCTTTGCTAAAAACCGATCAAGAAAATCCAGATACTGCTGGCAGTTCTGATTGTCTTTATTACTGCAACAGCCTGGTTGAAAGAGGTGTCCCATTTGGGACTGCAGACCCATCTTCCTGAGCATTCCTAACCCCACTCTGCAGATGAAGAACTGAGTCATAAAGTGATAGAACGCTTGTTCCACAAAGACAGTTGGACCCTTTCTATGTCCCTGTGTGCTACTGGACAGTCCACAAAGGACCATTTCTCTCTTGGTGCTCCATCATCCTCAGCTTTTAAAAATCGCCAGATTTCCGCTCCCTTTACAGGAGCAAAATGTCTCCCACAGCTCCAGGGCTAAATACCATTAGGCACAGAGTGTCACAACACTCAAATACTTCAGGACAACTTCTTCTAAATGACCTAATCATAGTCACACAAAAAGGCAAGCGTGGATCCAAGACATCCTAACTCTACCCACCACACTGCTATGGTCTTAGTGCTATCGCATGGGGATTCCATACATAGTGTTTTTCACCCTTGCTACCCATGTTAAAAATGATCTAGTAAGCTGAGAGGGGACACAGGATATTGAAGATGCCATCATCGAGATGAGCTACAAATCAAAGTACTGTTAGTGTCCTTTAAAAGTGGTGCAATTCAAAACAGGTCAGGATAGCCTAAAGTAAGTTTCACTATTGCAGCACTACCTTCTGTTATTCTTCTATTACCCAGCATTTGTCCCACACCACTGACATGTCCTGTTCAACAGTTTCAACACTGCCAAAATATAGCCACACTCAGCAACCTAAGAAAAAAACCACAAGCTTGTGCCTAGACAGCAGTTAAAGAACTGAAAGAATTATACAAACAACCTCTTTGCTTATTAGCATAGTTCTTTCTGATTTCTCTGCATGGAAAGGCATAAAAAATATAAAATAAATATTTCAAAACAAGTCAAATTAAAAAGTTAAGCAGTCAATGTTTTACATTTCAGTTTATTGCTTTGCTTCTGCTGAGGGTTGAAATATCAGTAGAATTACTGATTTCCATGCATACAAATTGAATAGGTACATTCAGGATTATCTTTGATCCCTCTGTTACTAAACACGACTATCATCTTCATCAAGAACACAAGAATTTCTGGATGCTGTTCTGACAGTAGATTAACTGCTTAAAATCCAGAAGAAAAAAAAAACCAGAAAAATAGAAAATTTGCTTTTTGAAAACCAAAGTGCAGAAGTTAGGCATATTGTTTCTAAGTCGCCATCAACTTCAGCAGGGTGTGGGGGAAACAGAAGGAAGAAAGTAATTCGACTACAAATGCAGTGACATGAAATCAATGTGACAAGAGGGACTCTTTATCAGGGCATGGAATGATAGGAGAAGGTGTAATGGCTTTAAAGAGAAGGAGGGTAGATTTAGGTCAGGTATCAGTGAGAAATTCTTCCATGTGAGGGTGGTGAGACCCCGGCACAGGCTGACCAGAGAAGCTGTGGCTGCTCCCTCCCTGGCAGTGTCCAAGGCCAGGCTGGATGGGGCTTTGGGCAACCTGGTCTAGTAGAGGATGTCCCTGCCCATGGCAGAGGGATTTGAGCTAGGTGGTCTTTAAGGTTCCTTCCAACCCAAACTAGTCTGTGGTACTATGAAAGAAATTACTGTGTGGACAGATCTTTCAATACTGCATTAAAATGATTATTAATTCTTTATTCTTGGGAAATACACAATGTAGTGACAAAAGAAAGTTTTCAAATTTTTTTTTAAAGAAGATGTTGTTCCTCAGATCCTAAACTTAGCCAGACTGGTTCGTTTTGCTGAGCATTTAAGAGATATTAAGGGAATTTAAAGAATTTTCAATGATGCTAGTGACATTCATTTTCAATGTTAATAACCTCTTTACCCTGATAGCAGCTTAATAAGCTTTTAACTGGTAGAAATGAAATTACACTGCAATATGGCATTATTATTCACATTATAAGAAAAAAAACCAACCCCACAGTTCCTTGCCCTCATCATTCAGATATTTTTATCCTAAATTTCAGAGAGGTCATAAGGAGATGTTTTCTCTTCTCTTTCCTTCATGCAGGAAAATTCTATTTGTTTGGATCTAAAACTCTATGTGGGCACCGCCACAAGCGCAGCCAGTCACTTTTGCAAACCTAGATTCCAGAGCAGCCTTTTCAGTCTGTCTTTCACTTCGTGCAAACATCAGATAGACCTCTTATGGTTTACTGACCATATAGGAAGCTCAAGCTATGTAAAATAACAAGTCTAACCCTCTCTCCCCACTGGATTTAAAGGGTTCAACTCTTGCTAGGTAAAAAGTCCACTTGCCTTTTAAATCCTGATCTATGCAACATATCTGGATACAGCCTCATTTCTCTTGTGCGGCTGCCTCTCACTGTCTTGTACGTCTTGTTGTAAAACGTGAAACCACAAGTAGCATCTCCATACGATAACGGCCATCACTGACGACCTTGCTGAGGGAATAGCATCCACCCTCAGCAAGTGCCGATGATACAAAGCTGGGAGGGGTGGCTGACACGCAGGAACACTGCGCTGCCATCCAGTGAGACCTGGACAGGCTGGAGAGCTGGGCAGGGAGAAACCAGGTGAGATTCAACAAAAGCAAGTGTAAAGTCTTGCACCTGGGGAGGAACAACCACATGTATCAGTACAGGCTGGGGATGACCTGCTGGAGAAGAGCTCTGTGGAGAAGAACCTGGGGGTCCTGGTGGATGACAGGTTGGCCATGAGCCAGCAGTGTGTCCTGGTGGCCAAGAGAGCCAATGGGATCCTGGGGTGCATCAGGAGGAGTGTAGCCAGCAGGTCAAAGGAGGTGATCCTCCCCCTCTACTCTGCCCTGGTCAGGCTCCACCTGGAGTATTGTGTCCAGTTCTGGGCTCCTTGGTTTAAAAGGGACAGCGATCTCCTGGAGGGAGTCCAGAGAAGGGCTACGAAGATGATTAGGGGTCTGGAGCATCTCCCCTATGAGGATAGGCTGAGTAAGTTGGGACTCTTCACCCTTGAGAAAACTAAGGGGGGACCTAATTAAAGTCTATAATTATCTGAAGCAGGGGATGCAGGGGGAATCAGCCAGCCCCTTTTCTGTGGTCTATCGAGACAGAACAAGGGGCAATGGCTGCAAGTTGGAGCACAGGAAGTTCTGCACCAACATGCGGAGGAACTTTTTCCCTGTGAGGGTGACAGAGCCCTGGGACAGGCTGCCCAGGGAGGTGGTGGAGTCTCCTTCTCTAGAGGTATTCAAGACCTTTCTGGATGCTTATCTGTGCTGTATGAGCTGGGGAGCTGCTTTGGTGGGGGGTTGGTCCTTTCCAACCCCTATGATTCTAAGATACTATCACCCCCCCCTTCGCCAACACGGACAGAAAGTTCCATTTTACTGTAGGCAACCCAACCTCTCCACCAACTAAAACATTTCTGCCACAAAGATAAACCACTAAATCAACTACTTCCTTTCCTTATGTGATCAAAAATAACATTTTCCCCCTACTTGTTTCGTAGGTGAAACTCAGCACACATACCATGGAGTTAATGCTTGAAGCACTGAATGCCAAACACTTCCTTATACTGAAAAAGAAACCTCTTTCCTTGTCCTGTAAGGGCAATCACTTAATTTCACAAAGATTTTTTTGGCAAGTATTTCAGGAGAGAGCTAAAATGGGTTCACTCAAACTCAAATTTCAGTAGCCGCATCTAAAAATGTCAATCCAGACAACTTTAAAATGTTTGTGCATTAAACATTTGTATATCCTACCATATATCCTACAATGCACTATGAGACTTTGCTCATAGTACATCATCATAGCATTAAGAAACTTGAGTAATTCTATTTTTTTCCCTTTAAATTTTAAAGCAGGTTACCACAGTAAGTAAGAACATGATGGAAGTTTCCTACTTGGTGAAGCTTGATGTGGAATGTTTTCTAATTCTCCTGCATCAGAGATTGTTTCTGAATAGATGTGAAATGTACTAATAATGTTAATAAAAGGTACTCAGCTGACTAACTCCCTTCAGCAAGACCACCTGTATATTGCAGAGAGCCCATACGTACATCTGAGACAGGCATGACAAGACCTTCTGGCATCACTCTGTTCTTGAGGTGGTGCTTCTACAAGAAAGGGCTTGATTTGCTTTTGGCCTCTCTGAGGAAAACAGCAAGGGTACTGATCACTAACACTTGTTCCAGGGGGCTGGTGATATACCCAGCCTGGAAATACAAATCTGTTTTGCACAGGTCACCGGGCAGCGATCAGACACAGTGAGTTTTAGTCTCTACTAACCTGGGCAGGATGCAAACTGGCAGCCTGAGTGTGAAAGGCTCTGAATCCAACTACTAAACCCCTAAGCCACTGACTCTCCTGGCTCCTTATTTGTCATAACACTGATATTTATCAGAAAATTGAGAGGCATCAGTACAACAAACAGAGAAAGTGTTGATATTTCCAATTCCATTTTTAATTATAGAAAATCTCTGGCAAGGTTTCAAGCCCTTTTTGCACCATAACATACTGTTACTCCTCTAGTGCTTGAGTTCACACGGGAAAGAAAACAAATGGAATCAAGTCTGTGGCTTTTGATTACAAAGAAAATTGAAAAGACAAATGCTACAGCACAGACGATTGGATGCTACTACAACTCTGTACCTTGCATGGGTACATTGAACTGGATCCAAAGTAGTAATGGGAACTCACTTGACAGTCCTTCACTCCTACTGCCTATGCTACTCCCTGTCCAAATAGATGTCAGTTTTTCTCACTTTCCTGATGAAAGGTGGTCTGTGGCTTATGCTAGAGTAATGTACGTTATTCTCCAAGTCAGGGCTCTATAAAAGTCTGCAAGGAACCATTGAGGATATCAAAATAGATGTACAGCTGAGCTGTGACTTAAACCCTTCCTAACTGCAATACAATTATTCCAATGATCTATGAAGACATATGCTACGTACCTAAAACAAGACAGTTGAGCTACCACAAAACCATTGCTAGAGATGCAGGAACAAGTAAAGACAGGCTTAGGAAGATAGGTCATTACATCTTCAGAACTAAATTGACAGACGTTGCTCAGGAGTTGAAAGAAATTCTCAGGTACCTCACAGGTGAACCAGCTACATTCTGAGGCATTTAAACTAGAAGGTCCTAATCCCCTGGGGCTGACAGGTTCTGACAAGACCCTTGGGCCTCCTCCAGGTCCCAATCTCATTTCCCTCCTGGTCATAAAAAGTAGAAGTTAAAGCTATGTTCTCGAGAAACCATGAGCAATGCCTGCACACTGCCAGCACCCTAAAGGAGGTGATGCATTAGTCCTCTTGCTTTCCCACCCACACAGCAAGCCTGTACAGCTGTCATTGTTCAGCCCCAGATGGCAGCTGATCCCCAGGCATCACTTGCTCCCTCCTCCATCCACTGGCAGGATGGGGAGGAGAAATGGCCAAAAGCCCCTGTGTGGTGCTATTGGGGCAGTTTACTGGGACAGCACTGGGAGAGTGGAACAGCAGCAGCACTCGGGACAGAATATACACAGGATGATAACACACAGCACTTACCCACCTGACAACCAACCAGACACTCAGCCCACATTCAGTCCATCCAGGAGCCACGTGGACCCAACCCTCTCTGACCAGCCCAATTTATGGGGGGTGTGACATCACATGGTGTGGAAGACACCCTTGACCAGCTGACTCACTTGTGCTGGCTCCTTGGGAACATTAACTCGGGCCTAGCTGGAACAGGACAGCTCTCATGCAGAAGAGAAAGATCATGCTACACTTCTCAGGCTCACCTCAGAGCAAACAAGCTGAGCAAGGCACCAAACTGACCTGCCAGGAAGAGCATCAGGATTTCAGATTATTTCTTTTGTGGGGAGGTAGATCTAAAGCTTCTCTTCCCCCAGTACCATGGGAAAGCAATTCTAGTTCAGAGCAGCAGTGAAAGATAAAGGAAAAAGCCAAAATGAAGACCCAAACAAGCCACCACATCAGAAAATGAAAGGCTATCAGAGTTGGGGCACAGGCAGGGAATAAGGAAAGTATCATAGCTCCTGAGACGAAATGAGCTAGCAGTAATGTGAAAGGGCAGACATAGAAAGGTACTATAAGAGAAGCTCGCACAGCAGGTGGCAACAATGTAAATGAATGGACAAGGACAATCAACGGATGTCTAATTGGGTTGTCAATCTCCTATTACAGAGGTGGGATATGTTATATAAGGCCCTAAACATAAAGTGTTTAAAGCTTTCAGACAGAGAGAGACCTAGTAGAGAGATATGCCACAGTTTCAGGCACTCAGGGTAAAAAAAAAAAAAGAAAAGTCACCACTAAACAAATTACATAAGCACAAGGTTGCAAAAAAGAAAAAAGTATTAACATAAATTGGTTTAGCTGTACAAGATTTATCAAGTTAGAATAAAGTATGTTTTCAGGCTACGTTCATTCGGGCTTCAATTATATCGAGAAAGGCACTGAAATAATCAAATTATGAAGCCCCCAAAGCATTTAATAATCACAAAAATGAAGCAGATGCACTAATAAAATTAACACTAATAAACTAGGTCAACACTGAGGAAAGAAAAGTGTGATGGAGGAGGAAGAGAGCTCCACCCAGAGATGCTCCTCCAGGGTGCTGGCTTCAGCGCCGCACTCCCCGCACAGTGCTGTGCAGTAATGACTACAGATGATGCAGCTCTTTGACCTCTTTAACACAGACATTGCTCACACTGTCTCCCAAGAATCTCTGCTTGCTGCAGCTAGCATCCAAATAGCTCCTTGATGCAGAAACCTGAGAGGAAATGATCCCTCTACCAGTAGTTTATCAACCCTCTGATTAAGAAAGAGGGTCTTTAAGCCTCCCAGGCTTACCTACAGTGCAGCAAGAGGCTGGAGAGGTGAGCAGAGGACAGTCAGGAACTCACCAGCTCTCAAGTCACCCCATGATCTGCGGCTCAGGAAGGTAATTTCAGCATTAGGTCTCAGCACTTCTTGCTCTGGAGTATAAACATCATCTTCTCACCTTGCATAAAAGTACTAGAGAGAGAATGAACCAGATTCCAGCTGTGCTGCCCGTACTCTGCTGCCCCTTCCCAAAGCTGGGGAATCTTTTGTGCTGACTCCACAAAAATCAAAGGAACATAGGTAGTCCTCAAACCTGCACGACATTATCTCCTGGTGCTCTGACACATAAAACACTACACAAAATAAACACCACCAGAGTGATGACAAGTGCTAGCCAAACCAGCAAACACAGTGGAGAGCCAGCACGGCTCTGCTCCATCTCAGAATCTGACCCACTCCTGTTATAAAACAGATGCATAAATGATTACAGTGATTATGCAGGGGAGTGAGATTATGCAAGTGCTAAGCACTGCTGTTATAATACAGATACACAAACGAGTATAAAGGGGCCTAGGGATGTGACATTTCTCTTTAGCTTTCTTAGGAAGGCAAGGAAAAAGGAGAAAGAGTGGGCTAGATAATTGCAGTCTGAGGGAATTATTTAGGCAGGAAAGACAGAAATCCTGTCTTTCTGCCAGGCACTCCCTTGTTCACACAGGGAAAGCTCCAGCACAGCAGTAAAACAGCAGAGGCCGAAGCACAAAGAACTAAACTGTTCATTAAAACTCAGGATTGGAAAGAGCTGACAAGCATTATAGTGCCGCAGAAGATCATTCTTCTCAACTTCCTGGCACAGAAAAATCAGGAACAACTGCCATTAGGAAAAAAAAAATAAAAAAAAGATGAAAATAAAAATCAAGGACAAAGGAACAAAGTCACAGGCCAGTTCTGAAGAGCAGGGAGTGGTAGCAGAGATGCAAAATGTTGTACATTTAAGTGTTGTGAATTTGGAAGTTTTCTTACACTAAAGTCCAACTGTTACTACAAACGTGGACACTGAACCTGCTACTTTTAAATCCCCCTCCTCACTCGAAGGTTAACACAAGATGGGAAAGACTCTAAAGACAATTTTGGATACAAAAGCAGAGTATTTAGTGATGCACACAGAGAATGAAGCACTAGTGGAAGCTCTGACAATTCTAGAAAGTGGGCTGGCTGCAGGCAGGTCTGTCATTTCACACTACTCTGACAGTACAGAGAGCAAAGTCACAAGAATCATACAATGCCCTAAAAAACCAAACCAAACGTCAAGATGGTTTAATTGTAATCAGTTGCCAGGCCATTTATCAGAAAACCCATGAATGCAGACCTTCAGCCTCAGGAATGACAGGAAGCCCAGCACTAGCTCTTTACTAGGGATGCAGGGGTATTCCCACTCCCTCCTCCCCACCCTTTTCCCAGACCCTGGCTACCCCCTTGGCCCCCAGGGAGTGCAAAAGAAGCCAGTACACACTCCAGCACCAGCCTTCACCTCCTCACTTCACCTCCTGGGCAGGGAGCTGCATGGGGGAGCCCAGGAGGCCCAAGCCCCTTCAGCCTGCTGGACTTGTGTGTCCCTGCCACTCCATGGTTGAGGCAGAAGAGAAGGTCACTGCTGCAGAGTCATCCATCTCAGCCTTCCTCCCGCATCTACCTCAAGCCCGAGGTACCCCCTTCTCTTTTCCCTGGCTCTGCATGCACAGCCGCAGGTGACTGGCCCTTAACTGAGCTCCACCAGCTCAGTCCAGTTGACAAAATGTATACCTATTGCCTCACACATCCCAGCCAGGCCTGGGACCTGGAGGAAAGGAAAAGCCTGACCAGGAACAAAAGAAAACTGCTCGGGTCAGGGATCTTTTACAGCTCAGCCTCATAGAAAGAAGTATTGTCACCTGAGCTGAAACATTCCTGGAACTCTTAGGGCAGGAATCACCTCAGTCTTCTGCCAAGGTGGCATATGGGGACTGGCTCTCATCTGGGTCTTACAGAAATAGAAGCAGATCCCTCTCCCTTCACTCTTTTCATTAAGAGTATTGATAGGTTTTAGGAGAAAGAAATCACACTACCCAAAGATTACACAGTATTTATTGGAATTACAGCACGTTGCCTCAAAGGGATATGAGCCTATTCAGGCAACAGAACAGAAGATCAGGAAGATAGCTTTTAATCCTCACCCAATATTTTCAGCGCTGCTGCTCTTGAAAGCATGTAATCCTCTGCATCTTACAGACTGCATGGTCTTGGTCCAATATGCTGTTAGTGTACAGCCACATTTTCAGCTCATTTTTTCCCCCCAGTTTGAGGAATAGTTTTAAACCATGCTTAAAGTAGCATGTTTAATATTATAGTGTATGCAAAGTCAAATTAACACACTAGCATACAACTTTGGTAACTTAATAAAAAATGGCTTGCCTGTTCTATGAGAATTGCCCAAATCTCCCACTGCTTCTTAACCAGAATCTCCCTTCTCAGCATCCAGCCCAACTGCCTATTGCAGGGTCAGAAACTCCCCTCTGTAGACATTTTCTCTATTAAAGAAAAAGCTCATGGTTAGGTTAAGAATCAAAGGCAATACAGTTAACAGACTGCTACAGAAATGATTTTACCCATGCTTTTGAAGATTTCCTTCCCATTCCTAAAATTGTCCAACCAACTAAAAGATTTGAAAAATTAATGTGACCAAAGACTTTGCCAACTGATGCTGAATGCCAAAAGCAAAGCCTAGATGAAATACATATATATAGGAAAAGTAGTTTGGACAGTATTTATTATGCCAAGTTTGGCATACCTCAATTTACTGCTCCTATCTTCCTAGCTTTTTTCCTCATAAAGAAGGTATACATGCCTTGGCTCCAAAGCACCATCAGAGATGCGCTCTCAACATGTGTAAATATACCTGTAAGACAGGTGTATTTACAGCTGTAAGAAGTTTTCTGGATTTTTTTTTACAGGATGGCATTCTGTTAGTAGATCATTCATATTTCTATTTTTATACTGCAAGGTCTTCAAAGAATGTGTCATTTAAGACTGTGTTATAATTGTCTAGCAAGGAGTAGGTGCCACCATACATTTACTAGTGTGCAATTATGCATCACTGTCATTATTTATTGTCCTTGCTTCTACAAGTTCAAATAATGTCTTGCGTAGGACAAGGAATTTAGTTCAATTAAAAAAATCACTAAATCTTTTTTTATTAAGTTTTCAGCTGCCAGCAGCATCAATGGATTTCAGAGCATCCACTCCTCTTTAAAGGACATCTCAAGGCTGAACCTAAAAAGGATACACTAATTTTCCTCCATGTGAAAACTCTGGAGATAAACTTCACACATTCCTTCACTGGGGAAAAAAAGAGAGCATTTCTCCCCTGTTAAACTCAACTTTTACAAATATTTTTGATCCATGGAGGAGCAAATAGATTGACTACACACTACACTTGGCAGATCACCTAAGTGAATGGGTGATCAAAAAGAAAAACAGACAACCCAACCCTAAGAAAATACAGAGATCGTTTAATCCAAATGGAGGAAGAGTTATGGTGGTTTAAGAGAGAACATATACATCAGGGATTGACTGATCTCAGGGTATTTTTCACTAACACTATCACATAAATAAAAAGCACAGGAGCAGAAGAGAAGCCCTGTCCTCAGATAATCTCATATAAGATGATACAATCATTCAGGATGGAAAGGACCTCAACAGGTCACCTAGTCCACCCATATGAGTACTTACATAGTTCTGTTTCTCTTGGGCCGCTCCTCAAAGAGTGGTATAAAATCTGTCCTTCAATTCATATGAAGTGAGTTTTTAAACAGGATGTTTCAGAAACAACATTCAGGAAATGTGATATTTCACCCCATGGGATGGCTTGCAATGAAAAAAACACCACCCCAAAACCATTTCATGTCAAAATGGATAAAACATATTTCTGGAACAATTTATCACGGAAGTTCTCTCAGAAACCAAACATTTCCTTTTTGTAGGTTTCAATTTTGAATAAAAATAACCTTTCCAGCTCAAAACAGCAACATTTTAATGAGAAAAACCCTTCGCAGTTCTAAACCTCATCCTGTCAACTTGTGTTTTCACCTAGAGGAAGCTGTGTGTGTTCAGATGCATAGCTGTTCCTGCTGATGTTCAGTGGCAGCAGAGCCCATTGGGGGCCACTTATTCTCCTGCACTTGGGCCTTCTGGCATCATTACTTCTGCCAGTCTGAAAACCAAAGTGGAGTCTGGGTGCCGAGCAATGAAGAGCACGTCCACACAGACACAGACTAATCGATACAGATCTGACTCTAATTCCTTTATGAACCAAAGTAAAATACTAATTTACTCAAAAACCCAAGCCACAGAATATTCTCCCTCATGATCTGACCTTTTTTCTCTTACGCCTGCCTGGCCTCCTTTCACTGAGCAAATATTTGTAGCTGATAGCTCAATGAATTATCTCAGGGCAAGTAATGTTGTAAGAGCTACCTGAATATGATGTTAAAAAGGACGAGAGACATAACAGACAGACCCGTGATCTTCAAAGCAGTTTTACATGGGAGCAAACTAAAGCGTCCAGGCCACTCATGACTTGTCAGCTAATAATGCAATCACTTCTCATTCTAATACTGTGCTGTAGTACAAGCCAATCATTTATTCTGTGAGCCTTCTAGTAAGACTGCATAAACAACAATAGCCCTCCTCTAAACATGACATTTTTATTTCACGCTGTACATGAATTAATTGAAATTCAAATTCACATCCTTCCTGCATGCACAGTTGGAAGCTTGTCCTGTCTCTTAGTGAAGTGTGCATTCTAGCAACCAAACGCCACCATGGTAAGTTGTCAGATAAGCTAGAAAGGAAATTCCAAATAAATTATTTCCAAGGCACTGTCTTTATTTTAAGCAAGCAAGAAGTAGTTATGCGTTGAGTCCTTAGCTACAGACGAGCCTTTGTACAAAGAACAAACTCAGTCCAAGATATAGTGTGGTTTATTTCTAGATGTTAAAGAAAAAAAGAAGAAAAAAGAAAGGAAAATTACATAATGGAAAGAAAGCTTTCCACCTGAAGCTGCAATAAAGCCATATAATACATGGGCTGTAGCATGACATTACCATTAAACTGAGTCAGAAGTTGATTTTAATATGTTCTATCTGCCTCTACCCTAAACGCCAAAAAAGCTGGAGGGGAAGTCAAAGTTGTTGCTGGTGTGGGAGGTGAATCTGCTCCTCTAGCAGCAGGGAAAGCTGAGCTGAGGCTGGTGGAGCAGGTCCTCGTGCCTGCTGGGGGAACGCGAAGGGCAGGCATAGATGGGAGGAAAGCAGAATTGCAAGCTAAATTGGTATTTTCCATGTTGCAAGCACAAACCAGGGCTGGAAGACTTAATCATGACGAGGAGGTTGGGCTGCAAAACTACTCCCCCTTCATGTGATGAGAACATATATTGTACTTAATGCTACACTGATCTCCCCATGCAACCCCATAAACCTGTTCATCAGCATCAAGGAACCTAGTATTAGAACAAGTTTTGCTAACCGGTTTCAATTAACCCAGAGCAAGCAGATAGGCCTGAAAAAGGAAATAAACTACTTCTCATTTAAACAAAGAGTGAAAACTTTTACCTAGACAATACTTGACAAAATATTACGTTAACTGTCAAGAAAGCAGAAATACCAACTGTTGTCCTCCTTACTATTGTGAATCAATTTATTTAAGACAACATTTCCCAAGAATAGGGAGTAAAATAATTTGCTGCTTTAACCTGCTGTTTAATTGCTTTTGTCCTTAGCATGCAAAGCACAGAGCAAATGGGAACACAACTGAGGACGTGCAGCTCGACAAAGACTCTAGAGTTGCCACAAACTGGAAACTCCAAGAGAACCATGCAGCAAGACCATCATGGTGAAACAAAAGCTCACAGAGGAAAGAGAAAGATCTTTTAAAATCTTAATCTTTCTGTAGGAATAAATCAATTAAGTCAACTGAAAGTTACCCATCCTCAATAAAAATCACTAAAAACACTCTCTAACTAATCACCTTATGTATTTCCAGCAAGTTGACTCCAAGCAGCTTCCTCGTGGAAGTATTTTTGAAACACTACCCTTATTACACATACAGGACTTGTGTCCCCTGCAAAATATTTCAAAAACATCATTTGCATTTATAACCTGAGAGATACAAACAGCACTAGTAAGGTTGCCTGCTCCATATTCTTCTGCAACAGAAGAACGTAGCTTACTTGTTCAGTTAACTAGGGACAGCATCAGAGGTGTTTGTATACGCCTAGACATTGCAAAATGCCAAGAGGAGAGCAAATATGAAGGCAGACATTCAGCTTCTGCAAGGCGTCAGCTGGGTTCGTGACAATCTGCACCAACCCCACACATTTATATGTCCTTTAAACATTCGCCTTGCACAAGGCAGGGTAAGGGAGGAGATGAATGACATCTGCATCTTCCTGTCAGATATGACGGGTTGTGACATTTCAGTCTGGAAAGTTTTCACAGGCTGCAGATAAAGTATCAGATCTCTGAGTAACACAACCTTGAGGGGAAAATCTACAAGGGACAGCAAAAAACCCCGGATGCTTCTCACAGAGCAGCTTTACAGAGAGATTAAATAAAACCCCTAATTGCTAAAGGTATGTGATGTAAATAACGTTTCAGCAGAGATGGAACTACGAGGCAGAACACAAGGTATACAGTTGGGGATGCAGCATACACATAATAGGTATTGCACGTTACCATGTATTATACAGACATCCTGTCCTTTCACCTGTGGCTCTGCCATTCATCTCTTTGATGTATGGTTCTGTCCACTGGTCTCACCAACACACCTGCATGCTCTTCAGGCCTACACAGTGTCTGTGCAGATATATAACTCCCCATTTATGGAGCCCAGCAAAACCAGAGACCACTGAAATGACTCCCCTTGTGCTTCCAGAGACAAATACATGCCCCACAACTGATTTCAGAGTACACAGAAAATCACCAGTTTCCACCCCACCACCTACAAAGGATGATTATTTCAGGTGTCAAAACCAGGTTAGGGGCCTTCTTGCAGGTTATCAGTCCAACAGCAAAAGGATTTCTCTTTCTTAAGCAAAAAATAATAGAAACATTTAAAACATAACATGATTTTTAGCAGACAAAAACTGTCTCAGCTTTGGTCCCTTCTGGGATATTTTTTCCCTTTGTAGGGAAGAAAGTGAGCTAGTAATTACAACATGCAGCTCTAAGACCAATTAACAATCTGCAACATGCCCCACTTCTTTTATCCTCCACTGGTAACGCTACAGGAGGCATTAACTGTCTAATAAATAGGTGAGCACTGCTTAACACTTTGCAAGGCTTCAGCACTTCTCTTCACCCCTGGCACCAATTCTCTCTTTCCCTTGGCTATTAGCAGACCAGTCTGGCAGTATGCAGATGCTATTCCGTGGCGTGCTCCAAGACACACGCTGCCTTTAGGGTCCCCTGGGCTGTGAAAGGCAGGTGGCGTATTCATGTCCTGAAAAGAATGCTTCACTAATGACCTCGCAAAGGCCTCCCAGAGACGATTTTTTTTCTCCAGCTAATCAGCTGGACAAAGAATTTACTTCTGCTTAGGAAGCAGGGATGTTTATCAGCCAGCTATGAGTGGTAAGGGGCAAATGTTAAAAGTATTTTTAATACACTTCCATTTCCTGAGAGATAAATGATTCCATGCACAGCGCTACGTGCGGTCAGGAAATAGCTAAGTGCACGTTCAGGGACCAAGCACGGAAGAACTGGTCCTATACAAATGCCTGAACTGGATTAGCAACCTAGTTTGTCATCCCTCAAATATACACACCCAGCACCTTTTTCAGTGCCATGGTACTTGGGTTCTCTTAAAGCCGAGGTGGGGAGCAATTCTGGAGGTTTACAGCACGTATAGAAACAAGCGAATTACCTGGTGCTCACTGGTACCACCCAGCACTGCTGCTACCTGGAAAAGCTGTAGGGGCAGATTTGGTCATTCTATTGGGGCAGATTTGGTCATTCTAAGTTTCCTACTGGGCCACGTATGAACAAGCACAACATATATATTTAGTTTGCCTGAAATAAGCAATTCATGCCAGCACCAAATTGACTGGCTCGTCAACAGTGTGACAGCACAAAAGAGTGCATCTACCAAACAGCGTATCACCCAAAAGACTGCATCCTATTTATCAATGTCTTCAGAAAGTTGTGGCATATACAAATTAAGAATCAAAAGTATATATTGACCGTTACATTATATGCTCTGAGAAAGTTTCCCAACGGCAGTTTGCCTGTAATAAAACTGCATATGAATAAGCAAGGCTTTTCAGTCACAACACATTAGTTATTCATGCACATTAACATAAGTAAAAACAAAGAGAGAGTTTTCAGTTAAATCATTTCTTTTTCCTCCCTACTTAGTCATTTTATTTCACATACACATTTTAAGAAGGGCTAGTACCAACACCCACAGTCTGCATTTGGATTTTATCTGTAGAAAATGTTTCTGGTACTTAAAAAAATTGGAAGTATTTGTGTGTGCATGTACTTCAATATATAAACATATACAGATGGACATAAACACTTATTTACATGCTTCTTATATATTGTCTGCATTTTTACAACTGTTTCAGAAGAATAAAACCCAATAACTTTCCTCTCATTTTTACTGAGTAGCACCATAATTGAAGGAAAGATCAGGTTTTGCTATTTTGTCTAGAGTCTGCTCTCTTTTTCTGTTGGCTAAAGAAAAAAAGAACTTTATGAAAGCCATTAGCTGAGAACCTAGTCCTTTACCTCCTCATTGACTTCCTACATCCAGAAAGCATCAAAAATGTACCACAAAATCACAGAGCAAAATACGATAGCCTGCCACCCTTGTAGATCATGTTCTACACTTACACCTACAGTAATGTCCACAGATGAAGAAATCTATCCAAGTGACAGTCTAAACTCTTACAAATAGAATTCAGATAAAGACTGCATGGAATTGTTTTGCACTGCTCCAAGGAATAGCAATATCATCCTTCAGGGTTTATTTTATGTGACAAAAAAATTACTTTACCACAACCTTGTTGACCAAAAGATAAAGAGAGCAACCTTCTCCAGAAAGAGAAGCAACCAGTCTCCCAATACTTCCCTTGCTCAGACTCTCCTTAAAGTAATAACAATACTCCAGGAACCCAAAACCAGAACATACGGGCAGAGGCACTGCCAAATGCTAATATGCCTTACTAGACTGGAGTTGGCTTGCAGCTACCAGTGAGAGCACAGCCAAAGCTAACACACACCACTGTCAATACAGGCAGATATATTTGGGTCGATGGATGCGTTCCTCTCCATTATTCTTCATAGGACGACCAAACTAGAGGGACACTGATAATCCAAAAGAGCCTTTTGAATTCTTGTGTATAAACCACATAAAAGACCTATTAACACTGCACCAGCAGAAGCATCATATTTTCTCCATACATTCAACACACTACTAATTCTTGACACGTTACTTCCATTTGACCTTCTGAGAATAATATTTAATATTCAGGTGGGGACCCAGATAGCATTTTCTTGCCAAAACACAAAGAGAAAAAATGTGAAAGAAAAATTTTAGTTCAGTTAGGAGGGAAGGGAGAAGAAAGAGCAGAATGTGAATGCTCTATCAACAGTTTTAGTTTCTAAGTTTCTGAGGCCTTTTGCCTTCTGCACTGCTTTCCCTTTGTGCTGATTCAGAAGGACACTGGGATTAATAAAGTCTCTCAGACTATAAAGTATCTTAAGTAAGTCTATGGTCACAGCCTTACGAGATATTTTTGACACTTGAGGTTTTACATTGTTTCCATTCAGTTCCACGTATGCAAAGGGAAATGAAGAACACGTATTGGGCTGGGGGGAATGGAAAAAAGAATTGTTTCTCATGGCTTGAATGTGGTCTAAGGAGGAAACCTCCTCATGGGAAAGAGAAGAAAAATCATCTCAGTGGTTCAGGTTTGGGTACTGAGGAGTTCACCACATCACCCTCAAGTCCTGTGTACTCAAAACACTTACTCTCCTGTTGGCAGGCCTCTTACCTCTTGTCCGTTTCAAGCTTGTCTCTTCTGCCAGTGAGCAAATGTGGGTTTGATTTGAACATTGATCCAAGCAATCAACATATGCACACACCTCTCCCTGATCCTTGACCCCAACACCCACTCTCCTTCACAAGGTTGGACAAGGGTTGCAAGCAGTCACAGGCGACGCATCCACTTGTACCTACACACAGCTCCTACTGATGTTGCAACTGCACAACGAATCTCAATTCTCGTTAACCAAACTTCAGCCAACTCAGTTACAATCTATTTATAATGCAGGCACAGCAAATCAGCCTGATGAATGTTAATTAAATTTAAATAAACTTTGATTGGTGTAAAATGCAATGCACATTTGGCCAATGGACCATCCAGTGTAAGAAGCCCCAAGCAATAATGTTTTAATGCATCATACCTCTGTGATTTGAAGTCTCAAAGGAAATGAAACAAAGTTTGCTTAAAAAATGCATCTCAACCCTCCTCATACTTTTTCTTTCTGCTGCTGTGCTCAACTATTGGTGTTATGTTAATAGAGTCTACATAAATGGTCTCCTAATAACTTGATAAATTGCTTAATAAAGGAGTAACTTCCATAGTTGTCAATTAGTTATGTAATCAGCAATTGTTTGCTATCCATCAAACAGCAGCAGCAAATTCAACTGCAAAACACCAGGCCGTACCAGGGAAATGGGGGAGCAGGAAGAAAAGAGAAGAAATTGAATTTGTATTGTCAGCATTTCATGCCACCCATACAGACAGTATTTTGATATTGATATCAAGTCAATTTTATCCCTGCTGCCCAGCAGAGCTAGCAATCCTCTGCTACAAGTTAATAATACACTCAACTCCTCTTCTGAGCTGCCAGCAGATACAAGAGGATCAGGACCTAAAACTGATCTCACCACGTGACAAAAGAAAAAAAACCCTCTAAACCATCAACCACCAAAACCCCCAAACCAACCCCTTTTATTATTGTTTTGGAAATTTTGAGGATCAAACTAGTGCTGGACAGCCCCCAATATCTACTACTTACTAACGCAGACACCTGGCTGATGTTCCCACATGGGAAGATGTGGATTTAAACCCTCTCCATACGAAATGCTTTTGGTTGTTAAATCCCTGGAGATTTTCAATGACAGGAAAGAAAAAAAAAAAAAAAAGAAAAAAGTAACTGTAACAAAACCCAGATGGACCCCAGGTGCAGAAATATATTAAGTGGGAGAAATGACCGAAAGACATAATGAAAGCAGCAGTACTGATTGAAATTTGGCTTCATTTAGGCTATGATGTCCCATGCTACTGCTGAAGGTGAGACATTGTGATTTGAACCTACCATAAATTTTCCGGTGTGTTACTGTGCCCACTTTGTTTTGACCTTCACTGAGGAGACACTATTCCATTGGTACATGGGACATCCAGACCAGCCAGGCTGCGGCGTTGGTACCTTTGCACATAAATAGGCACAAGCAACAAAACTCACACCCTCTAGCTTCACACACCTACCCCCAGAACCACCTTTTGAAAGCTCTATTGTCAACAGAAAGACAAGGTTCTTTTGGGCACGGAATCAAGGTTTTTGATATCTTTATTACCCTCTGCCTTCAAAGGACTCGCTCATTTCTTTCTGGTTAAGCCCACAGATCAGAGCAGGAGTACAGATTGTGTTCTCTGGTAACACAGGGACAGGAACCATCCCTCTTAAAGCAAATGGTTCACCTTTACTTCATTCTGCATTTTGAAATTACTGATACATACCCATAAACACCTTGATATTTAAAACCAGAGATTTTAGTAGGAACTTCAGTGAAAACACATAAGCCTTCAAGTCACCTTGTTGAAGAACGCAGATATCTTCAATGTTTTCACCAGGATTTGAAAAGCCAGGAAAAGTATGACACTTAGAACAGCAATCTGAACGTTGAAAATAACATTAAGCATTGCAGACCACAGTAGCAATATGTCTCAATCAAACCAAATCTTGACAGCATTCCTACATACACCTCTTGGGTCAACGTGAATTCAAAGTTAAAACATCTTCTTTGGACATTAAAAAATAAAACCAAGGAAGGAAGGACAGGAAGACAGAAGAGCCATGGGTGAAACTGAGCTGTGGCTAGCCCAATCCATTAAACTGCACTTGCCACTTTCTGAACAAGAGACTTGCCAGGGAACTGGCACAGCAGCAGCATAGGGAGCAAACTGCCCAAACTGCGCTAGAAAGGGCACACAGTGGGCTAACTTGGAGCAGCTGCCTACCGACAGTCACGCTCTCGAGACTTCGGCAGGGCCTGGCAAACATCAGTGCTTCTTTTCCTTTAAAGATCTTAACCCTCTAAAAAATTTATGCCAGATCATCTCTACCTGCTCTCTCTGGTTCCTGCAGCAGGCTTTTTTACATTTCCAGTCTGAATCTTCTTAGGGACACAGCATCAAAACATTGTAAAAGGGGTGGCTTCTCATCCCTCAAAATAAAATCATGAGCACAGTATCACCAATGAACACAACCCTAATGGCAAAATAAAAGCATAACCAAAGCAATACTTTTGTGTCTGTCTGGTTGGACAGAGAGGCAGTACTAGATCTACCCAGTGAGAATACTGGGTGAACAAATATTTATTGAGAGTTACTCAGCTGTGATCCAGAAGGGGATTCATAGCATGGTGCATCTGGGCTCTCCTCATTTTTTATGAGATAATTGCACCACGGACTCCCTCAAACATGGCATGACTGAAGGATTTGCCTTTTAAATTTGAAAACATGGAACGGACAGGAATTAAATCCGTCATGCCTCCGTGTAGAACACAAAGGAAGAAGAATATAAATAAACAGGCAACCAGAATGGTGCAATAAGAACGGGATTAATCCAAGTGTGATTAATTCAGTGTCAGATTAAAATTGATAGTGCCAGCTGTATCGGGTCCATTCTGCTGCATTATTCTCGCCTGTCTTTTTTTTTTTGTCCATCTTCTTCCCATCTCCTTGGTGGATAAACCTGCAGGAGAGTTAATTGTCACATACATGGATTTAATCATATTGTCCACAGTGTTTGGGGGCCTTGCCTTCAGCGATCCATGACTAATTGTTGTGGTAATTTTTCAATCATTAACAGCATCACATATGCTGCAAACAAATCCCATGGCACCCACTAAAGTCCCAGCGGCAAGTGGTGTACACTCTTTCATGAAAGCCTCGTGCCCTGTCCCCCTCCCCTCTTCCCTGTGACACAGCCATCAATATGCTGTCCCTGGCCTCTGGCAGGCGAGGAGGGAGGCAAAGCTGGCCATGCGCTTGATATTAGAGCCTTTAAGGAAGGAGCATGGCAAAAAGGATGGAGGGAGAAGGAAATTAAAACTCCATCTGGGATGGCTGATGGGGGGTTTCTGTCCTCCAGGCAGCTTGTTCTTCCATTCAGCCTCCAAAGAGCAGAAGTGGTGTACAGAGTGCCCCTTTCTCCGGGATGCGGCTGTATTAGCCATCTCCATGGCAACAGCCAGTCCTCATCTGCCGCAGCAGGCTGCAGCCCCTCTCCCTCCCGTGTCAGGGATGCACTGGTGGGAGGAGACCTGCCCGAGGGGAATCCTCCAGCCGATTGAGGCATTGCACTAATCACCTCTTCCCCACCAGTGAACCAGGTCATACAAACCCATTTCCCTTCTCCTCCGGTAATTACACGCATTTAACAAGATACAAAGAAGCGAGCCAAAAGCATCTCTCTTACTTCAAAGCCAAATAAAACCCAACCAAACAAATTGCTGCACCAGCAGCCCTGCAGCAGCAGAAAGGATTAGTGCCAGGGTGGTTTGGAGGCAGCTATAAGGACTGTACTGAAGTGCCACTGCCTGTCCAAGCTAAATGAACTAACTGACCCCCCCCCTCCAGCTCAGCTGGCAAAAAGCTTGCCTGGGGAATGAGGAGGCCAGCGTTCCCAGTCACCTTTCTGACTTATTGTTCCCGGATTAATTTATTCACCGGCATGCAAGCCAGACTGCACTTACTGAGCTGCACAACACCCTCCAACGGTGTATGCCTGGGTGCCTGGAAAAAAAAGAGTACTTGGTTTGCAGCTCTGAATGGATGGATAGGGTAATGTCATGTTCTCCCCCTGTTCCCTAAATGTAGCATATTAAGTTGTTTCACGCGCCTGCTTATAGATGATGCGCGTCAGCATCCTCAAAGAAGGTTTGAGTGGAGGAAAGAAAAGCAGAGGAGATTCGGCAGCGTCTCTGCTTTGAAGGCACCACTTTAAAACAAGGAGGCATTTCAGCAATCATCTAAGTGGCCTTGGAAAACACCCATGAAACATTTAACTGTTGAAAACCATGGTAGCAGCCATAGTAAGTACTGAAATGTAAATACAGGCAAAGGAGAAAAAAGAAAGAGACAATAAATAAGAACTAAGAGCAAAACAAGGCAAGATTAAACAAAAATAGGAACCCCTGTGCTCCCTTGGAGTGTGGGGACTGAGAAGCCCCAGCTACACAGGGGAATTAACAACAGCATCTCAGGCTTTGCTTCTGATTCAAGCCATGAGGAAGTAGAGGGAAGGAAAAAAAATCCAGTCTTCCCCGTGTGTTTTTGACAGTCATGGCACTGGCACTCTTATGCAACCATTACATAAGTTGCGAGAGGACCAGCGCCTCCACCTCTCCCCGCAGGCAGGGCTGGCTCCCACCAAGCAGGGCTCCCACCGCTCCCCCAGCCGCTGCGCGGGGAGGTCACGCTCTCCTCTGCTCGCCCCTGGGTTGCAGATGAGGCGTGATACAGGGATGCATAATAATCCTTTGCACTTTCATTATTTTTGACAGCTCGCTCCCACCATTTGGGAGCTGCTTTCTGTGAGGGTGGGGGAACCCTTAGCGGCACACAATCGAAACAATCTTTCCTGCTTTCACACCCCTCACCCCATTATCCCAAAGAACCCTGGCCTTGAGAGGACCAACAGAAAGGGTGAAAACACAAGAGCAAATAGTTTCTTAATTAATTTCTGGACGTAGCTGTACTGCTGTTATGACCAGGCTGCACTGAGTCGGCGCCACTGACAGAAGAGCCACATGAAGTATATGGAACCGCCTAGAGCCTACCATGATGACAAAAGATCCCAGCGATGGCAGATGGCATGTGAATCACTGTAAAGGCAATTAGCAGCTAGCTGCCGGATTTTGACGTGCTGGGGAGGACAGAGGGGGTTTTCTCTGCTCCGAGCAGTTCTCACCAGAGGGGCTGGAAATAGGCATTAGTCTCACTTTGCCCCCACAGAGTCTTCGCAACCAGTGCTGCTGGCTTTCAGGCTGCTGCATCGCTAGGTACCGATAAACACCCAGCGCAGAAAGATTTGCAGCAGCAATAAAAACACTGGCTTTTTACCTTGATGGGCACAAGTCACAGCTGCTGCAAGCAGAGAGAGGTTTAAGCAGAGTAAAAAAAAAAAAAAAAACAAAACTCAAAACCAAACAACAGCCAACCAAAAAAACCCCCAACTAACACCTATGCAGCAAAGGACTGCAGCCACCAAGCCAAGTGCCTTGACAACATTATAGAGTGCTGTAAGCAGCGATTGAAAATGCAAAAATATCGAATGCTTCTAAGCAACAATGACAAATGGATTCTGGAACTGTTCAAGTTGGATACCTCTCAAAATGAGTTTTTATGGTAGACAACAGTCCTAAATTTTGATCAGAGAGCTAAAGCAGAACTCTTCAGCATGAGCCTTGTCAGTATATATCTTTATCTTCAAGTCAGAAAGAAGAATAATATAAAAACGTACTAGAAAAACAACGCCCAGCCAAGTCCTCATTTGTGTGGCTGTGGTACAGACTTAGGATAACACCAAAGCAGAGACATGATTCCGGCAGTCTGACTGACAGCACTGTGACCAGTAACACTCAGAAGGCTATGACCTTAGTTAGGAAGCCCAAGGTGATAAATTGCATCAGGATTTTTTCTGCACTTGCTAGTTTGTTTGCCAGGTGAGTGCTAGCTTTTGTGAGCTCTGCAGTGGGGATTCTTTTGTACTTTTTATTTTCTCAGTGAGTGATAGAGAACATCAATCCCTTTTGGGGGGGCTCCTTGCACTGATACAATTAATAGCTTTAATGGTAAAATCCCACAGTCTCACAACACAGATGCTCTGTCTCTGGAAGCGCAGCATCTACTAACCCTTTTTGGTGGAGGAGATGCTCTTCTGGCCATGGCTGATACTTGGACAAAGCAAGGCTGCCCACTTGAGGGGAGCAGCATACCAGTTTGTATTTTTCCATCCCAAACAAATCATACCAGTAGGTATTCAGCAGAGGCCAGATGATGCTACATTTCCAAGAGACACGACGCTGTCAGCAACCCTTTCATTGACATCTTGCTTGCACATCAGACAGTTTTTCCGAAGGCCTGCTTGGCTTTGTATCTCCCAAGAGTCGGAGGCTGTGCCTCTCTCAGAAGTCTATATCCCCAACGTGATGCCAGCTCTACTGCAAGCTATTCGGCAGCTGCTTCCAAGCCACTGCTGGCATCCATGCCATGGGTGGCTTCCTTCTCACTCAAGCCGAAGGCTGGGCAACTCCAGCTATACCAACTGCTGCACTTAATGGCTCCCAGGCTACTTGGCCCTTGCTGAGTGACTTCCATCAGTAGATATCACAGCATTCTGCAACTACTAATCGAGCCTGAAACAACATGTGAAAGTCAAGAGGTTATCACCTCCATTGCTTGTACATCTAGGACAACTGTGAATGCAATCGAGATGCTATGGTCAAGCAAATTCTACTGAGAAGTTTTAATAAAGGCATCAGTCCTTCCACACAGTCAATTATGCCACACTTGTGCAGAAAACAAACACCAAATTGAAGAAAGCAATTTTTACCAGTAAGCATGCCTGCACTTTAATCTTATTCAATGCAGAACAAATGCTATGTATTGCGTGTATATGATTAATAATCACCAGGACAGAGACAAATGAGGTATTACTCTATGAAACTGCACACCCTTCTGCAGATAGAGCCAAGACTATATTATATTTAGAAAATATTATATTTTAGAAAAAAATCCAAATGTTTCAAAACTGGTTTGATAAGCTAGTGATTTTATCATACATAGGGATCTTCTACAACAGGATCAGCCCCAAGGATCTGACTGCTTCGGTATCTTGCCAGCTACAGAAACCAGAAGCTGTAGTTATGCAGTAACATGGCTACAGGTGTGATGTTTCAGCAGCTATAATTCAGGTAGTCAGTGCTCACCTTGACACATGAGGGCTGATACCCCACATACATTTTAATCTTGTTGAGTCTATCAGCGTCTAATCATCCTAACTATAATGTAGCATGAGGAATTCCAGTATCACTGAATTCCAGAGAAACTGTTAACATGAAATTTTGGAGGGTTTTCTCAAACCTTTTCTGATGCATTAGTCCTAGTGCACCGAGCCAATCAGCGGTTACAGGAAAGGAAAGCAATCCTGACAAAAAGTAAGATATATGGCTATTAAAAAAAGCCTTGTGAATCCTAGGGAGTTCTCATGTACCACTGGAACAAACTTTACTCAATGTTTGTTTTTCTTCTTCCAGCTCAGAGCTTCTCAGGTAAAGAGAAAAACAAAAGAAAAGCCCAGTGCTAGCAAATCTTCTGAGCCAGAGATCAAGCTTAAAATGCTTAGAAGATGATGTAAAGGAAAAGCACATAAAAGAAATGAAGCAAAGAGTTGCCTTCCAAGTAGAAGATGACACAGTAGCAGCAACCTGCCCTTACTAAGGACAAACAAGCGAAGAGGGGCAGTCTCTGAGTGGATGGCAAGGTGACATTGGACAAGTCACTACACTGAGCGGATCAGTTTCCCCTTCTGTAAAACATGTCTAATAATACAACTTTTACAAAAATTACTAAGGCATGCTGCTGAGAAGTGCTATATAGCACTATTGTTTTTATTACCATGCAACAAGAGGACATCTAAGCAAAACAAGTATTGGCCACATTTCTTTCACCAAGGACAGCCAGAGGCACTGTTCCTCTCAATTACCGTTTCTTCACATGCCTTAAAAAAAACAAACAAAACACCCCACCACAACCAACCACCACCAAAAACCCCATCAGTTTCCTCAAAGTGAGGTTTCAAATGGATGCACTTCAGCAGCTTAAGGGGATGCAGTGCTAGCATACCTATGCACTAATACTTTCTCAAAGCTATGACACATGCAAGTGATCCACATCTGGATTAGTGCCAAAGGAGCATGTCTGAAGGTTATTTGCACGACGGCCAACAGTTGAACGAGGACTTTTTCAGTAAGGTAGGACTCCACTGAAGAAAGCTTCAAGTCTACTAAGCGTAACAGATAGTGGAAGAGGAATGCAAGGTCTTGGGAAAAATATACCTCTTTGAAGCCATCAGACTTTACAGCTTCCACTGAGTTTTTTCAGTTGACATATCCTTAACAGAAACAAAAGACTCTCTAATTTCATTTAGGGAAAAAAAAAGAAGTGTGATTCCTCAGATCTTTTCTCTATTGCAGTTACAGCTGCTACCATGTCTTAAACTTCAGCTGTCAAGAAACAGTTACTCCTTTTTTATCTCCTGTTTGCAACAGTGCTCAACTCTTCATACTTATTCCTAACACGGCATTTTACTCCAATCCACCCTTAGCCTCACTATGACTCTTCATCATGCTTTTCTGCTCTCCCAGAGGAAGACTTCAGCTTCTATTTCACATCTCTACAGAAATGACAAGCAAGTCCATACACCAGATTATCCAAACTAAAGCTGTCATTCTACAAGATCAGGCTGAGACCTGAGCAAGAAAATCAAAGTCAATGGACCGGGTCACAAGCCCTCACAGCAGAGGCCTTCAATCACCTGTCAAACACCTTCCCTGTTCAAAGTATGTCCCCTGAACCAGGTGTAAAACAATTGCTGGGACAAATCCTAGCCCACCCAATTCAGTGCCTTGAACAGGACTTCCACTGGTCATGGAGAACAGCTGATGCCAGCTCATGCAGGCATCTTCGCTGCCACCACACTTCTATGACACAGTTTCCTCAGCTGTGGTTAGAAAATCATCTTGGGGTTGTCCTTCAGCTGCCAGCATACTCGCTGCAATTACTCCCTTCTGCTATGAAGCCTTTTGGGTGTCTCCAGGGAGCTCGGGAAGGCCCTGCCAGCTCTGTATCACACAAACGTGCAGAAAGCATAAGAGAAATTACAGATTTGGTGCCCCTTAGTTCACCTTCCTTAAACTCCACCTGTGAATGGTACAGTCACAGAGCTTTTCCCTAACTTAAGGTGTACGCGTTTTTCTTCAAGCCCCATGAGAAGAGAGATAATGAAAGAGAGGTGGGAGTAAAGCAGCAAAAAGGTCACTGTAGGGGGAACTCTAGCTTTTCAAATTTGAGCCTTTCAAGGAAAGAGTTGCTGATTTTCTCTTCCTGCAGAGTATCATAAGGCAACAAGAAGGTCATTGTAGGAGAACACTGGCTTTTTCAAAGTTGAGCCTTTCAAGGTAAGAATTAATGATTTTCTCTGACTGCGTAGCATCACTCCTGCAGGTGTGGTAGAAAGCACAGAAGACAAGAGGCTGGCTGTTGAAAATAAGTGAAATGAAAGACCTACAGGGTTTCTTATGATTGTTCCTGTGTTTCCACCTCTAAGAATGTTTATGTTAATTTAGTTTATGATAACAATACCAACCTGAACTCATGCTCTGAGCACGCCTGTTGCAAGTGGCTGCTGTTCCTACCCATTCCCGGAAAACTTTGAAACCCAATGGCCAATTTAATTAATAGCAGGAGGAGGGAGGTCTCTGATGGCTATTTAAAAAGTCTGATCTAATTACTGACCCTTGAAGAAGAGACAAGAACATGAGACAACTCTCTGTCCAACATCAGAAAGCCCACGGGCTCCACAGGAAATCACTGGCTGCATTACTCCTGCAACTGCTCGGAAGCAGTTTAGCCAAGTTTCCACCCGTCTCATCTTCTAATTGCACATCTCCTTGTTTGTGAGTACCATTTTCTTTAAAATATTTGGTAGAAAACTCCAGGGCAACACCAGAGTTTGAGAATGGTCTGTAATGTCACCAAAAAATTTGAAAAAACTCAGTTACAAGTCACGTGTATGCAAAAATTATGCTCACTGGTGATCTTTCATACTCCACTACTCCCCCTCTCCTGATTTTAAGACTCAATGCTTCTGTGGAAGCCACAAAGAAGAAAAATACAGAACTACTAATGGGGTACCACAAAAATAACTTTCAGTTATTTTTCAGTTTTATTATTATTATTTCAGTTCAGTGAAAAGCAAATACAGTCATATAATATTGAGTGCTGCTTTCTCTCTATCCCAGGATGTACAAGTTCACTTCTACTGAAATGATTTTGTATTGATTACTAGTAGAGAAGCAGAAACACTAGAAAATATACATTTTTGAGCTAAAAGAAACTCTGTTCAGCATAACATGCTACCAAAAGAGAGCAGCAGCTTGTTCCTTGTCCCACTAGGACAGCAGCTCATAGGGTCACATTTAAAGAAAGCCAGATACTCACCACTGCATCACTTATCAACTGGGTACTACCATAGAACATTTAAAACACCCCACCTCCCATCCCCCCCCCCCCCCCCCCACACACATGGCATAGAACAACTCAGGAAATCTATAGAGGATACTACAACTCTTTGCTTACAGCTCCTCCAATCAGCCATATGCAGAACATGGCAAATGTTTATGCACAGTCGGCTCCACTTCACTACTGATGTGGATTGTTTAAAACTACTGTTCAATTAAGTGCATCTTCAGATGGCTTAAGTGAACTTCAGCTTCCTGGTCTGGAGTGACTCCAGTAAACGGTCACTTTCTTTGTCCCTATTACTGTTGTGCCTATGATACTCAAGAGCTGCGATCCAATTAGGTTATTAAACCTCCTCTGAACATGGCAATAGCCTCCGATGGCAAGAAACCATACAAATAAATAACCAGAAGAGGGCAGGCACAGGACAATCTGCCCCTCCTGAGCAGAAAACCCTGGAGAAAATAGCCTCCTTTATAAGATGAACTGCCAGCTCTTATTAAATAAAGAAAAATAGCATCAGTGAGTGCCAGTACAGGTAGAGTACAGTCTTTCTTTCAAAGAAAGCCAGCTTTTATTCCTTAAGAATAGAAAGCAATTTAGCACTTGTAACAGTGAGTAATTCTGCCTGCCTTGATTGTGATAGGATGGGTTCTAATACAGTTGCAGAGATATCTTGGCAATTCCAGTTTCTGCTGTGAGCCATGCAGTAATACTGTATTTAGAACATATTTCAATGAGATATTAAAAAAAAGAGGGGTCCAAGTCAGGAATTTACCTTTGGCTGTCACTTTTGAAACACACTAAGCAAGTCTAAACTAATTAGAGAAAAGAATTCCCCTCACTATACTATTTGGTTTGGAATAATTCATTAACTAAATATTTTTCAATCCATACAGTCAAAGATTAAATCCTAGCTGGAGTCTCTTGCCTTATTTAAATAGATCCTACAAACTTTTCTTCTATTATAATACCCACTGATACTTTGTGTCAATCACTTTTCTAAAAGAAAACTCAAGTAAATCCCCTTTTTTTAAAAAAAAAGAAAAGGCCCTGAATTACAAACCCAGTGACAGTCTCTGTCATTAGCATAAGGAAGGCTGGTATGTTTGAATGAGTGGCTCAAACTTCAGGGTTGGAAGAAACATTCTTCTGTTACTTTTTCCAGCCTTCTCACAATTTTAAGATGGAGATAAAAGTTATTGCTCGTTGCAGAGTAGGACCTAAAGAGCTCTAAAACTGTAGTCAGCAGTTTATGGGCTTCTTCTTGGGATGTTTTTTCTGGATGCAGCCAACATTTTGACATAAGAGAATACAGAACTTGCCAAGCTTTTCAAATATTCAGCTAAAGTTTTTAAATAATCCAAATGCCCTCAGAAGTAAGAAAACAAACTCTTTCACCTTCACTCCATTTGGCAAAAAAAAAAAACCCAAACAAGATAACAACTGGAATTTAGGAGGTAACTGCAGAAGAAGCTACAACAAAAGTTTACTGGGACTCTGCCAGAATATTCAGGATCAAACTTATTAGCAATGCCCACTACATCATCCTCAGACTACATAATTTATGGCATCCATTCTGTTCAGGAAAAAGGAGACACTGCTTTAGTAATCTGTCACTGATATTTACATGGGGGAAAAGTGTTAATAAAGGCTGGCATTTTCCCCTGGTTCGTTTCAGGTGCAGCAGCAGATCCCTCTCTAAACTGGCTGGTACACTCCCTGGAACAGGCTGTCTCCTCTGTAGCTATGCTGCGAATGCCTTCCAGCAGCGTGGAGGTGCCAAGCCTCTTCTAGACTCCTTCTTTCCTTATGGAAACATGTTTATCTTTCAGAGCATAATCACCTCCTTCTGAATACCTTTCTATTCATGCGTTGTAGGTTTTATCCTCTCTACTGCTTGTAGCCACTGCTTCTTTACAAATGCTGGACAGGAAAAGCAAATCTGGCTCTCTGAAGATGAAGCACAAGCAAAACTGAAGCTAAGTTACTCTTTGTAACGCGAGCCAAAACGGCACCAGTGGAACTGACTTACATACTTTCACAAAGCTAGAGTTTATAACAACATGAAAGGTTATTCTGCTGGCAGGCAGTAACAACAGAGAAGCGGTGGCCAAACTCCACCTCTTGAGCTGCTCTGTGTTTGCTTACACACAATTCAAACAAAGTCCCCAGCCAAGGCTCGCCTGTGTGGTCAGCAGTGGATCAGTATGCACTGGCACACAGACAGATGGGCAATCCCATCTTCCCAGCATCGGGCCGAAATGAGCCATGAGAGGCTGGTGCCACCGGCTCGGCCTGGGCTGCCGCCAGAACTGGGCTGTCATCTCTGGAAAGGTGCCGCTCTCCTTCAACTACGTGACATGCTCAGGCTTCCCTTCCTCACTCTGCCCTCTAAGACATGTGTCTCAGGGCTTAGCTGGAGGCTCCAATAAATGGTGTGGAGCTGGGAAGGAGGACCACCCATACACTGCCACTGGCTTCTTGTTTTCTTCATAGAAGAGCAGAACAGAGAGGCAGGCACATGTGCAGCCTCCAGCCGTCATTCAGGAGACCTGCCTTCACCCATCCCCCTTGCCAACTAGAAATCTGAAAGAAATCTGAAGACTGAAAGAAGCAGTACACAATAGACACACCATAACCACCCCCTCCCCTTGAGAAATCAGGTTTAAGTTTGTGATCCAGTGAAAAGAAATACTTCCCAAAACGCTTCCTCTAACCTCAGCTGAACTGGAACCGTGTCAGCTAAGTTTTGTGTAGTAGAGTCAGGAACAGTTAGAGACATGCCTATAAAAATCTTTTCTCTACCCTCAGTTGGGTAGTCCTGATAAATGTCCTGGGAACAGCAAAAAATTAATATTGCAATGCCACAAAAAACCTGCATGGTATCCTAGCCTGATGAGGAATTATATTAGGCTCACTGGACCAACTCCTGGCTGATTAAAACCATTCAGCATTCATCACATAACAGCGTAGTAATTCAATAGTATTATTTATCTGCATTTTCATTTGCATAAATAAAGCCCAGGGAAACACCTTCTCTGTACTATGAATTGTTGCTCTTCAAGGTTTTTGAGAGTAGTACTTTCTTTTACTTGGGAGCTGCTTAATAAACTACATCCATCATTATTTAGCCTTCTCTTGTGTGTGGTGCTCTAGTCCTCCTGCTGCATCCCAAGGAGACAAATCATAGTGAATTACTAAAGCTTTAATTTACTTTTGATTAAAAAAAAGCTAAAGGGAAGGAGAAGCATTACATAAGCATGGGCAAACTGCTTCAAAGGCGACAAACTCTGGAATACGCAACTGAACATTCTCACACTTCTTTTGGTTTTCTGGGGTTTTTTAAAGATCCCAAATGGACTAAAATCAGCCTCACATATACTAGGGAGAACCTTTCATTCGCTGGAAAGATATGCCATGCACCACTTAGTCAAATAACCACTCTTGCTGGTTTCAAGGTTAGGCTGGGTCGGTCCTTTTTCACAGCCGTTTCTGTGCAGGGGAAAATGAAGCACGAAGACAAATTAGTTTCCTAAACTCTGAATATAAGGAACATAAATTCTAAATAAGAAGGTAACCTTGCACCATGAAACAGATATTATTCTCTAAATCCACTGACAGTACTGCTCTACCACTGAGCTGGCAAAATCATCCAGAGCCACAAACTGAAATGGCCATCCAAGTTCTAAAATAACTACTTACTTCAAGATTCAATCCTATACTTATTCTCCCACAAAATACCCCTGTAAATAACTAACACATTTCCCAGGAATAGGTGTAAAAATCGTCATAAAATGGAACAGTATATTTGTGCATTCTACACAAATACAGATTGGGAGTACGCTTCCATTAATTCTGTTGAAGAACACGTAACTCTTACATACATAATGAATCTGTCAAAAGCAATAAAAATCAGAGAAAGCAACATTTCAAAAATTTTATGGGTTCCTTCTGGATGAAAAACTTGATGAAAAAACAATTTTAAAAATAGAGCTGTAAATTGAGTAGGAGACAACAGGCAAATTATCTTGACAAAGAAAACAGAAGGGTGGAGGAAAGGTGTAACTTCCTAACACAACATACACAAGACCTGGTGACGTAGCCACAGGTAACAGAACAAGAGAAACTACCAGCAAATAAAACAATGCACCCTATGATTGACTGGAGTATCACCTCTGTGCAACTTCTGTGTTTTGGTTTACTTATCAAGGCAAGACCAAGGCTTACTTCCAGCTGAAAAGAAACCAAGACAAAATCAAATCCAAAAGGCACAATTCACACCAGGGCGGGAAATAAGCTCTAATTTCTTCTTCAAGTGGGATGAAAGGAGACAGGAAAAAATAGCTTTTCTATGCAAGAGTCACCATAATTTGAAAATACACTCTTTTAGGAAACTTGTACTTGCAAAATCCTGAGAATCCAGATTTAATCCTGCAAAAACTCAACAGCACAAACTCCTGCCCAGTTCATGTATAAATAGGCAGCAGTGCTGTGTCTGTTCCCTTTGCTGGACAGGGATGCCTAGCAAGCCATCCCTTAGGTTTGCAATCAAAAAGGAGGCTGGCACTAACTATTAGTCTGAAGATGCTGAGACAGCAGCTGACACTTCTGCTGTTCCTGGCTATGGGCAATTCTTTATCAGCCAAAAGATGTGGCAGTCCCCAAGGACTGCTAATTGCCCCACCACCACCCCTTAACTTACATGTCGGGGCCTTTATATTCAAAGGTAAAAACTGAAGCACATGCTTAACTGCTTTGCTGGTAGCCACCCAAGTGACAGCAATAACAGGTCCCCTCCTTCTACAGGCAGGCTGCATCAACACAGATTTTTAGGGAAAATCCAGTCCTCTGCCCTATCACTTTTTCCCTTTTAAACTGGTCATCACTGTCTTGGGTACATACATGTCTGGATGTGCCATGTACATACATTTGTGGGTTCTCTCTATGAAATGCTGTAGAAGACAGATAAAAATTGAATCACATCTTTCTTTAAAAGCCCACAACTCCACACCAGCTCCGTGTTTGACCTGCCAAAGCAAAGTTTCAGTGGCTGCCACCTCAACAGTGGCTGCCTCCAATTGGCTAGGTGCAACAATCAGGTTTTCTGTTTACACTGGAGGTGTGTGTATGTGGAGAATACCACACATACAAATCAACACAGGTCAAATAAACTCTGCATTTATTTGGTCACTGATTTGTCTTCTGCGTCTCACCCTGTGCTTATTTTTATACGTATATGTCTATGTATGTACATGCAAATGTAAAACATTAGGATGAATTGCGACAAGGGCGACCCAGACACTGAGATATAAAGCTTGGATTCAACTCCAGTTTCTCCCATAGGCAACTTCTGAGACTCTTGGGAAGTCATTCAATCTCAGATGCCTCCTAATTTCCTATAAATTTAATTGGGTACATTGGGTCATTGTGGGATATTCACTTCACCTTCAGGTGCCTGCCTAAATTAGGAGACCAGGCTCCCCCTGCAGCCAGTCACAGAAAGGTTTGCCCAGAAAACATGCTCCATACATTCAAAACACACTGGAAGAACTTTTCTTTATGGAGTACAGAAGGGCTGTAAGAAAAGCTAACTAAGGCAGGTAAAGCTTTTGTCTGCCCTATACATGGGCATCAGCCACCTGCACACTTGAGTTCAGCCCAGAAAAGAGGAATGGAAACACTTTATCTCAGAACAGTCTCAGGAGAATAAACACAGAAAAAGCGTGGAGACATCAAGATACTGTGGTGATGTGGTCATACAGGACACAGACAGAGCCCTAAAACAAGCAAATTTTAACTCCCAAGAGGTTTGCGACGGGGAGCTGTGAAGCTGACGTGGCAGATTTGAATCACTTTGGATGTACTGTGTGGGATGAACCAGCCCATCCAACAGTTCTAACTCGTGCTCTTGGGAGGCCCCAGGTGCTCATGACATCAATACTTCCGTAACTTTAATTTCACCTTGAAGAGTTGCAGGAATATATTTTAAATGCATTATGTTTACCCTTATAGACTATCTCCACACAGACACATACAGCGTTAACTATTTCAAGGCCCCCGCAGAGAGCTGTTGGCATAGACAGAACATGGGTCTGCATACTATTTAAGCCACACGCACCATCTGCTCCAACATTTTAATGCAATTTACCAGGCAAGAGCTAAGCAGGAAAAAAACCCCTGCTAGATCAAAGAAATTAAATTTCCCCTTCCCCAAAACACTCCCTGCTGCTTGATATATGGACCTAGCTCACCCATAACAAAAATTTGATTTAAGAACACATCCAGAAATTTAAAGCAAACAAACAAACTAACAAAAAGAAGTCCCGTGTCTGCAAGGTAACATTGAGGTAATTTTTCTGTTAACTACTAACTTGGTGCCCATGGAGAACTGCTGAAACTAATAATCCTTTTGTCAAAAACAAACCAAAAAGGAGTGGACATGTTAAGAGCTTAAAACTGTTATTTCCCCTCAGACAGCAATTGTGATGATTTTCAGTAAACACGTAAAGAAAGATCTACTTACTGCAGCGTTGAAGCCAAGCAAGTTCCACATGTTAAGACTTGTATTTGGCTGAAGGTGGCAGCCCTGGGCCAAGTAAAATGTACATTTTGGAAATAAGTCCTTCGACGGATGTACGTAAGGTCTTCCAAAACAGAAAGCCTTACACATCAAGAATCAGGTTTCACCAATGACAAATAAGCTTCCACCTTTTAAAACAAAAGCACTGATATGCAGAAGTGTCCTGGGTTCAGCCCAGCAGTAGGCTATGTTAGCCCTGAGAGTATTCCATACCAATTGCATCATGATCCGACAGGCTGCCCCCCCCCTTTGCAGGGGCGACTTTGGACCCAGGCACGGGAAGTCCCGGTCTGGGCAGACGCAGTGCCAGTTCCGGGGGAGACTCCAGACCTATCAATACCTGCTCCGGGCACGGGAAGTGCTGGTCTGAGCAGGCGTGTGGGAGTTCCGGGTTCTCTCGCTCTCTCTCTTTCGGGGATCGGCGTGGCAGGAGGTGGTGAGGGGGGTGCTCGGGGGTGCTGGGCTCGGGGAGTGCTGCGTTCGGGAATCTGAATCTGAATCGGTTCGGGCACGGCTCAAATGATATAGTGTGGGGAGAGGTTTGCACTGTATATAATATCACTGTAGTTAGTTGTTTTCATACTTTTCCCTGTTGTTTAGTAAACTATCCTTATCCTAACCTTGCAAGCCTGTGGTTTTTTTTCCTCTGGCTTTGCAGCTAGCTCCTTCGTTCGCCCATCCTCCACCTCTTAAAGAGGTAAGGGGGCTTTTTGGTCTGACCTTTGTGGCCTCAGCTTTCCGCTGAGGGTTAAACCACAACAAGAAGTTACAACAAATTCTTTTTGTCATCCTCAACAGTATTCATTAAAATCTTTATACAAGGTTAGCAATCTTTTCATTAGAAGTACATACAAAATTAACAAGAATTATAGTACTAGTAAAACTACCTTTGCTCTAAATTCAGGGTATGACACACAAGTGGAAGACCAGCAGCTTTTCAAACTATAATAGTATGCAAACTGTTGACAAAAAGTTCTTTCTATAGCCTTAGTATTGTAGAACTGTTTGGGGTGGAAGGGACCTTCAAAGGCCATGTAGTTCAATCCCATTTAATGAGCAGGGATCTCTTCACCTAGATCAGGTTACCCAGAGCCCTGTCCAACCTCGATTCCAATGTTCCAGGAACAGGACATCTACAGCCTCTCTGGGCAGCCTGTTCCACTGTTTTAACCCTCACTGTAAAACACTTCTTCCCTACATCTAGATTCAATCTACCCTTTTAGTTTAAACCATTACCCTTTGTCCTATCGCAACAGGCCCTACTAAAAAGCCTGTCCCCATCTTTCCTATAAGCCCCCTTAAAGTATTGAAAGGCCGCAATAAGGCTGAACCACCCCAAACCGGATTTCGGATTTACCAAGAGCCCAGTGCCTGCTCATTTCCTTGCTAACACCATGACAATCTACTCTCCATACTGGAAAGCTGACCTTTCTTCTTCCAAACCCTGACACCATTCCCTCTCACATTCCAGCCAACAAGCAAAAAAAGAAATTAAAAAAAATTGGGTTTTCTTAAGAATGTAAATATCAATGTAGTTTTATGTGAGTGGTAGAAAAATCTACCTACAGCAGGAAAGTCTGACCAACTCCTCTTACCGGTAGCCTAACTACAGCTGCCTTCATGACTCAAAGTTTTGGGAAATGAGACCGTGATCTGAGCTCCTACTCAGAACTGAATGGGCGGCTGCATGCCAGGATGCTTCAAAGCACAAGTCAGTGATCAAAAGCAATCATCTCCAGCAGTCATCTTACCAAAACCTCCCTTTCATTTTTCAAGACTCATTAAAGGTCAACACTGCAAAATGAATCTTAAGAATTATCAGAAAAGGAAACGAGCAGGCAAAGTCTTTACTCCAGCAGACAAAGTCACTGCATGCCCACAGCTTGAACATTGCACGCTGACCTACAGCAAAAACCTGGAGAAGAGGCAAGCAGGAGTGCCCATGGCTATCAGAACATATAGATCAGATCCCTTACAGGAAGCGACTGGCTGACCAGGACCTTTTGGGCCTGGAAAGAAAACAGTGAACAGAGTTACAAATGAGATCTAAACAAATCCCAAGCAGCTTAAACACAGAAAAAGAAATGGCTACAATGTCTCTTCTTGCATGGGAGAGGAGCTCTAGCAGTAACTACTATTAACTTGTCAGCCCAAACAAAATGGAAGTGGCTCCTCCAGCCAAGTGGAGGTATGCAATGTCTTACTAAAAGTCACTGCAGATGGCAAAGGTTTACTTGGTCTCAAAAAACACTTCAACAAATAAAGGAAATCCCACAATGGCTACAGAAAACAAGTGTACCATTTTCAGGTCAGGAAACAGCTGCAGGTGTTATCAGGGAAGGATCAGCACAACCATCCCTGTTCTACTCATCTTTAGGCCCCTGCTTGGCCTACAACCATGACAGAGGGATATCCTGGATTTTGGTTTAATTTGGTGTGCCACCCTTAGGTTACTCCCCTGCATACTTCAGGAGTTCAATAATACTTTGAGAAGTCTTACAAGAAAACACAGAATTCACTTTTAAAGGGCTTTTTTCTTTGGGTTTTTGGTGGGTTTGGGTCTTTTGGGGACTGTGTGTGTTTGGGGTTTTTTTGTTTGTGTTTTAAATGATTAGGGTTTACAGTCTTCTGGTTTTGAGGTAAACTATAGTCCGATTTTCTTGCTTCCATCCTCAGGTAACATATTCTGTAACACTGAGCACTGAGAACATTGCCATTGATTTCAATCAGCAAAGGATCACACCCTAACTGCTTCCAATTTCACAGGTACTAAGCAACGCTATGCAACAGCAGCCTTTGAGTAAGCAAGGTCCAGTATTCAAAGGTTTGAATCATGCAACTCCATAGAGATCTGGGAACTTCAGCACCCACCAACGAACACCAGCTTTGCAAGTCTTGGATACAAACTCCAGAAGCACAGAAATAAACACCTCACACTTTGTTAATTTATTTTAGTTCTACTGCACCAGTTTCCTTGTACCCTCATCATGGATCTAAAATTGAGAGTTCTTGCAACTGTACTGTAGAATATCTGCACTTTTCCCAGTGCTAACCAGAAAAAAGATGATTTTCCTTTATATCAATATTCATATATGACGTTCCTATTAAAGGTATGTATTCAGGCAGTTTAAGATGAAAAGCAAAGGATAGAAAAATATAAGGTGAAATGGTAAATACAGAAAGCTAGATTTTATCCTTTATTAAACATTGATTATAACAGTGATCTTCTGTGTTCACATTAGACCAAATAATTATTCTAGTTTAGCACCATCAGCCTTAGGAGACTGTGTAACTTTCTTGCAATTCAGTTAACCTTTGCAATAGTGCACATTTTTGCAACAATTATGTAAACATACTGTTACAGGGCATATGTTTTTCTTTTAAAAATAGCAACTATCACTGAAATAGTAAGTAACACTATATTCCCAATTTTGTTAGTAGTGGGAGTTTTCCCGAATGCAATCAACTCCTAAAAGATACTCAAAAGCTGAATTGGTTTTTATGGAAATGGTCCTTACAGTCTTTATCAAATTTTGTTTGCTTATCCAGACACCAAGACAACAGAAGCCTTCCTTGGTATTAACACAGAAAATCTAAATGGTTCAGAAATCTGGAACATCCCTACTAGCCAGTGAATGACTATGAATGATGCTGCCCGTGCCTCCTGGGGCAAATCTTGTTCTGGTTTAACATTTTAAGAATGGGAGATTTCCTGTGTGACACGAAGTACTACAGAAGTCCATGCATGATAACGCAATGAGCTGCAATAAGAAATGCTGTTTTGTTCTGCTGTGTCTCATATCCAGGATCTTTATCACATCTGTGCTGTGGAGATCTATGTCAGAAACCAGAAATCTAGTTTGTTATGAAGCAGAAAAAAAAAAAAAAAAAAAAAAAAAAAAAGAGAACACCACAGAGACTCTTCACAGACCTCGAAAGGAAAAAGGAGCAGAGAAAGCAGGTGATGAAGAATAGTAGCTATAAATTTGATCTTACTTGACAATTTTTCCCTACAACCAATCCATTTCTATTTACATGTGTTAACTGTCTGTATCACATTCTGTCTAAAAGCTGTTGAAATCAAAGAGAGGCTCCTTCCAAAACATAAGAAAAATTCAATAAGGTATCGTCTTTCAGAAAACGAATTTAATGCTGATTGCATGGAGCATTAAAGCTACAATAGAATTCTTCACTCAAGACTAAAAAAAAAGTTTATATGGTCTGTCAATACCACCAAAATTTGCTGCAGGAGGATGTTAATCTCCAAGGAATTATAGTGAGGTTTTTTTGGCACAGAGTCACCATAAGAAGACCTGAAACTTTTGCCAACACAGAGAGCTACTTAGGGCTAATGTTCTGTGCCCTTTGCAGCAAGCACCTCATGTCTTTTCATTCCTCCACAAAACTTCAGTTCTTTTGCATTATTTTTTTGTGTGTGTTTCACATATATATATGTGAGTATGTATTTTTTCAACAAAAATTAAGGATATGGTTTAGTGTTGGACTTGGCAGTGCTAGGTTAACAGTTGGACTTGATGACCTGCTTTGGCAGGGGGGTTGGACCCGATGATCTCTTGAGATCCCTTCCAACCCCTAAGATTCTGTGATCTTGGAGGTCTTCTCCAACCTAAACAGTTGGTTCTGTAACTGGAGCCTACAGATAACCAGGCAGATCCAACTTCTGCTTTGAGTGACTGCTTCAGATTACTTCACAAAGTAGTCATTTGCATTGAGCCAATAACACATAAAACAAAAGAACCTGAGTATTTGAGGTAAAAGCACTCTTCCTTTCCCTTAGGAAAACACTGTCTCATGGAAAGAAAAGCAATGCCTGCCAGCAAATATTGCATTGCAAAAATATACATTTTAATAGTCAATATCAAGCAAAAAAATCCATAAACCAAAAATCCCAAACTGCAAGATCATAGAAAAGTTATTGACTACATATATTAAAAAAATCTGCACACTCATCCATTTCTTCTCTAGTTTTTAATCAGCACGCTGTGCAGTATGCCATGAAAAGATCTTTCTGCATTATCCTGGTGAACAGACACACCAAGAGTGAAATATTTCTTCAGCACCAGCTCAGCCAACCAAAAAACGAGTAACTTCTCTCTCTTCCATACAGTCCCACTAAGCCACCTTCTGGTAGAGCCCTCAGATATGCGAGACAGGAACGGGAAGCTTGCAGTGCCTGTCCTACACATCTCACAATGAAGAGACAGCATCTGGGTTTAGGCATCAGGTTTTACTCCCTTAGAGGGCGCAGGTCTGTGGTGTGAGACAGTGCTCTGAGGTTAGACGCTTCCATGCCGGGCAAGGGAAGGATTATTTTGAAGGCCATTTCTTCTGCCTGGAAGTCTCCGTTGACTAAAAATAACATTGCCTCCTATGAATAGGCAGCATTCAGAACAAAAGGCATGTGGACAGAGCTGATGGGAAGTTACAGACCTCCTTCCCAAGTCTGATGAAGATCCTATTCCTTGCTGATCTGTGCTGTTTAAAATTGAAAGCTTTAAAACTGAAACTTTGGTGTTTCAAATAAATTTAGTGGCACAGGACTAGAGCAGTAATATTCATTGATTGGAGGCAATAATGATACTCTAAAGACACTCCAAAGGGGGGGAAAAAAAGGAAACCATTAACTACTGCTGTTCAAATGTGGGATGGGCTTTGGAAGGCTCTTGAGTTCTGCTAGCAAAAAAAAGATGATTGAGCAAGGAAAGAAAATTGTCACCTTTATCCTTCTCCACAGAGAATCTCCTTTCTAGATTTTCAACTTTGGGCAAAAGCAGCTTGCTGCCATAACACACTAAAAAAATAAATAAATCTAGGAGTTAGGAATAGCAAATTTGGCTTCACCGTAAATAGATGTAAGATGGCACGCCAGAAACCTGTTTTTAACCAGGTTTTAAATCATTGCAAAAGAGGATTAAAGAAGGGAATACTTAAAGTAGCAGTAGGCAGGGAAGACTGATGGCTGATTCCATACCCAACTGAAAATAGGAACTTGTTACTTTAAAACAAATAAACTAATCGTTATTCAACACTGGTATTAGTCACAGTTTTTCCTCACTTCTGGCAAAGAGATTCCAGTGCTTCAATAAAATCACACTGAGATACGTTAGACCCAGGATTTGTAGCCAAGTGCTTTTGCAGAGCTACTGGAGGAAGCAGAAATACAAAACTCTGGTGACATTAAGTGCAATTCTCTCTTTAAATGAAGTGAAAAATGAGTAGCGCTTCCACAACTGAATTTGCACCCTGTACAAATAGCTTGCTAACAAAGTGAAAGAATCTCTTTTTCTGTTTGTTTTAATAATACAAGTCTAAAAATCATTCCAAAGCTAGGCTTTGTAGTTCTTGCAAAATTAGTGTTAGTTAAGGAAAGTTTTGGTGGAGACGGGATGCAAACTGGAAGGTGATGAGTCAGAAAGGTGAAAAAGAGCTGAGGCAGAGTAAACTGAAGGCTCTGACCGCTGGAGAAGCCATTGGTGTTTCAAGCACATTCATTCTCACACAGAAACGCGGTAATAAAACTGTTTTGAGGCCACAGTTTAGCTCTTCTAACACGCACTAAGGAACCTAAGCATAAGAACTGAGCAATATAACAGCTTTTCAAGAAGAAAACCTGGCCATTGGTGCATTACATCAGACGGAAATAATTTTACACAGGTAGTTTCTAACCTCAGAGGCTGATTGGAAGCTGTATGGTATTTACTACACCATGAAAATAACAACAGCCTGAGAAAGAATGTTATAAACCATTAACCCCTTGGGGAGCAGCTCTGCAAGAGGATTTATCCTTTTAAAAAGAAAGCAATCACACTAAAATACATGTAAGCTTTGAGGAAAACAAGCAGTACCAAATAACGGAGGCCAAAACTAGTTACAATACCTGGAATTCAGAAGGAAGAAATCCAAGCACATGAAAATTTAACAATAGCTTAGGAAACCAATTGCAAAAAAACAAACCAAAAACCCACAACCCTGACTGAGGATAACTTTGCTATCTGAAAACACATTTGTGAGACTTAAATGGGTCATATTCCAAAAGGCTCCCGTACCTAATAAATAGTACAGAAAGACACTGAACAACAGAGGTCTGAGGTTTGGAGGTTGGACTCGATGATCTCTTAAGGTCCCTTCCAATCCCTATGATTCTGTGAGAACATGCAGTCTGACCTGTGATTACAAAGAATTGGTTATTCTCAGCTAATGAAAAAGCAAGCACGCTAAGTCCTCTACATAAAAGCAATTAGAAAAAAAACCCCACCAATTTATCCTCTTTTTCTTTTGTAATTATGAGGAAGCTTTAGAAAGCAAAATTGTCAGGTGACATTGCTCTGTAATAATTTCAATTGAAATAAAAAGAAACAAAGCAAAACCAAAGAGTGACCTACCATTTACCCAGCAACAAAATAGCAATATGAAAGATATCACGTTCCTCTTTCTGTACTGTAGAGATACAGGAGCACTCTGATACCTCAAGTGTTAGGTGATGCTACTTGCTTACGATACTTTTAAATCATCACTATGAATGCGTTTGACATCTCCTGGAAGAGGAAAAACACCCAACCCCCCCCCCCACCAATTTGTCAGCTTCTCTTTTAAAGCTGACATCCATCTGTGTCCCTACCCCACGAAATAAAAGGTGAGCTGCCCATTTGCAAGCTCCAGAGCGCTCGCTCAGTTGCTACACTCGAATCACAGCATGCAAAGGAGGCATTCCACCTAAAGATTATTGGTGGGAGCTGCCACAAACAGCGAGGTCTGTGCTCACTGGGGGACAAAGGGACATTTCAGACCACGAAGCTGATCGTGCTGGAAGTGTGTGCTAATAGAGATGTCAGGGAAGTGAAGGAGTTTCAGTACCTGAGTTAACCAGCTGTTGCTCCATCACCCCGCAGCCCAGGACCTCCAGCCATTCGCCTTGGAAGTTGATCTCCATCTCAAAGGAAGGGTGAGTGAACGGGAAGTTGCAGTCAACCCATCTGACTTGCAGTCCTGTAGCAGTGTTTAAAAAAAGAAAAAATATGAAGGGTGTATGCTTAAAAGCCTATCCCTTCAATCAGCTGTAAAACTTGCCCTTCAACTAATGACACCAATTACAGCAATCCAGGGAAAATAAATAGCAAACAAACTAATTTACAACACTTGTGCAAGGTGATAAATGGTAAAACCTGTGGAAAAAAACGACCATGTCTTTTCTAATATGAAAAATGCTTTGTGCAATTCAAGCACCCTTTGAAACTAAATCAATCATTTGTCAAACTCGAGCAGCCACCTGGCATGGAACAAAAATGAGCCAAGATCATGGGAACGTCAGCAATTTTCTTACTCCTTGCACTAGGAAGGAAACGACTAACTGCTCCTCACAGGAAAAACTAAGTCTTCAAATTTTTGCTTAGTGTTTTATAGATCAGCTAGATTATTTATTTATTTTTTTTCAATCAGAGACTATTTAAAATACAAAGCTATAAGTTTAAATATGGAAGTTTAAAATAGACATTAATACACACAAATATATCCATGGAAAGTTGTACATTAAGGTACACGATATACTGATACACCTGGAGTTTTCTGGGGCAGACAAGAGTTTAACTTCACATGGATGTGAAGTGTAAGAGAGAGGCACTGGTGGGTAACTCCCCCTCCCCTCCAGCTCAGCACCTCTGAAGAGCCCCTTGCAGAGCAAGGAAACCCCCAGAGTCAAAAAAACAAAGGAGCCAGAAGAGGTCGAGGTCTACACTGCTGCCAAGAGCAGAGGTGTTGTCAGGGCCCTCATTATATTCGATGAGTTTTAGTCCATGTAACCATTTACACAAGCTTTCATTCATTACAGAAATTTTTTTCTAGCCATCAGGAGTCAGGGGGGAAAAGCACCAGAAACATGAACCATAAGGGAATTGAACTGCAAATTCTGGGGCTAAGGCCTTAACCTCAGGCCTGTCTTTCCCTTCAGTTAAGCCAAATGCTGATTAGCGTTAGGATCGTTAATAACCTTGCAGGTATGGTTTTGGAAATAAAGGACACAGCAAAGGTTGCTTGGGTGATGGTACCTGTTAACAGCCCTGGTTGGATTTTTGGGCAAAGTTTTTTTGCCTGTTTCATGAAAGGAGCTTAAAACATGAAATTGCATGATTTATGTGGAGAGTCTTTCAAATTCAGCATTGTGAGCAGCCTCAAGGAGTGGATTTTCTTTGATGACTCCTGAAACATTAAATGTGGCTACAGAAAGTGAAACAATGCTACAACCAAAGTTACGGGGAACTCCTTTCTTGATGATAATGAACTTTCAAAAGCAGAGGAAGGTTTCAAAACACACACCTTGGTTCTTCTAGGTTTTCTCTCAAAAATCAGCTTCAGGAAGTTATATGAATGATAAACAAGCATTTTAACGTTACACACTGAGTTCAACAAACTGGAAGCATGAGCAATTGCAGCATTCATAACTGCTATGATTTATAGCAATCACAGCATTGCTTTTTCATCTGCATAACAATAAAAATAATACAAAGATGAAAGAGTCAGGCATTTACAACAGTACAGTGTGTGGAAATTTTAAAAAAAAAAAATTAATGTCCTGATCTTGGTATAAATGCATTTTTAGTCCTAGGGCTGTACAACTCTGCATTCAGTGTAAATCCAGGCATATATGAAATTATCTTTGTTTAGTTAGCACAATCTGCAACTGCAGCGAGGATAACATTAAATATTCAAGTAGATTTGTGTTCAATAAGAACATTTGGAGGTTTTCTTTTCAATCCTCTGGTTACTTCAAAATGAAGCTCTGGGAAAAAAGAATTTCTCTGCCTTTTATTCTTAATTAAAACAAATGTTAAAAGGTAAAAAAATAATTTAAGGGTCTTATTAATTTTGTATTTTAATGCACATTAATACTTAAAGAAGCATATGCTTTAAAAGCATACATACAAACAAAAAACCATAACGAGGATCCAACTTTCACCTTAATTCTTTCTCTAAATTAATAGTTAATCCCACACACAATAGTAATTTTATTCCTGCAGTAGCCAGGACAGCTGGGAATAGCTCTTTTCTTCACATCCATGCGTTACTTCAGACTTTTGGCTCCAGGAAACTTTACTGAAAAACAGAGGGTGCTCTGCCTTCTGCAAGATTAAGCCTTCTAACTACACTTCTATAGACTGTCACAAAATAAATGGGGACATTTATTGTTCAGACCCAAAATATTGTCTTGGTGCTCAAGATATTCCCGAGGAATAAAGGGCATTGCTCATACTCAGCTGATTAAGCCACTAAAGACTTAAAAGGATTAAGAAGATTAGGCTTTCTGTAGTACTATATAATTTATCTGATTAGTCCTAATTTATTTCTTTATATACAGTCTACCAAATGCTGGCAAAAAAGATTTTTTCTAGAAATAGTAGCAAGATGAGAAATGCTTATGTGTCTTGAAACACAGAGGCACTTAAGAGCACAACACTGAATCTCACCAAAGACTGATGACTAGATACAAACTCAGTAGTTTCCCAAGTTCAAAGAGGTGATCTGAATTTGCTGAGGAAGAGGACACCTACTCATTTCACAGCCCCATGGTGCTCACAGGAGTCCGTCCTCCCCCACCCCATGGGTACACACCCATTAGTAACTCACATGCCACAACTCCACAGAGCACAGAAGTGAGTAGGTGTTGTCATTTATGAGCACTGAATCTGGCTAAGGAATCGGTCACAGCCTGCACTCCAAAGTAATGGTGTTATCAGATATTCAGCTAAGCAAGCATCCGTCAGTGCTAGCCTAATTGAGACTCATAATGAAAAAGGCTTGACCAAAGGCACTAAAAAAGAAAGGAAAAAAGCTCCTACCACATTAAAGCAGCCTACTGCTATGCTACAGCACAGGAGCAACAAAGCCAGAGACCCAGATGGTCTTCACTGACCAGAAATTCCCTTTGTTGCTGTGAGGATTATTTTTAGAGGAGTCTATGGGAGGTAAAGAAAAAGAAGGGGGGGAGGTGACAGGCTAGGGAGCCCAGAAGGTATCGAGCCATGGCCACTTGAGGGGTGGTTCAATTTTTAAGTGCTCTGCAACTCATTGCTTCAGCTAATTCATCTCACTAGTGGCAGACAAGCACTGGCTGGCTGCACATAAACCTGTGTTAGCTCACATCATTATTAGCCAGACTGCTCTCTCCTCAATTTCTTTTCTTTTTTTTTTTTTAAAAAACTCCTTACACTCATAGATCTCCATGCACTTCAAGGAGGTATCAGTAAAACAGTTAAGAAGAAGAAAGAGCAGAGTAACAAGTTTGATTTAAAAGACATCCCGTGGTTGTTCAATGAGAACCAGGAGCAGCAGAACCATCAATCACAGCACGACACTACTCACCCTCCCACCTTCTCTTACCAGTGCCTAGGAATTGGGTAGATAAACATGGGACAGCAGTGAATTTTGGGCCATTTAATGTAATGCAACAAATCACAGGACCAGCACACAGCCATTCTTTTCTATTTGCTATAGTAAGATTACTTCTGAATATTTCAGGGTCCAGAAAGCTTTTGGCAAATTACAGAAGGGTTAGAGAAAGGACTGGAGTTGGGAAAGACTGATCACAGCTAACCTTGTAATGAAGCTTGCCAAGATGAGACAGCAGACTTCCTACACTGACAGACCTGCAAGTGGAGATGGAGCTGTAAGTTAAACTAGTCAATTTTAAGTGTGCACCGTTATCTGGCGGTGTGGTGGTTTGACCCAGGCTGGAGGCCAGATGCCCACCAAAGCTGCTCTATCACTGCCCTTCTCAGCTGGACAGGAGAGAAAAATATAACATTGAGAGGCTCACAGGTTGAGGTAAGAACAGGGAGAGATCATTCCACAATTACTGTCAAGGGCAAAAGAGACTCGACATAGAATAAAATACATCTAATTTATTATACCCTCCCTTGCCCCTGAGAAAGTACCCCATGAAAACAGAGTAGGTAAAAACAAACCCTGAAACACCTCCCCCCATGCCTCCCTTCTTCCCATTCTCAGCTTTATTCCAAATTTCTTGCCCTCCTCCCTGCAAGCAGCACAGGTGGAGACAGGGAATAGGGGTTGTGGTCAGTTCACCATGCATTGTCTCTGCCAATCCTTCCTCCTCAGGGGGAGGGGGATTCCTCATCCTCTTCCCCTGCTGCAGCATAGGGTCCCACCTACGGCAGACAGTCCTCCATGAACTTCTTCAACTTGAGTCCTTTTTCTCAGGGTCTTAGCTCTTCACCAACTACCCCAGTGTGTGTCACTTCTACGGGGTACAAACCTTCAGGACCTGGCTGCTTCAGTATGGTCCCCCACAGAGTCACAACTTCCCCCAGTAAACATGCTCTGACATAGGCCCCTCCCTCCAAGCCCTGCAGGTCCTGCTAGGATCTTGCTCCAGCGCAGGCTTCCCACCAGCTCACAGCATCCTTTATATGCATCCACCTGCTCCAGCATAGGGTCCTCTACAGGCTGCAGGTGGGACACGTGCTCCCCATCACCTTCCACAGGCTACAGGGGGGACAGCTTGCTTCACCATGGTTTTCTCCATGAGCTGCAGGGGAACCCCTCCTCTAGCACCTGAGGCACCTCTTCCACTCCCTTCTTCACTAACCTTGGAGTCTGCTAAGTTTCTTACATCTTCTCATTCCTTTATCTGGCAGTAAAAAGTGGCTGCTTGGAGGTTTTTTACCTTCTAAAATGTTATCCCAAAGGTGCTATGACTGTCGCTGATTCACTGGGCCTTGGTCAGCAGTGCATCCAGCTTTGAGCTGGTATTTACTCCGTTGGGCCTACGGGAAAGCTTCTAGCAGCTTCTTGCAGAAGCCACCCCTGCAGCCCCCCCACAATTGTTGCATTGTTTACCGTACAACAATTCAGTCACTTATGGCAGCTATGGTAATGGTAAGAGAATTTCTCCAAGAGCAATAAATACAGTAAAATACATTTAAATTTCAGGTTAAAATCTAGGAGAGGTGAGTCACAAAAGTAATCAAACATACTATACAAAGCAGAGAGTACAATGAAAATTGAACCATGGGAGGTGTGAAAAGACAAATTTAATTACATGCACCCCAGGTCATTTGCCCTGCATCGATCTCATAGGCCTTGCACCCATCTCATCTGTCTAGTTTACTTCTTTGAGTATTACCTTACAATTTTTTGACAGCTTAGAAGAAGATCAAGAAGGTTGAGTGGAGAGAACTTCATGTTTCCAAGAATTAAAAAACAGAAGAGAAAAAACAAATCAAGAAAGATATAATTATACTTAAATCCCTATCTATATCTTGACTTTGTATTTCAGAAAATATTGGGGTATAGAAATAGAAAATCCCTACAGTAAGGCAGCAGCACTTATTTTGAAGTCGAGGTTTCCAATCATTTAAGACTACTTTTTAATGCCTTTCTAGCTACTGTTTGGACTGTGGAAGAAGTAGTAATAGCCAATATACTAAAGCCTAAAGTGCAGCATCTGTCAACAGAGAAGAATGTCACTGCAGTCTCAGATACCACTAATGCCTCCTAGAAATTGCTCACTTTCAATAACATCTGTGGTTGATCAAAAGGTATCATTCTTACTAATACTACTCCTTACTTTGATCCTAATTTTGTATGTTAAGTAAAATACAACCACAAGAAAAACTGAACTCAAGAACTTAAGAAAATTTTGTCCAGGTGAGAACAAAAACTGGTGAAAGTTTTGCTTGCTGTAAATTCAACCTGAGTGTTTCAGACAAATATTCAAGTAACCATATATAGGCCTTGCTACTGTTATCAATCCACTCTTGGAACTACTGCTCTAAATTCAGCCGACATCTTAGAAGAGCTTTGATAGTAGCCAGCACACCCTGTGCATTCTAATGCCATACAGTATTTCCTGAACAGAAAAATGAATCAGCTTAGAAGGGAAGCCTCCTTGCCAGGAAATAGCATTAGTGTAGCAATTTTAACTCAGGCCATTTATAAATCCAACTCCTTAAACTGAAAGCAGGTATTTCTAAGGAGAGGATATTTCATTCGTATACACATTCATTACCCTCCCTCTCATTCCACTCCAAGTACCAAACAGCAATTATTTGTCATCTTGGTGTGAACTTAGCAAACACTACCTTCCCTCAAGGTTTCATTTATTTGCACAAGGAAAACTCTCACAGCCCTTTGAGTGGGCATGCAGCAAAGCAGCACACACATGTACATGCCCCTTCTCCTGTCAAGATCCATGCTGCCCGTGCGAGATGCAATCATTGCCCTGCACATTCCCCAGCGGTGCCCAGCTCTGATGCAGCCCCAGGAGTGATGCTGCTACCATGATCTGTCCCTCTAGGGGCACAGGATGCCCATAAGTATGAAACAAAGGGGGCTCTGCACAGCTTTATGCTGGAATTGGAGCCGCCTCTCCTCGCAGGACACGCACTGACAGGTACACTGCACCCACTGCAAGATGTGGCTTCAGCCAGGCAAGTGACTGGCACATGTCCATACCTACCTGTATTCCTGCCCACTATGCTACCCCAGCACGCTGCATATCAAAGCATCTTCACAAGCACCTGATGGATTCAGAGTGTCATGCGTGCCAGTATTTAGGAAAAATCAAGAGAAGAGTGTGTGGTCTCTTGAGCTGTGCTCAATAATTTTATAAGGTGTGGACATAATAGTACTAAAGAATAACAACATATGAACTATAGATTACAGCTGAAAGGTCAATCAATAGCCAGTTACTCTGACATGAAGAGACAAAGGGATGGAACTCTGACCAAATTTAAGACAAAAATGTAATAGTAAAGAATATGAAGACTCCCAAAATTATTGTAACTCCAATTAGGAAAAAACACACATGGCTGTTTCAGTATACCAGCTGTCACCACTGCTCCTGAGCCTCCTGTATTTATTAAGGAGCAAAAAGTTTTGCCAAAGTCTGGATGTCTACAGGCATCGGCGGCCCAGGAAAATAGGTGTGAGTACCTACCATCACCAAAGATGTGAGTCATGAGCTTTGTGAGCACTTGCTTCAGGTTGAACTCCACCAGCCTCACTGCCTCCATGGTGTGACACTCCTGCTTGTGCGCAGTGCGATGGCCTTGCTCAAACAGCTGTAAGCCTTCACCATCTTTGATGTTGGAGAACAACTACAACGAAAACACAAAAGCACCAGTGTTCTGCATCAATGACTCTCTAAACAAAAACAGAAAATGAAGTTTTATTGATTTAAGTGGGAATCTTACCTGCTAAGTCTGCACCAAGAAAAATAAATGCAAAAACTGTGATTTCCTACAAATTCTATTCACTTAACAGAGAGAAATCACCACAAGAAATACTCAGACTGAAGTATTTGTTTTAATTCTGTATCATATCTTCAAATAATATGATTAGTCACAGGAAAATATTAATTTATAAAGGAAATACCTTTTTTTCTGATCCTGTTACATTCAAAATTATCATGCAGAACAAAGTATACTCTGCTGTATATATAAATTATATCCCCAAAACTACCATACACAATGGCATTTATCACAGCTCCAGCTTTTTTTTAGTAATTGAATGACATGAATGAAATATCAAAACACCTGACATGTTTTAAAAGCTGTAATCAAAAGAACTTTAAAAAAACACAAACAAAAAACCCTGGTAGGTTAACGAGACCTTTAGCTGTTTATAACTGATTCATCTTGGGTGCAGTTTATTCATTTAAAGATGATTATTTTTCTGCAGTTTTCCCCACACATCACCTTTCTGCATACAGGAGTTTTGCCTATGAGGTATTTAAGGACTCATGGTTTTGATCCTGGGGGGCAGGGAGTAAATTGCAAAGCACAGGGGCAGGCTGTATTTGGGATATGACAGACTTGCTCTTCATGCAGAGGCAAATCTCCACCACATCTACTGCAAGGTGAGGATTTCCAAAAACATCCCTGTACATTTTTGGCCAGGCCATCTGTGATGGTTCAGCCCCAACCAGTGGCTGAGCACCACATGCCACTCAATCACTCCCAGAAGAGAAACAGACAGAGCCTCCCTGGATTGGGATAAGGACAGGTTACTGACAAAATCACCACAAATGTAGAACAATACACTCACAATTACACTCACACCTGGTGGTAACACAGAGTACCTGATTGACTCAATGATTACAGAGTGCTGCCCGATGAAAGGGCCCACAGGCTGCACTAAGACTGTCCTTAGAGGCACCCAGGAGCACCCCTCTCCAACCAGCCGCTTTTATGGGGAAGTGATGTCAGGTGGCTTGGAAACAGTCTGGGCTACCTCAGCTCACCTGGGCTACCTCAGCTCACCTGGGCTACCTCAGCTCACCTGGGCTACCTCAGCTCACCTGGGCTACCTCAGCTCACCTGGGCTACCTCAGCTCACCTGGGCTACCTCAGCTCACCTGGGCTACCTCAGCTCACCTGGGCTACCTCAGCTCACCTGGGCTACCTCAGCTCACCTGGGCTACCTCAGCTCACCTGGGCTACCTCAGCTCACCTGGGCTACCTCAGCTCAGGGAGGTTGACTCTGGCCTGGCTAGAACCAGGACACCATCCCAGACAGTTCTACATTCTCTCAGACCAGCAAAACACTCCTGCTAAGCCACATTGTTGGAGGGTCTGAGTCATGGGGAGACAAGCAGACATTTTTACACTGTAAAGAGGATTTTTGTTGGAAATCCTTACAGTTGTACACAAAACAACTCTATTAAGTCTGGAGGGCAGAGAGTTAATTGTGAAAGCGTGCCCTTTCCTACCACTCCTCCTCCACCTTTCCACAATCAACCAAGCACACACAAAAAGGGGAAAAAATACACCCATTAAGATTTTCTTCACATTAAGCCTCCCAGCATAACTAGTTCCTACTCAGGAAAAGCCACGAACAGTGTGTAACCTTAACAACTCACAGATGCCCACAGAAGTTGTTTTAATTGCAGTTGGATGCCTTCAGTGCACTAAACGCTTTTTAAAAAGTTCAAGTGAACCTCTGGTAGCCTACAAGTCCTGGGCACAATTAATTAAGACATGCCTCTAGCATGTTTCATACAGACACAATGCATGCAGGAGGAGTCTGAGTTTAGATAGCACGCAAACTAACAGCAAACTGCATTGGGGGAATGAAAAACAGGCCATCAATAGCATTTAACTTTGTATTGCTAGTCAGAAGGAGACTTGACTGGCAGATTGAGAAAACACCTCTGAAGTTAACACCCTTAGTGCACTGCAGAAAAACACAAAATAGAAAAAAGGAAAAAAGAGGGATACTAAGTAAAACAATTATCCTTCAGTCTAACAAAAATGCCTTTGCTAATCAAAAGGCAGCAGCTTGACAAAACTAGGTATTACATTTTTAAATAACAGATTCGCTATTCAAGTGTTCATCCTTCTTCCTACTGACCTTATTTCTGCACTGGCTGGAAGAAGCAGATGGTAACAACCTTTAATTCACTCTCAGCAGGGCACATCAGCCATCCAACAGGTGGTTGGTGAAAGCCAGAGGGTATTCAGAGACCAGCACTATCCTAGGGAGGTTCATTGTCCAAGGCTCACTGGGTGGTCAATGGACAAGCACGGACTCCCTCACATAGGAACCCAGAGTGGCTAAATTAGGTTCCTGCCCTAGGCTATGCCCTGCAGCTAGCTGGTTTTTTCTTTCTATTGACTGAAGAGACCACCTCAGTAAGCCAGAAACACTCTTCAGGCCACAAGATTTTCACACTTGGACTAGAATACACTGTATTTACACACTAGAAAATTTATTTATTATTCTCCCCATCAACTGTATTTTAGGACATGAAACTCTCTTCTTTTTCCTTTTCTTCCCCTCAACTTCCCAGCTTAAAACCCGTTCCTCAGACCACTACAAGAACAGAGTCTAGCCACTGCCTTTAAAATACATTTGTATTAACAAGCACATTGAAGTACTTTTCCTTACTGCTGTATTATTCCTGAAATGTTGAAATTGCAATTACTGCCTGAAGCAAAATTCTATGTAAGTAGATTATATTGGATGTGGCAATAAAATATGTGCAAAAAGCACTACAATAAGTGCGAAGAGCCAAGCCCTAGCCCTCTAACCTGCCAGCCTACTCATACTGCCAAACCAGCCATAGGCACCAGCTCCTTCTCCCTGCCAGAAGTGTCCTCAGGGTGGTGCACTGAGCTGGAGAGGTGAATCACAGAAGAGTGGGGGTTGGAAGGGACCTTGGAGATCATCTAGTCTAACCCTTCTTTCAAGGCAGGATCACTAGAGCAGGCTGCACAGGAACACATCCAGGCAGGCTTTGAATGTCTGCAGAGATGGGGACTACAGCCTCCCCAGGTAGCCTGCTCCAGCGCTCTGTTGCCCTTACAGTAAAGAAGTTCTTCATGTTTAGGTGGAGCTTCCTATATTTACATTTGTGCCTATTGCCTCTTGTCCTGTCACTGGGCACTACTGAAAAAAGTCTGACCCCATCCTCCTGACACCCATCCCTCAAATACTTATAGGCACTGATAAGATCCCCCCCTCAGTCTTCTCTAGGCTAAAAAGTCCCAAGTCCCTCAGCCTCCCTTTGTAAGAGAGATGTTCTAGTCCCTCATCACCTTCCTAGCTGTGATGAGTTCCCTATCCAGTAGCTTTCTGTCCTTCTTGAACTGGGGAGCCCAGAACTCCACACAATATTCTAGATGAAGCCTCACCAGGGCACAGTAGAGGGGGAAGAGAACCTCCCTTGACCTGCTGGCCACATTTTTCTTGATACACCCCAGGATACCACTTTATCAGCCACGAGGGCACATTGCTGCCTCATGGTTAATCTGGACGAGAAGTAACCCAGGAGATGGTAGGAAACCAAGGGGGTGTTAAAATAGCCAAATTCAGCTCAATATTCAGCTATCAGCAGACTGGCAGCACCAAAAGACGTGCTGGCTAATGGGATGGCGATGGGTCCCTTTTAGTACAGATTTATCTACACCACTTGGTGCAGACTGGGAAAGCACAGCCTCGAGGGAGTCCCCAAAGGACAGGTAGTGGCAAGGAAACAGCCCCTCTCACAGTCAAGCACCTAGAGGCACTCTGGGATTCTCCATAAACGCTCCATCAGCTCCTGTCAACTCCAGCACAGCTGTGGATGGGGTTATACAGAGGAAAAAATAAGAGATGCCTTACAGTTGTATTAATATTTATTCCCTTCTTTCCATTCACCAGCATTGCTGTGTCAATATGAGCAGCTTTAAACTGATACACCAATTTCACTATTACAATGATTGAACTGTGCTAAGTACACGCCTTGGATTAGAAACATTTCGACATTTCTATATACACAAAGCTGGGAAAGTCAAAGCTTGACTAGAATGAAGAATCACCTACAGACACTCCTTTTTCATGTCTATTCTTCTCAAGCACCTATCTAAGCAAATGGAATAATCTAACAGCCTTGCATAAAACACTGACACATCTAAGATGCCACAATTTGATGTACTTTTATTCCTTTCAGTACAGACTAAAATGAAACACACTACTTCATTGTATTGGATACGAGTAGTCATTACTACTAGAAATTTCCTGTAGGCATCAATCAAGCACCTATGTGTCTGTCTAATGTAAGGGCATCAGGTTTTTTCTTTAAGTGATGGCATGGAAAACATTGGATATCATGTCATCATGTGTAAATCCCCCCCCTCTCCCAAATTAATAATTACCAGGATTTACCACAGCGTATCTAACTGACTGATGCTGCAATACAAAGGAGAAGGCAGAAAGGAATCAAAGTGACCTTACCATCTGGCGTGATGTTTACGCACAATTTAGCTCATCATAAGAATAAAGTCAAATTCGGTAACATGTAGTGCCCAGCAGATACTGGGTTTTTATTGGTCAAAGACAAGTGGAGCTCTGCTCCTTTAAAAGTGCTTCAGAGTATTTCTCAGCCTGGCAGAGAGGACAGAAATCACAGAATCGTAGAGGTTGGAAGGGACCTCAAGAGATCATCGAAATGGCACACGTGTGCTTGCAACACAGACCTCAACAATTCTTCGGCCACTTGACAAGACTTTTTTTCATCTCACATAACTTCATTATCTATACATTTTGGATTCAGTCCAAGAGTAAGTCTTTACAGGACAGCATTCATAGTAGGCTTCAGATCAGACAAACCTGTAACTTCATCCTGTCCTTCCACGATGCAGTCGTGTGTGGGGTCTCCTTCTCTGGAGGTGTTCCAGCCCCATCTGGATGTCTCCCTGTGTGCCCTGTCCTAGGGAGCTGCTTTGGCAGGGGGGTTGGACCCCATGATCTCTGGAGGTCCCTTCCAACCCCTGTGATTCTGTATTCTTCCTGTCTGTCCTGCATACACCAGCAACTAAGACAATGAACACATAACACTCATGTACTTACACTCACAGACAAACTGGCACTTCAGACTAGGTCCACATGAAGATCTACCTGCATGTGGCAACACTCAACCCTGCCACACAGAGTACATTTTGACTTTCTGGCCCTGATAGATATCCCTTATAAATAAACAAACAGCTGCACTCTAAATCCACTTACAAATAGAAAGCCATTTCCACAATGCTTAAAATGTGCTCTAATACTCAACTGGTGGATAAGGAATGAAGATGATGCCACTTGAAGACAGCTCTAAGAAAACGTAATGCCAGTCCCCATCAGCTTCCAAAACTGAAACCCATAAAACCTGCTGCATCCCCATCCAGCTGGTTTAGGTGCCAAAGCGCTACACGGCCCACAGGACAGAACACTTTAGTGTGTACTGATAAGTATATGTTATGGGAGAAACAGCAAAAATAACTTCAAGCAACAAGGCTTGCAGAGTGGTCACCTTAATCTCTGGGTCCTTCAGTCTTCAGTCCTCTAATTCCAGCAAGAAAGGTTACTTCTGTTTGTGGTTTTTTTAACCTAATCAAAGTGCTTCTGAAAAAAACCACTGAAATCATCACCAAGCGTAAGGGAAAACCATACAGATGTTTTGAGACAGCAAAGAAGAAGCAATGCTACTACTCAGATATCACTTATAATGAGACATGGATGACAAGACTCAGACTTCTCTTTCTGTGGCAACAGGAATTCCTTGATTTTTATGCCCTCTAGACTTCCCAATACACATGCAGACCTTATGCACAATTTCAATATTTACTTGGATAGATTTAACTGGTTTATTCTGAAAAAATAAATATTCGGCGTTTTTAGATGGATGAGACAGAAAGTATAAGAGAGTTTAAAAAAAAAAGAAAAGAAAGTCTTTGTAATAAAAGATGCACTAGTGGCTTCCAAAATTTGTAGATCATGAACCACTAGAAAAATCTCAGACCTTCTGATGCGCTTTGTTGTCAAATTGCCAACTAAAAATAACAAAGAATACAATGATGGTCCTTGCAGCAATGAAACTTTGGTTATTTTGGCATGATTTATACAACACAACTTGGAAAACTGTAAATACAACAACGTTTACAACAGGGGTAGACATCTGCAAGAGGAAAGTCAGTTTCCCCTGAACCAGTCAGGTCCCTCACTCACAACACTCAGTTAAATTTCAGTTTCGAGAATAAATTCACGTAAGAATACCCCACCAAAGTAATACCTTTCTTTTGCTTAATATGGGAAGGATCTAGTTCAGGTGCCCCTGCTCGCACGTGCTCCTCCCTGACAGGAGGACCATCTCCTAGCCTCCTTGGGACAGATGTATTGCCTACAACCAACCTCTGAAACACCATCCCAGAGGCAGCACCGCAGCTTATTGAGCTGGGTGCCTCACCCAAGGCACGCAGTCTGTGCTGCTTCCATACCTTTACCATGTCAGTACAGCAACTGTTGGGACGCAGCAGTATCATCAAGAAGCAGTACAAGCATCGATCCACAGAGGGAGATATGTTGTAGATCTCCATACTAAGTTAAATAAATAAATAAATAAGATCTATTTCATCATTTGCCACCTACAAAATAAAGCTGCACGGATCTCCACCTCAATACTATTCCCACTGAGGAAATCCCAAATTCCCTCTGACTCATAAATGCTATTAAGTGGCAGGAGATAAATGCCCTTGGTCAGAGGGAGTGACAGACCAGTCCATAACTCTTCACATCCAACTCATCTGGCTACAGTCACTGACTCGTCACTCAACCTTAATCCTCACTGGCTAAGGCACAGAAATGCATCACCCAAACTGGAAGAAACAGACAGAAAAGGGTGTTTTCAGAGGTTGATTTCAGGGTCTTGTATCATCCCTGGATGAGCCTCTCCCTATCCTGAAGTTGAGGAGGGGATCTCTCATAGGTATAAGCCTTTTTAAATAGGTGTTCCTTGGAACATTGCTATCATGACTCTCAGTTACCTACACAAATAGACTCACACATATGGTAAATGCACCAAATCACTCTATGTAATAGACTATACATTTAAATAAATGTCTTTACAGGTGAGGATTAAAAGTGACTGAAGACAGAAAGGAGCTTTCCTTTGATACAATGTCAGAGGAGAAGCACAGTGTCCAAAGCTGCAGTAACACATAGGATTTTGGAAACATCAAACCTAATGACATTAGCCTTATAAGTGAAAACCTAGGATAGCATTAAAAATTTTTAGCAATACAGAAGGAATATGGCCAAAGTAGATAAGTGTGAAAAGATGAGGAAAGGAATATGCTTTTACATGAATAAGAAAATCTACACTTCTATTACATAGAACAAAAGTCTTTATATTTCATGATATAAACACTATGTACTTACTATACAATTTTTTTTTATAATTAGATATACCACTTTGGAGGAGCAGTCCTTATTTTTAACTTGGATACTTACAGTTTTTATTGCATCCTAATAAAAAAGTTGACATTTCAAAGGAAAACATCTCAATGGAGAATAAAGATGTATCCCTACTACTTCTTCAGTCTCTTCTCTATTTATAATTTTCAGATGTTAGCACAAATGAGCCCGATGAGAGCATCATTTCTTCATTTGAACAATCTGCTATTGGCCTCCATTGGAACAAGGTTACTAAATTAGAGGAGCAATTCCTCTGCTTTCACATCTGCTCCCCTAAAAATTTATGTATAATTCAGTACAGACTATAAAATAGCTTATGAAGTCTCCTTCCAATGTGTAAACATTATTTCTGTCAGCTGAAAACCACTCGGCAGTTGCCATTGGGTTTATATTGGCTCCCTCTGCTGACTACAAGGCACAAAGTGCAGTTTGGTTGAGATTTTTTTCTCCTTAGTGGTGAAGAACTGCACCAAAGACAACAGCACAGCACAGAAATAATTTCTTTTATAATCCACACAGTGAAGTTCACCAGTTCAAACTTGACTAAAGCAGTATCACTGCTGCCAACTCAAAGGATTAAAGAAAAAGGCTATGCACCATAGAAGGAAAATAAAATCTATACACCCATTAGAAGGAAAACAGGCATGCTGGCACACTGGAGAAATGAATACAAGAGAAATACCATTTGAGGGGTACTATTTAAGAAGAAAAGTTCATTTTATGTCCAGAATTTTGAAGCAGGTTTGGGAGGCTCTTTTGGTTCACATTAACAATTTATATTCATTTGTTTCTAACTCTTCCATATACTACATTCAGGTAATAGTTACCTACAATATCTTCAAATATACTGAAAACACGTCCAAGCTGATTTTCAGATGTACTTTGACAGCAGTCCAAGAATGTTTTTTAAAGGGTTATAGGAAATTTCAGCATGAATTATAACAACTTTTAGCAGTAAGCTAGTTTGAAAGATGAGAATTTCTTTAGTAGTTTAATATCTATACTCATACAAAGCTGCAGAAAAGCATGTTACCTGCCTATCCTTCAATCATAAATTACTTTTCTTACAAAAATATTTGACCAGCCTTCATGAAAAATAGCATAGAAAAAACCCCATCAGCAAATAGCTCACAAGTATCTCAGAGCAAAACACAATAAAATTGCCAAAATATGATTTGTTTTATCAGCTTTTACTTCCAATGCATTGATTTTAACTTTGACATGAGTAAGAATTATACTAAAGGCTTCACAGAATCACAGAATCTTAGGGGTTGGAAGGGACCTCAAGCGATCATCAGGTCCAACCCCCCTGCCAAAGCAGCTCCCTAGCTCATATTGCATAGATAGGCGTCCAGACGAGACTTGAATATCTCCAGAGAAGGAGACTCCACCACCTCCCTGGGCAGCCTGTCCCAGGGCTCTGGCACCCTCACTGGGAAAAAGTTCCTCCGCATGTTGGTGCGGAACTTCCTGTGCTCCAACTTGCAGCCATTGCCCCTTGTCCTGTCCCCACAGACCACTGAAAAGGGGCTGGCCAATCCCCCCTGCACCCCATGCCCAAGATATTTATAAACACTAATTAGGTCCCCCTTAAGTCTTTTTTCCAGGCTGAACAGCCCCAGCTCACTCAGCCTTTTCTCATAGGTGAGATGTTCCAGACCCCTAATCATCTTTGTCGCCCTTCTCTGGACTCTCTCCAGAAGGTCCCTGTCTTTTTTATACCAGGGAGCCCAGAACTGGACACAGTATTCCAGGTGGGGCCTGACCAGGGCAGAGTAGAGGGGGAGGATCACTTCCTTCAACCTGCTGGACACACTCTTCCTGATGCACCCCAGGATCCCATTGGCTCTCTTGGCCACCAGGGCACACTGCTGGCTCATGGCCAACCTGTCATCAACCAGGACCCTCAGGTCCTTCTCCACAGAGCTCTTTTCCAACAGGTCATCCCCCAGCCTGTACTGATACAGTCTGTTGTTCCTCCCCAGGTGCAAGACTTTACACTTGCACTTGTTGAATTTCATTAGGTTTCTCCCTGCCCAGCTCTCCAGCCTGTCCAGGTCTCACTGGATGGCAGCGCAGTGTTCCTGCGTGTCAGCCACCCCTCCCAGCTTTGTATCATCGGCACTTGCTGAGGGTGGATGCTATTCCCTCAGCAAGGTCGTCAATGAAGATATTAAACAGGACTGGACCCAACACTGAGCCCTGGGGAACACCACTAGTCACAGGCCTCCATTCAGATTCTACTCCATTGATCACAACCCTCTGAGCCCGGTCTGACAGCCAGTTCTCAACCCACCTCACTGTCCACTCATCTATCCCTTGTTCCCTCAGCTTCTCTATCAGGATGTTGTGGGAGACAGTATTGAAAGCTTTGCTAAAGTCAAGGTAGATGACATCCACTGCTCTCCCTCCATCCACTTCAGTCACCGAGTAGAAGCTTTAACCTAGCCTTGACCTCAGAATTTGGTGTCTGTAAAGGAGAGAGGATTTCCTACATCTACATTTGACTTATCCTGCCTAAGCTTTCAGCTGAGGATGACCTGTCCTTCTTATCCTCCTTCCCAAACTCAGATGTAGTGTCAAAATCTTCTAAATTCGAGTTTCTACCAAATCACTCCAGGTTTTGGGTTTTGTCCTCACCCCCCTAGTTCTGTGGTCCCTTTCACCGAGACAACAACAAATCGTAAGTGTATAAATCAAAAGAACAAAGTAGAGCAGTAAACTGACTACAGCATATAAAATGATAGCCCTGGCCATAAGATGAAATGCACCCAGGGCACGTAGCTAAGAGCTACCAGTTTTTCCCTTCATTCCAGTGATTCTTATCCTCAGCACTATGCAAATGTCCTCTCACCAGAGATTGCAGTCTGGCTATGAATGAAGATGCAGTCTGAGATGAAGGTAACAGGCCCTGACATTCACATATTTCTGCTCAGTAGATTACAATTTAGACATGGGTATAAATAAATGAATATAAAAATAATATTTCTCTCATGTAGTATTACCTCCATTTAGTCTTTGTTCCGCTCAGACAGTTCCTTTTGGAATTATTTAAATTTGGGTTATTTTGGACAGGCAACCAGAATATGAAGCACAGAAACAGTCCCAAGTGAAATTTCAGCATTACACATTCAATTTCTTCCACAAGGCTGTTGTGATGATGACTGTAAGAAGTTTTACATATTGCAAAACCCTACCAGTATTTCATCTGCAACTGGAGGCAAAAAGAGGATGCTTTAGATCACGCTCAGGTTTAGAATTTATGCATGTTGTCCAATAAACCAGACTTTACACATTGCATACCATACCATGGTATTCTTTCTCCACCCATATAGAAAGTCAACTGGACTTTCACTCTTTAGAGAGAGGCAGACACATTTTCCAGGACATAGCTAACCTCAAAATCATCAGCTATTAACACCCTCCAATAACTTTGAAATCACATTTTGGGAAAAGAGAAGAGAAAAAAAGAGAAGAAATCTACAAGGCAATCCATCAGATAGGTAAACACTGTGCATTTCTAGACAGAAGATGCCAGTGAACATTTCTGCAACGTCCTTCTCATTTCTTAAAACACTATTGTTACTATTATTAAATTTGTAGAGAAGAAACAGCCTGTCATTAGGAACATTTCTTAGGGGGCATAGTCATTTACTATTTCAATAATTAGATCAATCACATTGAAGTTCACAGAAATTCCATTCTGCAACTGTGTCAATGTTACAATTTTGTGGCAGATAAAAATCTTTCCATCTGAATGCCTAAACTCCTGCTCAAGTAACTAAGAGAGTAATGAACTTTAGCTGAAAGGAAATGGCATTCTCTTAACTTAGTATTTTACAGTTTTCTCTTGCACATACCCTTACTGGGTTCATAAACAGGGCAGCGGAGAAAGAACAGCAAACAAGCAAGATTGGATAAATCCACCAGATTTCCATCTCCTGGTTACCAAGAAGTGGTTGCAAGCCATATTTTACACCACACAGCTCACAGGACATATGCAGAGACAGGTATGTTTTCAAAGTGGAAGGCGCAGTGACAGCACGGGGTGGGAAACACCACTGCAAGCAGCTCAAACCCTTTCCACCACTGCTCTGTGACTACCCTAGTTTTCCCTCTGGCATCCAAACTCATCAGGCTTCCCTGCCAAGCTCCCATCACCCTCTGGCAACCACATTAAGAATGATCTACATTTCAGCATTATTAGAATAAGCTAGTTTTAGTTATAGAAATGTGAATTTGGCAGTATTGCTACAAGCATACACAAATTATACTAATCAATTACTATTTGGAAAACAATCTGGCTTGTATTTACCACTGATCAATGATACAGCAGAATACTTAATGACACCCAAGCATTTGCAAAACATGCAAGAACTGCCAACAAAATATATAAACTCAAGAGTCTTGAACATCTACCTAGAGCTCTTTAGCTGATGCTCTGAACTCTGATGAATTTACTGTGTATCGCACACCCGTAACCATCAGCTGCAACAGATGAATTCTTCAATGCAGCTTTACGAGGAGATGAAGAACGTTACAATTCATGAAAAAGGACATTAATCTACCAAAGGTTGGAGCTATTAAAAGAAAAAAAAGACAGAATGGAGACTACATTTTGGATGTAGCTCCAATGACTTAGATCACCGAGTTCTTAAGGTATTAATATGACAAGTTTTTGGTAAAGTGACATCACTGGAAAAGATGTAAGACAACTAGAACTGAATCCTGCAGATCATGAGCCAAACAAGCTGTTTCAGATAATTTATTGTGCTAGCTTTCAAGAATGCTGTCTTCCCATTTTTTCCCCACATTTTTCTTGGGAAGTTTAGAATTATTATCGAATTCAATGTTTTCCACCTATGATTTTCCCAAATTAAAAATACTACTACATAAGCATCCACTTGATCTTTATCAATGTGTTAGCATGCATAACGTGTTGCTGTAGCACATTGACGTTCATGAGCTTTGCTTACAGTAAAAAACAAAAGATCAGGCAACTTACCCAAAATCTCTTTCACCCCAACTAGAGAATTCCTACCTCATGACAGGAGAAGAGCCGGACTCCTTCTATCTGATGGAAGACTGGGTAATGGGTGTTATCAATTGTATCACGGCGGTAGACATCTCCCACTGCCAAAAAGGCATCAAGGCCAGAGCGTATCAAGTCACACTGATGAGCTGATGTATGTGCTCTTAGCATGTGATCACGATTCAAGTAATAGTTATCCTCTTTTCTTCTGGTGGCATGGTTTTGTGGGATAAGCAAACTGTCAAAATTCTGCTGTACTGTAACCACTGGAGAAAGACCATCATAGACAGAAAACAGTGGAGTCCCACGGCGTCCTATATACTGTTTATAAAAGTGGTCCTTCACCTGCTCCTTGATTAGCCACAAAGGGTGATGCTTTTTATTGTGTAAGTTCTTCCCCACCTTGGAAAGAATCTTCTCTGTGACATTACTGTAGTCATCTTGAGGGTAAGATTTACCAAGCAGTTCCACGGTACTTGAGCAGGGCGTGTTGGCAGCAAAATCTGAAGGTACAGACTTCGATGAAGAATGCCTTGACTGGGTGGGAATTCCTCTCACCTTTCCTTTTGGTGATAAAGCTGGTTTAGAATACTTAGCTATTCTCATGAATTTCCAGAGCATTGCCATTACAAACTCTTTTATGATCTAGAGAAAGAAAAAACAAGACCAAAACAACAAATTATTGAGTTAGGAACTACAATCTTGCCCCAGAAATTGCTAATAACTCCAGGAAGAGTGAACCCCAAATTTCTGCTTGATTAATACGACAAAGTTCCCATCATAAACCACTCTTTTGACTTCAGATGCGGGAAAAAACCCTTGTGATCAAATTTCTGCTAGGATATCTAATTCAATTATGAGTCTTCTGCATCAGTGCATCAGTATTAATGAGTCTAAACCTGGCCTCAACCCTATTCCAGATATTGCTACTCTTTCACAGTTGAACAAACATCAGGCCATCATTGAAACACTATTTTTCATCTATTTAAAATACTGAATAATACTTGAGAGAAACTCAGAAATTTAACACTGTCCTTCAGCAGACAGGGACTGCCTTATAATAAACCCCCAAGCATTAACTTATTGCCATATCATCTCCCCCCACTAGCAGGCGCTACAGAAGGTGTTCCACATGAACCAGATGCATGTAGCACACACTGTGCAATCATTGCTAATTCTTACTTAATGCCAAACAAAACCAGTTCAATCTCTCAAACCATTGAATCACTGTGAAAGAAGATAGTCAGACCACAAGGCATGTATTTATGCATACACAACATTAAGGTCATATAGGAGTGTTGCACAAAAAAGGCTCCACACAGTCAGAACCAACATTAGGATTTTGGGGTGAGCACAAAATCCCTTTTTTGTATGTTCCCCACATGGCTATTTTCACAGCTGACATGGCTGTATCCCCAGGTGGGGAGGCTCCCCAGATATCAGGAAGGTGAATGAAGTATGAGATCCTGAAAGATGTCTGAACTGAGCAGCTTATTTCCTGGCAAATGGACATCTTTACACATCCACCCTGCTTACAACCAGGCCTTGTGCTTTACATGTGTGTCTGCATCACTCCATAGCGTTCAAAGGGACAAGTCCAAAACCAGGTAGTTTTGAGGATCATGAGCCCTTCAGTCACTCTAAATACATAAGCCCAATTTGGAGATGCAAACTCACTTGAAAAAATCTATAGTTGTGCTTCACAAATATTAGCATAGGTTCCAGTAAAATAATTAAGCATTATAAGTTGATTAGCAGGGAATGGGAAAACAGAGGCATTAGATGTTAAGTGACTGGGGAAAGGCATCTGCTCCAAGCAAATCAGCTTGCATTTCTCTATGAACCAAGAAAGGCAGAGTCACAGGTTTCCTGAGTGAGAGAATTTCCTGTGAAAGTCTTAAAGAAGTGGAGGAAGAAGGGATGTGAACAATTAATAGACCACAGTCTTCAAAGTATAGCTTTCCACCTCGATGCTAGGATTACAGTACCTGGCTAGCTCTCCATGGGAACATAAGAGAAAAGTTTAAACAAAGAACAAACAAGCTAAAATTATTTTTCATACTCTTAAGCTCCAGAAGTATATATGCAAATGAATAGACACAAAGTCCCAAAACAACCTATCTGTACAAGATAACAAGTATGTTCATATTTGGCTTCCTTTCTTCTGACTTGAGACTGGATGTTCTCTATAGGTCCATTTCCTGAATTGACTGAATTGACTCAATAAGTCAAAACAAAAGCAAGTTGGGTAGTCAAGAATTCAATTTGGCAGGACAGCACAAGACTAAGGAATATTTGGTTTAATCCTTCTCCTGCTCAAATACCTTCAGAAAACAAGAGCAGCTATCTAGTTTTGAAACTTTGAAGAAAGACTGCCCCTCTCCCCCCCTTTTTTTTCTTAATTAAGGGTTTGCAAAACTATTTCACTAAATTAGTGTTTGGCCATTATTGATAAGCTTCTTCCATAACTGAATTCACACACACCCCCCAGAAACCCTTCTGACACAGGCTAAAAAAGGGATAGCCTTACATTTTGAGAAGAGGATCCACTTTCCCCAAACATACGTTCTCCTTCATGGAAAGTGAGTTCTCAAACAGCTGCTTGAAATACCCAGTCCGATAATGAATTCGGCTTCCTTATAAGTAAATATCACCATCTGGCCATACATTTATTTTTCAAAAAAATTTTATTCAAAATTTACACATATCTGCAATGAACAAAAATCTCTCGTGACTTTATCGTGAGTCTCGTGATGGCTGCTGCTTTCCTAAATACCATTCCTCTGAGAACTGGACCACTACATGAGAAGTTTCACATAAAACAGTTTTTCTCATGATTATAACTTCATGGAAGAAAAAAAATTACAACACAAATAGTAAGTGTTGGGAGACATGGGGGATTTTTAAGACTCATGATTTTTAAGGGAGAGTAATGTATACATCTCAGGGCTTACCTGATGTTTTTTCAGGATTTGTAAGGAACAACTCCTGCTATCAGTTTTTGATAGTTCAGAAATGCTAACTTTTCTGAGCAAGTGGTTGATACTCCTCACACAAGCTCGTATAGGAAAAAAAATTAACTTGTAACAGTTTTCATACTAATATTTTGCTTCTACTTTAGTTAAATTGCATTACTATCTGTACTATTACTCTATCATAAGAAAAAAAGTTATCTAGTGTTATTCAATGATGTATCCAACGTCAAGCACTGAAAAAGAGCAAAGAAGCGATAAAGGAGCCTCCAACTCAAGAGACAACCAGAAACACTGAAGTCCTTCATCAACACTCTTCTGCTCCCATTGCCCACCACAGACTCTTGTCTGCTACTTCCAGGATCATAACAGAAAAATAGTACCAGACTTAGTCAACTCAACTGCTGATAAGTAATATTTGGGGAAAGAAGCCACAGGAAGGGACAGAAGGAAAAAAGCAATGTTTTCGCTCTTCACACTGTACAAGAAACTTTCAGATCAAATAAATACTTACCAAGGCAGAGAGCAACACTGGAAAATAGATCTCTCTACTTTTCTGCTAACAGCAAGTAACTTATGTTAGAGATACACTAATTACTGATGTTGACTTGCAATAAATATTTACTTCTAGTAGTTACCTACCTAAAGGTCTGAATAAACAGTTTAAATTTTTCCTTTTCTTCCTTCATTTCCACCAGGCTTATAATCTGGCAGGAAACAAACCCATTTCTACGCACACTGACAAAGCCCGAATGCCACAGCAAAGACTGCCAGCCCGCCAGCTAACAGCCACAGCAAGCCAAGCAGCAGCTGTAGGTCCTGTGGCTGAAAACAAATACATAGATGGGAAATAAAACACTCAACAGCCACCACTGTTGTCGACAATCCAAAGATGCTCTACTGGCACTACCTGTGGATCACATGCTCTGGGTTTGACAGCAGCTCTGATTAGTAGCTAGGAGCCATTGCAGGCTTTTGAAAGCAGGCTGCCCCACCAGCAGCTCCCAGTGCAGCTTCTCAAAGCACTGCAGGTGGACACACAAGCACCAGGTCCACCATTTCCTATTTCAACAGGTCCTTATACCAATGCTGCCATTGTCACATTCCCAGGTGCCTCAACTGCTTCCCTGAAACTTCACTGGCCTGTCCCTGTACCTCAGTCTCCATCCTGAGATGTCTAACAGGACTGCAGGAACTCAGATCTCCGATAAGGTTGATACCATACATTATTTTTTGGCAATACATTTGGAACCATGCCTCCATGTGGGTATGAGCTTTTGAGCAGCAAAGTAAAGCAGAGAGCAGGAGATGGCACCCACGACACCCTAGGATGGAGGCATCAGAACAACTCTGTGCCATGGATAGACCAGGCACTTGCCAATGCCAGTCCTCTACCACAGACTCCATGACATTTCTACAGCAGTTTCAGTTTGGCAAGGCTCCTTCATCCCCATCCACCCTCCCCTGCACCCTCCAAACCAACCATCCCCCATGCAGTAGTACAGTAGACATTACACACGCAAAGGTACACCGCATTCAGAAGCTTAACAACGAGGAAAGAGCAGACAGTATACCCCAAAAAAACTGCTATTTTGGAGCACATTCAAAAGGCAGTTTGATGTGATAAGGGATCAGGTTGCAGTACTACTAAGGTGTGTCCTTTCATGTCTAAATCCAGGTTTCCATCTCACAGTGCTGCATGGATTAAGACTGCCTTATCACAGCTGCAGTGGCATTTGTCACAAGGCCCCTCTACTCCACGGAGGTTTAGGAACAAATCATAGACTCAAGGAAATTCCGCCTTGGAAAAAAGAGAAAAGAGGGGTAGTTTAGCAGCTCACAACGAAGAGAAAAAGGCCGGTGCACTAGCACTGCTTTATCCACCCACCTCTCCTTGAAAAGTAAGAGAGAGAAAGCTCTTGTTCCAGCACACTAGAGCCCACCAGTGAGCCAAAGGGGCTCGCTTTCAGGGCCAGGAGCTACATGTTCATACCCGTGATGCAAGGGCATCCTCGCTCTCGCTGACCACTTCTCTGTACACCCTGTGCTTCCTATTGTTTATGGCTGCAGAAACACAGATGGGCTGCTGCATACAGACACCAAAAGTACATGACGGGTTTGAAACCAAAATGCTACAGAGATGAGAGTCTGTCTCCTGTCCAAGAATAGCTAATTAATGCAAGACTGAAGTGCCATGGAAAATGTTAGAAAAGTTGGGCTGCCACCATTTTGTGATGTGACAGCTTTTATCTACCGTATGTGTGGGGAGGGGAGTTCAACCAACATAGCATATGTTAAAACAAAAATTATAAACATATGCTAGGCTGCTAAAATTGGACATTTACCAGTCTGCTTAGCAATTTAGCTAAGCATTGAATTTTAGTTTTGAAAACTATATAGGCATACAGCAGCAAATATCATTGTGTTGCCATGACCATATCTACATTGCACAGGGTAGAACACATACTATTTTGCATGCAATGCTAATAACAAGCTCAGAATTTTTTTTTCCCCAAGCTCTTTTTAAAATGCAGCTATATTGTTGTGCACCAGAACAGGCTTCCACTCTTACTGAGCATGCTGAATTTGTTTTATACACAAACCTCTGAAATAGCCTTGCAGACATTTTTAAATGGATCCATTTTAGAACCTGACCTTCCAAGGGCAGAACATTTCCAGATGTCCCTGATGGTGGCTAAGCACCCAGTGGAACAAAGTTTTGCTCGCACTACAAAGCGCCAGGCAAGATAACATAGCCACCAAGTATTTGGCTCTTGATTTTTTTCATGTACTTGGAGTTCATGTAGTTAATAAACCACCAGCAAGTTACAGGAAACATACAGAATAACTTTTTTGTTGTTATTTTTCTTAACTGAAGCAAAAACGTGACAGACTGGCTTGCTGTCTGTTCTCTAATAGTGATACACTAATTATGATGCCGCCTTCAGCAACATTTTGAGACTTGCAGCAATGAGAGAGGAGACTAAAGAACCCTTTCTGGGATCAGGCACAACCAGTTCTTCTCTCAGTGTTTCATGTAAGACCTCCTTAAATATGAAATAAAATACATTAACAACCATGCACCTTTTTCAGTGATCTAGAAGATGCCTTTTGCCTAGACAAATGCCAGTATTTCATGCCCTGACTTACACTAGTACCTGAAGGCAAGCACCGAAAACTTGGTCTATACTTCCAGGGCACACCTTCATCTGCCTTCATTATTTTAATGGTCATGGTGAGGGACACACTGTTCTGCAAGGACCTCTGAGCAAATAACAGATGATCCAAAACATTTTAAAACTGGTAAGTACACCCACCATTCAGTTTCAGGTTGGATATGGCCAGTGATGACAAACGCCACATTCACATCACAACACAAGAGGTTTCGGTTTCCTGTGCAGTCTTTAAAGGCTGCTACAGGCACTGGTCTCCCCCAGCACACAGTGTCACTCCAAGATTGTGCAGATTTATCTGTAAGTTTCTCACTTACTAAAAGGGTAGTACTTCCCAAGGCATACGATTCGAGGCAGGTAAAATGGGTTTCAGGTTGCAAACTGTATAGTAGTGCTGCCTATCTGCTGTAAGGCTGTTTCAAAGATCAACATAATCAGGTTTCAAGACAATCAGGTTTTTAGGGCTACAAAGATGATTAAGGGCCTGGCACATCTATCCTATGAGGAAAGGCTGAGAGAGCTGGGGCTGTTCAGCCTGGAGAAAAGAAGACTGAGGGGGGACCTAATCAATGTTTATAAATATCTTAAGTATAGAGTGCAGGGTGAATTGGCCTGCCCCTTTTCTGTGGTCTGTGGGGACAGGACAAGGGGCAATGGCTGCAAGTTGGAGCACAGGAAGTTCCGCACCAACATGCGGAGGAACTTTTTCCCAGTGAGGGTGCCAGAGCCCTGGGACAGGCTGCCCAGGGAGGTGGTGGAGTCTCCTTCTCTGGAGATATTCAAGACTCAACTGGATGCCTCTCTGTGCAGTATGAGCTGGGGAGCTGCTTTGGCAGGGGGGTTGGACCCAATGATCTCTCGAGGTCCCTTCCAACCCCTACAACTCTGTGATTCTGTGACCACCTGCAGTGAAGGCGATTTAAACAGTTTAGAAGTAGAGTATCCACACACTAGAATTTGTGATCAGCAGGCATATCAGGTACAAACTGCTGAATTATTCAGACAGTATATAATTTCTTAAGAGAAAATGTATACAGAACAGTTGGCATTAGAAGCTAAAACACCAAAGGTAAACAAATTCAGACTTCTGGTTCTAGAAGATGGAAAGGTACCAAACTATGTACTGTGCAAAATTCAGAAGCTTAAAGTGAGCAGACCAACTACACCAATTTTAGATGCTTTAGATGAATAAAACCAAAACAAATACAGTGAAAAGACACTATCAGTAGAAAAAAGGTAAACATAAAAAAAATTATATATACACACACACAGACACTGATGACAGTAGATTAAATTAAGGAAAATCACCCCTGCCTTAACAAGAGGAGTAAGGATTTTTTTCACAGTCTATTATTCAATTATTAAATGACACATGCCGACTTGGTAACAGTGTGAAGGACAGCAGAGAATGCATAAGTACTAATGATAAACACTACACCATAAACCAACAACTCCTCATAATGAGGGGGTTATGGATGTGGTACATGCTGCCCTCCAGAAACAGCAGAACCTCCTGACCTTCAGTACTGCTGCTCATGCAGAATGTCACCTACAGGTGCATTGCCATGTGTCAGTGGTGTCTGTGGGATGAAGGCACAATGTCGACAGCAAGGTAGCAATGGCAACAGCAGGAGCAGCCCAGCCCTCTGCAGATGCCTGTGGTAGGCAAAGAAGATAGCATTCCACTTCAAAAGCTTCATGGACTTATCAAATAATGACTGCTTGCCTCCTCCAGGGAAAAGGTGGAAAGAAACACAGCAAGATTTTCCATAATGGATTCAATACATATGTGCTACCTAATGGGCTACATTTAATCTTCATCAGCAAAATATTCAGCATGCCCAAAACCCCAAGTTACAGACACCTCATGTCACAATGAAAAACTAAATGTAAGAAACAAACCCAGCCCACCCAATACTAGGGGAACCATATGACTTAGATGGCTCACGCCAGAGGAGGTGGCTAATATGAATCAGTCAGTTCATACACAAACTAAAAGTCTTAAAATTTATGTGCTCTCTCCTGATAGTACTCTGATTCCTGCCATCTCCTTCTATTCCTGAGGAGAACTGCAGAAAACCGTGACTCACCACATATCTCCAGATGCCCTCAGTAATACCCTGGACAACCTGCTATAGACTAAAAGAATACTCTAAATATTAACATGTAGTGATAAATATAATATATATTTTAAACCAAGGAGTAACACAGTTTTAATAAAAATCTAATCAACATTTACATCAAATTGGCCTACCTTACCTGGTTTCAAATCTAAAGTGTGTAAGTTTTGTATCAATTTACTGTCACATCAAGCTCTAAAGAGATCAGTTTCAGGTATCTGCTATATCTTGAGATAAAATATCACCAGAGACTGACATAACAACCCTGTGCAGTGCTACAGGCTTGGGGTAGAGTGGCTAGAAAGCTGACTAGCAGAGAAGAACCTGGGGGTGTAAACAAATTTTAAAAAAAATTCCTATGAAGGACAGGTACACAAAAGTTAAAATTAAAAAGACTTTACTTGTGGTTTCCTCACAAGTCATGATGAAGACAAAGGCAAAATTATACCTGCTGTGCCAAGTCAGATGTTAAATTGAACTCCCTAAAAAGACCTAAGAACTAGATTAGCCCCTGCAGTTTCCAAGTACTATTTTTCCACAAATGATACTTCCAAAAAAAAAAAAAAAAGTCAGTCATATTCCATGTTTCTACCCTTTTCTATCACACTTTACATTTACTCACCATTTTAAAAAAAATAATTGTAATGTAAGGATGCTTTTAGGGCCAGGTATACTGTAATTTCCTATAGCACTTTATATATAATAAATTTGATGCCCCAGTTTTTAAAGGGACATTGCTAAGCTTTTAGAATAAGCAACTTTGAAAAGCATGCATGTCATCATCATACATTAAAAAACCCATAAAACTTCTATTAAATAAACCAAACAATCTTATTAGCAAATAAAGCAAATTACTAGCATGTGCTGATGTACTGGAACAGCCACAGTCACCTTGCTGAGTGTTAAACATGTCCAAAGCAACCTATGGGTGCAAGCATCACAGACACCAGCTGACACACACCCAGAACAGTGGTATGCAGCAGCATTTAGACTTCTGTTAGCCACGCTCTGCTCTTACCCAGCCTATCTCTACATAGGATCTCAACATGCTTTTCAGCCATTAACCAATTAAGCTCTACAATACCCCCACGGGAAAAATATTGCATTATTTATAGCCATTAGCACAGCAGCTCCAAACTGAAAAGCCCTGGAACTTCAACATCGTGGCCTTTGCTTTCCTTCTAAAGAGTTGTGATTATATCACTGTTTTTCTTCATGTTCAGATTGCAATATCTTTTATCAACCATTTAACGAGGGCTACTGTGAATGGAATCAAAGCATTTTGAAAGCAGCTTGATAAAATTGCCTATTAGTAGCCACACTAAGTTCAGAAATACCAAGTTAGTACCATTAAAACATCCTTCTGCCTGGCTGTGCAGGTTTTTAAGGCTCAAATCTATATTCTTAGAGCAAGAAGTACAGTCATTATCCTGTTCTTATTGTGTCTCAAACTTCACAGGCCTTATTGTAATTAGGTACTTAGTAAGATCAGTAGAGAACAACAGGAGAGGCCAGAGACATTTAGGGGAGATGGGAAGGTAAAAATGAATGAAGTGTTGATGAGGGAAATGGGGACCGATACCAGAGAAGAAAGTAACTAACTGGGTGAAGTGGCATGGGACAGACCCCTGCCACTCTATCTGCTCACAGCTGGGCTGGCCTACAAACCAGCATAGCATTCACAAATTGTTTTCTTTTAATCAGGATTTCACCTCTGATTGCCACGTTTACCAGAAAGAGAAGCAGCATGATTTTGTTTTTTTAAATGAAGAAATGACGTTTGTTAGGGGGCTCTTTGGGGGAAGTTTCAGGATGCTGAGTGAATCGTGTCAACCTGACAGTCCAACCAGGAGAGGGGGGAAAAAAGAAAAAGTGTTCCATGGCAGGTTCTCCTGTCTCAACAGTGAGAAATGACACAGCCATCTAAGATGCAAATAAACACATAGCAAGATCCAAAGCAGGCAATAAAGATAAGACTCTTTTAATCTTATTTACCAGTGAAAACCTAGCCAAAAGCAGCAGCATGCCATCAACCTTCAGACTTGGTTCTGATGGGGCCAAAGCACCTCAGTGCTGGCCTGGCACAGCGCTCAGCACTTGCTGAGGAGTTCTGCAGAACCAAGAGCTCAGCAGAGCTCACACAAAGCCCCCAACAACTTCAGAGTAAGGGCAAAAGAAAGCAAATCCAGCCAATACACAAAACAGCAGAGGGTGTCTCCTACACCATGTTTTACCCCCATGGTTATAGCCCCTGAAGCCAGACAGACTACATGAGAAGTGTGAAGTATACACCACCCAGAAAGGAAAGATATCGTACCTGGTAGCACGAGGTCAGTCGTGACAGATCTCACATATTAGTGCTACATAATTCTAAATTAGAATTTTTACCACAACCAGAGGGCAGAGGAGATACAAACCCACAGTGGGATTTGAAAGTATTATAAGATGCTTTGAAACCAACTCCTAGTTGAATGGAGGGACAGGAATGCAGGCCTCATGGTGTGCAAGAAGGTAGGAATCAACTCCATGGGACCAGACAAGGTCACAGCGAGTTAACTTTAAAGTAAAACCCATGGCCATGATCCCTTTCCCTTAAGCATAGGGGAAACAATAGACTTTGTAACTAACTGCTACAAAAGGTGAGTGAGCGCAATGGGGTCTCACTGAAAGAAAAAAACATACCCAGCACCTACATGAGATCAAATTGTGACCACCAGAGATTTATAATGTGTACTAGAATTTTTTTGGTATGAACCTTTCATATTAAAATTCCTGGAATTCCAGGGCCCATGGCCCAGAGCCTTTGAATAAAAATGATGGTTCAGACTACTTTTATTTTCTAGACTTGCTAGCTAATTTCAAAGTTATGATTTCCCAAGTATAGGCTATCACATAGCCAATATAGCAATTTATTTTGACTTTATTTAGGGGTGTTTCTTTTATTTTTTCTCTGTACTTATTATTAGCTTATTTGGTCTAGAAAAAAAAATAATTGATTTCATTCTCATGTTGCTACTGTGTGCACTCAAAGGGCCAAAAGAATTACAGGAAATTTGTCCAGCTTGCTATTTGATAAAACAAACTGTGGCCTAGCATGGTATATCATATCATTTTATAGGCCTCATTAAAATACAAATATTGGACTTCACTTTCAAGGCTGAGTAGACAAAATCATGCCTGATGAAGTTGATTTATCTTAAAATCTACTGAATGTAGATACGAATAAATAAAAACTGGCAATTTATTAAAAAACTGTAACCAAAAGTGCAAAGATTAATATGCATAATTGTAGACTTCTATAGGTATAAAATAAACCTGCAGGTAGTACTTTCATATTAGTAAATTAGAACTAAACATTTCCAATTGTCTACGCGTCTACCCCCACCACCCTCCAAACACACCAAGATGTGTTCTCAGCTGGATGACATGCATTTGCAGGGTTCTGCTCTCCTCTTACCTCATACCATATGACAGCCCAAATGTTTCTAAGACTATTTTGGGGTTCCATTCTCAGCTAAACCAGACTGAAACACAATACACTGTTTTAGAAAGTAAAAAAGTACTCTTACAAAGCTAAAAATATTATTGCAGTGAGCAGCATAGGAGCTAAAAAGCATTCCCTAAGATACCAGATCCTTTATCATTCAGCTTAAGTTATTTGGCATTGGGTTTTTTGTTATTTGGGGCAGTGGGAGGGGGTATGGATGCTTGTTGTTTGAGGTTTTTTTTAATTAAAATTTTGTTCTGTCACTCCACCATAAAAAGCTGCATGCCCAATTGCTGCCTTTGCCTTTTATTTAGGCATGGTAAAACAACTGAACTTTGTTACTTTGTTGGGACAGATTTCCATAAAATCCATCAGGTAACTAAGCCGAGTATGAAAAGTCATAGAATGAAATTCTTTGAACTCTTGAAATTAAAGCTGCTATCCTGGACCTTTACAGCATTTAATTTTCTGCCATTCCAACACATGCATTGGCATGGGGGCTGAAAACCATCCTTTTCCAATTCTTCTTTCTGTCATCTGCTGGGAGGCAGAGTAGAATAATTAGACTGACTCAAGCAGTTGCCGATTACTTTCGGTGTGTAGCTCATTCCTTGAAACTACAGAGACAAGTCTTGCTAAATAAGGATCAATGGATAGGAATGTTTATATTTTCTTCAAATCTGAAAAAGAAAGCCACCAAAAAAAAAAAAGAAACAAAGGATTTTTTAAGGCAAGTTATTTAGAGGAAAGAAAGTTGAGTGAGAATACTGCGTAGCAAAGTTTACATAAGTGACTTGAAGAAAGGAATTTAATGAGAATGAACCTGAAGCCTGCCTCTTCAAATCTCATTTACTTCTTGCTACAGAGTTACCAAGAAAAACAGCTCAAAGGAAAAGGAAGCAATCAAGGCATGATGTTAATATTTCACCATCAGTTGAAGAAGAGTTACATGCAGTGAAGGGGTCTTCAATCACATAGCACGGTAAAATCACATAGAAAATACAGCATTACAATCAACACCTCTGTTCATAATTACAGGAAGAGATCCAATATTGTATACAGGCAGACAAAAATAATAAAATAAAATAAAAAATTACAACTGTTGCTTCCAAGCTGATGCTATTTAATTAGGACAGAATCAGGGGACAGGTAGCTTCCAGCATTATCATTGCTCGTGCAAACCTGTCATGGGCATTCAGTCTTCTTTAGCACTACATGAATTTAAAATAAAATAACTGTAAAGCACTTTTAATAAGACTTTTTTTTTTCTCCTTGAAGTCTTAAAACCAGCTTCTCACAACAAAGTGGCAAACTAGGGAAAGCTAGTCTGTTTTATACTTTGCTGCTTTAATGTTTATTTGGATACCATGTAGAAGAGGTAAAGCAAAATGTTTCATCAAAAAACAAAAACCCCACTGAATTGCAGTGGTCTTTTAACTTGCTGTACTTTTTGTTGCACTTCTGCTGAGTTAGCTGTAAATTGAGATACAAACAATAGAAAGATGTCTTCTGCATACTCGAAGCTTACATATGCTCACAGTTAAGGCTGAAGGTCGCCACTTGTGCTAAGAGGCAGCACCTGACTCGTGGCCAGGAAAGCCTTGTGAAAAGAGAGCTATACAGTCACATACTGCCCCAAGGTGTGGGTCCTACAATAAGTACCTCTCACATAGCAGGAATTTGCAGTTTAAGGCCTGAACCTAAATCTGTTTGAGGACTTTAGAACATGGCCTTTGGACATACCAGGCAACTCAAAAATATTGCATGTAAGTAACATTACACCTCTCTCTGAATGCCTTGCATTGAACTGTTCAAATAATTGCCACATTAATCTCCATCTTAATGGTATCCACACTTTAGTCAGTTTAAGCTCCACAAGCATCAAATTTAGTGCAGTCAGTACATCTGTCACACTAACTTCTATCTCAAAAAATCACAAGTTTATTATTAGCAACCTGTGGGCAATTAGTATAATTATCAGCAGACTTAGATCCATCTTAATCACTGTTTGTTCCAATTCCACAGGCAAACAAGACATCACCAGTAAAACAGTACAGCAAGAATGACTTTGCATCTATAGTCATGCTGCTGGTGTTGTCCCTTGCTTGCAAAAAATAAAATCAAATATAAGATTCTATATATTTTTCAGTATGTCACATACTGCTTTCACGATATACAATTTAGCTTGTGATGTATTTCCTTCTATAGATACAAATGTCAAATAAATTACAAAAGCTTATTCCATAACAAATTATACACCAGTAAAGAAGGTGAAATGTAAGTTATGAAGACAAAAAAAAAAAAAAAAAAAAAGGGTGATGAGGCCCTGGCACAGACAGACCAGAGAAGCTGTGGCTGCCCCCTCCCTGGCAGTGTCCAAGGCCAGGCTGGATGGGGCTTTGGGCAGCCTGATCTAGTGGAGGGTGTCCTTGCCCATAGCACTAAAGGAGTTAGAGCTAGGTTGGTCTTTAAGGTTGCTTCCAACCCCAAAGCAGTCCATGATTCTGTGAGAGAATGTGTTTTGATATTTATAAGGATACTTCCATATTTTGTCTTCTCTAGCAGCTCTCTGCATATGAAGCATCCAGTAATTACAGCCATCTAACCTGAGAAAATGTCTATCACAGCTACAAAACCAGCCACAGAACACCCTGACCCAACTACCCTTACCACCCAACTATCAAACACGTAGTTGCTAACATACAAACCAGCACCTCCATCCTTTTTTCTTCTTTTTGTGCTATGAGATCATTTCTCAACACTAAAGTCCTACTTTGCACATAGGAATAAGTAGTTATATTTTTTTTTTCAATGCATCTTCAGTTCAAAAATTTCAACTTTTATTCTATCCCACTAAGAAACAGCTGGGAAAAAAAGATACCAGAGGCCAGAAAACTAGATTCCTCATTCTCCTCTTCTGGCTGCCACCTTGTATTACCAAAGAAAAGGCAGATGATTCTTGTGCTCATCCTTTCTTACAAGCAAGTATTTTCTACAGATTAATAGTGAATGGAAGCAAAAGCTGTAGATTACATGACCCCAAAAAAATTGTTAACAGCTCACTATCAAAACCAAAAAGGTGCACTGAGTGGGTTTTTGCAAGGATCTGAACTTGGTGTAGTCTCGGGGATTGTTTTCATTAGTAACCTGCATAACTGAGCAGAGGACATGCTTACATCTGCCAGTCAAGAGCAAACACTGTAGGTATACTGGGAAACAGGGCTGGAACTCAGAATTACTCTGCTCAAACTAGAAAAACAACAGAATGATTCACCAGGGCAAGTGTCTGTGCTTTGGCAGACTGCTGCACACCTACAGCAGAGCAAGTGAGTGGCTAAGTGTCAGCTTTTTCAGAAGAGGAACTGGGGTCATAATAGAACAGGAGCTCAATACAAGTTCAAAATGCTATTAAAAAAGGAAACCATCAAGGAGGAATAGAAACAGGAGTAGACACACCACAAAGTAGGAAGCAGTGTTGTCCTTCTGTTTAGCAGGAAGGAGTAAGAGAGTCAACATTTTGGCATAACATTTATAAAAATTGTGAAGGAATTGGAAAGAGTCCAAAGACAGTAACAGCAATTACCACAAGTCTCAGAGGAGGAGCTGTGTAGAAAGACTGAATATACCAGGACTATTTAGACTAGAGAGGAAAAAACTTAAAGGAATTTTCATCATCAGATCTGAAAGAAAGTTGCACACCCTATGGAATAAGCTTGTCTCCACAATACCCTGGCTAGGACAAGCAGCAATGCACCTACTGAAAACAGAGTTAAAAGAATTTGTAGCAGTTATTAGAAGGCTTCCTACAAAGAGAGTGACATAATGAAGTGACGTTCATGAGACAGCTCATATGGTTTTATTATTATTTCATGCAGATTTCTAAACAGCTGTGCTAAAAAAGCCCAAACAGGTATAAAATTCAGCCTTCTTTGGGGGCCAGACTAGTCAATGTTTCAAGGTCCTTCCAGATTTGTTTTTGTTTATGTTATGATTTCTATCACCATTATTACTTTTTTTAATGAAACACATTATAGGGAGTTATCCCTTAGAGGTCTCTCCAAGTCTTCCTTTCAGTAGCAGTTTTAATGGTGCTTATGGCTGTATGCCAGTTACATTGCAGAAAGCTTAGCAGGTGATGCATTTGCTTATAGGCACTGTCATATTTTATCCATCTCAGCATCTATTTAGTGAGTGCTTTAACATTCTAGAGTATGGCAGGTGCTACATAAAACACAGCATTATTTTCCATATTTTATTCCCCTCACTGGCAGTCCTACTCTCAGATTAACTGGCAAGAGCACAAATATTCACAGCAATTTAAAAAAAAGAAGTTTTGAGTGCTCACTGACAGCCACAGTTAGCTCTGTGCTATCAGTAAACAAAACAATGCAACAACATTCCTTCCCTATTCCAACAATATTCCACAGCAGGGTTTTTTGTGTAGAAGGCAATACAACGCCGGACAAACTGCAGTGGTCATTCAAATGGACATCTCCTGCTAACAGTGTGCTGCAGGGTGTGATTTATTAAAATGCATCAGAGTTGTGTTTCCCTTAGTCCCATCTTGATCCACGGCATGGGATAAGCAGAAAAACCCATTTGGATTAGGCTTTTCCATTCATAGTCTTATCCTATTAATGTTCAAGATCCCTAGGTGGTCTAGATACAAACTCCTACTGAAATTAATGGAGAGACACCAGGAACACCTGTGGAAATCATACTGAGCTGACAAGATACTCTTTTTACTCCACTCTTCCAACTGCAGTCTTACATATTGCAATCTTGAAATTATTTTTTTTAGTATTCCTTCATATAGAAGTCATTGTTTCCAGTACATGTGTTTTTGAGTAACTTCTACTGCTTTTTCTTTGATCTCTCTTTTTTATAGGGTAAGGGGACTGAAATTGTATTCACTACTCAAGATTCAATATTTCAAATTACATCACCAAAACTTACAGTGACCTTCCCAAGGTTACCTCCTTCTCACATCCCAACATTTTTCATTTCTTTACTTACATTTCATCTGGGCTGCTCTCTTGACTACAGTGAGATTAAGCACAATATGAACCTGTATGATGCCTGTGACTTCACTGCTTGAAGGACTTGAAAATAAAATATTTCTCTTCTCAAAGCAGTGAGGTTTTAATCTGTGGTTTGTTACTCCAACACCCTTAAGTAGAACCAAACAGAAGTGCAAGCAACATACTCGAATTTAATTCACAAAGCTTACCCTTCTGTCTGACACTATAAAATACAAACAGCAACTCCAAACTAGTTACATCTGATTTACCCCAGCAATTCAGAAATGATGCTTCCCTGTCAATGATGTTTTATCTTATGGGAAAATAATAAAGTAATACAGGTCAACACTGGCAAGAGTAGAGGGTAAAAATGCATTTTTATTTCCCCTCTATTCTGTGATAGCTAACAAAACCATATTTTTAAAATGATCACAGAGTTGTAGGGGTTGGAAGGGACCTCGAGAGATCATCGGGTCCAACCCCCCTGCCAAAGCAGCTCCCCAGCTCATACTGCACAGACAGGCGTCCAGATGAGACTTGAATATCTCCAGAGAAGGAGACTCCCCCACCTCCCTGGGCAGCCTGTCCCAGGGCTCTGGCACCCTCACTGGGAAAAAGTTCTTCTGCATGTTGGTGCAGAACTTCCTGTGCTCCAACTTGCAGCCATTGCCCCTTGTCCTGTCTCCACTGACCAAAGAAAAGGGGCAGGCCAATTCCCCCTGCACCCCATACTTAAGATATTTATAAACATTGATTAGGTCCCCCCTCAGTCATTTTTTCTCCAGGCTGAACAGCCCCAGCTCTCTCAGCCTTTCCTCATAGGATAGATGTTCCAGGCCCTTAATCATCTTCGTAGCCCTTCTCTGGGCTCTGTCAAGGAGATCTCTGTCTTTTTTAAACCAGGGAGCCCAGAACACACTAATGTAATTCCCATTCTGCCTCGAGGATCCTGAAAGGTGCCTGGCAGGACGCCCATCACTGCAGTCAGGAACCCAAAACGCAGTCACACAAACTGGTTTGTGACCAAAACCCTTCCAGGTTTCACAGAGCCTGATCCTTGGGTTTAAGTCTGATCAGGACAGCCCTTTCTAAAATAGTGTCTATCCCTGAAAGGCCACAGGGCATCTTTTTTTCAAGTAACAGCTGCCTCCACTAAAAAAAAATAATAATGTATTAATCATGGACAATTCATGAAAGACATGCCAACACATTTAATGGTTTTATATGTTTCAATGATTAATTTAACCAGGTGTGCTGGATTTTCTTCACAGGAGTGGGTATGGGGCTCTGGTTTGGGTCTGTGCTGCAAACTGCATTGATAACACAGAGATGTTTGTGTTACTGCTGAGCAGCACTCACACAGAGCAGAGGCCTTGCTGCGTCTCACACCACCCCAGCAGCGAGTGGGCTGAGGGTGCACAAGGAACTGGGAGGGGACAAAGGCAGGACAGCTGTTCCCATTGTGACCAAAGTGATATTCCATACCATATGTCACCATTATCAGCATATACAGCTGAAAGAAGGGGAAAGAGAAAGGTGTTTGGGACAAAAGGGATATTCCGTGCTGTATGATGTCATGCTCAGCATACAAAGCTGGAGAAAGAAGAATGGAGAGGGGACATTCAGAGTCTTGGCATCTGTCTTCTCAAATAACTGTTACATGTGATGGAGCCCTGCTTTCCTGGAGATGGCTGAACACCTGCCCAGGGGCACAAGTGGTTGAATTCCTTGCTTTGCTTGTGTATCTGGCTTTTGCTTTCTCTGTTAAACTGTCTTTACCTCAACACAGGAATTTTCTCCCTGTCACACTTCTGGTGTGTCCCCCCACCAATCCAACTGAGTGACCAGCTGCGTGGTGCTTAGATACCAGCTGGGGTTTCAGAACTGAAAAAAATCCAGTCCTGAAAAAGTAATTCCTCTCACTGCATTGCACACCATAGAGTGCTCCTCCCAGCGCAGGGGACATTTCAGGGTGACCTTCCATATAATTACAGACACAATCTATTGCACTAGGAGTAAAGTTACTAATTTGGCTTCTCAGCAATTAGAGTGGAGAGGACCAAGGCAAGATAAAGAATAGGATACTGGATTTAGTTTTTTTTTAACTGAGAACGCTGTTTCAAATAGATCCATGCTGTCAAAAAATGGTGAAGGGCAGTAACATTTAGAGGCTGTTTGAATGGCCTGACATACCTACCAACTGTCAACAGCTGTGCTAGCACTGCACTCCTCAGTAATTACAGAAATAATATGACAGTAGGAAAACTAAGCTTAATGGTGAAAAGAAACAGCCTGGTCATCTTGTAAAGCACCTTACAATCCTAGAAGCATTAAAGTTGCAAGAGCCCTCTAAGATCATAAAGTCCAAGCATCAAACCAAAACCACCATACCCACTAAACCATTACCCCAAGTGCCACATCTGCACATTTATTTTCAACACCACCAGGGATGGCAACTCGACCACTTCCCTGGGCAGCCCCTTCCAGGGCTCGATTACTCTTTCAGGAAAGAAATTTTTCCTAATATCCAACCTAAACTTCCTCTCACACAGCTTAAGGCAGTTTCCTCTCGTCCTACCAGCAGGAGGTCTGCACCTCATGGAAGGGACCCACACTGCTGCAGTTCATGAAGAACTGAAGCCCCTGTGGGAAGGGCTCATGTTGCAGAAGTTCATGGAGGACTGTCTTCCATGAGAAGGACCCCATGCTGGTGCAGGAAAAGAGTGTGAGAAATGCTCCCCCGAGGAAGGAGGAGCAGCAGAGACAACTCATGATGAACTGACCACAGTTCCCATTCACCACCTTCCCCTGTGCTGCTCAGGTGGAAAAAGTAGAGAAATCATGAATGAAGTTGAGCCCAGGAAGAAGGGAGGGGTGGAAGAGGGGTTTCAAAATTTGGTTTTATTTCTCATTGTCCTACTCTGTTTTGATTAGGTAATAAATTAGATGTGTTTTATTCTGTGTTGGGTCTGTTTTGCCCATGACAGTAATCGCTGAATGATCTCTCCCTGTCCTTATCTTGACCCTTGAGCCTTCTTTTCTACCTTTTCTTCCTTGTCTGGCTGTGGAGGGGGAGTGATACAGTCCTCCATTAGGTAATTTCAGGTTGGATGACCCACATGCTTTGTGTAATGCAAGTTTCTGAAAGTCCTACCCATCTACCTTTCTGGAACATCTTTATTTTACAGATTATGTAGGCTATGACTCTTGGAAACCAATTAAATCTCTATTTCCAAATCCTCTTCGATATTCCAACTACTTGAAATAAAGTTGACCCTACACAGGTATAAATAATCATATTATGTATTTATCCTGAACACACAGCTACTCCCTTACTTTTTTTAAAAAAACAAAAAAAAACCCTGAGGCTTTTCTCTTCAAGAATTATTCTGACTTTAGGAGAAGGACAGGCAACATTACATCATAAATCATGAACCTGTTTTAGAAAACTCACATTTTTCATATGGGAAAAGGTGGATTATCACCTTTCATCTGCTACAGAGCACATGTTTTTATTTCCTATAAAGTGTCAAGGTACTAAATCTTAGAAACACTTTGTTTAGATACTGAATTTTACTACAAGTAATTCTTACAGGCTTCTTATGTGTATTAAAACATATTCCTTTCTCAACTACATACAGCAATGAAATAACAAAATAGTAGATTTACGGATGAGGGGAATGAAAACTACCTACAATAAAAACGTAAAACCCCCTAAACTGTTAGTAAATAAACTTCTTTTCTGTAAAACATTTTTGGTGTACTGTATATCAAACACAGTGGTGAGTATAGAACATAAAAATTTTACTGACATGATCTTAAGTTTACCACTTGTGACTCACAAGCAACAACTGTTGTCATACTAATACAAACTACCGTACAGAAGTGATGTAAAGGTTTCATACCTTACAACATAAGCCACCTCCATTCTGCTGAATAAGGTCTTCAATGTCCTATTTCCATCAATTATACAATTAATAAGAGGACTTGGACACTTGGGGGTATTTGCATTACAATTTTCATGCTGCACTGCCCCACATACACAATGCTGGGACATTTGTTCTCAAGTCTCCCTGAATTTCCATTTGATAACCAACAGTTGCCTTCGTCCCCTCCCAAGTCTCATTTGGCATGAACTTAGGCTCTGCTTGATTTTTCACACTTTCCCATTAAAACCATAAACTTACTCAGCTCTGCTCAGCCTCTCGATGCACAAGGCCCTTACCTGGGCTTGCAGGGGGTACCAACACAAGGTAAAAGTTAAGCTAATTATGTACTTGAGAAAAATGAGGCAATTAGCAGTGCAATTTATAAGCATAATGAAATTCCACAGAATTTAAGACTTGTCCTCAAGTCTTGTAATCTCACAGTCTTTTAGTTACTGGACTTGATTGGACTCATGCTTGACTCCACTGGAATTTGAGCACAGGCACAAACCTGAAGGTAGGTAAGTCCTGTCTGAACCACTGCACTTCATCGAACTGTTTTCTGGAGCTGTAAGCATGTGCATAACCCAGTGGACACTAAAAGTCATCCAGATTCTCAAATGCCATGTTGCAGAACAAATTAAACCATATGATTTGACTCTAAAGCAAGAATTTCATGTCAACAGCAAAGGGTGAGGGGAGAATAAGCCACTGATTTTAACTTAGGAGAGATTTTCTCACAATTAAGTGTATCTGACACCATTAATTTATTTTGCACATTAGGGCAACTTGCAAAACAATTCTCTACCCTTTAAGCACCTAAAACAGAGTTAGCAGAAAATAGGAAAAAACCCACTTTAATTTCCAAATACCAATCCACAAACACATCAATCTAAAGTGAAAGACGCTTTTAGTAGACCTCCTAAAGCATTTTCTGTTTTAAAGGTGATCTCTCTGGAGCAATGGATACTCACAGATGGAACTTCCACTTTGTGGAATGAACCTAATGGCGCACAGGGCTTTCTCTCCTGAAAGAGGAAACCATCCACCTTGCTACAATTTTTTTGCCTTAAACGATGTACAGATCGATTTATTTTATCATCTTCACCTGGTGAATTCCCATTAAATTTGCATAACAACTCACTAGTTCAGAGTTTGACAAAAATCCTATTTTTTGCCAATCCTTAAAGTCAGATTCTGTACAATAAGGACAAGAATTTGGAGGGAAAGAAGGGAAAGTGATCAGGCTTCATTTGACAACCCAGTCACACATGCCTATTTAACACAAATAAAGGAGGAGATCCTGCTCCATTTCCCTCCTTTATTTGTGTTAGAGAACTGCAGAGCAGCCACATTGACTTAAGCAGCACTACAGAGACTGAAAAGATCCAGCCCTCAAAAGATCTACTGACAGATGACGAAGCAGCAGTAACACTGCAGGAAGACATCAATTTACATTAAAAGCCAAATAACTACTTGTTCAATAAGAATGTTCATTTCCTTTTGCAAGCACTTGTTGCCAACTGACAGAGCATAGTGTAAAACAGTCTCACCATCTGAATGACATCTGTTCCTTCCATCAGCTCTGTTCCTCCTGCGCATCAGATCTGGCCACGCTGGTGTCAGTGGTATTGAACATCCCAGTACAAGGCATACCCATCTTAAAGCGTCTCTGTTAATAACTTAATGAAAATGCTCTGCAAAGCCAAAGGCTTTCTGCTTGTAGAGGAAGCAGAGCACACATCAGCCAATGTTGAGAGCCATGCATCCAGAAATTTCTAAGAATCACTTCCCAAAGCAAGTCCTCGTTCCCCTCAGGATCTCCATCATGCAAACGCATGCAGGCATGAATGGCAACTGGTTATGTCCCTACACACACATGCACACAGTCATTCAGAAGTCCTCTCAAAAGGGTGAGGATTTTTCCAATTTTGAGAATGACAATATTTTTGCTGACAAAAGAGCCACACTGTTGACAAAAATCTCCAATTCAAAAAAACTTTCAAGTCTGGATAAAAGAAGTAACTTCAAAGAGAAGCTGAAAGCTAAGTAACTGCAGAATTATCTTCCCCTTTCTAGCTCCTAAGAATTCTCTGGCCACTTCATTCAGTTCTGAGCAAAAGTGCTGAGTAACAATGGCACAAGTTTTTTATTTATTTACTTGTTTCTAACACTGAAGTTGAAGTGTTCAGAGTGCACACTAGAGAAGTGCATGGATTCCAAACCATGGCAAGCTACTTCAGATAGCTACCAGAAGATAAACACTGCCAAGGTAACACATAACTCCTACTTGCATGTACATAACAGCTTTCCTCAGAGATGCTGTGGCCACCATCACCATTGCCAAAAAAAATTAAAAAAAGGCTGGGAAAACCTGTAATTTAAGGTATCCCATCTACAGCAGTGGTCTCAATGTCAGGTGGCATAAAGTCTGGGGTAGCCTGTATTTCCTCTGCATGTAAATGGAAGAGATGATCCTGCAGCCTTTTTCCTACCATGTGTCCAGACAGAGTGGGGAATGAGCCCCTCAGTCCAAAAGGAGAAAACTCTTGGCCCTGGCATCCAGATCCAAATAATATAAAGGTGTCTCCTTAAGAACACTGGACAAGTTGGAATTTAAATACATATTTGACAAGTTAAGAAATATTTGTTCCTTCCTTCACTTTGAACTAATTACTATTGTTGGAATGGAAAAAGCCCGAATCAAAGCTTGAACAATTTTAAGCTCTGTATGTACATACAAAGTCCTCATCTCATACAACCCACAGCCAACCAGAAAGAAGCAAAACCAAGAGAGAGATATTTCATTAAAAAGTTTCTTCATTTTTTTCCCTCCATCAAAATGGGGAAGATCTGAAAAAAAAAAATATGCACCCAGTTCTTAAATCCATCAACAAAGCAAAGGTGTATAAAGAACAAAGTTAGGGGATAGTAACTTTCTACGTAGTAAAACAAGCACCCGCTAACATCTGAGAATACTTGATTATTGTAACGAAAAGCACAGATCAGAATAAGACTAAAAAAAGAAAATATAGACACCTTTCTGCCATTTCAAAGCTCCTCTGTCACCATATTCCATGCATAACTTTTCCAGAAGAAAACTATAACATGCTCATCAGACCAAAACCGTCTGCACCTAGCATTCTGGAGATGATATCCATTAATCATAAAAACTAGAAGGCCATGATACTCAGAAATAACCTGCTTCATTCAATAAAGCTACTGCCTTTAGTCTACTCCAGTAGTTTCAAATGTGGAATATGTTTTTTTGAGGGAAATGTATAATATTAGGTTTCTGTATTTTTAATGGAATTTAAATTTCCATCCCAATGAAACCATACATGACACAAACCAACATTAGCTGGAAAGCAGGAAATGTACTAACCATTATTTTATAAAAGAAGAAGGTGCAAATATTAAGAAACTAACTAGATTTGTGTTAGATTGTATAAACAACACTTACTGTAGCATAAAGGACTAGCATCATTTACCATAACAACTAATTTTGCTTTTTGCCAGCTGGCCAGAACCAAGCATTTCCAAGGAAAACAGAAAATGCACAAAAGCTTCCCTACTCCTTTAAACAAATCCATTTTTAATTATGATTCAAATCAGTTCAGCTTGACTGATGTCCTGGTTTGGTGTCAGCAATCTGCAAGCTTCCCCTTCCACGACCCGAATGAATGTTGCCACGTTTCATACTGATGGGCAGGGAGCCGCTGGCTCGCATAAATGATTTCTCATGGGCATCAAAGGCAGGCCTTTATGAGTGCCTTCCCTAACAATCTCCTCAAGATGCTCTCAGGAAAGCTGATTATTCTCTAAAGATAGCAGTCTGGAATAGAGTTCCCACTCTCAATTAACCTGTGCTGGTTCCAGCTAATGAAGTGGAAAGGAGAAAAACAACCCTAGGAAGATATATTACACTATATACCGCTCCATTCATGACCTAGATGATGGGACAGAGTTTATCCTCAGCACATTCATAGGTGATACAAACTGGGAAGAGTGGTTAATACAACAGATGAACATAGTTCCATTCAGAGGAACCACAAGAAATTGGAAAAATGGGCTGACAGGAACCTCATCAAGTCCAACAAAGGGAAAATGAAAATCCTGGGGAAGAACTCCCCCAGTGCACCAGTACATGCTGGGGCCTGACCAGCAGGAAAGCAGTCCTGCAGAAAAGGACCCAATGGTCCAGATGGATTGGAAGTCAGCCATGAGCCAGTCACATGCCCTGGAGACAAAGAAGGCAAAAAGCATTCTGGGCTGCATTAGGAGGAGTGTTCCCAGCAGGTGGAGGGAGGTGATCCTTCCCCCTGCTCAGCACTGGTGAGGCCACACCTGGAGTGCTGTGCCCACCTCTAGGCTTCCCCAGTGGGAGCACCCAGGAGCAGCCACAAAGGTAAAGGGATTACAATGTCACTGCACTACCCTACAAAAAAAATGTGAATACTGACTTAAAAATGAGGTTCCAATCTCTTTTGGTTGCCACCGTTTCCTCTAATGCATGGTTAAGCCTGTGCAACAAAATGTATTTAAATATTTATGTACTCCACAAAAAGCAGAGCAGCATGTCCTCACTGCCCAAAAACAACTGAAAGAGGTGAAGCCATGTGTCTTATGACTTGTACAATGTTTTTAAATATTTGGGGATTTTCAAGAGGAAAGATGGCTCCTCAAGCTTCTGTCCTTTATTTAAGATTTTTGTTTTCAAAGAAAACAGAGAAAAGGGAAAAAACCACAACAACAAACCCAAAAAACCAGTATCAGAGTGGCCTCCATTCTTACATATGACAAGCCAAAAATACTCTTATGATGGCACTCCATTTCTGCATGCAGGTATGGGGGTGTGAAGGGTTGTTTATTTCTTCCAAACAGAGCAGCTGCAACTTCTTGTGGATTAAAGAAGTTATAACATTCTCTTGTTTAAGACTGTGTTCATGGCCTTCCACCAGAGAGGTAGAATAGTAGCTGCTCTTAGCTATGTTAAGAGAGGGAAACTCTTGAGTTCTCAAGAAGTGTACTGCTGTTGAGAAATGCAGGCATGCAAGACAAAGAAAAGCCAATTCAAAACTTACATAATCCAGAGATGGATTCCCTATGAATACTCTGCTCTATGCTCATAACTCCTTATGAAAAAACCCAGACTACAGTATCCATGCAATGTTTTAAGTAAAGGATAACAGACCGTTCTCTTCGTGACTGTAGTTGATTTCCTCATCTAAGTGTTTAAATCTACACTGCTTCAAACACCACCTACAACTATGCCAACACTTTGTCAAAAATAACTTTTTATATATATGTAATATATATACACACACCCCTCACAGCCACTACATCTCTATCCTAACTCATGGAGTTCGTAGAAACTCAACATGCTGGTATCCCCCCAACACCATCTAGAGGGTGTTAGCAGACAGTGCAGTGAGGTGTGAATGGGAAGGGGTGATGGCACCACCATTTTCTGTCCTTTTCAGGATAGAAAGTCTTCACCTACTGCTGTCAGAATTCCTGCAGCATATAAAGCACTTTGTTTTACCTTCTTTCTAATCCACTCTCTCCCTCCTGTGTATTTATTACACATTTTCAATGCTTTATTTAGCTCCTCTTTCCATATCATTTTCCCCTAGAGCATTTTGCCAATACTCCAAAAACTTGTTTTACACCTTTGTCTTGCGTCATTATTTCACCTCAGCCTTTTAATCTGATTGAGGCACGCTCCATATTCTGTTTTCTTCCCTCTCAACACAAGCCATACACAGCCATAGGCAAATGCAAGGACAGTTTTCCTTGACAACCTGCTAGTGTTTGTAAACACATTGACTTCAGCCACAGCCTTTCATGATGTGGTTACAATAAAGGTTCTTGCCCACCCATGCAATCTTCCTCTAGTCTCTAGTTCCTCACCTGTACGTTGCTACATGTTCTGACACCAACTGAGCAAAGCATTTATACTTTACAATGGCTCCATGAGGCTTTAAAACCAAACACATCCAACTGCTTCAGCAGATGAGAGCAGAAAGCTCAGCATCCTGAGGAACCAACTTTTTCCTTCTATTGACTAGAGCAAAGATTTTTTTAATCTTTTTTTTTCCCCCACTTCAGGAACCTGCTCTGAATCATTCCCTGGAGAAACTTCTCTCTCACACACACAATACACTGAACTAACTTCAAGAGGAAAAAACCTGCAACAAAACCCAGAAAATTAAATACAAGGTTGTACTTGCCCTGTCATCTCAGAACGCTCCAAGATTTAATCCTTTTGTTTTTATGGCCTCCGATTAACCTGTAGTACATACTAGATGCATGATCTGCCAAAATAACTATTATTTTGGTACATCTGTTTCCCAGTGTCATGATACTTACACCTCTATTTATTGCAGTAACCTTCATGCAGGTCTTGGTTAATTACTGTTCCTCCCCTTACTTAGCAGTCTATCAAAACCCCACAAGTAACCAGTAATTTCATTCCAAAAGTATTAAGAAAACAGAACAATTTCCCTGCTTAATACTACTCATATTGAACGAGCAGGTTACCATTTCTTCACCTCTCACAAGGCAGGAGCAACAGCTGTAATGCTTTAATCCTTTAAGTTAATTGAAAAACTTACAAGCCTTTAGCTACACACTGCAAACTTTAATAGAAGCATCTTCCATCATAATTCACAGGTTTAAGTAGCGGTGCACGTGTCCCTCCCCTAAATTTGTACGAATTCCTTTAAGTCTGTAAAGTTTTAGAAGGAATAAATAGTGTTACTGCATTGGCATAAAATGGAGTAATTGTGGCGACCGGCAGAGAGCAACACGCAATTCAATATGAATTGTAGGTGAAGCCATTTTATTAGGTGAAATTACACAGATTCTATACCTTTTTTACTACCAACGTGGCAAGCTAAAAAACTGCTAATTGGTTACACACACTGTTCACACCATATTGATTGGTTAGTAATTATAACGAGCTGTGATAAACCTATCTTATAGCTAAACATCCTTAGTTTACCTTTAATACCTAAAAGCATCCACACACCTGCTGTTTTGACCATCTTATTATGGTTGGTTCCTAACATGTTCTGTTACTCCCAAGTACCTTCCCATAACTGCTTCTTGGTTTAGGGTGGCCTGTACCCCTATCAGCAAGACCACTGTGTTTTGAGAATGTGATTATTAGGATCCTCTCAGTGTAACTTTTCTCATGGGAACAGGAGAATATTGTCAGGGCCTATGTCTTGGGAGAAGAGAGCTAGGCCGCCGGCAGGCCTGCTGTCTTCCCCGACAGAGTAATGGTAGAGATTTATTAAAAAAATTATTTTATTTTTACACTTGGGGAAGGAGGAATACTTTGGGATATCTAGAGGAGAGAAAAACACCCAACCTAATCATTTTCTTCATTGAAAGCATTTTTTGGTGCCATCCCTAAAAAAGACGAATGGTTAGGAGACAGGCATGTAAATTAGCCCCTTCCTGTTGAAACTATTTTAGTGATGGAGAGACAGGAAAACTGCTCATCTCTAAAGGCTCCCAATTCAGAAAGTAAAGTCAAAAAATAAAGCAAAGGTCTCCATCCACACCTGTTCCTCCATTAACACATCTTTATAAAAGATCTCCTGTCACTTGGCATTCTACTTAGTGCCTCCAGCTTCTGGAATGGAGGAAGGAGAGTAGGAATGGAACTTTCATGTCATAAGCATACTTTCCTTATGGAAGAAGCTTAGAAACGTGGATATGCAATATTCCAAGCCCAGAATGATAAATCTGGCTGGCAACTGCAGTTACCAACAAACATAAAAATTTTTTTTCAAATACATAGAAAACTAAATCATGGCTTGAAACTATCAGTATATACTTAATTACCTTGTTGAATTAAAAAGCTAACTGACAATAGGAAACACAGTGAAATTCTGTTTAGGTTTCTTGAAAGTGAGGCAGTCTTGCTTTGGATACATGGAAGTACTCAGATCCCTTTCAACATCCATGAGGAAAGAAGAAAAAGTGAGAAAAGCCTGAGCCACACATAGGTTGGAAAGGGGTGCAGCTGGAAAGGAAACACACTATTTTGGGTAAAGTTGGTGTAGGGAACAGGACTGAGATAGAGTTGTTCCCAGTCTATCAACCGGTTTTGATTTAGAATAGATTCAATCCAGGAGCAGACAAATTTGCTGCAGTGTATTATCATTCATGTCAGTGCTATTTACATATATGTGTGTACCTGTGCTTACACACACAAATTATTTACAATATGCATTTGATTACAAGTCATTGCTTGTTTATGCTTTTCTCTAGTAGATACTTCAGTGAATGATCAACACAAACAACTCTCAAAGGCAAGCCTTGCCAAAAGGTAACAGAAATAACAGATTAAATCCTTCTGATCATCCCACTCACACTGTCAATCTAGGTAATACAATGCTCCTACCTACTTTCATATCAATAACAGCTGAGCTTTGCTATATTATGTTAAAAACAAGGAGGAGAAAAACATATATTTTGAGGAGCTACAGAACCAAAAGTTCACATGCATTTCCCTCTACTTACCTGCACTTTAGATCATACCATCATAGAATGTACTGGGTTGGAAGGGACCTTTAAATGCCATCTAGTCCAATCCCTTGCAGTAAGCAGGGGCACCTTTACTAGATCAGGTTGTTCAGAGCCCCATCAAGCCTGACCTTGAATATCTCCAGGGATAGGGCCTTCACTACCTCTCTGGGCAGCCTGTTCCAGTGATCTACTGCCCTCATATTGAAGAGTTTTCTTAATATCCAGCCTAAATCAACCCTTAAGACCTTCCTTAAGATGAATTTCTGAAGAGAATAAAGTTCTAAAATATTTAGCAGTGGGTTTTTTGTTTGTTTTTAATTTTTAAATTGTATTCTTTTCATAGACTCACATAAAGGTTTGGGTTGGAAGCGACTTTAAAGACAACCTAGTTCCAAGCCCCTGCTATGGGGGGGTGTCATGGGGCTCCAACCCCCTCCACTAGATCCAGTTGCCCAAAGCCCCATCCAGCCTGGCCTTGGATGCCTCCAGGGAGGGGGCAGCCACAGCTTCTCTGGGCAGCCTGTGCCAGGGCCTCACTGCCCTGGCAGGGAAAAATTTCATACTAGTATCTAATCTAACTCTAGCCTCTTAGTTTAACTCTGTTACCCTATCACTATATGCCTCTCCTTTTGAGAGAGACATGAGTTTTATCTAAAGATCTCCTACGTTGATATGCCATCTCCTCTCCTCCACGCTGCAACTCTTCTGTAGATGATAATATCAGTATCTCAGTCCTTTATGAGAGCAAAAAGGCAGAACACTGACCTATGGTTCAGATGCTTCATATAGCCATATTGGTGTAACTGACAGTAGGATTGAGCCCAGTTGCTTTAAAAAGGCATCAAGTAGAAGATCAGCAGTAAAGGAGAACACTTGAAACATAATGATGTGCAACTGAAGCAGGGGAAATTTAGAACTACAGACACTCCCTTTCAGATGGGCCTCAATCTGAAAGGCTTGTTTGCCTCAAACAAGGCAACCCAAACCCTGTTACAAATGCTCACTCAAAGCATTTGTTCATTTCCTACGTGTTGATTGGATCTTTATTCCACTCTATAATAATGGAGAAATCCAAGAGTTTTAATAAATTAATGTAGGAATGCCTCAGTGTTATCAGTTACATATGTCAGCCTTGATTTAAGGAAGTAATTCATTACATATGCCTTGCATTAAGTGCTGGGCTATTTGTGCTACAACTTAAAAAGGGAAGGATGCACCTGTCATTGATCACTGCTTTGGGCAATATACCTTTGATTCTTTTCTTCCAAAGTTTGTCCTATTTTTTAAATCTTCTAGGTAAGTTTCTCTACAGGCTCAAGTTGGAATAGAAAATGAACTGCAAGAAATGCAGTTAGGCAATAAACAGACATGATTCTCAGCTGTCACACTCATTTAGGATTTTCTGCATTAAAATTTAAATGCTCTTTACCAATCCATTCTGGGACACAAGTGCTGCCTCATTTCCTAAGTTGGTGGAAAGCCACAGAAAGTGACTCCAAACCTTTCTGTGTCAGCAGTACACCTTGGACTTCAGACAGGGGGCTTAAACTACTGAAAGGAACAATTTGTACTCCAGTGATGAAAAGATCTATAGACTCTCCCTCAAGCAGTTCTGACATGGATGCAATACATATCACTGGCCAAAATTATCCATGTTAAAAGCCAGATACCTAAGTCAGCTCTCCTTTGTATAAAAGTCCCTCTGAAACTAATTTTTGTACTGACATGTGGAGGGGTCAGGGGGGAAATCAGGTCAAACTAAACTCAACTATCTTGACATGGCTGTCAATCACAAATGACAAAATACTGCTATCATCACTTCAGTCTGCTCACTGTAAATTAAAGCTCAACATTACAGAAATGCAGAGTCAAACTGAATAATTCTTTAAAGGAAAAAAAACCCCAGTTACTATGAGTTCAAAGCCATGGATAAAATGTGTCATTCACCATAGGCAAACTGGCCCACAGAAAAGTTGCAAGAATACAGTAAAAACATGTAATTATCTGGAAGATTCACTCTTGGTTACCCAGTAGCTTTATCACTGTGGTTTACACATCAGCTCTCAGAGGTCTCAAGCCACTGCTGACAGGTTATAATAGTATTATCACTATAAATCCCAGAACAGATATTACACCACTGCTCCAAAAACAAAGATATAAGTCTTCACTCCAACATAAAAAACCCACACCACCCTGATTTGTAGCACTTCACTCTTTACCTCTTCAGATTTATCATCCATCATTTATCTCTGTCCTTTCTGTATCACTGGCAATGGCTGTTTATTAAAACAGAAGTGCAACAACTGACATAAGGAGAGGTAATGAGAAAATAATGCAGCAGCCATAATGAGGATAATGTGCTGCTCAGGCATTTATTTAAATAGATGTCTGGTAGCAAGAAAAACCTCCTCATCAGCTATGTGTAACAAAATACAGCACAGATTAGGGGGAATCATACTAAACTAAACTAGGAGGAACTAAAAAAAGAGATGGGGGGAAAAGGGCAGAGGCACATGAAGAAATGAGAGTGATCTGATTATTCAGTGTCCCAACAGAAGCAGCTGAGAGCAAGAGCTGCAAAAGGATGCACTGACAGTAAAGTGTCTGGAGGGGAAAGGAGGGAATGATGTCCACAAGGAAAACCACATTTCATTGCTGCCCAGTAAATATTTTCAAGCAAGGAGGACTGGAACTGAAACTCAAACTACATATGCTTTATGGTGCTGCCACTAGGCAGTAAGATCAAGTATACCAGTGCTCCCAAACCTTAAGAGCAATATGACACAATAATCTTAACTAGCAAGTAACAAACAACTTTGAGTCTAATAAAATGAAATTTCTCCATTTTTCCCCCTACCTGTGGCCACACATAATATGCACACAAACATTTAAAGTTAAGTCAATATAGATGAACATACAGCTTTTCTTCTAGCGTTGCCTGTATCAGTATTATAAGCATATTAGAGAACATGCAATTACAAATGGAAGTCTGGGAACAAGGTCCAATAGCTATAGTACCACCTTTCCAAAGGGACAGAGAACCTGAGCTCCCCTGGAACTTGCTTAGGGGTACCTAAGGAACGACTGTTTAGGTCATCTCTGAGGTTTTACACACACCGAACAACAGCTCCCCAGCTGCACAAGAAGATCCATGGATTTCAGTAGGACCCACCAAAGACTAAGGTTGGACTCAACAGAAAGGTGGGTGGAAGAGGGTGGCTTTATGTCAAATACACGTTCAATGAAACATGTCACTGAAGTCACGATCTGCATGTACCACACTACTCTCCAGGGTCTCTTGAAGGAACTTCCCACTCCCATCTCCCCACCCACCACAAGCAGCTTTGCCCTCCAAGGTGAGGGAAGGAGGATATATTTACAAGGGGGAAGGAAGAAAGAATAGGAAAACAGACATGAGATAGTTAGACAGTTTAATCTGATATCAAGTATATGGTATTTTGTGTCTTTTGATCCCAGTCTTAAATCTAAACAGGTGATACACCTGAAAGTTAACATGCAGGAAAACTGCATATAATTCAAAAGACTCACTAAGAAAATGGAACACAGTTATCATAATAAAATACCCAAGTGAGGGACCTTCAACATGAAGAGTGAGCAAGTGGCAAAAAGAAGCTACTGGCCTACTTCAGACATGCATGCTCCTGACAGGTTTGGGTTAGTCCAACACAGTTCTAACACAGTCTAGATGGTCTCACAGACTCACAATAAAAGGCTTTGCATTTTAGAAACATGTTCCCCACCTCATCGCTTAAAAAAAAAAAGGATTAAAAATTTTTAAATGCATTTTGATATAGATGAAGCCTGTGTTTTAATCACTTGTGTGACAAATTTCTGTTGTTCTGCTCTTTTGTGATGAGAAAAACACAGAGGATGGATTCTCACTTGTTCTTCATTCTTGTCATATTTCAGCATTAAAAGAAAGAGAACTGCTATATTAATGACAGTGGTAGAACAGTGCACTAAAGACAGGCATAATTTAGTGTCACACAATACTTCACAAGGATAGGCTGGGGAAAATAGAACTTGCAAGCTGGCTACAGAGATGATGACCAAAAAAAACCCAGACAGACATCCTTGAGCCCAGCACTCAAACATACAAAGACTTTGCATCAGCCCCTATTGGAGATCCCTCTGCGACTTCAGAATAGAGAACAACCAGCAGACAGACACACAAGAAGCCAGCAGATGGCTCTAAATGAGGAGAACAGAGACAGATGACGAACTAGTCTGAGAGGAATGAAAATAAAATGGGAGCAATGCCACAGTGTTATCGTTTTTGTTGAACCACCTGGAGAGGTAGCAGGTTTATCAATGAATGCCAAAAAATGAGTTTTGCCCATCTGTTCACCCTAATAAATATCCTTTACTAGGAAAAAAAAATAAAATAATACAATTCCCTCAGCACTACTCAAATGCTTTCATCAGACCTGTTTGCTTAAAATATTTATTTGGGTTTTACAAGGCTTAAAAAGTACTTGCCTTGAACACAATAGTGCTTTAAGAGGAGACTTGGAAATACCTGGCTGGTCAGTACCTGTAAGAATTCACAACAGAAAGCCTCATCAGCCTCCTTTTGAATAAGGAAAATCTGTGTAGCTATCTCTGCTTTCAAAATGTCTTTAGAAAAATATTGCAGTATTGCTGGCCAACTGAAGGTACTGATAGCAAAGACCTAAACAGGAAGGGCAATTCAGAATTAAAAGAGTTAACAGTCCTCTGAAGACAACAGCAGTAGAAAGTATCACTATGCAGAAAGATGTACAAGAACTATGGTACAGGCTAAGTTTACCAAGTTTACCTCCTCTGCTGGTTTCCCCAAGCAGCAATGAGTATCACCCTTTTGCTGATTCTAAATGTGGATTGAGAAAGGAGGTCAGAGCAGGCAAATGGTACAATGAGGAACACTTGGGTCCCTCACAAAGTACCACTACAAAACAAAATGGGATGGAAGAGAAAACTAAAGCATATGGTCTGAGTTTGAAAGCAAAATGCCTCTCTATCTCCAACATTTATCAGCTCAAAACATTGTTTTCACAATGAATGAAGGCTACATAGTCTGGAGCAGAAATTCAAGCTGAGATATTTCCAAGCAGGCCTTCTGATTCTGAGGTATATGACACATGCAGCTGCAGAAAACCCACCTGTTCTGTTTAACATCATCAATTCTACCTCATCAATAAACACGATTCACATAAAACTTTCTGGATTCACACAAAGTTACCCAGAACACAACAGACCTTTATATTCTCACAAGCACCTTTGCAAATACAAAGTTGTTGTACTACTTAGGTTTCCTTTACACTAGGACTTGTGCATGAATGTGTCATGCTAAACTTGGCTTTTCATATTACAAAAACGTGACAGATGGAAAATGTGCTTAGATAACCTGAGAACATGTATGAAGAGGCCTTGGATATCACTTTGGTCTCACCATGAAAGGCTTGTCCTCACACCTCTGAGAACAGTAAAACCCCAAAATTAATTAATGATACAACACATTTTCTCATTTTCTGAAGCTTTAAATCTCTCTTGTTATGAAAAGGAAAAAAAGCACACCCATAAGCAGTGTCACTGACCTGTAGTTATCCAGCCCACTGAGACTTTCCTAGCCTTTTACCCCCAAGCATGGCATCCTGCCTTCAGGGTGCATAACACCATTTATTTAAGAAGAAACTGTTATCACCCAAATAGATATATTCTTAAACTTCAGCCTTTCAAAACATTTCACTTTGCTAAAAACCTGCTACAAAATAAGCAAACCCACAACAAAGTTTCAACATTTGCTTCTAAAAAGATGATGTGCATACAAGCAACAAAAACTTGACTCAATCCTCCAGGTCTTAACTTTACACTGCAGTTTAGTTTTCCAATCAGCCTTGCATTCACATTTGATTAAGTACAGCAAGCTCATAAGAATTACTCTACCCACACCTGAAAAGACTTCAGCATTTTAGGATTCAGGCTCAAAAAATCTTCCTGAGAAGAAGGATTTCTATTTGTCTCAGTGGAAGCAGGTTCAAGGTTTTGATATCTTATGATTTCTCTTCAAGATGAAATTTTACTTTGTGTATCAACCATAAATCAGCACAGCTTTGTTTCACTGATCATCATCTTGAATGTATCCAGGATTATTTGGCATCTGTTCATCACAGTGCAAACACAGGGTTTTCTCACCTCTTCTTTCCATCCACATCAGATGAATGGGCAGTGCCAACCTCCCTGAAAATAAAGAGCTTGGTAACTAGCCACCTATAACAATTCTGCTTCTGGAAACCATCGTTTATAGCAAAAGGACCCATTCTGATTTAAGTATCTGAATTGGAGCCTGAAAGGAGAGTAGTTTGAAGAAAGTATTACTTTCATATAAACAGCACAATCAACAGGTAACCAATGATGGTACAAGATCTGTCTCACCATGTACCACTGAATCTTTTTAATAAACTCACCTTGTCTCAAAGCACAGGTATTTTGTGGATAACAGCGTTAAAAGTACAATATTTGCCTGATTATAAAGATTCCTTTCTAAGGGAGTGGACATCTGAAATGGAGTTATTTTAGTGAGATTGGAAGAACAAATTTAATACATGAAATCTTTGCTGATGCCAACACCAGGTTATTTCAGCTCCAAGTTCACCTCCCAGAGTCCTTCTGGGACAACAATCCTAATGCTGGCATAATCCAACCAGCCTACTACCAGACCAGTGAACTCTGCTCCCTATCCTAGGCCAGAGAACAAATTGTGCCAGCTGTTTTGGTTTTAAGCTGTTCTGTGTATCCACATTAAGCACATGAATCTATTTGGCTTTATCCTAGAGTGACAAAGGCAAAATACAGGGGTTGGGATGCTGACCATTTGCCCAGGGAGAGGGAGCAACAACAGGAGGACTTAGGACATAATATTCACAGTGATAACTCAAAGCTCTTAACAACCTAACAACCATCCAGACACCAGAGCTACACAAAGCCCAGCCCTTCCACTCCCAAAAGCCCCCTTTCAGGGGAAGCAAGACACCACACGGTATGGAAACACCCTTGCCCAGCTCAGCTCACCTGTGCTGGCTCCTTGGGAACATTAATTCCATCCCAGCCAAAACCAGGAGAGTGTGCAAAGGGGGATTTTATTTAAATAATTCTGCTGGTTTTCCTGGCTGGCTTGGAAATAAGAAGCTTCTGAGCAAAGCAGACAAATGAGCAAAACAAACCAGATGCTCCTTCTGGTGCTCAGTAGATGAAAGCTTTCAGCTACCCAGACATCCTTAATTATTTTCAGCGAAAAAAAATCATCTGGGTAAAGTTGCTTATTGTAGTAAAGGTTCTGCATGCCTCTGTTGACATCATCTCATCTAGGAGCACTCAACATTTCATTGAGAAAATAGCACCTTTTTTTCTTGCAAAAAAAAATGTCAAAGAGACAGCAAAGGCAGGAAGTGAACCTAACAATACTCTTTTCCTACAGCATCTTGATGAGCCAAGAAAAGCAGCCTTTCAGGTTTTTATGCTAGTTATAAGACATCCTGTTGCTACTAAGCAATAGCAGAGAACAGTCTTACCTGCAACAGTCAACCCAGAGCCTTTATCCCTGAATATTAAAGAATCACCTTTTTTTAAAAATAGATCAATAAATCATTTACTACCTTACATAAAGAGATGATGATGATGCCTAGAAGACAGAAAGATCACTTGCATTACAGAGCAGTCATCAGTGCCTGGCACACATCATTCTGCAGTTCTGCAGAGCTGGTTTATTTGTATCTAGGATTTTAGCTCATGATCAACAGAGAACACAGGTCTCTGCCCTCAAGACTCATCATAAACAGCTTTCAATGGAAAGGCTGCTTCACATCATGCCTGTTTATGCTCTGGCTTCTTATGAGGGTAAAAGCTGGAGAGTCTAGTTCCAAATGCAAATCACAGGTTATAAATATCAAAAGGTGCTGGACAGGCCATCAGAAGCAGAGCTCTATTAGCAACCATCAGTAGGAAATAACACCACAATTATCTAAGAACTCATCTGGTGATGAGATCTTTGTATAGTATCATCAGTGATGCTCTAAACACATACAGTTTGACAGCTACAAATCTTAGGTACTACGTGATACTACATTTTAAAAGCTATAAGATGGCACCATTTCATGAGGTAAATATATTACTTAATATATGCTTGGCAAACCAACACATTGAAGAGCCCCTAAAATACTAATAGCTTCTCTTTTTTAATATACCACCTCATATTTCAAGCAATGGAAAGCAATTAAATTTTTAATCACTAGTTTGCTGGGGTTTTTTAATTACTAAAATCAACTTACTTTGAGTATTTCCAGTAACAGAATATCACCTAAGACCAGATTCTGGCTTGACCATGGACACTTGAGGCACAATCTCCTAAAGATAGGCTGCTGCAATGACAGGCACATGTGTTTCTACATGTAGGCACATGGGGAATGGAGACCATAAAAATAAATCCTCCTTTGTCAAGCTACTTCAAGTTGCACAGGGAAAGATTTTTCTATGCAATATGGTGCCCAGGCAATCAAGCTATCTGGCATCAGATGGCCCACCATACTAACTGTTTAAGCACACATTTGGATACTACACTGCTCAAAAAAATGTCAAGAGAAGCAATGGGAAAGGGATACAGAAAGTACAGTGAGAGTTGTATTTATCCACCACATTTTGGAATTGCATTAATTTCCCATGGCAGCGGAGAAGTGGGTCCCTCTTCTTGACATAGGTAACTACCTGCTGTTGTTACTGTGCCTTCCTCACATTGGTTAGGAGTACCACAAAGAAGCAGCTTTCTCAGCACATACAGAAGAATAGAGAAACAGATTTTTATACACCCTTACAAAATTAAAGGTCTTATCAAATGAGCAGTATAAAGAAAAGTCTTTGTTGAACCGTGTTCTCAGGACACACGAGACCTCTCTTTGGGTTTAGCCATTTGAGCTTAGTCCGCTCCAGAGAGAAGTCCTGAGTTCTACAATAACATGATCAAGACACACAAAGCCCAGTGGTTTAATAAATAGAATTCTCCTCCACATCCTGGTTGCTCACAGCATGTAAGAAATGGTTTGCGAGTCCTCCACAGAATTAACGCATCAGTTACAGTGAGGGTTCTGCTTTCTGACTTCTCATGATGGTTACCGTCTCCTGAGGATCAAAATCACCCTCAAGGAAAGCAAAGCCTAATGACACCAAGAGACAGTCAGAACTGGCCTTAGGGGTGACAGGACTTAATACCTGGTAAAGATGACAGTAACCCCAGGACCGCACTCCTTTGGAAGCAAATACTATCACAGTATTACAGAATAATAGAGTCATTTTGGTTCAAAGAAACCACTGCAGGTAGTATGTTCAAGCACCCTGTTCAAAGCAGGTTGCTATAAGCAGGTTTTTAGGTGGGTTTGAATGTCTCCAGGGATAAAGTTTCCACAACCTGCCGGGGCCACCTAATTATAGCTAAACTTAATTTAATGCCCTCCCCCCTCAAGTTCCTCATACAGACAGACCAAAATGTATTTGCTTGCTAACACATGAAACCAAACCTGCATTTGAGCCGATAGTTTCAAAAGGGAGGATGGGCAGGACATGTCTGTCATGGTTCAGCTCCAGGCAGCTGCTGAGCCCCAGGCACTGCTTGCTGGGACAGCACTAGGAGACTGGAACAGCAGCAGCACTCGGGACAGAACATAGACAGGGTGATAACACACAGCACTTACCCACCTGACAACCAACCAGACACTCAGCCCACACTCAGTCCATCCAGGATCTGCACAGACCCACCCCTCCCATTTTATAGGGGCATGATGTCATGTGGTGTGCAAACACCCTGGGCCAGCTCAGCTCACCTGTGCTGGTCCATGGGAAAGCTAACTCTGGCCTGGCCAGAACCAGGACATATAAAACTTGGAAAATATTCAGAGGAGTACAAGCATCTTGACAAGTCACACAAAGAAGAGTCACATTGATACATCCAGGTCTTAGAAACCTTGTTTACCTACCATGTCGATGCCTGCCCCAAAGTGCATGATACACTTCAAACACCCTCCCTTTTCTTTCTGCATCTAGCTGCCAACACAATAGATTTGCAAAGTCTATTTAGTATAAACTAAGAACCACAGAATTCTGCTGCAGAGCTGCTTGTCCACAAAACAAAAGGAAAAAACCCAACAGAATATGCTGGGAGAATACACTGACTTTTACAATGAAGCAACCAACCAGAATTTTAATATAAATTAAAATGTCAAGGATGAATTGCTTTTTTGGACTTTTTTGTAAAATAATTTTTCCTAGTTTGGGATTTTTATTTCAAACACGTAGAATATTTCTACTTCAGAATAGAGTTGTGGTGAGGGACATTAAGACTGCAAGATGAGAACAGCTTTCCTTTAAAAATAATTTAAGATCTCATACATTGACAACTGAGATGTTCATTTGAGGAGGAAAGTCAGTATGTTTACGACAAGCTGTTGTGTACTTCTCCAGCTGATGGCTACTTGCTGACAGCTTTAAAAGTTGATGTGTTACTGTAAGGTTTCTGGTCTAAGCTGCCTTCTCCCTCTGTGTCAGTCTAACAGCTTACATTTACAGCTGATTGTAATTTCTATGAAACCCCAACATTTGCTAACAATCTCCAAGACTGGGAACAATAGCATCTTCTGTCACAAGCTTTCTTCTGCAGACACACTATTCTTCTAAAACAGTCTGAAAAGACAACACATACACTACTTTCCACAAAGCATCTATTCTCAGTTTAAGTATGTCAGACAGCACTATTTTATTTTCTACTTCTGTAAGATGCATCAGCCAATAGGATACAATTCCTCCTAGGGGAAAGCAGTTTAGGGGAAGAGTTTTTAAATTATTTTTATTTTTTGCAAGCAGCAGAACCAGCAAAACTTCCTTTTCCCCATGTCTGGGGGCAAAGCTTGTCTGCTGGTTCAGTGGTAAGCAACAAAATCATCCTGCTATTTCTGCTTTAGCTGAGGCTTTAATATGGTCTCTCACCTTTATTAAGCCCTTCACTCTCACTGAGCACCTGTAGCTTGCTGTCTCTGGCAAGCTGGAAACCCCTTATGAAAGCTGACTGGGGGAAAAAAAAAGGGGGGGGGGGAAGGGGACTAGCAGGAGATGCACAAATGCCATCTTATAACCCTTATTTCCTTAAGAATCTATGCTTAAAATTGGAACTTTAAAAAACATCATTAAATTGAACCCAACAGTGTCTTCAAAAAGCAACAGCAAACAGAAATGAAACAGATTGAGCCTATTCTCCCTCTTCGGGTTGTAAAAGGATACACAGGAAATCTGCTGCTCTGGGGACAGATTACACTGACAAACATCCATTTAACTTCATTTATATCATTCATCCAGGATACTCAGTGCTTTCACTGGGCTCCACCACACTTAAGTGTGAACAGATCGATTCACATCCAGAGAACTGAAACAAGCTGCCACCGCATTTCACTGTAGACAGGCAGGGATTAGTGAAGAGACTTCATAGCATCAAACCATTAGTGCACAGAGCAAGTGGGAAACATAACCCACATGTCTGAGTGATCCTGGCTCCCTCAAGAGCAAGGGTCCCTGCTTTTTAAAGGTCTGCTTTTTCAAAAATGCTGGGAGGCATGGCATCAATGACCATATTTTTTCAAAACACTGGACTATATGCAGCTTGTTTCCATCACTGATGAAATGACATATTCAAACTGGGATGACTGGGAAATCAAATCCCAATTCTTAATTAGCACAGGTCAGGTTACTATTCTATCATTGAAAGTTTTGTGGCAGTCAAACAGCAGGTTTGTGACTGAGTAAGACAAGCTTCCCTGATTTATACAATAATACTCTAATCATTTATCATAGAATGGTTTGGCTTGGAAGGTACCTCAAAGATCACCTAGTTCCAACCCCTTGCCATGGACACCCTCCACTAGACCACATTGCTCAGAGCCCCATCAAGCCTGGTCTTGGAAGCTTTCAGGGAGGGGTCAGCCACAGCTTCTCTGGGCAGCCTGTGCCAGGGCCTCACCACCCACACAGTGAAGAATTTCTTCCTGATATCTCATCTAAATCTACCCACTTTCAGTTTGAAGTCATTATCCCTTGCCCTATCATTGCACTCGCTGATAAACAGCCCCTCCCCATCTTTCCTGTAGGCCCCATTTAAGTACTGGAAGACAGCAATAAGGTCTCTCCAGAGCCTTCTCTTCTCAAGCCCAACTCTATCTCAGCCTGTCTTCATAAGACAGGGGCTCCAGCCCTTTGATCATCTTTGTGGCCCTCCTCTGGACTTGGTCCAACAGCTCAATATCTTTCTTGTACTGAGGACCCCAGAGCTGGACAGGGTACTCCAGGCAAGGTCTCACCAGCATAGAGTAGTGGGGGGAGAATCACCATTTACTTATGCTATTTCAAGGTACAGAACAAGCAAGATATGATATCTGGTTTTAAAATACATCAAACAATATTTTTCTGCTTTTATTCTTGTTTATCACCAAAAAAGGAAACCATGCATACACTTTCATTCTCCTGTCTCAGATTTATACCTTAAAAATAGTTTCCCTTCTAAAAGAAGGGGCTGATTTTTTGAGAAACAAAGGCAACTGAGCAAAATCATTTTCTTACCCAGGTCCCTTCTCAAATGCAAATGCAGAAGTAGAGCTCAATCAGCAGCTAGAGGAAAAAAAATAATTAACTACTTAGATCACCTACTCCATCCTTTTCCAAGGTCTGGATCACTCCCTAAAGTACACAGAGATATTCTTGTACTACATGCCCCCAATATCATTGCAGATTATATACAATCACACATCAGCGTGGCCTGAGCATATGTCATGCTTATTTAAGATGACAACGTCTGCCTCAAAAGCAGCATATGTTCTGAGCTATGTTGCAGTTGCTACAGAAGCTTTTTTTCTTGCAAAGCAGCAGAAAAAAACACCACCTGAAATCTCAGCATCTTGTTGGTACAACATTTAATATTGCTTCAATAACTCTTAAACAGCCCTGCAGGGAAAAGAATAATTATTTAGGTTTTTTAAAAAAAATGTTTTTTGACTGACAGAGACCTAATCTTTTGTAAGGTTAGCTTTCATTGACAGGTATGCAAGTCACCCTAGGAAACCCCTACATATTGTGCTAAAAATTGTGTACAAGCTAACAAAAGTATAAGAAAACCCAAATGACAGATTTATGGCTGGTTACACAACCTCTAAATTGAAAGAGGTGTAAAAGTTAACACCCCACTTTCTACCTTGGCATTTATACCTACTATTCCTATTTACACTATTAACATATAAGAAGCCTTGTAGCCTTCACAAACTTGGGCTGTAAATCATTCAGACTCACACCACAGTCTGCCAATAGCTGCAAAGCAAACTCAGGATATATCTACATGGAATCCCTGCGCTGAGTATTGGTATCCACAGCCAGCTCCCACTGCCCTCCCTCTCTTGCTCCAAACAGTATCTGGATTTCACAAACTGTCACAGCTACAGCACTGGGGCAGCTCACTTAAGGCACAATACAGCATGGACTGAGGTGTTAGAAATCTGGTTGAGGGTCAAAGTGTTTCAAATGCTCAGATGAGACATTTGGCCAATCCTAACCATGACTGAGCAATGGCTCTGCCTACAGACCCACTGCAAACTTGGCTCTCTGCAGAGATGTTTCCTCCAGTTGCTCCTCAAGCTCTTAAAGTGGCAAGGCACCTCCCAGCATGAAGCTACACTGCTTTACACAATTTAAAAGCCCCCAGAAACAAGATGACAGCATTACTGGAGAAGTGGTGTCTGTGCCTAAAACTTCACATTCCATCTATCCAGGGACACAACCTTAAACCACAAATGGCATTTAGACATGATTTCAATAAGAGCTGTGTATGCAGTGCTGCCTCGTTGGGCACCTTACATCCTACTCCCTCCAAAACAGATTGCAAACACTTCTTGTTGGAAAAAGGCATTTTCTTTGATCAATTTCCTAACATCTAAATTAAAAAAAATTTGCAGTTATAACCAAAGAGGCCTACTCTTAGTGCCTCATTCTATTTCATGTTAGGGAAGAACATTAAAAACAGAGAGGGAATGGTGTTACTATAGCATTTAGCACCACACCTCAGGTCTTTTCTGCTGTAGGTACTCAAAAGCCCCAGGCAGCTGTGCTGTGCCACTGGGAACCTTATGACCAGGGAATCTGGTCACAGGATTTTTATTCCCTGCAGTATAAGAAACAGAGCCCTGAAATCCAGAACTGGAATGCGGAGTGATCTCCCAGTCTGCTTACCCCTTTTCTCTCAACCTCTGTCTGAGTCTAAAGAGAGCTGTCAGAAAAATATGATGGAAGTTCTGCCATCTTTTTGCTGCTTCACTTTGCCAGAGAGGAGTGCTGCAGAGACACCTCTGGGTATCCAATTAAAAATGATGCTAGCAGGCTGTTGGTTTGTTTTGTGGTTTGTTTTTTTTCCTGGATCTAGATGCATAAGAAATGATTCTCAGCTCAGCTCCTGACTGAGTATAGACATAGTGGCAGAACAACATAGACTGTTACAGTTTAAGATACAATGAGTAAAATCTGATTCCTGTAAAGTTTACCCAGGGGGTAATATTGCTATTGAAAAGCCCTTGAGAGACCTTCCCCTACTTTAACACACTGCTGTTGGCTCGCTCTCCTTAATAAGGGCCCATTATCTCCAAAATGGGTAAGTGGAACCTACAAGCTCTACTAAGAAATAAATTCTATTTTGTCTGACACTTTCTTTACATAATGCAAAAGCCTTTATTGCTTTGGTATGATTCCCTATCACTGAAGCTCTTTTCAATTGACTGAGTGAAATAGAAATCAATGACCAGATTTATTTTTTTATTGCTCTGTTTATGCGCTGGTGATTTAGGCTGTTATGTTCCCTTACTGTTAATGAGGTTTAGAAGACCCCTTCATTTCACAGGAATGATTAACCTAAAGTCTTAGGCTGGAATATGAATACATACTGTGTTACAGCAAATAAGATCTGTTTAGAAACTTTGCATCATTATTTATATTCAATCCCAAATCACATGGGCTGCACATAGTAATTAAACAGGAAAAAAATATAGGAAGAGCAGCTAGCCTACACAAAGTACTGTATTGACTGGCATGTTGTAAAAGTAAAAATAAAGTAAGATCAACCTGCAACCCAAGTTTCTAAACCACACAGCTCATCCCAACCCATTTCACCTACACAAAATGCTGGATGCACAAGAACAGCAGCATTTGCAAGCTATATGAACAACTCTGCCAGCAAATCACACAATCACAGTATCTGTCTCAACATATCTGGTCTCACAGCAACACAAATTTCAGAAGGTGAAACAAAAATGAAGATTGCACTGATAAATGTTTTCAGTTTGGTTTCCTTTACCTTGGTCTTTTTAGCAAATATTTTATATATATATTTATTTTTAAAACTCCTGTGGAGTTATTTCCTTGATTCCAGCACTAAAATTTACCACAGGTGGATGGATAATGCAATTCTTCAAAAACCCACATGACTTCCCCATGCCTCTGTGCTGCCTCATCAGTCTTCCAACACACTGCAGGGCTGCAAGATGAAAGACTGGCTTTGCTCTTTTAAGAACAAGTGTACTGAAAGACAGCTCACAAGAATTAACTGCCTAGCAACCTCCATTAACAAGTCAAAAAATTTTACTTGGTATATTCTACAGTTATTAACATATACAACTTACTAAAAGACAGAAAACCCAGGGTTCAATATTCTAGTTGTATTATGAAACATTATCTGTAAGTGTAGCTAAAGAAATGCATTAACTATGTTTCAAGCCTAAGGGTAAAAAAAAATGTTGCCTTTTCCTTAAAAATACTTTAACTGCAACAAGTGATACTGAGTTACAGATTATGCTGCTGAGAAATTCTACAATAAAACCCTTCAGTTTAAAGTTCAGCCTATTGAAATAAACACCAATCAAATTTAAATATGGATTTGCTTCATCCTGTTCTGATTTCCTGACACAACTGTGCTCTAATTCCATTAAAGTTTACAGCTAGGGTTTCATCAATGAGACTTCACATGTATTCAGGCACATTTACTGTGTAACAGTGTATTCACTGACAGCTGAACACTACCACCTTCACAGTGTTCAAGAAGTCTCCTGTAACTTCTTGAACTAGTTTCAAGGTACTCTGCAGCAAGCAAAGCAAGTACAACGTAAACATAAAGGTTTAAGTTGTGCCTCCACCCAGCCCTGCTACCACAGGATAAAACTAGCATTTGATGGTGTTACAGGAGAAAGAACAAGAGAAATAACACTAACTACTTTCTACATCCTTAATGCTAGAAAATAAATCCTATTAGGGCCCGTGGCTCACAGCACCCTGGGATAACAGGCTCCCAAGCAGTTTCATGCTTTATCATCTTTAACGTTGCTAGGTTAACATCTCCTGTAAGGCTTGATAATGTTGATATACTTTCTCCACGTAAAGCAGATAAAGAACAAAAATCATCTTTGAAAGGCCTTGAGAAGCCATGTATTTTAATTACGTCAGAGAATCCTTCTCTGGCACCAGGTACTTGAAAGTTACACTTGTCTCAAGAGCAAGTGAAAGAGAGAGCAGACAGGGCTCAGGATACACACTTGAAAACAATGGCAAACAAGCATTCCTCCATCCATTCTTTAGGTAACAAAAGCAAGATCCCCTCATCTTGCATTTTGATCCATGTTATACACATTGACTGGGCAGAAGCTGCTATACAAGTTAGGGAGAAAAGTAAACAATAACATGAAACAATCAAATCTTTATTATTGGTAAGGTGTTACTATAGCTAAAGCTTACATATGACATATCTATCCTATGAGGAAAGGCTGAGAGAGCTGGGGCTGTTCAGCCTGGAGAAAAGAAGACTGAGGGGGGACCTAATCAATGTTTATAAATATCTTAAGTATGGGGTGCAGGGGGAATTGGCCTGCCCCTTTTCTTTGGTCTGTGGGGACAGGACAAGGGGCAATGGCTGCAAGTTGGAGCACAGGAAGTTCCGCACCAACATGCGGAGGAACTTTTTCCCAGTGAGGGTGCCCGAGCCCTGGGACAGGCTGCCCAGGGAGGTGGTGGAGTCTCCTTCTCTGGAGATATTCAAGACCCATCTGGGTGCCTGTCTGTGCAGTATGAGCTGGGGAGCTGCTTTGGCAGGGGGGTTGGACCCGATGATCTCTTGAGGTCCCTTCCAACACCTACAATTCTGTGATACCAATCTTCAATTAATGCCACAAGAATCAAAATCAAAACATAGTACTTGTTGGGGGGGTTTTAACAATCATTTGTAGAATTGCAATTTGCAATATGCTAAAAGGTCAAGTTCAACACAGGCACAGCAGGCTCTGTCACTCAGGGTCTGGAATGAGAGCTATCAGGGGACACTGGGGTTGTATGAGCTAACAGGCATGGAAACAGGATTTGGAAGAAGCTGCAATCTCTTTAAATCTTTTTAAATAAGCATCATATAAAAGAACAACAAGATTTAAAAAATAACATCCTAGAATAAGGATGGTGTTTCTACATACTTAGTTCAAGTCTTAACCTAGCCAGTTTCTGTTTGTAGAATGAATATTGTATTAAGAATACAGCCTACCAAAAGAAAAAGGTGAAAAAAAAGTGAATATTCAAGATATATGGGGAGTGGAAGGGCAGGGGGTGGGATAAGAAATACAGTCTGCGCAGGGAGGGACAGATGGAAAAAACAGAAAGAGCCAATCTTTATCAAGCCAAATCTATTTAGAACAACTTTTTTTTTCCCCCATAAAACCTGACAAAGCTCATGTTGCCAACATATAAAGCAAGTTCAAACAACCTATACAGACGTGATATTTAGTTACCTCATCAACATCTGATAGTTTTACATACACAATGCATGGTCATTTTATAACATTATCTTTCAAAAGGAAGAGTTCCTGTAATGCACTACACAGTTTTTCACCCTGAAAATAATTGACATAATAAAACTGAAGAGCTATGTTTGCAACCAAAATATAAAAAAACCAAAACCCTAATACTCCCAAAAATAAGAACATGCTCAATGACAGTCTGGAACAGTGTCTGTAAAGTCAAATCACTTTTGAAATAACACACAATTTTATTTTTTTTAAAGAAATACCACTACAACTCTTTGAGGACCCTGATAATTTACTCCATTTACCAGTTTTTCTCTATTTTAGATGCAGCACACACACTTCATTAGGAATCATTTCCAAAAAAGACAAAAGTTAAACAACTATGAAAATCACCTGCATAAAAATAAATGAAAGGCAAAAAAAAGTACATGGAATGCCAGTGAAACACAAAAAACCAAACTCCACTTACCTTGGGCAGAACTTATCCTTGGCTAAGAAGCCTACCTGAAAGCTAATCATGGACATTCTAGAACAGGGAGATACTTCATTCCATACACCAGCCAGATGAACTCAAATCCCACCAGAAGGGTATTTGAAATGATTTCTTCTCTGCCTTTCTGTAGGATGTTAAAGCCACCCCTGTAGGAAAGCTGGCAGCTCCATTTCAGATCTGCATTCCCACTAAAGCCACCCTTATTCCCAGTTAGAGCTATGATACAAGACTTTCTGAAGAGATATGGGCACACATTGTCTTTAGCTTTTTCTGCTACAGGGACAGGAACACAACAGCCCAGGATGTTACCAGTGGCATTCATATGGCCATAACCATTGCCTCTCCCAAGAGCTCACTCCCCATTCCCCAGAGCATCCTATGCTGGATTCTGACCTGAATCAATTACAAGTGGTTGGTAAAGAGAACCCAAGTCTGCCACCTGTTCTCACACTGAGCAGCACTTTACTGCTTATGTATTTTGACAGATTTAAAGGGATTATATTAGAAGATTGTCATGGTTTAGCCACAGCCTGCAGCTAAGCAGCATGTAGTCACTCACTCAACTCCTTCCCAACACCCAGTAGGATGGGGAGGAGAATCAGAAGAAAAAGGTAGACTCATGGGTTGGGATAAGGACAGTTTACTAGGACAACAGAAAAGAGAAAAACAACAGGACTTACATGCACAACAGTTGATACACAGCACAGTTTCTCACTCGATGACTCAACCAGACACTCAGATCCATTCCAGAGTCTCCTCTCCTCCCCAGATAGCCCCCTTTTATGCTCAGCATAATGTCATATGGTATGGAATACCCCTTTGACTAGTTTAGGGGAGCTCTTCTGGCTGTGTACCCTCCCAGCTTGTTGTGAAAATGAACTCTGCCCCAGCCAAAAACCTGGACAAAGATATGGACTTTCCCCAATATAAAGATGACAGAGTTTGTCCTTCAGAAGATTATTATCTTCTGCCTATTGTTATCTGCCTTTATATCTTTAGACTTCTTACTTTCTTTGTCTTGGGATTAGGAGCGAGGTAATGCATGAATTTGATATGGAAAGTGAATTAGATAGTTAGCATGCCTTGGACTGAAAGCTTGTTATTACCTAAAAAGGTTGGCAGTGCTAGTGTCAAGACAAATTTGGAAACCAAAATTTATTCACTTACCCACCACCAGAGGTAATTATTCCTCAGCCCTGTTTCCTTTGCCTGTTTGCTGTAGTCAGTGCTTCGTTTCTTCTCTTCAAGGACTGACTGAAAGAAAACGTTTTGGAACAGTTACTCCAGATGTAAAAGACTGAAACAGGAATAAAGTTCTCTCCAGAAGTGTGGAAACACAGAGGAAATACTGACAACTAATCATCTTTTTAACAATTCATCAGAAGCATGATACATTTAGAAACCTGTTCCGAATGCACCATCATGAATGCTGGCCAGTGGTCTAGGGACATAGACTCACAGTTAGAAGGGACCTCTGGGAGTCATCTAGTCCAACCCCACTGCAGTAAGCAGGGACATCTTCACTAGATCAAGTCACTCAAAGCCCCATCAAGCCTGACCTTGAATGTCTCCAGGGAGAGCGATAATGACAAAATAAAAGATCAAAAAATGCCAAGGAACATGCTAAATTAAGTTATTAAACTCTACCATTACTACAGTTCACTAACACAAGTATATTATTTTCCTCATTTAAATTAAAACATTGCTCCTTGGTTCCTTCATGCTCCAGCAACACTCTCTTTCCATCTCTTTGCTTCAGTTTCACATTTAAACTGTGCTTTTTTCCTGGACCAGAAGTCTGAGCTACCAGTAGAGAAAGCCACTTGGATGCATAGCATCATGAAAATGAAAATGCATTACAAGTGAAAAGTCACATTTCCCCTTCCCTTGTCACACAGTCAGAAAACTAAACCTACTTGCAATCCACTCAGTTCTTGCTGCCTTACGCATCCATTGTAAACTACAGTTTTACTTAACCTTTCTTTCCCTAAAACAGATAAAAATAAATATTAGTGCCTTCCACATGCCCCATTCTCAGAGGCCACACCTTTCCCCAGTAACACCTTTTCAACATATCATACAATAACTGGATGCTTTTATTTTCCCTTGAATAACATTCTCATACATCCTTTCCACTCAACCTTTTACCAACACAATACTTCTACCCCCACTGATACCTTGCCCTAGCAATTTCTTCCAGGAAATAATTACACAATAAGTATTTCTTCACAAAATGCTCAGTGAGGTGGATTTTCAGGGAAAGACTTAAGCAACAGCCCAGGAGCTGAGTGGAGCTAGCTCCCCAGATTGTCTGACAGGAGTGCCCATGTCCACAATGCAGGGAGCAGGAGAAGAACCAGGATAAACCCAAGCTAGAGGCTGACTTTGATTTCCCATACCTGTGATATGGGACTGGGGAACAAGGAAAAAACCCAACAGCACCATGCTGGCTGTGCATGAATCCACAACACTGCAGCATGGGGAATGCAGGATGAACTGCATGACCTTCACCTTTACCACCACCACATGACTACACCCATGCTTTTATACATATTCACACATACATTTAGAAGTGACAAAAATAAAATCAAGAGAAGAATTTCATTTCAACAAGACATCTTAGATGCAATCACGGTCTTTAACCAAAAAGGTTGGCAGCACCACTTGCAACCAACCTGGCACATTGGAAATCACAAGTCAGCAAAACCAATACAGGGGTGTCTACAAAAAGATTCTCAATTGCTCTTAAACAGTCCTTGTTTTACAGCTAAACATGCTTCCTATGCTAAAAATTTCACTATCCACTAAAAGGAAAAAAAAAAATCAGGCTGGCTATATGACAGCTACAGAGAAATATGATGTTAGTGCAAATCATGGTGGAGGGAGATGATTTGTACAGCATGACTCTAAGGGACATAAGTGAAAGAGTGGTATGAACTTTGGGAAGAGGTTGACATTATCTAAGCATAAGAAAACGTTTCTTACAGCAAAATACAATATAGAGTACTTTTCCCAAAGCAAGCCAATTTATTTAAGACTAAATTAGATAAAACATTGGAAGGAGGGCAAATAAAGTATTCCTGAATTGATGAGGTCATACACAAGAACACTAATAAATCCTGTCCTTCCTCCTTCTCAAGGTTTTTCAGAAAGATTACAGTATAACAAGCAACTACACAGCAAAACCACCTTTCTTTCTTGTTCAGTTCTTGTCTCAAAGAATACCTTGGGTTTAATCGGCAGTAAGAAGTATCATTTGCATTTGATGCAATCACTACACAACAAATTATCTAAGTATCATTCATTATGTTAATCCTATTACTTATTCTCTTGCCTATTGCTGTAGCACAGTATTATTCATATTATTCTGAACCTTGATGGCGTTTTTATTTCAGGCATTTCAAAGTACTTGGCCAACATACTTCCACAACCAACAGCTTCCCAAATCAGTATCATATGTATCAGCACTGCACGCCACTCAACCAGATGTTACCCCCAAGTGCTGAACTGTCCAGCTGCTTACCATGATACACAGCTATCAGGCAACATCACACCCATGAAGTCCTCTGGTGTTGCACATGGCCACAGGAAATTAGAAGATCAAAAGTGATGCCAATAGGGAAAACAAAATCCAGCATTTCTTTCAGTTCAATGCCTGCAGCATGAGACCGCACGAACCAGCGTGGGTTATGAGCAGTGGTAAAACAGGTATTCCCTTACATGGCCAAGTAGTACAGCAGAAAAGCCACAACTGGGTTTTCTGTTGTAACTATAGGTTTTTTCCTATTATTACCATTCTCACAGTCCTACTCAAAACAACACACAGCATTCTGTACTTCAGAAAGAGATGGGGGTAACTCAAACACTGACCGGGAGAAGAGTTTTGTCCCGGGTATTTTATCCCCTCTGAACTCTCAGGTAGAATTTCCCTTAACTCACACAATTTAGGAGCAGAGCTGAATTTGAAACATGGATGTTCCCCCTCCTGTACAAAAACTGTTCTTTTCTATAGGGCAGCCAGACACAATTTTTTTCTAAAAGCAGAGTTATTTCAAGGCCTCCTTTTGACACTGTGAAAATCTTACAATAGTAAGCAATTAACAAACAGCTTGCTACATTTGTAACCGAAACATGAAAATTCTAGTGACTTATAGTCCTTACTTTAAAGGTCCTACTCTACACTGGGTAGGACCTCACCATGCACAACACTGCCTGTCAGGAACGAAGAACAGGGAAGAAGAGAGAGAAACCACACCACAGCAGCAGGGAAAAGTTAGCACATTTTCAAGAAAACTAAAAACAGTAATTAAGAGAGATTATAATATCATGACAATCAATTCTTGTTCTGACCCCCAAAAGAAAAATAATGAAGGCAAACAGCAGCATAACAGTAAAGCACCCCTCTCTCAAAGCACAGAGTGCCAGGCCATAAAGCTGAAATAGTGTCCCACAAGGGACAATTTCACAACACGTGACAAAACATCCAGTATGTACCTGAGAACATAACAGCTGCTTCCTTCCACACCAGTCCGCAGTCTCTGCGAGTATTTAATCCAAATTCTGCCCCCATCCCTCCCTTTTTCTTGAGGGGCAACATATTTCAAATGTTTTAACTCTTCCAGATATTGATACTATTATATAAAGACACTTCTTTATCCCAAGAGATGCAAAAAAGGCAAGGCACAAGCCACCTTCCTTCCTCAGACCAAAGCAAAGACTTCTTTCTGTATACACAAACACCAAGCCCCTTCAACAGCAATGACCTGTCTCACTGCCACAAAGCCCCAAATCTCATGAAACATAACAATAAAACTGCCCTAAATTTTAAACCAGGGAAGTTTACAGCTTCCCCATTGTTAAGCTCCAGTGTCACAGAACACAGGAGAGGTCATCTGGACTGCCTCTGTGCTCCAAACCGCCTGCAGGCTTGCAGGGACGCACATAAACTGAAGGCTAACATTCACCCTTGTACCTCAGTGATGGCAATGCCCACTATACTGCAGGATGGCAGGTTTTCTGAGACCACAACCCATCACTTCCAAAAAAATGCAAAAATAAAATACATTAAAATAATTTTTCACTCAACCACACCAACAAAACTGCACAAATATGACCAGTTTGGGCAAAAAATTGTTCTTCCCTCCTTTAGCATAACAGGTTAAGCCAGAAAAGTGAGGCAAAAGTCTTTTTTCCTTTGCTATGCTTACTTTGCATTTGATAGTACATTACTACACATGCTTATTCAATACATATGAGGCTTCCATAAGGCTTTAAGACAAAGCCAAGGTTATCTAAAATTAAAGAAACCCCATAAAAACTATCAGAGAGATTCAGGCACTGGATTAACACCTGAGGCCATTTAAAAATCATTTATAATTACCTTACAAATTTTAAATCAGTAGCACTCTCATGGAGAAGAATTACTTAATGTGTTTTGCTTTCTTCTCAATTACTCTTTCACCTTTTAGAGCCAAAGACTGCAGCATCAAAACTTTATTTCTCATAGCAACAGAGGATCATTGTAAAATTAGACAGAATAACTGCAACACTCATCTGCAGAATGATTTCATGTAACTCTGCTGAACTCCCAGAGCCGGGTTTTGCTCTGCACACAATAGACCACTGTCCTTTAAGCTGTCTAAAGCCCAGGATGAGAAAACAAAACAAGCAAGCAAAAAACCAAGCCAAAAAAAAAAGGCAGGATTACCACCGATGCCTTCAGAGAAGATGACAAATCTACAGGCACAAAGTAACAGCTCTGCTTTAAGGAGTACTAAGCACCAAGGGACCAACAGCCACAAAGCTAGGGGAGCACCGACACCTCAGACAGACTCACCTGGGACAGCAAATCCTAGCAGCAACACAGCGTAGGCTGCAACTAAAGAGCATGCTTCCTCTGCATGTTCCTGCTTACATCTCACATCCACCCACCCACCCAGCCCCTTTTATGGGGGAGTGATGCCAGGTGGGGTAGAAACAGCCTGGGCCAACTCAGCTCACCTGGGCTAACTCAGCTCACCTGGGCTGGCTGCTTGGGGAGGTTCAGCCTGGCCTGGCCAGAACCAAGACACAAAGAAAGGCCCAAAAGCATAATATTTATCACAGTTTTTCTACAAAGATGCAACACTTCCAGTGATATTTCAAGTTTTGATGAAGAGTATCTAAGAAACTTGCTACATATGGAAAAATCTCGGTTTCCAGAAGCCTAGAAGAGCTACTGACACATACCTGTAAAGATAAATTTGGGGTAAATCCACGTGTGTCTATACTACTTATATCCAGAAGTATAAAACTATTTTAGTACCATGCAATAAACTGTAAGTTGCATCAGATGCACAATGGAAACAACGGCACTCAAAACGCATGTACAGGTACACATCAACTCATCGGCCATGACATTGCCCTCTGCCAAAGGACCAGGTATACTGGTATGAGACCAAACATGAACAATGAAATACAGATCCTTTTTCTTTCTCAAAAGATGAGCCAATTTTAACAATAATTGAAATAATTGCTTGTTCTCCACTTCTCATACAAACACATTCTCTGAGCGCTGGACGATACCTGTAACCTAAGCAGAATCAGCAACAATATTCAAGGGCTCATCCCAAAACAATTGAAAGGCACATACAGTGGCCACCAATTCCACAATCTGTGTAGATCCAGAAACAGTAGAAACATCAAAAGACCATTTGTCTTGGCCATGAGTCTGCCAAACAGCTATGGCTTTGCCTGTCCTACCAGATCCATCTACAAATACCATACAAGCATTAAAAATAGGAGTGGATGTTAACAATGATTGTGGTTGAACATGTAAAGAATGTAATGATCCCAAAAGCTTATGTCCAGGCAAGGAATGTGTAATTTCATTCAGGTAATCTGAAAAAGCTGTTTGAAACATTAAACTTTCTCACATAACAACATAAAATTCCTCACAGGTCAATGGCAAATGAATAATATGTGGATTGTTCCCTGTCCATTTAGATACTAAACGAGCAATCATCTCAATAGCAGTAGTTAACATCTTAGGAAAAGAACAGGGCAAAACCAGCAGTTCTAAAACACACAGAGCAGACCCTCCACTGAGGGCCTCTGCATGCCATTGTCCTAATAAAGTGTAAGGCTGAAAAGTGTGACAGATGACAGTTGAATTGCTACGCACAAAGGTGTCATTAATTTTATCCATAATTTCCTGCAAAACCTTCTGACCAGGCTCCTGCAGACATCATGGAGATGTCAATGCAGGATCACCTTTTAAAAGTGAAAACAGAGGCAACAGCTCATTGCTAGTAATTCCTAACAAGGTACGCAGACAATTGATAGCACTCAATACTTTTTGCAACTCATCCATTTGGAGCAAGGCAAACAGATGGAGTATATATACTCATGATTCATACACTTTCCATCCCAAGTATTTCCATGGAGCTGCAGATTGAACTTTTTCTGTCACAGTTTGAAGCCGGTATTGGCAACATTCTTTGATTAAGCACCCAAAAGCTTGAGTGAGATATTCCTCAGGCTCAGCAGCCAATATAATGTCATCCACTTAATGATATAAAACAACGTTAGAAAAAGCCCTGTGAACATTAGACAATGCTTCACTAACTACCGTTTGGCAGATCATCAGGCTGTTCTTCATGTCCTGTGGTAGGACCACTCAGTGAAATCTCTGCATGGGTCTGTTGCTATTCTTAACAGGAAGGGAAAGCACAAAGTGAACACAATCATCAGGATGTAAGTAAATGGTGAAAAAAAGAGTCAGTCAAATCTATAACCTTCAAATGCCAATTGTCAGGAATCATGGTTGGGTTTGGTGTCCCAGGCTGCAAAGCACTCATAGGAGGCATGATACCATTAATAGCTCGGAGGTCCTGCAGCACCCCCCCCCTATTTACCTGACTTCGTTGGGATAAGAAAAACAGGTGTGTTCCAAGGGCTTGTGGAAGGAACACTATGACCTGACTTCAATTGTTCTTGAAACAGTTCATAAGCTTGGTCTAGCCATTCCCCTTTCAAAGGCCACCGATCAGCCCCTACTGTCTTGTCCACCAGCCAGGTCAGTTTGAATCATGGCTGGACTTCAGTGGCCAAGATCAGGGACGTGCTGAAGCACTCTTATAGCGAGGTCCGCTCCCTGTTGTGACGGTATGCTTCCCCCGTTGTCCCCATGTTTTCCCTACTTTTTCCTGTTCATATGGATTGATTGATAACCATTGGTGTTGATTGTGATTTCTGCATCCGTCTCACAGTGAGTGCAGGAAGACAGATAACAACACAATAGCCAAGGGTTATCTATGCTAATGTGCCCACCCAGACACTGGTCAGTGTCCACTGGCATATACGGGTGGTATGTAAATATGACTATGAGCCAATCATCTTATTCCATAAATAGTGAGCAGTCCAAGAGCCCTTTGAGCTCTCCTGAGATGACAGCGGGCTACACGTCAGGATCTCCCCTTGAAAGGGACACCTTTCAAGGTTACTCCTTGAGGTCGAGAGAACCCTTGCCGCAACAGATCTGCAACAGATCCTCAGTAAGTGGGTTGGGAATAAGTGCACTAACATTTGTGATCTTAGCTAAGAAATATAAAGGATTGACTGTATATATAATCCTTTAGACATAAACCGTTGACCAAGTCTGGGACTAAGACTGAATCCAGCCGCACCTAGGCTCCTCTCTGAGAAGGAGTTTAGAAAGCAAGGGGATTCCTTCTGAACCTCGAGACTCAATGGGAGGGTCTCCCTGATAGATTCATCTGACCCTGTTCTCTATGCACTAACTAATCAAGATCACCTTACCATCGAATCTTAATCACTGTCGCGTTTATTACCAAACACCGTTACACCCTTTCGGTTTATATCAATAAACATATTATTGCCTCTCTCTTAAGAGTGAAGTGCATCCCTCTTATCTAACCCATCTGCGACACCTGTGTGAAGGCCTCACAGGGCAAAGCTGCCTGTGACGCCCCCGTGGTATAGTTCCCTTGACCAAGCAATTCCACTTCCTCAATACCTACTTCAGCTGATAAACTGTCCATTGTTTGTACCAAAAGATGTTCACAATATTCAGAAAACCATACAGAAAGCTGCAGCAGACAATATTAAACGAAGAACAAATTTCCAACCCAAGGGAATCACCGCACACGAGTCCTCTATCGCTTCTAGCAGGGTCACAGTGAAGGAGGCTTGCAGGCCATACTCTTTAATCGATTGTCACACTTCTTTAATTACCTCATATGGTAGATGTGCATATTCAGGGGTCCTGTACGGTTGATAAATAACTGGCATAGCCTGAAGGAAAGATGTATCCCCTCTCTTCAAAGTCTCCATGCAGCACTCATCTAAGAGTCCACTGGTAGCTTTGGATGTTGGAATGGAAGCAGCCCAAGCTCGCTAAGTCAAAGGCAGTAATCCAAACAGCAGCGGCCTTAACAGAGATGATCTGTTGATACTGTTGTTGCTTTTCAGACCATGTTGGGCACCATTTGTGGCATATGGAAGACACAGACTCCAGCAGGTGCAAGCATAGAATCCGCTTTATTACACACGCTACTGCTTAAATACCTTCCTCTACAGGGAGGCTCCCCTCATTCCGCAATGGTCATTCAACTCAGGTCTCTAAATAGCACAGAGCTAAACACTTCTCTTTTCCCAGGCTGGTGTTCAACAGTCTTCTCCAAGTTCCCATTCACTCCCAGATCCATGCATATTTTGCTGTTACAGATTCTTGCTCAACACAAGAATCCTTCAACCCTTGCTTCTTGGCACATCGCCTAGACCAGTCTTATCAAATATGTTTCCATTCTCTACATGCTTACATGTAGTAGCAGGGGAAGTATTTTTGCCAGAGACATATAGAACATATATATAAACATTTAGTACATACAAAACATACCATAGAGAAAGTAGGAACCCTGTAATGACCCTAAATAAGTAATACGATTTGTAATATTTAAAAATCAGTATTAAATACAGCTAGAGCACCATACTTGTAAGTTACAAAGTCAAGTTTATTCTGGGTAGTAAAGCTTTCAGATGAGGATGCTAGGTACACTGTTTCCAGAAACAAAAGGATCAGGGCACCTCTGATATAAACAACAAAAGAAATGCTTAAGTAGAAATAGAGCCAAACCTCACAGCAGAGAAAAATAAAGACCGAGAGTTGGCAAATGGACAGACAAAACCCACTTTTTAAATGGTTTAAGTAACCTGTTAGTCTGTGGACTGTAGGATACACAAGTTCTGCCTACACCGACTACTACCTAAGTACTACCCTTTTCAAGGCCAATTTCAACACACATACGCCTGTGCATTAAGTTCACCTAAAGTTCAACACAGTTACTTGCTAGTAACAGTTCAAGCTAGCTTAAATAACAGAATTCACAGAATCACGGAACTGTAAGGGTTGGGAGGGACCTCCAGAGATCATCGAGACCAACACCCCTGCCAAAGCAGGCTCCCTGGGACAGGTCCCACAGGTAGGCGTCCAGACAGTTCTTCAATATCTCCAGAGAAGGAGACTCCACAACCTGCCCTGGGCAGCCTGTGACAGCACTCTGTCACCCTCACTGTGCAAAAGTAAGAGTATAGCTGTGGAACTTCCTATGCTTCAGCTTGCAGCCATTGCCCCTTGTCCTGTCTCCACAGACCACTGAAACGAGGCTGGCCATTTCCCCCTGCGTCCCACACTTCAGCTATTTATAAACATTAATCAGATCCCCTCTCAGTCTTCTCAAGGCTGAACAGCCCCAGTTCACTCAGCCTTTCCTCGTAGGGAACATGCCCTTAATCATCTTTGTAGCCCTTCTCTGGACTCTCTCCAGGAGATCCCTGTCCTTTTTATACCTGGGAGCCCGGAACTGCATACAGTACTCCAGGTGGGGCCTGACCAGGGCAGAGTAGGGGGGGAAATTCCAATATTAACCAGGACGCCGAGAAAGGACCAGCTCCCACACCGCTGTGGCACATCCCACCCTGACCCACCGGTACAAGCAGCCCGTCTCTGAGAATTTACACAGCGATTTCACTGCCACCCCCGGACACGCGTCCCCTGCCGCCCGTTTCCAGGCCCTACGCCGACACCCCACCTGCCCCCCCCCCCCCTCCCTCCCCGCAGCGCCCACCTCCCCCTGCAACACGCCAGCCAACACAGGCGCCCGCAGCTACGCGGCCGTTACCGAGTAGCGCACTTGCAGGACGGCTCGTTGGTTGCTGGGGTTTATTTCCGCTTAGGCCCTCCCCCCGCCCCTCGCACTGACTGAGCCCGACAGGACCCCCCGGGGAAGCGGCGGCGCTTTGGGCCAGGCCGAGGTTTCGGCAGTGTTTAAAGGAGGGAGGCCCGGCAGGCACGGCCGACTTGGCGAGACCGCCCGGGACCAGCCCCGAGCCGCTGAAGAGCCTTTCCCGCCGCGGCGCTCGGGCCGCGGCCTCGTCTCCGCCCCGCGCCGGGCCTTGCGCTGGGCTCCGGCCGAGCCCCGGCTGCAGCCCCTCGGCTCCGCGGGCCGCGCCGCCACTCACCGCCGGGCCGAGTGCTCCTGTTCCTGCTGTTGCCGCCGCGGCTGCCCCCGCCCCTGCCTGCCCGCCCGCCGCGGAGGCGCGCAGAGAAGCCGGTGCGGGTGGCAGGAGGCGGCTCCGGGGGCCGGCGCGGCCCCAGGCGCTGCGGGCGGGGAAAGGGGCCTCGCCGGGAGAGGACCCGCCTGGTGTCGGCAACATGGCAGCGTCCAGCCGGGCCCAGGTGCTGCGGCTGTACCGGGCCCTGCTGCGGGAGAGCCAGCGCTTCAGCGGCTACAACTACAGGTGTGCGCCCGGCCCGGGCGGGGACGGGCTCCGGGGTGGGCAGCGGCCCCGCTTCTCCCCGCGAAGGCGTGAGGGTGTTGTGGGCCGGGGTGAGGGGGCATGCCGGCGTGGTTTGGGGCTGGGCAGGGACCGCGTGAGCGGCTCGGCTTTGACCAGCGCTGGGTAGCGGAGTGACCGCCGGGTACCCCGCGGAGGAGCGACAGCCGCCCAGGCCGAGCTCCCTGGGGCGGGAGCCAGAGCAGACCCGGCCATGGAGGGCGGGCGGCCTGCCCGAGCCGGGGCTCGACTCGGGGTGAAGGGGACTGTTGGCTGCCGGTCCCTATGCCTGGCGCCAGGCTGCCCCTCAAAAGCACCAGATGATGGGCCCACCCGGTTGTAGGGCAGGGCAGAAGTTGCTCCAGCGTAGCTCGTGTCCAGTCTTGATGCTGCCCTTTTGGCTGGGCAGAGCTGGGGCCAGACTGCAGCCCTGACAGCGCAGGAGGAGGCTGGCTTCCCTGCCTGCCTCTGACACCATGTGCTGTGCCCAAGCTCAGGGTGCTGCATGCCGTGAGGGAGCAGAGTTCACTTGTCCCGCCACGCAGGACGCAGTGCTGTGTGGTTGGCTGACTTCCCTGGCTGTTGGTGAAAGATGTGCACCGTTGGGGTTGCTTTGCAAAGGATATATATACCTCTGTACTACAGGCACAGGCCTAGTCTCTTTTAGATAGCCACTGCCTTCACAGAGGGTGCTCCCTGCCAGCACTGGCAAAACTAGTAGTTTACTCTGGTAGTTTATTCACTTTATCACTCAGGGGGTACCATGGGCAGACATGTGAGCTACCTTTGCTATGAATGATCTCCAGCCTGGCAAGAAGTAGGAGTGGAAGCCTTTGAACTTGCATATCCATGGTGACCTCTGCGCTCCTCAAAACATAAGTATTCCTCAGACTTCATATGTGAGGGAGTGTCCTGAGAATAAAATCTGGGCACTGCGACTGACCTGGAACTAATAAGCCTTCATTGCTGACTCACAACAGCACATGTCTGCATCGTGTTCCCCATTTCTTTTAGTTCACTTGCTATCAAGGCTTTCCCCTGCACCTCATTATTCTGAGTTATCCCAGCTTGTCGTTATTCTGGCTAACAGAGAGAGGATTGCATGACTTGAGGCCTGTGAGATGCGTGGCTGCTGAACAGTTGAACGTAATGCCTGACTGGGCCACTGTGTGTTTTCAGCAATAGGTTTGTGCTGGAGGTTTTGAGTGAACCTGAGTCCAGGACAGCTGCAGGAAGCAAGGCAGCGTCATCCCACAGTGGTTGCACTACCACTGCTTAACACAAATGTAAAACTTTACATTCAGCTTCTTTTTATGCTATCAACTTGCAAAAATACATGTTTACCTTTGATATTAGAGGTTTTATGACACCATATCATGGTGCAAGCTTTCCTTTTCCTTAAAGGAAAGATCTCAGTATTTCATGGGCCTGTCCTTAAAGATAATAAAATGAGCAATTGTGCAAAAACTTGAGGTGTACATACATTTGTGAGCACTAAAAGCAACAGCAGTTTCTAGCTAAAAATGATCAGGAGCTATTATATGGAGAGACCTGCAGGGACCACAACAAGAAGTCTGCCTTGGTGTTTACGGTGCACCCGTAGCTAAAACAGACGCTTCTCTAGCTTCTTGCATGGCAAGATAAGCAGTCTTGCTGTGTCCTCAGGGCTGCTGTAATGTGATACGGTGATTCCCCGGGAGTAAACCCAGTGACTTTATAAAGAACCAACTTGTAGTAAAGTGGAAAGTGTTAAAGATTAATCTTATGGGTTCATGATTTAAAGAGTATTTCAGAATGTTTTACTGTTACAAACTGTATATTTCTAAGTGTAGATCTGGAATGTGATTAACTGGTTATTGTCTCCTTATTTGCCTGCTGTGCTGATTAAGGGCCTAGAATATCTATCCTATGAGGAAAGGCTGAGAGAGCTGGGGCTGTTCAGCCTGGAGAAAGGAAGACTGAGGGGGGACCTAATCGATGTTTATAAACATCTTAAGTATGGAATGCAGGGGGAATTGGCCAGCCCCTTTTCAGTGGTCTGTGGAGACAGGACAAGGGGCAATGGCTGTAAGCTGGAGCACAGGAAGTTCCGCACCAACATGCGGAGGAACTTTTTCCCAGTGAGGGTGCCAGAGCCCTGGGACAGGCTGCCCAGGGAGGTGGTGGAGTCTCCTTCCCTGGAGATATTCAAGACCCGTCTGGACACCTGTCTGTGCAGTATGAGCTGGGGAGCTGCTTTGGCAGGGGGGTTGGACCCGATGATCTCTCGAGGTCCCTTCCAACCCCTGCAATTCTGTGATTCTGTGATTTTCTTAAATGTGTACATATAGACTGGGATGGAAAATTAAGTATTTCTCCCTTCTTGTTTTTCTTGTTTGGTTGGGGTTTTTTTTAATCTTCCAGGTGATTATGTTTTTCTTACAAGCTCGTTTTGTTGTGTCTGTAGCGTCAGAGTTGTTTTAAAGATATCTTATCAGTTGTTTGAAGGCAAATGTCTTTCTTCCTCCTTGGCAGCTGGGCCCAGGTGCTGCATCTAGCACCTTAATACCTTTGTCACTTGGAATGAAGTGGACTTTTGGTGGAACATGAGTGCTCAGTGCATTGTTTCTTGATTCCAGTCTTATGCATAGGATCTGGAAGTTTTCTTACATGTTGCAACTTAAGTCAATAAATGGGGCCTCTGTGAGGCCTTTTACAGTGTACCTGGTGTAAAAACTTGTACGAGTGGGTATACGAGGTAAAAATCATTGTCCTTAGGTGCAATTTCTTGTCCATTTAATAGACTAACTTTTCTCATGATAACTTTTGCATGTCAGTCTAGCCTAGTCTGCCCCTTTGGGAAAGAGGGCTGCTGAAAGGTAGTCAGGTAGGTCAATTCGTTGGACTCCAATGGCATTCTGCTCGTGGGCTATGGGCTGAGAGGTTTATACTCTTGGATTTCAGCAAAGGCCTCTTCTGTCCATACCAGATGATCCCATACTCAGGAAGGGAGCTGTTCAGAAGGTATTCTTTCCTACTGCAGTCACAGTGGGACAGAGGATATCCAGAGGGAAAGTTGTTACTGCCATAACAATTCAGGCTGGCTGCTTCTGTGTGACATCTGTCTCAACAGTTCTTCAGACTGGGGATGCAACAAGCTGTGGTATCAGATGCACTCAGGCACCGCTTCAGAGAGTTCATGAGAGTGTCTGGGTTATTGGACAAGTATATGTTGAGTTGATTTCATGCTCATATGTGTGCATGATGACCCCTCCTTCAAGGAGGAGTAAAACTTTTCGGATTCTGCTAACACCTCTTTTGGTGTGATCCACACCAAATAAGATTTTTAAAAACATGGATTGTGTTGGGGTTGGGTTTTTGTTTTTAGAAAATAGGTTTCTTTCTCCCCCTGTCAATGTACCTTATTTGGTCATTTTAATTGAAAAATCTTATTTTGCTTTTAGTCCCTGGTATACAGAATGTGGTTACTGGCAGGGCAGTATGAGAAGCTGAAAAGTCCTTGATTTAGTGTAAAACATTGCCAAACAGCAACTAAAACATCAGGGTGTTATCAACATTATTCTCATCTTAAATCCAAAATACAGCACTATACCAGAAAATTAACATTAACCCCATTGAAACCAGGACACAAAGTCTTGGGTAAAACTTCTGCTTAGGTCCATTTTTCTAACCTTTTTAATTAGTAGCAACTGGCTAAGTCACTTTTAAATCATCTAAGGAAAAAAAGCCTATACATAAAGTAAATAAAGTGTGTGTGTGTGCATCTATGTGTGTGAGTATCAAGAAGTTGGGAGTTCACTTCTCCATCCCAGTAATCCTCCTTCAAAAATCCCCATCTAAAGCAAGCTTTGAAGCCATCACGGAAGCTTGAGAAAGTATGATAGGTGTCTTAGTCTTATGAGAAATTAATCTCCATTGAATTGCAGTGCTTTTTCTTGAACTCAATGGCATTTAGATCAAAAGATGTTTAGCTTAAATTCAGGAAATGCTGGTTTATGAGTTGACAGAATTGACTGTATTTTTGAATGTATTTTTGCAAGAAACTGTTATTTAAATAGGTACCACTCCATGAATGTGTTACGCTAAATGAGCCTGAGATTCAAAATGACTGTGGGATTCTGAATCAGATCAGAACAGCAGTCAGATTTTCCACAAACTTCATTGCTAGGTCTCAACAGTCCTTCTGAGTCTGCTTGTCTGGCATATCGTGGCCTAGAACCATTAAAGACCTGTTGCTGAATCACTGCCTTGTATAAAAGTAAGATTGGCTTGTTTCAGCTGCCAGAGAAAGCATGTGTTTAAAAAGAATATACCTTTCTCTGAAATGATAATCAGTTCTAATATATTGGTAATAATCACTAATCTCTTATGGTATTGAAGCCTATTTAATTGATCATAGTTCTATGATTTAAGTGCCTATGAGAATAATTTATTGCATCCTGACAGGTCAGTCCTTACAGACTTGTCTCCATCTGTCTCTTGCACAGCATGTAGTTTCTGCTAACTAGTATTTACTTGCAGGATGCATGGTATTTTTGCTTGGTGGTATTTATCTACTGGTGCTATTTGGTTCTTCACAGACATACAAAGCACAGTGCTCAGTCACAAGCAGATGTAAACATCTGCTCATTGTTTGCATAAGCAGGAGAAATATGGACACAGGTTTCCTTAGAGTCTTGGTACTGGAGAAAATCCGTTTATCTTTTGGATAGTCACTATTGATGGTTACTGTTGTAGTTTTGAATGGCTGGGTTCTGGTGGAGGAGGGGGGGCCGCAGGGGTGGCTTCAGCAAGAAGCAGCCAGAAGCTCTCTGCAGGCCCCACAGAGCAAACACCAGCCGGCTCAAGGCTGGAGTCGCTGCTAACCAAGGCCGGGCCCATCAGCAATGGTCACAGAGCCTCTGGGAATCACATTTAGGAGAAAAAAACCCACTAGCAACCATTTTTTGCCACCAGAGAAGGGAGTGAGAAGATGTAAGGAGCTGTGCAGGCACCAAGGGCAGGGAAAAGGGTGGGGAGGAGGTGCCCCTGCAGCCCACGGAGGAACCCATGGTGGAGCGGATGTGTCCCCACAGCCTATGGAAAAGGCCCAGACCCCACCTGCAGCCCCTGGAGAGGCCCCACGCTGGAGCAGGTGAGGACATGCAGGAGATGCTGTGTGATCCGCGTTGGAGCAAGCTCCTGCCAGCACTTGCAGCCTGTGTAGAGAGAGCAAGAGACACAAGGATGAGCGAGAGACCCATGCTGGAGCATGTTTGCTGGCAGGAGATTTGTGACTTCGTGGGGGACCAGGCTGGCGCATTCTATCCCTGAGAGACTAGTCTATGACTGTACCCCATAGAAGTGACCCAGGCTGGGGCAGCTGGTGAAGAGCTGAAGCCCCATGGGAAAGAACTCACGTTGGAGATGTTTGTGAAGGACTGTCTCCCATGAGTGGGACCCCACAGTGCAGCAAGGGAAGAGTGTGAGGAATGTCTCCACTCCAGGAAAGAAAACAACTTGTGAGGAACTGTCTGAAACCCCCATTCCTTCATTCCCTGCCCCTCCCCATGCCACAAGGGATGGGGGAGTGAAGAGGGAAGCAAAATCATGACTAAAGTGAAGCCTGCTCAGAAGGGAGGGGTGAGGGGAGGTGCTTTCAGATTTGGTCGCACTACTCATTATCCAACTCTGGTCTCACTCAGTGTGTGTCAATATATATTTTCTCCCCTGTCCAGCTGAAAAGGGGAGCGACAGAGTGGCTTTGGTGGGCATCTGGCCACCAGCCAGGGCCAAACCACCCCAGTTACACATCTAGTGAATGTTAAACACTTTTCTGCAGGCTGTGCTAGAATACCAGTGAAAGAGTTAAATGTCAGTGAGGATGGGAAGCGGTTCAGAAGCTATTATTTAGTAACATTTTTTATCACAGTTAAGAACAGGGGAACTGACAGTGGAAGGGCCTAGGTACAAGCCATCATATATTGTCAAGCTTTGGATTGAATTACTAATAGAATTCTTTGAGAAACCATTAAGTCATCCATTCATCAAAATGTGCCTCCCCTCATAATCAACATTTTTGTTTATTTAAATGACATCAGGCTGCTTCCTTCTCAGGAAAGTGTTCTCAAGTTGATACAGCTCAAATGAAGTGCTTAAGGACATAGTAGAACCCGCAGTATGTCCTAGAAGCCTGTAGCTTGGATTATGTTATGGATGTCCGATAGAAGCGTGTTGTGTCTCCTTTGAACTAGCCTGCATCTAATTCCAGAAAACATCTTTGACTTATCTAAAATATCACAGCATTTTTCTAGACCAATAAATTAGCAAATAGATTTTCAAATTCATCGTCTCTGTATGTAAACTAGTTTTGAAGGGAGGAACATTTATTGGTTGATATAAATAGTTTTATCACTGTCCAAAGTAAATTAGATGTCTCACTCCTAATGCTTTTTCCTTGACCTGACTAATTAACAATATGAATATAAATGTTCAAGTGCTTTGTTTACAAAGCAATGATAAATTTATTTTGTGTAGACCTCTAAATAGGCTTCCTGATTTCTAGAGCTTCTGAGCATATTTTTTACTAAATCAGATTTTTTTTTTTTTTCAGTTTGGACTTTATAACAAATTGCTGCCTATTACTTGCAGATTTTGAATGTGAAGATGAGTATTTATCAAACTGGTGGTGACGCCTTCACAGTCACCTTCAAAAGTGATGGGAACATATGGGTGATGATGGTTGCACTGGCTACGGCGATGCACTTTTGGGCAAATAAGTACACTGTACTGACATAATTAAGCAGAGCTCCACATGCTGTGAACTAGCAGCAGTACTTATGAACCTGTATGAATTTGGAGGCTTGAGTGTGGGGTTTTATTTCCCAACAGTTTGTTGGAATACTTCAAGGAGAAATTCTCTATCGATGCAAGATGTTGCTACTTCTAGCTCAGAACTGGGTGCTTCCACATCTTCTGTGTCTAATTTGTTTGAGATTGGAAACCTTTTCTGCTACCCTGGGGAATGAAAGGTCATGTTGTGTGTCAGAGGAAAGGTAATCTGCCCTGGCCATAAAATGTTATATGGAAAGCACTGCTATGATAAATAGACCACTCTTCATACCTCTTTTTCTCTCCTAATATCTCATGGGGTACCCTTAGCCAGTACTTGCATGAGTTACTGAGTTTTAAGCCAGATGTTAATTCCACATTTAGGGTAATTGCTATCTGAGAAGAACTTCTCATAGCCATGTGCTCGTGGTAGGGAAAGGGATTGGTGTTTGCTATATGTTGGCATGAGGGCTTTTTCTTACTTGCAGATAAAGGACAAAAGGTGCCACCATCACTCATGTGTCTTGTCACTTCTAATTAACTCTTGTCACCTTTAATTAACTATTGACTGCTATCTGGGTTTTTTGTAACATGTTTTATTTGAAGTGCAGAACCTTTTGTGGTACATAAATGTACTTACCCTTGTTCAACAGAAAATACATATAGCGAGAGGCATATTTATAGAAATAGAATAAGGTGATTTATTGGGGGTTTTTTTCCTCCATAGTGTGTGCTTCTAAGGGAGTGTTAGGAGGTTGCCTGGAAAACTCTAAAAATTATTGACCGTTCCCTTAGCTTTATCTTCACCTCTGAATTTAACGTATTAAGGCTTGAGTATATTAAGAGGCAATACTTTGTTAATGTATCTCTTCTTGGAGAAAGAAAATTGATCTGTCTCCTTGAATATTCCTAATCTCCCTTTTACAGCAGTTAGATTAGACTGCTTCAGTGCACAGGAATATCTGTCAGCAGGTTGGATAAATGACTTGTGTTCTGGGCTAGCATATCTTAAATTTGAAAACTGATCTCATGTTTCTGTCTGATATTGAATTATATATTGTCTGGTCAGATCAAAGTGTATTGAATTGTATGCTGGGATTTACCATTTGGAGAGTAAGCATTATGCACCACTGTTTTAGGGGTGGAGGCCATGCATAGCCCAAAAAACATTTGGCTGGTAAATTATGAAGCTCTTAGCTTCATAATTGACAGATGGATCCTATGTAGGTTGTTTTAGAGTAACTGTAGGAAAAATTATAGGAAAACAGCTGTAACCTTTTTTTTAATGTGAAGTAGTTTTCAAGAATGTTGTGTTACTTCACTTAGGATTTAGTATTTCTTTGATTCATGTGTTACTTGTGGACTCCAGAAAGATAGGCAGGAGTATGCATCCTGAGAAGATGAATTACTTTTACTGGAGCTAGCAGAGGCCTCAAGTATGTCTTCACTGATCATCATTATGCTTCAGAGATCAAAAGCTGTGGGCTTATTGTTCCGTAAGCAGCCTGCAAAGGGTCTGACTTCTTTCAAATACTTGCTTGTGCTGGTAGTGCCTGCGAGCTACACGGAGTGGAGAGCCATAGGGTGCAGACAGCCATGGGGGGTAATTCTGGCACATTATGTGTGGTATGTAGAGATGCTATGTGGATGAAGATCAGCCCTGCGTGCTTCAGAACTTCAAATTTGCCTCTCTGATATGGTCTATGAGTGAACCAGTCACTCAGCTTTGCCAAGCAGAATATTCTTTTCCCATCAAACCTTGCCTCTGCTCACCCATAGTTCCTTCTGCTTTTTCATGGCATAGGAAGTTTCATCTCGTTTCACCTGGGTGGTGAAGTGATGCCAGGAGTCTGTACCCATTGCTTTTTGGGGTTACTGCTCTACCCTTGGCTGAAGCTGGGGTTTTCAGCCCCCGTTTCCTTTGTGCTAGGATTATCTTTAAAGCTTGTGAAGACTTCCATATCCTGTAACTAATTAAATAGAAAAAATGTGAAAGGAAAGATCTAGTTCACTTGACTGTCTTTGCCTCAGGTGGCATTCTTAGTGTGCAAAACAACCTGCATTCATTTTTTTCTGAGCCTCTGGTGACAAGAACACAGTAGTCTGTACCCGAGTTTCCTGAATCAATTCATGTATTGTCCAGAGGCGCTGTATTTACAATCCCAAATGTCTAAAAAATAATATTCAGTGCTCTGTTGTGTGCACAGAGTAGGATAGTGATTTTCTGTTATGCATTCCAAATTGATTTTTTTTTTTTTTAGCTCTAGATTTGACTAACAAGCTTTGCATATATCAGAATTTTCAGTGCTGCGACGTATCGCATTGTACTTTCAAATATCCATCATTGTTAGCAAAACTGATGTTGCAAATTTGCTAAACTAAAGCTGCAGTGGCTTTCTTAAGTGAGGGCAGGTCATTGAGCCATATGGCGATGGGCGGTCCACTGGGGTGTGTTTGTCACTGCTGCCTCAGTTATAACGAACATAGATTTTTTGGGATAAACTGTAAACTAATAGAAATGGATTTGAGGGTAAAGTTTGGAGAATAACTCCAGCATTCCACATCCTGTAACTTTAGTGTGTTGTCTATAAGCAGACAGAACAGGTGGTCTGTTTCTTCATATGGATTGTTTAATAAAGTAAATTTATGGTTTATTGTTGTCTTCCTCATGAGGTAACGGGATCCTATCTAATTTCACTATAATTTCTTTTACTAGGTTCATTTTGGATTGTCTGGAACTAGCAGCAATGTTAATGTGAATATCTTGAGTGGTGTTGGCAATGGTACGAGTGCTTCCTCTAGTGTCACTAACAATGTTACTAATCCGACTGCAGGAATGGCAGTGGGATCAAGCCAGCAGCAGCCTGCATCTGGCACCTCAAGGTTTATGGTTGTAAAATTAGATTCTAGTTCTGAACCTTTCAAAAAAGGTAGATGGACATGCACTGAATTCTATGATAAAGAGAACACTGTTGCAGTTTCAGAAGGAGTAGCAGTAAACAAAGCAGTAGAGACGATAAAACTTAAATTATTACAATGCTTAAATTACTCTTCCTCAAAAAGCACAGGTTTACCTGAGTAAAAATCAAGGTTAAATTAATTGTCTTTATTACTAGAATCCTGGGATCACTTTTACAGAGTAAAGCTTGGTTATGAGTCTGTTCTGTATGCTCCAAAGTAGTAGCCTGTTGAATGACCAGCAAAACTTTGCCTCAGCCTTCAGAGAACTGGTCCTTAAAGTGTTCTGTGGATCACTACAACTCAGTTTAAAACCATATGCTGTTAACATGTTTATGATGCTCAGTCCCTTTTCTAAGAGATTGGCACTTCTACACTTTCTGTATTAAAAGAAGAATATGGGATATTTACTAAATCTAAATGTTTAGCTTCAGAAATAATGCTGTGCTTCAGAAATGTCCTAACAAAATCTCATTCTCATCCAGGCCAAGTCCACCGCAGCCCAAGAAGTTAGAATATACCAAGGCTTTTTATGCCTTGTTGCTTAATTAAAAAAAGCCTAAGCATTGTTGCTTCATCAAAGACAAATCACTGTCCACTGGGAAATGGGGAATACATGCATGCAGCAAGGCTGCTTAGCACCTGGTGGGTTCTAAATGGTCAGTTGGAGTCACTGAGGTGCGATACAGCTATTAGCCCTGTTCAGGGTACCTGAGTCACAGGCTAAGCTACATTGCTTTGTAGAATGGAAAGTAAATCCCCAGCCATACCAAAGAGAGAAATTTTGGTCATGGTATTGGACAAAAACTCTAGTATTTCTGGAAGAGTATAGTGGAATTCGTAATGGCAGTTCACAGCGGGCCAGGCCTTTTATAGGAACAGAAATAGCAGCACAGCAAATGGAACATCCATGTATCTGTGTCAAAAGGGAGAAGAGAGAAATGAGTCTTGTGGTTTCAAGGCATTCCCCACCTGGTAATTGGGCTGCTGAGCTACCCAAGTGTCCTGGTGAGCAGCTGGCTGGGTCTTGGCAGTGAAAGCTTAGCAGAGAGCTGTTTGTCATTCCAGGCCATCGGGATGCTTCTCATCTGTGGCGAATTCTGTTGCTGGACCATTCATCACATCCTTGCCCCTGTGCCTCGTTAACTGAACAACTTGTTCGACTGGGGCCTTCACTGGTAACCCTCTTTTTTAACCTCTTCTGCAACATAACAGTGCAGTTGTAACTCCAGTTAAGATTAAAAGAATGCTTTCATTTGGACACCTTCCTTTTTTCTTTTAACCCTGACCTTCCAGAAAACATTCCTTTCTGCAGAGATTCTTTATTTTAGAATTAAGCCAATAAGCGTTTTTTATTTTTAGAAGTATAGCAACAAAAATGTATGTTTCAACTGCAAAAAGAATCGTGAATAGCACTGATAGTGTTCTGGGACCATGAAGAATAAGGTGTTTGGGAACCAGTGAAGAATCACACCTGATCAACATCATTGTCTGGATTTATCGTCAAGGGTAGAGCAGTGGATGTGGTTTACCCCTACTTTAGGGAGGCTTTTAACACTGGCTCCCACAACAGTCTGGTATCCAAGTTAGGGTGTGCCCTGGGTTTGGCAGGGATAGAGTTAATTTTCCTCCCAGCAGCTGGTGTGGTGTAGTGTGGTGTTTGGGATTTAGGATGAGAATATTGTTGCTAACATGATGTTTTTAGTTATTACCAAGCAGTCAAGGACTTTTCAGCTTCTCATACTGCCCTGCCAATGAGAAGTGGGGGGAGGGGGCTGCTCCCAAGAAGCTGGAAGGGGACACAGCCAGGACAGCTGTCCCAAACTGACCAAAGGGATATTCTATACCATATGATGTCATGTTCTCTTTATAGCTGGAGGTTGGGCTAGGAAACTGGTTAACTTTCAGGGTTTTGCAACGCATGAGAAATTGTGTTCATCACTTGTTTTGTATATCTTATCTTTCTTATTATTATTTGTCCTATTAGATTTTTCTTTACCTCAACCCAAAAGTTTGGGGCTTTTTTTCTCACCTTTTCCATTTTCAGTTCTCCTTCCCCTCCCCCCCCCCCCCATCCCACTGGGAGCTGGAGTGAGCAAATGGCTTTGTGGTTGTTAATGGTTCTGCTGGCTGGGTTAAGCTGCAACAGGGTGATATGATCTGGACAGGCGGACAGCTATGTACCTTTAAGACTAGTTTGAAGCTGGGGCTTAGAAGATTATAGTTAATGGGTCCTCAGGGGTTATCTGAGACTCATCCTGTGTCACATCTATATGAGTCCCACAGAGGAAATAACAGTGCTTGCTCATTAAGCTTGCAGAAGATACCGAATTGGGGAGCCAATGTGCTCAAGTACAGGGCTGCCATCGTGAGGGTCCTCAAAAACATGAAGGAAAAGGCCAATAGCAGCCTTACAACATTTTTTAAAGACAAGTGCTGTGTCCTACACCTGGGAAAGAGATGCCACAGCTACAGGACAGGCTGGGGACTGACTGGCCAGTAAGAAGTTCTGCTGAAAAGGGGCTGGGGGTACCAGCTGTGGGCCCTGCCACAAGTAAGGCCAAGAGCATCCTGAGATGTATCAACAGTTGTTCAGCCAGGAGATTGATGGGAGTCATCATCCCCCTCAGTGCTTGTTAGACCACATCTGCAACATTGCATTGCATCCAGTCTTGCCCTCAGCTCATACTCCCCATCCAGGAAAGTCCTGGAAAACCTGAAGGAAGCTCAGCAGAAACCACCATGGTGATTTGGGGGTGGAGTGGTAGTGAAGCACTTTTCCTGTAAGACAAGGCTGAAGGAGCTGGGATGGTTCAGCCTGGAGAAGAAACAATATTGAGGTATCCCAATATCAGACAGCACCTCAGAGTATCTGGAGGTGCCTGGTAGGAGAACAAGAGACAGCAAATGTGAAGGAAGAGAAGTTTTCAGACTGGCTTTGAGGAAAAGCTTTTTCACCACTGTGGGGGTTTAGCCCAAGCCGAGGGCTGAACCCCACACAGTTGCTTGTTCTTTTAACAAAAAGTGGGGGGAGCACTGGAGGGGGATGGGGGGGAGAAGGAAAGGGAAGTGTAAAGAGGGGAAAAAAATCCAAACCCAGGAAAACCAAAACCCCCGTGGGTTGGGATAAGGACAGTTTACTAAAATAGCAGAAAAAGATAAAAAAGAACAACAATGATAACACGACTTTAGAGCACTAGATACATGAAACTGGTGATAGACGATGCAGTCTGTCACCGAACCACACAACTCAGGCTGTACAGCCCGGAGCTGTCCTGGAACCCGACCGTCCCACTGAAACTGCACATCCTGGAGTGGTTTTTCCTCCTCCTCCCAGTCCCCCCTTTAAACTGAGCATGACATAATTGGCATGGAGTATCCTCTTTGGCCAGTCCAGGTCACCTGTCCTGGCTGTGTCCCCTCCTTTCTCGTTAGTAGGGAAATATGAAGAAGTGAAAAAGTCCTTGGCAACGACTAGAAACATCAGGGTGCTATCAGCACTGCTCCTGTCCTAACACCCAAACATGGCATTCCATCCACTGCTAAACAGTAAATTAACTCCATCTTAGCTGAAACCAGGACAACCACAAGGACAGCCAAGCCATTGAGCATGTTTCTCAGAGAGGTGGTCATGTCGCCATCCTGGGTTTCAAGACCTGACTGGAGAAGGCTGGGAGCAGCCCTGTCTGATCCCATTGCTGACCCTCCTTTCTGCTTGAGGTGGGACTAGATACCTCCCAAGCCGCTTTCCAAGGCGAATCATTCTGTGATCATGTTGATCAGGTGGTCATCCATGCTCCCTTCTTCAAATGGGTGCAGACACAAACTGATGATAAAAGGAAACAAAGTCCTTTTTTCTTAAAAACAACCCCAAAGTGGGTGTATGTGTCTCTCTCATATATATACATGTTAAAAACAGCTTAGGAGGCACATTCAGTTTTTAGACTGATTAAAGAAAATGAAACTTGAGGTAGTCATGCAATTTGTACTAGAGAAGTTTGACATTTTTAGTAGAAGTTTAGAGTTATGGGACACAAAGAAGGTGGATTTGCTTTAAAAATAAGTTACAAATCCTTAAATCTGGTCATCCAACAATGTATTATATGCACTGGGTCACTGTCACCAGCTCTCAAGTGTGTTTTCTAATGCTTGTCAACTTTTATCCCTCTCCTCTGTTCTTTTGGGGTAATCCTCTCATAAAGTATCTCTAGTGCTGTTTTCTTTTGGATATATTTCTTTGCAGTTCCATTGGAATTCATATTTTATATATTAGCAGAGAAACCAAGTAGTGGCTTGAAGGTTTCATTCTGTAGGCTTTTTAGGAAGATGTCTAGTGACTTCGATTAGAAAATTCAAGAAAATACTGGGTTAACCAACAGTCTAATTCTTCTGTTTTTTTCAGTCTTCTACTTTCCCAGCTTCCAGATACCACCCCATACCCCAAGCAAATCCTTGTTTGCAGAATAGGCTTTGCTTTGGTTTTAGAAAACAGGCAGGTGTCATCGTTGTTCTGCTGTAACTTGAGGTGACAGTGCTGAAAATTTGTGTAATGATGGAATTTGAGGAACACCTTGCTGATAAAACATTGCATCCACACCCTTCTGTTGGTCTGATGTTTAATTAGACAAGTCACAACTACTTCCCTACTTACCTCTCAGTCTCAAAAACATGTCTGTTGCCAAATTATTTATTTATTTTAGTATTAAATGGTAATTGCATGCAACTTTTATCTCACCTTTATTGGTGTCTTATTAATGAGACCTTTATAGAGGATAAAAGAATGTGAATATATATATAACGATTCCTTCTGAACTAATTCCTCACTAATGCAAATAAAAGTTTAAGGTAAGCTGAAAAGATTTTTGTGTAGATATTTCTTTATTACAAAAACTTTCTGGTTTTAAATCTTCTGTAATTCTGAAAATTCAGTTAGGCACATCTCATGCACGTTTTCCTAGGAATGGGAAATTCTGAAAATCCATTCTGTCACTATCTTAAGTTAATAGATGTAAATTGGAAGGGAGAAATGGTATGAAAATGTTGTTAGTGGAAGGAAACAATGGCCTTTTCTAAAAAGGATCCCGCACGTGATGTAATATTACTGTAGTGTAAATCAGTATCTTGCTTCTGTGCATTGTGACCTTAAAAAAGCACCACATGCTGAATTTCAGAATTAACCACACTGTGCTTCCTAGAGCTTGGCTACTCATCACTTGCCTTCATTTCTTAAATGCAACTTAAGCTAATAAGGAAAAAGGCATTTTCGTTTATGACATTTTTGAAAGTCTTGAATGTTCTGACTTGCTGGCCTCTTCCCTCCTGGCCTGTTTTGCTTGCACAGGTTATGTACCACAGTCCTCTTCTCCTACCTTTGCTCATGTGCTCAAGGACTCAGAGTTTGTCGTAGCCCTTGTGTTTCGCGGTGTGTTGCCTGTAACTGATTGTTCATTCATTAATACATTGGGGGTTTCTTTGTTGACAGTCACGGAGGCGAGATGTCACAACATCTTGTGTGTAAAGCTGTCTTGGCAAGAGAACTTAAACCTTCAGTATGCTGTGATACTGGCCCAGTGATGCTGAGAAAAACAGTGGTTAGCCAAGTTTATTTTAAAAGCTCAGTGTAGTACTGGGTGCTTAATAGCAGATACGTCTGTGTGGTGTTACAGCTGCTTTTCTTACACTCTAGCAGAGCACAAACAGGCAAGAGTGAAGACTTGAGAAGGAAATAGATATTTTTTTTCTTCCATTTTCTGTTCAGGCATGGCCTAAGTAAACATTTCTGAAATAAAAATATCTAAATCCCCAAGCAGCCATTATTTACCTCTGTTGCAATTTCATTTTTCCCTAATAGCAGTTGTTTCCGACTGCGCTTCTCGTAGGCTTCATTTTATGAGGACACATAGAATCATAGGGGTTGGAAGGGACCCCAAGAGATCATTGGGTCCAACCCCCCTGGCAAAGCAGGCTCCCTAGCTCATATTGCACAGATAGGCATGTTAGGTGTTTGATCGTGCTTCGGGGAAGGAAAAAGATGAACTCTTTGATGGGAGAGGTGCATGACTGAGTGTTAGGACAAAGATCATTTTCTAACAGCAACTGTGGTTTTTACTATTAATTGGGCCATTGTTGTCTTTTAACTTTAGGAGGTAGTGCCTTTTCCCTGAGGGTCTGTGGTAATGCTTTGGCCCTGGAGGAGTTCTCACGTTAACTCCCAACCGCTCTATTTCCTACTGATGTGCATCTGTGGCCTTGCGTAGTCACCCACTGGCCATGGCTTTGGTCTGAAACCATCATACTGAGTCTATTACCCATTGAGTATGTACTTCTGATTTAATTGGGAGTTAATTGTGTGTCAGATGCATGTAAGTAGGGATCACAAAAAGTGTTTTGAGTGTGCATACATAAGAGAGTGCTGAGTGAATATATTCAACTGTACACTCTTGCTTGGGCCATGCTGTCCCTAGCAGAAGATAAGATAATCAAAGGTGTTCTGTATTAAATTTCAGTATGCTTGAATGACAAAAAGAAAAAATGCCTCATTGCATCTTTCAGCCACTTTTCAGTATCTGTTTCCAAAAAACGGTGAGAAAAACAGCAGATTGTGAAATGCAGTTTGAGTTTTTCTTTGCAGTGGTGGTTCGTAATGAACACTGTTGCATTCCTAGGACCTTTCCCAAAGGTCTGTCAGAGCTGCCCGACTGTACTGTATGCAGAATTACTTTCCCATTCGTTTCTCCAAAGAGCTTGCCTTGGTACCTTCTTGCTGAAGAGTCTCGCTGAAGTGACTTGCTTGGCCTCTCTGAGTGGGATCTATCACAAACTGTATCTGTCAAAACCAGTATGGTATTTCTCCTCAGAGCTGATGGAGCCTGCTAATCCAGAAAAAAACAAAAACCAAAATGAGTTCGCTCTCTTAGTAATTTGGCCTTCTGCCTGGTTACCAGGTTGGACCTTCTCACCTCAGAGCCAAACATTGGACTGGCTGGGCTGGGCTGAAGGAGGCAGAAGGGAGAGTTGGAGCCTGCCAGGGAGGGTGGAAAAATTGTAGCAGCTCTTCAGAGTGGCTTAACCTTGTTGCAGTGCTTTGTGCCCTCAGTGCCTTTGTGCTGGCTTGGGTAAATAAACATCCATGAGGTACAACCATTTCACTTGCTAGTATGCTTTTCATCTGTCACCTGGTCTGCAGATAATGCTTCTTTTAGGTTTATGCTGCAAAGTTTTATGAATATAGCCTTATATTTTCTGCCACTGGCCTGCTGAGCCATGCCTTCAAATGGTACACAATTGGGTTTGGTCTTGACCGTTGTGTATTTTCAGTTCAGTAATCACAGAGCAGTTGATCAGCTGACTAGTCTGTTCATTAACAAGAAGATCTTTGGAGTAGTGCTCTTAAAAAAGGAAAGTATGAATGGACAAGTCCTTTTCATAGCATGTGTATCTGTATTGCATGTTACTATACTTTCAAAAGAGCTTGGTTGTTCACAGACTGGCTGTAATATCACAGCCCTAATTTTAGTACTAGCTTTTAGTACATACTCAGTTCAGAAGCTCTTGTGTAGAGAGTATTGAGGTTTGGAATTGACACTGCTCACAACTGTTGTTGCATATAAAAAGCTGATAAAAAACCCTTCAACAACACCCAAAAAAGAAAACTGCCAGCTTGTTTGTATCTTGACTTAACACTTTTTAGATAATTTTGAAAGAATTTGAGTGTTGGTGAAATGTTCCCCTGGCACCTCTCAATGGGGAAGGATGTTTTACAGCCATTATAGTATTGGGTTTGAGCTTTGAGTTCAGCTCATCCTTATCTTAAGTGATACATTGAATCTCAATATACTTATAGTAAAAAATACCAGGATATAGAGCTAATCTTTGAGGTGTGTTTAAAGAATACTGAAAATGTATTGATTTAGCTGTAGAATTGTGTTATAGCCTATGTAAAATAACTACACTTGGGTCTTAACATTAATAAAGGCTTAAAGGAACTGTAAAAAGGAAAAAACAGCCCAACTTTCTGACTGTAAAAACTGGTCTGGTGGTAGGTATCTAAGTAGGTATCTTCTCTTTCTTCACAACTGTTGGGTGTCATGAGAGGGAGAGAAAGAAAATGGAAAAATTAATGCACCATATGTGCAAAACAAAAAAAAAGCTGTCAGTAGGTGTTACACTGAACAGGAATTTGGTTTGGTCCCATCTCTCTTTTTAATGTAGATAGTGTTTATTTGTTTGTATTGCATTTTGAAAGGCTCACACCCAGTAATGTATGCTTACTCTTTGTTGTTGTTGTCTTTTAAGCTTAAAAAAACCCCCAAAAAACATGTGTATAGATGTAAGGTCTCTGTATCTTTTGGAAACCCTTCCTTCCTTGCAGAAAACATGTTTCTGCGCAGTTTAACCCTACATATGTGTATGGGGTGGTTGCAATCCAACCGCTAATGAGCAACAAAATTACAGCTCCTCTTAATGATTCAGGGTTTGTTTTCCTTTCTAGAAGAAGTAAGCAGCTTCCCCTTCAAGTCCAGCCTGGGCGGCAACTGCAGATGAGAAGGAGCGGCCATGTTGCCTGGGTTCTGGTAACTCGGCCCAGTGTTACGCGCTGGGGGAACAGGCCCGAGTTAAGGCCGGGCGGCGGCGCGCGGCGGGCCCGGCTCCCGCCACCGAAACCCGTCAGTTGTCAGCTCAGAGAGGAAGCGCTGCCGCTTGGCTGGCGGGGGCTGCCTTAGGGGCTGGGCGGCTCCACCTAACGGGACGGCGTGCTGCTGGCTGGTCATCTCTCCCCCTCCTCAGCCTCCTCCCCCAGTGCGTTTATTTTCCGGCGCTGTATTTAGAGGCTGTTTGTGACTGTGTTTCAGGCAATCGCGTGTCTCCTGTTCCGCTCTTTATACAAGATCCAACCCGGGTGCTGAAACACTACACCGCTTGTGGTGCAGCAGCCTTTTTCCCCCCCATTCCTGCCACACTTGAGGTTTTACTTTCTGTAGTAAAATTGATACTGATGTAGCGGTAGAGAAGTAGGACGTTATCAAGATAGCTGTTCAGGATCAGTTTACTGCCATTTCTCCTTCCCAACCATGCATGTAGTGAAAGCATCTACTGCTGCGTCTGAAAATTTTATTTTAATATCGAAATTGGCCTTATTTTTTGCGAGTAGCACACTACAGGCTGCATAAAGTTTTGTTACTGGGTTGAAAAGAAGGGTGAGAGATTGAGATAGCTGCAGCTTTGGACCTTTTTCTCTGAAAGCAGAAATCACAACCTCTTCCCACTTGCAGAGATCATGTCCTGTTACTGCTGCTTAGTGGGGTAAAGGATGTACCTCTCTACTCTGCCCTCGTGAGGCCCCACCTGGAGTACTGTGTCCAGATCTGGGGCCCCCAATACAAGAAAGATACGGAACTGTTGGAGAGGGTTCAGAGGAGAGGTGAGGCCACAAGGATGATTAGAGGGCTGGAGCACCTCCCCTACATAGAGAGGCTGAGGGAGCTGGGCTTGTTCAGCCTGGAGAAGAGAAGGCTGTGGGGGGACCTCATTGCAGCCTTCCAGTACCTGAAGGGAGCTTATAAACAGGAGGGGATTCAACTTGTTGAAATAGTAGACAATGGCAGGACAAGGGGAAATGGATTGAAGCTAAAGGAAGGAAGGTTTAAATTAGACATTAAGGGGAAGTTTTTTGCAAAGAGAGTGGTGAGGTGCTGGAACAGGCTGCCCAGAGAGGTGGTGGATGCCCCATCCCTGGAGGTGTTCAAGACCAGGTTAGATGGGGCCCTGGGCAACCTTGTGTAGATCCAGGCCTGGAGGTTGGTGGCCCTGCCTGTGGCAGGGGGGTTGGAACTGTATGATCCTAGGGGTCTCTTCCAACCCAGACCATTCTATGAGGTTGGACTGAGGGGTGAAATACTGCTTTCTCAGGAGAGGAAAGGGGAGGCTTTTTGTTGTGGTTGGTCTATCAGTCTGCCTTTGACTGCTAGATTACAAAGTCACAACTAGTAATAACATACAGTGTATTTAGTGGTTATCTCAATGACCTGTAGAGTATACAGAATATGAATAGTCACACTGATTCAAAGTAACTTGCGGGGTGATTTTTTTTGTTCAAGGCTTTTTGTTACATTCTTGAGTTTTGTAGTACCCATGCCAGGCATTCAACAGTATGTTTATAGCAATAATAAGTAACAAGGACTGGACTGATACATGAAATTTTTTTTTTCTACAATATCTTCCAGTAAAACCACTTAAAAATAATTTTAAAAAAGAATCTGGTCACTGTTTTGATTCGGGCAAGACAAGACCCCAAATAAATGGATATATGTATAAAACTTGACAAGATGTGTGTGTGTGTGTGTGTGTATACTTATTTTTAAAAATCATGTTTTAAAGAATGTTGATATGTCATAAAACATGGCACATCTATGGATATATGTCTCCTTATTGTTTGTGTTTAGAATGTATGCCATCAGAAGGATAAGAGATGCCTTCAGAGAAAACAAGAATATAAAGGATTCTGAAAAAATAGAAGAACTAGTGAATAAAGCCAAAGAAAACCTAGAGGTTATTCATCGGCAGGTATGTTTATTTCTCTCATTTTATCTGAGTTGTATGCTCCCCAGTTAACTCTGTCTTGTTAACTCTGTCCATCTTTTCTGCATATGGAAAAAAGAGATCCTTGCTCAGAACACCTCTAGATGAACAGTAGCTTTTCTGTGTCTGAGTTTTAGGAAGTGGGAAACATCCATTTAGCTGTGATGGTTGCAGGAGGGGATTTAAGGATGTCTGTTCCATTAACCCACACAGGCCTTGCTGCCAGAAGTTTATATGCTCTCCCATTACCTTTTCTGCTGTTTCTTCTACTGTCTCTTTACTCTGCTTCTCTCCTATGCCCAAAGTTTCCTTTGAATATTTCCTCTATCTCATGTATTAGATTCCTTTCCTCATGCTTTCCTTCTTCCATCATAAGGTTAGAAGAGTGGCAGTGGCATTTCAAATAGTTCTGCTTTCTATGTGTTTTTCCTCACCTACAGATGCAATGTTAGAACAGGAGTGAAACAAGAAAATCCTAAAGTGAATTGAGTAAACACTGGCTAAATGTGTTCAAGCCGAGTGATAGACTTTTCTTTGAAAAGAGTTGCTGGCAGCATTTTTCTTTGGTTTTGAATAGCATTTGTAGCATCTCTTCCTTCCACTGGGTGCCATATTATTTAGACTTCAGTTATACTTTGTTGAACTTAAGATACTTTATTGTTTCTTGTACATATCCACTGTCTATGTACAGGGACCACTGAGAACTTTAAGTAAGGTAAGGAAACTTTAACACCTTTGCTTGCTAAGGGCACTTGCAATGCTTATCCTGCCTCTCCTTGCAAAATGTGCACTTACTGACACCAGTCAGAGCTCAGTAGTACTCTGACCAAATAGCAAATATGTGCACCTTTTCCTCCACGGTCTGTTTTAACATGAGTATTTAAGAAGCAGCAGGCCAGTGAGTTGGATTCTTATTTCAGTGGAAGCTGGGCCTTTTTATTTGGCAATTAAGTGTGACTCTTTTGGTGCAAGGGAAACTATTTCTTTGGAACTTCTCACAGGAAGAGGTGGTGTTTTGTGCTACCATAGATTTGTTATCTCTTTTTTTTAAAACCAAACCCTACTAATTTTGTATTTTAAACGTGTTTCTCAAAGAAGTGATTCAGATTTGATTGATTCCACACAGTTTTATTTAAATGTTGGGATGTTTTTTCCTCATATCTGTAGGTGGTGATTAGCATTTTCAGCTCTTCTTTTTGAGGTTGTGTCTTGGAGACCCTTTAATACTTGGTATCCTTCAGGGAAGTATTAGAGGCTGGAGAAGATGAAGTTTGGGGTGTTGCAGAAGTGTCAGAAATCACTCAGATTGAAGCTAGTAGTTAGTCTGAGTTCTCAGCAGTGAATTTAAGTGTGGAAAGTAATAAGTACAGATGGATTGGCAGTCGATACTCTACTACGCTTGAAGTTAGCATGGGATACAAGGGTTACTGCTTAAGCTCACTATACACATCTGAAATGGTACATGCATGCAAAAGCAGAACCTACCTGACACCAGACATCAGTGGGGTGGTAAGGGATCTCAAAGGGTAACCTTGAGAGGTATCTACTCAAGAGGAGACGTCGACAATGCAGCTAGCTGCTTCATAGGGAGAGCTCAACTCGCCCCTGATGGTTGCAGATATTGGTTGATGTGCCATTGGATTTTCTGCTATGTAAATGCAGTTTCAGCCTCTTACCTACCCAGTCTCAAGCCAAACTGTTCTTTTGGGGGTTTGGTACGGAGTTCTACCTGATAGTTCTTCACACAGTAGGATTAACTTTAGTTAAGTCTACTTGCTGAGTATCTGCCTGGAGGAGTGCATTCATCACAGGGGCTGGCAAAAAATAAGAATGCACAGGGTCAAATTCTGTCACTTAGAGGGTCAAATTCTGTCGCTTAGAAATATCTGCATCAAAGAAATAACTATTTGTGGACAAGGGATCTCCCATAATAAAATGCTACAGAAAATTTCTTCGAGACTGGTGTAAGATAAATTCCTGTAAGCATGTCAGAAAATGCGCTGTGATGGTTTTAAGAAAGAATCTAAACATTATATCTTTGACAGATCAGGAGAACGTTAGTGAGGCTATCACAGTAACTGTTTTGCTGTGAAATGGATGGCTGAACTGTTTGAAATTTTATTTTTGTTTTAAAATATTTTAACTAGGATCTACTTGGTACAATTCTCATTTAAGTACTTCCTTTTTCTGGAAGGAGGTAGATTTCAAGGTATCAAAGCACTTGAAATAGGTGGGAAATTTTCTTACTGCTTTATGGATACCTATCTGGGTTGCTGAAATGAGGACACTGATTTATAGTACCTTAATGCTGGGGTACCCTGACTTGATGTGGGTAGGACTTGGCTTTTCTGCCACTGTGAGCCTAAATAACAAAAGCTGTTTTTAAGTCAGATGGTGGGTAAATCTTGCTAAAATAAAAGCTTTCAGCCAGCCCCTTTTCAGTGGTCTGTGGAGACAGGACAAGGGGCAATGGCTGCAAGTTGGAGCACAGGAAGTTCCGCACCAACATGCGGAGGAACTTTTTCCCAGTGAGGGTGCCAGAGCCCTGGGACAGGCTGCCCAGGGAGGTGGTGGAGTCTCCTTCTCTGGAGATATTCAAGACCTGTCTGGACGCCTGTCTGTGCAGTATGAGCTAGGGAGCTGCATTGGCAGGGGGCTTGGACCTGATGATCTCTGGAGGTCCCTTCCAACCCCTACAACTCTGTGATTCTGTGATTCTATGATTCTTTCCAGCTTTTATTTTGACAAAACAGGGTTCTACTGAGTTAACTGAGCCATAGTACATCTGGTGCAGATTTTAAAATAAAACTCTCCAGATTTCCTTGTTACTGCAGACCCTGAAAAAATGCATGATTTCTCTAAAACAAACTCTTGATGGGATGGACTCTTCCTTCTAGGATCTTGCCTTGCACCTTTTAGGAAATTTTACTTTTAGCCTGAAAATTCCCTCTCAGCATCAGATGAGTGTTTCAGCTGCACTGGAAAGACTAGGAGGAACAGGCATGCTTGGTTAATCTGACTGGTATACTCAGTTGCTGTCCCTTGTAAAGAAGTATTTGCGCTTAAGGAAATGATGCTTACAAATGTTTTGATCATACATAAGCACATACATGTGCCTGTAGGTACACCAGTATTTCCAACAAGCCTGTACGTGAGCAGTAGATAACTGTTTCATATACTGGCCTGTATTTTGCACTGGTAAAAAATGTGCATATAATTCTTCATTCAATATGACAGAAATAAAAGGTTAGACAAGATCTGCTATTTTCTTTTAGTATGGATTCTGCATTTTTCATTACATCAGCAGAACCATGTTAATCTGCCAGGTCTTTTTTTTTCCCATATTGCTACTTTGTAGTAATGACAAAGAAACTTTATATGAAATCTTTCCAAACTCAAGACTGAGAGAAGTCACTGAGAGAAAACTGAGCCACACGTTGCTCTAACACATCATTCATAAATCTTGCTTTAAAATGTTTTGTGAGCACGTGTTGTGTTTTTCATCTGGGAAGATGTTCAGAAGCAAAAAGGACCTGTCAGGTTCTAGATCCCTGGAATAGCACTGCTTGAATTTTCAAAACATTAAAATCTGTGTGTGTGTGTTTTACTTTTGCTAGCATAGAGAGCTAGCATTTAATACAAATATCTTAAATATGTTACAATTAAGCTGTTGGCAAGCAATTGACATTAAGTACCTGTGTTTGTTACTTGGAGAGTATCTTTGTCACTGGGACACACCACCGTAGTGCAGAATGGCCTCAGTTACTGCTAAATCTGCAGGGTTTTACTTGTTTCAAACCTCAGTTTAAGGGGTTTCTCCCACACCTGAAACCAATCTGCTGAAGCTAAAGAAGTTGTAACTTGGACCACATTTTTGGTATCATTCCATGTTAGAATTTCAGGAAAAACATACTTGAAGAGTAAGGAATACTTCAGAGTCTAACACAACTTGCCATTTTTAATACTGCGAAAACAGTGAAACTTAAGTTGAGTTATCTCTTATATGTCACACTTCTGGAAGCTTTCCAGCCAAAGTATAATCACGCTGTGTTCAATTTTGGAAAGGTGCACATGTTTATCCTACATGTCTGTGGGAGTAACAGGCATTAACACACACAGGAACTGAATAGGCAATGGAACTTTTAAATGGACAATAACCTGATAAAAACATTCTCTCAAACTAACTTTGTTTTACATGAGTTCCTACAAGATTTAATATTTGGGTAATAAGTTGGGGGGGTTTTGAGTCATTCATACCCATACGCCCCCCCCCCCAAAAAAACCCCAAATCTAAAAAATTGAAATTGTTGTTCTTTGCAGAATTTCTATTAAGCTTCAGTGTTATTTTACTTTCAGCTGTAAAGCAAGAATAAGTATTGAAAAAAATAGCAACACTGTCTTAAGCTTTTCATCAGGACTATTAAAAACCTTAGCAACTATATTCATATTAATATTTACTTCCTGTCAAATTTAATAATGCTCTGTGAGGGGAAAAAAAAACATTCTTGCTCCCTGTTTAATTGAAGATCAAACTAATGAAGTCATCTGACATTATTAAGACTTTATACTTAAAACTAACCAAGAATAATATAAAGTGCTTTTCTTTTTAAATGCAAAGGCACTGAGGCAAACATGAGATCTAGCATACTTTTTTTTTTTTTGCCAAGTTTGGGGTTTATTATGATGTAGTGCATCTTGCTGTTGCTGACTTTTTCATAGCATGTCAATAGAAATTAAATAATATCCCACTTTGCTGACAATTTGCTGTTACTCTAAAATCAAATTTATATTCACTTTATATTCTAATTTATGGTTTAGTCATCAAAGTGACCATTGAAGTGTAAGGTTCATAAATAACTATTTGAATCAGCCTAGTGGGAAATGTGAAATAGTGACAGATTACTGTCATTTTGTTCATGTCAGTCACTGTACAATTTGCTTGGATGTTATAAAAGTAGCTTTACAAAGTGGAAAAGCATGGAGGAACATTAATCTCTGCCTTAGTCCTCCTCTGCTTGTTACTGGTTTCGATTTAGAAGTAGTCTGGCTAGAGGAAGGAACAACTCTTAACGCTGTTTGTGAAGCTTTGTGCGTGTGTTTAGTGTGTAAGCAGCAGGCTTTGTGGTGCCCTCCCTGTAGGGAAGGGCATGGTGAGGAATGCATTGTCACTGGTAAGCTTGTAATAGAAAGTTTTCAAAAATCTTGAGGTCCTTTTGAGGACTGTCCTCACAGCCATTCCCCAGCTATGCTAATATGGCTTCATTTGTGAGTCTCCATCACTACTGGAATGTGTTAACAGTAGGAGAATTTGCCTGGAAATGTTACTGCTGTTGCTGAGATTTAAGATTTATAGAAGCCACTTTGAAACAAGGATAATGCTGAGTTTTTTGAGGTATTTGCTAGTTTTCTTTCTGGTATGCTGCCTCCTGAGTTTTGAACTGAAAATATAAGAGTGAAATTCAAAAGCTGTATTAGACCCAGGTGCTTTGGTTAAATCAGTGGTTTAATTAATAGGACATCTCATTCTTCTGTATTCCCTCACAGTACCTCTCACTTTTAGTCCATAACTGGAAACCACCAGTCATCTTGTTGTCCAGCTAAAAAGGATTATTTTGGTTTTCCTGGCAGATCTGAAGGCTTTAGTATCAAATGTGCTCATTTTGACATCACACAACTACAGTACTCCTCAGTAAAACAGCTTTGATATTTCACAGCGTTTGTTTGGCCCTCTAAACAATCCAAACTGATGGGAACCAGGGCCTGCACAAACCATTAGCAGGGAGACAAGGGATGCACTGTGAGTGGTTCAACAGGATGTGTACATCTGCTTTCTTTATAGCTGGCTGGTCATCAGTGTTTTCTAAGGGAATAGATGAACTTTTCTTCCTCAGGCTTAACCTCTCTTGCTGTTCCCTTCAGATGTGTTGAAGAATCATTCTTCTACAAGAACCTGGGTTTGAAGTGTGAGAACTCTATTAAAAAGGTTCCACTGATAATGGCAACTATTGAGTACTTGCAGCCTTTTTCAAGTTGGCAGCCTAATGTAAATATGTTCTAATCCTTGCTGTATTCATTGATTATTGTAACTGTAGCTCCTGTTTGGTTTTTTTTTTAATTAAATGCTTCATTACTATGGCTTGATAAAAGCCCTTGTCATACTTTGTGATTTTGTGTTTACTCTTGTGTTTCTCTGTATTTGCCAATTTTAGTAAAAATGGGTGGTATGGTCTTGTTTTGAAACTTGTGTAAAATACAGACAGTTGAACAGTTCTTCTGGGTATATTTTTAGCAAGGCAAGTTGCCAGTGCAGCTGTGTGCAGCCTACTGCACCTTCTTGAGGCATCTATTAGCAGTATCTCATCTTACCAATATCATAGATTCAGGTAACAGTCGAGTGGAAATGGAAATGATACCTAATTCATGTACTAATACAGTATTCATATTATTATAAAATGGTAATAATATAGCCACAGCATAAGGAAGCATATTTCTATTAACATAGTATAAATATTGAGTATGTTTAGCAAATATTTGCAAGATAAGCAATTTTCATTATAGTTTCTCTAAAAATCAAAAGGTAGAAAAGTACCTTAGTTTGCTGTACCTGCTTTGGATTTTAGGGCTCATCCTTTGTGGCTTTATCAGCAAATGCTCCAGCTGTTTTCCACAGTTTAGTTCTAGTAATCCTGTGATTGATATGCAGCAATAGCAGGTAAATGAGTAAATGCCAAGTTATGTGTAATTTCTGGACTGAAAGCATATTGTTGAACATTCAGGAGACTGATACCAATTTACAGAGTTGTGAGTGACATTGGAATTGACTGTCTGAATGAACTTCTCAAACTTGAAGAAATACTCTGCATTATCTGAAGGGAACTTGTGTCTATACTGCAAAGAACTGGAGGTTGAATGCCCTTAGCAGGAGAAGGTTCATGATGAAAATTCCTATTAATACAGCTTCAGGCTGCAAGTAGTACTTCTATCCAATTTTGATGAATGCAAAAGAATGTTGTAAAATACTGTGTGATGTATTTGATTACGCTAGCAGCAGTTTTGAAGCCAAGAGGAAAGAACAGCTGGAAAAGCTCTTTAAGTACTCTGGGTACAGGATACAGCACCCACACTACTGCTCAGGAATGCATATGATATTGGCATGTCACATTTTCCTGCTGGCAGCCAGTTCCATTGGAGCTCTAATATGTTTTCCTCTTATCAAGTTTGTCGCTGCAAGGAAGTTTTAAAATCACAGATTAGTTTTCAAGGAGCTTCTCAAGAAAAGCAGTACTTAATATCAATTTTTTTCAGCTTAACAATGGCTAATACCTGTTTTTCTACAAAAAAATATTGACTTAGAATTCATAGATAAGAGGAGTGTCCTTGAAAGTTTGATGCTTTCTTACTAGTGTCATATATTTCTATTTATTACAGTTGCACCTTCACATTCCAACCAGGATAGAGCCAACATTATGCACAAAGAGATCTATACCTATCTCTCCAGCCATTTACTTTGTTGAAGTCTTTGTCTATACTTCATCTACCCTTTGTAGTGAGTGTAAATGCAGGAAAGAGTTTTCAAATGCCTCCTTCTCAGAAGAGCAGGAGGGTGGGAATGGCAGGATCAAACAATGGACAAAGACCCTTTTTTAAAAGTCCTATCAAGTTACTGCACAGTATCAGTTTTTGAAGGTAATCAATCACCTATACACTTCCAAATGGTTGGAATGGCATCTAGAATTTAGCAAGTGTTTGGTGTGAACCTCTTGCTCCTAGCCTCTTGCAGTACAGGTATTTGGTTTTTCATTGCTTCAGCAGATCATCAGTTCTTACTTGATCAGTTCCCTAAATATGTTTATGGAAATTATGCTTTAAGCTTGTGGCAAAGCCAAACACTGAATTGAAATCAGCTGACTTTGGTTTTTAAAAGGCATTGGGGGCGTTATTCTGTGGTTTTGTTTTGGTTGTTTAAATTTCCAAAGTAATATTTTTAGGTATTATTTTTTACTGAAGATCACCTAAATCCTATTTATTATGTTCAGGTTACACTTTCAATGGGATTTGAAAACATAACTGAAGAATTCTACCTTTGTATATTATTTTATAACAGTAGCCTACAAGGAAGAAGTTGATTAACAAAGCAACTGAAATCCTTAACGTGTGTGAAGTTTCAGAGCTCTTTACTTGGAAAGAGACACAGATGAAGGTGGAGGAAGGTATAACATAGGATGGATACCTGTCATTTAGTGAACAAGACAAAGCTTGAAATTGGGAGACATTAAATTCAGAGCTATGTTCCAGTATGAGCATGAATATGCTTTATGTGCAGCTGGGGGCAGGGGGGTGTGTGTGAACACAACGAAGCAGTTGTAATAGGAGTGACTTTGAAAAAAGTTGGATAGATTTGAACAGAAACCCAGGTAAGTCAGAACCTGGCCCTTTGCAGGACATGTGAGCAGTGAGGTCTGCTTTGGCCAGCCTTTTCAAATAGATTTTCATCTTGGCATGTAGGATAGCTTTGGGGATGTGCAAGATAGTTAACAGATGCCAAAAGCCCAGAGCTGTCCCATCAGCTTAATTTCTAGTGTCTGAATGCACAGGAAGTAAAACAGACGTTTCACCCCTCTTCAGGTGGCATGGTTCTCCAGGTTACACAGGCAGGAGTCACCAGGGTGGTGTTACTCCTTAGGCTTTCATTTTAACTCTCCTGATGGAGAACAAGATTGTATTTTCACAAGTGATTTGCTGCTGTTTGCCATGCTGACTAAATTACATGTGGCAGGTTCTGCCTGCAGTATTAAATACCAAAGCAGACCCTGGATTGAAAGTAACCTTTAGGCTACAAGCATGGGTGATTCAGAGGTATAATGAGGCTTTGTCTTTCTGGTCTAAGAGCCTTAGTGTAAAACACAGCATTTGATGTAGACAGCAACCTTTCCTAGAAAAAAAAACCCCCACAAACCGATAAAATGCATAAGGACTATTGAGTGTTGGCAGCTGCTTTTAAAATACTCTAATTATCTGTCAAAAAATAGCTGTCATTATTTTTGTTACACGTAATTAATAGCTAATCCAATGAGGTTGGGGCCTTTTCATAAATAAGCAGTAGTTACATAATGCTTTCAGAGCTCTGAGCGTCCCATATTATGCACAGAGGAGGGCTGTCTGAAGGACAGGAGAAGGACATACTTTCTAGTGAGCAATTTGGCATGGCAGTATGTCACATCCGATCGAGTAAATGTTAGGTATAAACTTCCAAATGGAAAGCAGCGAGTTTCAGCATCCTGGCTGGTTAAGTAGCTCCTTGAAATGGGTAGCAGCACTGATTGAAGCAGTCTGTGCTGAAGCAAGCTCCAGAGCCATGAGATCACATTTTCAGGCAAATGTGATCTTCTGCTGCTTGTCCCCTGGTGCTCTCTGCCTTTCCTGTGTTTGGTGTCTCAGGGGCTTCTGCCCAGTGTATAAATGAGTACAGTTCATACAGGGGTGGCTGTTGCAACAAAACTTCAAGGGGATGTCTTCCAAATCAGGTGAGTAACAGCAAGTGTGTGTGTCCCCTGGTAAAAATATAAAATATTGCCAAGAGAGGGAAGGTAGAAAGAAGTAGTTTTGATCACAGCTCAAACTGCTTCTGCCACGTTTCTAAGCTGTGAGCTTGAGTTGATGTCTGCCAGTCTGGTTTGTTGTGGGTCTGAAGATTGTATTTCTCACATTTAAGTGTATTAACCTTTGAGCAACTATCTGTCTTGCTGTGTGGTATCTGCTGCCCCACAGCAGATTTGTGGAGGATCTCTTTTTTTGCTGAAGAGGAAAGAGAAGTATGGCACTTTCATGTGTTGTTTATGAAAAGTATAACCTTATAGAAGCCTCGCATACGTATTGTAATTTGCATTCATGTTAGGTTGCTCCAGAGCATCCCTTTTCAGTGGTTTTATCCTGGAGTAAACCAGTTTTGAGGGAGTCTACACCTAGACTTTGAGGGAAAGAAAGGGGTTGCTGTTTTGAGGACTTCTGAAGAAGGTGAGAGATCACAGTGCTGTTGTTATAACTGCAGTTTGTTTGTTGGGTTTTCTAATCTGTTGTTTTATTTGTGGAGAAAACTCCTTCCTGTTCTTGTACTGCTTACTGAAAGGGGACGGTGTCGGGTTCAATGGCACTGCAGCTGAGCAGGCACACTTCTCTCCAGGAGGAGTTCTCACATGTTCGCCTGGTGCCTGAGATCCCCAGGGCTCTGTTCTGCTGCCCTTGAACTGCAGTACGTAGTTCAGGATGACTGTTGGTGTTGATACTCTCCCTGTCTGACAAGTCACCTATTCTAGTAGCTGTGGTACAATTTATTTATTTTTTAATTACTTCTCTCCCCACCCCCCATGCTCAGTCATCAGTCTCTCAGCATTACAGTTTTTTCCCTTTACAAAGGGAAAGAGGGGGCACTTTGGCTCTTCTTTATGCATGTGCATTCCGTCTGGCCTTTCAAGTGGCCATGCTTCTCAACTCGGCATATTGAAAAAGCAGTGTGTAAAGGCTTCCCCTGCCACTTTAAATCAGATGCCTTTTGTTTGTTTGTTTCTTCCACAGTCAAGTCTAAAAGGTTTTGTTCTCATCTTCATCTTCTTCAGCATAAGGCCTTCAAAGAGCTCTTATTTCTCCTCTTTGCTCCAAGAATCTGCCTTCATGAGTGCTTTTAATTTTCCCCACCTTACTATCTTCATGTTTCTTCTGTTGGTTCAGTCACTAAAACTTGTGTTATCCCAACTGCAAAGGTGCCAGTAACTTTCTTATTTTAAAATTGCTTATCAAAATGAAACCTGTTTATAAATTCCACCAATGTTAACAGTCACTTAAACAGTATTTTTTTCAGATACATTTACACAGGACCTTGAAGAAAGCTTATTTTTTTTCCTTCAGATGTGACTGTGTGTGTTGTCATCTCCTGTGAGTCTGCTCCTGGGGTCCTTTGTATACCCCTGTGGTTTAGCATAGCACCAAACACAGTCACTAGGTGACAGTCCTTGTCACTAACACAATTTGGCTTAATATGCAGCCAGGTAAATTCACAGTGGTCTAGTTTTATTTTGACAACAAACATGTGTGGCCTTCACATAAAGCTCTTTCAAACCAAGAAGCTTTAGCATTGACATGTTATGTTTCAATTTTATCTTTTTTGCAGTAATTTGGATTCTGTCAAGTGTCTCTAGTAAGCTGCTTGTGTTTGAGGGAAATGTGTTTGATCCATGAGGTTGTGAAGAAGGTGAAGCTTTAGGGAAGGGAGTTGCTAGACTCCAGTATCAGCATGTCTGATCCAGCCCTTGGAAGTTTAAGCAGGGAAAACTGTTTTCTAGATGAGAGTTTAGAGAGAAGTTTAATTAGTGTTTACGCAGTCTCCTTGGTACTGGTGCATTGCTGCTGTCTTTAGCTCTGTACTTTCTGAGGTGAGCCTGGGTTGGCTTTTTTTTTTTTTTGGCTGTTGAAAGCTATAGCTGCAGTGCCCTTCATCTTGGTGACAGGCATTATGCCAGTACATTAATTCTGAAAGCAAGTAAAAAGAAGAAGAAAAAAGAAGCCCAAACTCTTTCAGTCATACTTAAATCACAAATTGACTGATTCCTCTTGGTATTCTCTCTGGAGTATGTCAAATGTATGCTTCCCCTCTTTGAGGTATGGACTGTCTGAATGTCCTTCCCAGGCTGGCTGCTTTGCCAGACATGAACCATTACTAAGCAGAGTTTCAGGTTCACCTTTATAATTTGGTCACCTGTAGAATGTACAGAAATGTGTACTTTGAAACAGAGATCTGCTGTTTATCCAGTTAACAAGGTCTTGTCCCTCCCCAGGGCAGTTACGAATATTGCAGTATAGTGGCTAAATAATATGCTCGTAGTCTTTGTCCTATGAGCATCATTCACCTGCTGAGCCAGTTGCTTTGGTAATTTTTAACCCTATTTTCATCTGAGTGTATTGTTAATGAGATCATTATGTGACCTAATCACTTAGCCTTTCACATTAATCCAAGTCTTGTTTGTAGTTCTGTTGCTTTTGTTGTTGACCCAATGCTTTGGTTATGTGTTCATATGATCTTAATTTTAACTGAAAGTACTTTTTGTCTCACAGCAGTCTAATTTCTATGCACATTTGTCAGTAGTGAATACTTATTGGGGGTGATTACTCTCTAACTGCTCATGCTAGTATACCTCTGGGAGGTTAATCAATCTTGTGCTTTTTAATTGACATCGATAATGTGTTTACATTTATCAGTGTTTCTTAATTGTCAAGTTATAACAGTGGAACTTCAATAATAAATCATGCCAATGGTTAACTTCATACATTAGATTTTTAAGGGTCTCCTTAAGCAATTTGACGTGTTGTAAATTGCTTTTAAATGATTTGTATGTATGCTCAAGGGGGAAGAGGAGAAAAAAATCTGGATGCAAAGTCGTGCTGTAAAATAATACTGAAGAACTAACCCATTGACAGTAAAATACCCTTACCACATGCATGGTATGCTTTATGGGTAGAAAAAGGAAGTAAGTCTTTTCAAAGTGCTAGTTTTATTACTAATAATTTCTTGAGTATGACAGTACACATAGATTTGTTGTGCCATCCCAAGGGACCTGCCAGGGCTGGGACTGTTCTCTCAGCTGTACAAGCAAGGCAGAGGGCAGAGAGAATGGCTGGTACTATTGCTCCTTTACAGAAGTAGCTGTGAGCCCTGGGAGGTCAGGGCACCCTGATTTTAACTGTACCTTTTGCCACGGGCCTGTCCTTAAGACATGGAGCTGGAAATGGAGGCAACTTCCACCAAATTTGAAAAATTTCAGCATATATTCAAAGGCTTTGTTGCATAGGGAACTAAATTATTTGCAGAGGTTCCTAAAATATGCTTGCAGCAGGAATTAAAGCATCATATTCCCAGTCTTGCTGTCTGTCTCAGTAGGTATCATGCATCTCGCTCTCTTCTCCGTCCCCTTTACATCCAAGTAGTGATAGACTGGGGGAGAAAATCTGCTTAGAAAGCTGTCAGGATGCTGAGCACATTGTTTCTGCCAGTCTTACCCTGTTTTATGGGCCACGCTAAAGACTATATAAGAATTAAAAGCCTTACCTAATGAGCAGTGAAGAAAGACTTAATAGTCAGTGCTTGTTATTTTCTAGTTGAGAGCCAGTGTGAGCACCAGGATAGGAAGAGAGAGTAGTAGGGAAGCAGCTATTTGTGGGTTTTATGATTTTACTTGTGCTTTTAATTGACATCCTAAAGGTGAACTGCAGTTTTTCAAGTACACCTGTATATACATATGAAAATTCAGGTAAGTCATTGATGTTGTTGAACTCAAATATGACATAAAATTATTTTAATATCTTACTGTGCAGGAACTAATTTTACAGTGCTACTTTTTGACTAAATTAGTTCTTATCTGATATGCTCTAGAATCAAATGGTAAAATTGAATAGCATTTTGTATAGAATTAGAGATAAATTCTTTGCTTAAATTGAAATTAGGTTAGAAAAGTAAATGCTTATTTTGGTAAAGAATGGTAGGCAAGAAGTTTGAAGAGCTGGAGAATGACTATGAGTAACATCTTTAATCAGTTGAAACAGTAGGAAAAGAATTTTTTTATATATCTGATGATAACAAACTCCCTTTATCAGGAGGTGAGTAAAAAATTTACGAGGGTCTCAGTCCAAGGAACCTAAAGGACTGATTCAAACATCCCAGTCTTGATGCAGGTAGCACAAGTTTTCTGCCATTGGAGCAATTCAAGATCAGACCTGTCTGCATTCACTGTTCCTCTTGCCTTTCTTCTCCTCCATCCAGCTCTGTCCTCACAAAGTGCTCTAGCTTAGTACTCTAAAATACCAGACGTCTTTGTAGTTCAAATAAGTTGGTTGAAACTATTGTTAATAGATTGAGAGCTTTTATTTCACTACTTTGAATTTATATGAAAGAAAAACAGCTGGCAAAGAAGTGAGTTAAATACAACTATACAGCCTGATGCCATCCTACCCAGTATCATGATTGAAGCTTCTGCAATTCCTATCCTCTTACTGCCTAAAGAAATCAAGTCTTGCCCAGGTCCAAAAAAAACCAAAAACCCCAACAAATCACTCAAAAAACTCACATAAAACCCCCACAAACAAACTAACAAAAAAGACCCACCTAAGATGTCTGTGCTCTAACCAAGACTGGTTTTTTATATGAAAAGGCAAATTAAAATATTAAACGTTTTGGTTTTAGTCATGCAGCCACTTTGACATCTTCCAAAGGTTAAAAGTAATAGATTAAATCTCTCCCTCCTTTTTGGAATAAGAGGAGACCAAGAAGACAAAGCTATCTAAAGAACAAAATTGCAGTGATTACCAAATGAAACTGCATTAAAGCAAGAACGTGTAATGAACTTCTTTATGAAGGGTAAAGCAATTCAGAGGACAAACTATGAACGCTTTCTATGGCATGGCAGATTAAGGACATTCATGTTGCATGTGGAGGGCTTTGTAGCAGGGTGCTTGTGTGAATAAGTTATATTTTGTTACAAAAACAGGCATCCTGGGGTGCATCTGATAGGGCACGTCAGCCCAGACACTGCTGTGCAGGTTCTGAGCTAGAGGTTGTTTGTATCCACATCTAGAAGGGTTAACTTGGATGGCCATATGAATCACACAGTCACAGAGTTGTAGGGGTTGGAAGGGACCTCGAGAGATCATCGGGTCCAACCCCCCTGCCAAAGCAGCTCCCCAGCTCATACTGCACAGACAGGTGTCCAGACGGGTCTTGAATATCTCCAGAGAAGGAGACTCCACCACCTCCCTGGGCAGCCTGTCCCAGGGCTCTGGCACCCTCACTGGGAAAAAGTTCCTCCGCATGTTGGTGCGGAACTTCCTGTGCTCCAACTTGCAGCCATTGCCCCTTGTCCTGTCCCCACAGACCATAGAAAAGAGGCTGACTGTTTCCCCGTGTCCCCCACACTTCAGGTATTTATGTGTATGAACGTGTGAATGTCTTTTAAGAAGTGATGACCTTTCAGTGGCATTCAAATTGTATTTGCTCTTTTGGATTCTAACCTGCTAAGATACCTGAGACATACATGAACCTAAATGTAGTTTGACTGTTGGCATGAAAAATGGAAAATCTTGTGTGAATTGGGTTCAGAAAATATGATTTTCATGCACTGTCCTTCAACGTTACATTTAATACCAGCGTAGCCTGAACAGAAGATTAAACTAGTTCAGTTGCCAGGTTTTCCACTACTTTTGAGGTAGACTGAAAATGCTGCTACCACATCATCAAATGGGATGTATTTTGAAACCTAAGTGAGTCTGGTACAGGGAATTTGTCTTTTAACCTTCTCCCTTTCTTCAGACATCCTACAATCAGTGAATACTGAAGCTATGGTGGAAGTAAGGTATGTAATGAATATCCATGATGTGTATTCTCATCAGCTGAAAAGAGAGGATGGCTCTTTTGTTCAGGGTACCTGAGCAGATTGATAGCAAGGCTCCAGTGTTATGTTCACACATTTATGCTGACTCATATGGGTGCTTAAGAGCTCAAGGTACTCTGGAAGTCACTAGAAGGTAAGCTCCAAAGTTACATAAGCATTTGAGAACATGGGCTTTTCCCCTCTAATACAGCTTCATGCTTGGAAAACATCAATACTGTGTAAAAGTAGAACTTGTAGTCTCTTTCATCTTTTGGTAAAGTACAGGTCACCTATGTTTATCTTTCTTTCCTGAGTCTTCAGCTAATTTCACATAGCTATCCTGCAAAACTGTTGGGAATACTTGCTTCATGGAGTAATTCGTGAGTTCCACAGTGTACTTCGTGTGAATCTTGTGTTGTAAAGCTGAAAGCTCTGGGTAGAGGAATGATGGGTCTTGAAGTACCCAGTAACCACTGGCATCGTTGTGCTTGCTGAGAGACAGAGTCTTTGAAGCTCAGCTGGCCAGACTTCAGCAATGGTAGTTCCAGTTTCAAAGCTTTGTGGTGATCTAGAGTTAAGAATTTGTATATTACAAACACTACACAGCTTTTACCATTCTGTGCAAGTCAGCAGTCAGTTGATGCCTGACACCACTGTCATGATGGCAGTTCATCTGAAAGTAGTGGCAGATAATTCAGTGAAGATAAGGTTCTATTTTTTTTGTATATCCACATAAGGTGGTAAATTTTTTGTCAATGCTGCTTGATTTTTGGTTTTCATTTTCAACTTTTCATTTGAAGTAAGATTGGAGTTCTTTGTTTGGCTTGCTGGGTAAGGCTTTTCAGATTGTAAATAGCAGTCTTGTACCTCTAATACAGAGTGCTGCGACGCTGAGAGAAGGAGACTCTGACCTACTCATACAAAAGAAAACAAAACTGAGAAAGGGTGGAACATAGGAACAGAGAGATCCAAGGTTTCCTACTGTATAGTAATGGATATGACCTTTAATATTGAGGCTTTTGGATCAAATTTAAGTTGACATTAAAATTTTCTAATAAATTCCCTGCTGAATCTCAGAGTTTTTCTCCTTAGATTTAATTCAATAAGGTCATAATAAAGCAAGTGCTGTCTGTGCTATTGTAATTGCTCTCAGCAGGCTGATAATATTATTGCAGAGAAGTGCCAGCTACTGTGCTTTTATTTCTTTCTTCAAGCACACTTCTTCCTACATGCTTGCTCCCCTTGCTCTCAGGTCTACCATAAGAAGGAAGTGAAGCTGTTTTAAATGTCATTTGCTTCTCATTTTAGCATGTTTTATAGTAATGCTTTCCTGAGTCCCTTCAACAAAAGGAATAAAAGCCTAGCCTATCTTATTGCAGAATAATTGGGGGACTTGCATTTCCTTTCCTTAATTCTCATTCAACTTTTATGTGTTAGATTCAGCCACTAAATTCTTAACAGTTGGTATTCCTCAGCAGTGCTTAGTTCATGTTTGGCTTGGTGTTTTTAGAGTTAGGGAACAGGTAGATGTGGCGACCGGCAGAGAGCAACACACAATGCAGTGTGAATTTTAGGTGAAGCCAGGAAGCCATTTTATTAGGTGAAATCACACAGATTCTATACCTTTCTTGCTGCAAACGTGGCAAGCTAAAAAACTGCCAATTGGTTACACACACTGTTCACACCATATTGATTGGTTAGTAACTATAGCAAATTCTGATAAACCTATCTTATAGCTAAACATTCTTAGTTTACCTTTAATACCTAAAAGTATCCGCACACCTGCTGTTTTTTGACCCTCTTGTTATGGTTGGTTCCTAACATGTTCTGTTACTCCCAAATACCTTCCCATAACTGCTTCTTGGTTTAGGGTGGCCTGTACCCCTATCAGCAAGGCCGCTGTGTTTTGAGAATGTGATTTTTAGCATCCTCTCAGTGTGAGTAACTTTTCCTTTCTCATGGGAACAGAAGAATATTGTCAGGGCCTAAATCTTGGGAGAAGAGAGCTAGGCCGCCGGCAGGCCTGCTGTCTTCCCTGACAGGTAGATGTACAGCTAAAGAAGGTTCACTTAAGCGTGTGGGGAGAGGCACTGAATGCCCAGTGTCCTATGTTTAATTTTTTAGAAAAAATGACAAATTGCAGCTCCTCAGTGAGGAACATGTATTTGGGGTTGTGCCCTTGTAGATTAACACCACATCTTTTGCAACACGACCTTCAGTACAGCCTTGTTGCTGTGACGTTTCTTGTATGATTGCAGATTTATGCTTAGTTTGTTACTGGTGTCATCAAAGTAGACCAGTATAGTAAATAAATGCAGATGCAGAGAGCTGTGATCATGGTTCTCCATCTGACATCTCCCTCTGACTGAGAGACTCAGTGCAGCTCCAATATCAACTCTGCGTGAGCTGCACTAGATGTACACTAAGCTTCTGCTGTATTGCAGATGCTCTGGAGCTTTACCTTGTTCCAGTGCACTCTGGATCAGTCCATGGCAAATGGTGGGCCTGTGTTCCACCCCTGGGGCAGTCAATTCCAGATGCACTGGATCCACACCCTTCCCAAGTGAAAGCAAACTGTGGCTTGCACTCTGCTGCCAAAGGTATTAAGAAAAACACATTTGCAGTATCAGTTGTGGTGTACCCACTTGGCTGCCTTTGATCTAGTTTGTATTGAAGTTCCAACATGTCCAGCACAGCAGCACTCAGGGGCTTCATGCTTCATCCAAGCCACAGTAGTCTGCTGTCAGCCTCCACTCTCTGTTAGGCTTTTGCACTGGCCATGTGGGACTGTAAAAGGGGGAGCAGGTTCTGCTGGTCACTCCCTGACTCTCCAGCTGGCAGATCAGCGTATGGAAGAAATCAGGGGGTCTCAGTGCGATGTTGCTGCTGGTGCACTATTGTGAGTGTGATTGGTGCTGCTGTTACTCAACACTGAGCAACCCCCAAGTAGATGGGTTCTCCAACAGACTGGGCAAAACCGACAACTGTTTAATTTCCTCTGACTCTAAGGCAGCTATGCCAAAAGCCCACCAGTAAGTGCCATTTGGGGTCTTTGACATATGCTCTCTGGAGGTAGACTATGCCAAGGATACAGAGAACGTCTGGACTAGTCACAGTAGAGTACTTTCACCACTCCTTGCCAGTTCAGACACAACTCTGCTTCCAGTACAGTTAGCTGTTGGCATCCTATGTCACTCCAGAAATACACATGGGTTCTGTCCCTTCGTGGAGCTTGATGGCATTAGGTTACACTTGTGTCCTGGTGTCCACTAGAGCCTTGTGCTCCTGTGGGTCTGACAGGCTAGGTCATCAGATCCATGCAGTCCATTAAACCTGGTGTCCCTCTCCTCCTCCTGGTTGGAGGCAGGGTCCCACTAACCCTGCTTATTGTATTTGCTACTCATTCTAAGTAGGATCAGGCCTTCCACTCTGGGGAACTACCAGCTGGAAACTGATAAGGTGTTTTTCCCAGAAGAATCCCCATTTGTGGGGTTTTTTTTTTCTTTTCTTCCTTGTAACTCACATAATCATGCTTCTAGGATCAAGGGATGTGTTCTATTCCACTTCCTCATGTTCTCTCCACGGTCACGTAGTTCAAACCGCAGGATGCCTCTTGTGTACCCTCTATATCCTCTCACTTGAGGAAAACTTACTCCTAACAGCTGAGATAGTGTTCCATACAGGTGGGAAATAGGACAAATTCTCTTCAAGTTGCTTGACCTTACAGGATAGTTGCTCCATGGCTGAGATGAGAGAGGAAGAGAGAGGCTTTCTTAGTATTGCTGCAGTCAGTCATCCATTTCATCCACTATTGGTGCCCCCTCATCTTTCCAGTCCATCACTGCCAATGAGTTGGAGTACAATGATAGTGTGCTCCATACAAACTTCTGCTGCATGGATTGGGTCTATTGGGCTTCATCAGGGTCTGTGGGTAACTGCATGTTGCCTTGGTCATAGTTAACCATCCCTCATACAGTTAATTCCCTCAGATACTAGATACCTCACTCCATGGTGGTCCACTTGCTTGGATGACATATATCATCTTCCCTGGAGGGATACCTTTCCTTCATCCTGACAGAAGTTGTCTCCAGAGGCTGTTGGTTTGTGGGGATTTTTTCCCTATCACCTTGTCAGTGCCCCTTCTCTAGACAGGGATCCCACCTGCTTTTGGCTGCCCTACCCACCAGTTCCTCAGCCAGGTAACAATGTTTTTGCCTGGATGGTGGCTGAATTTTTTTTCCCCTATCTTGCAGCTCACTCGGGCAGGGATAGTGTCAGAACCTCTGGTTCTGCCTCTTGCTTCTGATCATCCTGGCTTATTGTCACCCCTTATTAAGAGAACTGATTTTTTTTGTGTGTATTTCTTCTGTACAGGGGTGACTGATAGTGGCACAGGTTGAGGTTTTTTTGTTCAGCCACAGTGCCTGATGCCTTGTTTTTCCCCTTCCTCCCCCTGCTAGTCCTGCCCACTATTGAGCAGTGTTTGGTAGATAGTGGCCAGGGCCCAGAACAGTGTGGTGAGTTGTGCCTTTTTGGAATAGGTACAGCAGGAGTGAAGCTTCAAACCATGGGAGGTGAGAAGTTCTCTAGATGGTTGTCCATATTGTCTCACATGCTGTGCTGCTGTGACTCTTCAGGCTTGCAGCAGATCTCTCTGTGGTATTCTTAAAATAACATTTTTGTAACCCTAAATGGGATTTGAAACACATTCAGGAGACATAGCAATTAAACTGCTGGCTTGAATGTTCCATGGGTATTCAGAATTTTCAAAAGATGCTGTAACCAGCCTGAAGGAAGAAGGGGAGGTAAAAGAGCAGGAGAAAGTATCCCCCTCGTCTTTCCCATAGATTGGTTGTGATTATTAATCATTTCTGAGAGATGCTGTCCAAGCTCTGGACATGACAGCAAGGCCCTATACAAATACCACCTTAATATCATGACTATTGATGTTATATCACAGGCTAATATCACGCAGTCTGACAAAATGAGAATACTGACCCCCCCTCCTCCCAAACATCAGCAGCAGCACCACAGGGTTTACATGCAGCAAGGAAGGGTTTACATTGCAACAGGCACGTGAACAAACAAAACACCACTGTGACCAGAGGCTGTTTATAAAACACATGCTTATAACAATTTTGTTTTAACACAGATCGAGTCAGATCTGTCATTATGTCAACTCATCAGGCCCCATGTTGGGCACCAAAAGAGACTGTCATGATGTAGCCCAGCTGCAGCTGAGTGCCACACAGCCGCTCACTCCCCCCGGCAGGACGGGGAGGAGAATGGAGAGGCAAAGGCAGACGTGAGGGTTGGGATAAAGGCAGTTTCCTGGGACAGCACAGTGAGAAGGAAACAACAACAGGACTTAAAATATACAAAATGAGTGATACACAATGCAGTTTCTCACCTGATGATGTGATCCAATGATCAGATGCTCAGACCCATCCCAGAGCCTCTGCTGCTCCCCAACTAGCCCACTTGTATGTTGGCATCAAGTCAGGTGGTATGGAATAACCCTCTGCCTAGTTGAAGTCACCTGTCCTGGCTGTCTCCCCTTCGAGCATCTGGTGAAAATTATCCTAGCCATAGGCCAGGACAGATAAGGCTGCCCCACAGTCTGCAGGTAGTTTTGATGTTCTGTAGTGTTGCTTGTGTACCTGTGCTAAGCCTGCTTCAGTAATTAAAAAACAGATGATGAACTTCAGTCATTACACTTCACCCACTTTCTTATTGTTCATATTTTAAATTTTTTTTTAATTGCCTTTGATCTCCACTCAGCCAGTGCCAGCACACTGGATGAACTTCACCAATAAAACCCATCATTTCTGCAGTGTGTAGAGTTTCTCCCAGCTAACTTGCAGGCATGTGGAGGGACATGACTCCTAATCAATAGCTGCTTATTGCTTTTTACTTGTGAAATGTGTCATTTGATTTACATTTCCTGCTGCTGCCAAAGGGAGCTGATTTCCAGCACCAGAGGTCCAACGCAGCTGCTTCAAAGCAGAAAGGTCCTGGGATGAAATGGTGTTACTGATGTGGAACACTTCAAAAACCTTGGTTCCAAAGGCCAGTTTGAGCTTGTAGTTTCTGAGGTAGGTTAACGTTGCTCTGAATCCCTGTGAGACATGGTCACATTGTTGCTTTCTAAATTAAATAATGAAGCATTTGTGTGTGTGTTCCTCCTATAATTAGTGGCTAGGCTGTGCTTTGAAAAGATCAGAACCTATATTATATGGTGGTAGGATCTGGAATTTGTTTTCCAAACTTGGCATTCAATTGTAGAGACATAAATCTTCCAAAAATCCAGGTTTGATTTATAATACTTTGTGTATTAACTGTAGAAACATGAGTGAAAAATCTGATAGCCCTTTGGAAAGCACTAATAACCTGGCTTGAGTTACTTAGAGAAAAGTTCCTATAGTTGAGAGAGCCTTTCCCTTACTACTTCTGTAGATCTCAGCTCTGAAGGAGTGGTAAGTTTCTTTGAAGGATTTTGGTAAAGCAGAAAAACCAAAACCTAGAGTTCTTGCCAATTCTTGGCAGTTTACATGTATGAATTGTTATTAGCCTGAAGCTTGTGAAGACCAGTGCAAATTGTAATAACATTTGTGAATCAGTCTGCTTTCAGATCTCTTAAATGACACATTTAACCCTTATTAACCCAGATATAACATTTTAAATCCCTACCACATTTGCAAATAACTCCAATTCCACAGCTACACAGCATGGGATATGGGATATCTCAATGCTAGGTAGGGATGTAATAGTTCTGTAAACTCACTGAAGTTAACATTGGGGTGGGGGGTTGAACATGGAGACAGAAATTTTGGGTTTCTTGTTTTGGTGGGTTTTTTTTAATTTCCAGGCAGAATGTCCCTCACTGCAGTAAGGAATAGAATTTTATTTCCTTGAATAGAAAGTAGGAGTTGAGTAGGTTTGAGTATGGTATTAGAAAGAGTTGGTGTTTCAACCTGACATTTTAACCTGTTGTATTGTTACACTTATTTATAAATGTTCCTCTTTTCACTGTTCTCTGACTCTTAAGAATGCTGTTGAATAGCTTACTACTGTGAACTGATGAGGTTATAATGCTTTTGCAGTAAAAAACATTAAATACTTCCCAGTCTCATTTAAAATTTTTTCAAGAACTAAGACCTTGATCTCCTGATTTAACACAAAGACATTTCTGTAGAGTAATACTGGGGGCATTTCAGGTTTCTGTTTTCTTTTTTAATAGTACTGAACAAGTGAGGCAGTTGATAGAAATCACTTTGAGGGGAATAATGTAACAGAAATCCATGTAAGCAATAACTAGTGTGGAAATAATGGTATATTAAAAGAATCAATTGCAGTTATTTCTGATTTGATTTGGGCAGGGTTTGGGGCAGATATGGATTTGGGCAGGGTTTAGGGCAGACATGGATTTGGCAGGGTTTGGGGCAGATATGGAAAGACTATCAAGTCCTGCATAATATGGTCAACTAGACTTACCTTAGTTGTCTTGTTGTGATTGTTAATCCCAAGATCAGTCAGAAAGTCAAAAGCAAACAAAGCTGTAAACATTTTATCTGCTTTTTGTGCACTCAGTGCTTATCAGGAAGAAGACTGCTTGCAGAGGTTTCACCTCCCCTGGAGCTGCTTTTGGCAATTCTGCTCAGATCTTAAATGGCCCTGGGTTGTCTGCCCTTGTTTTGGTACAGTGCTGTGCTCTTCTTTTTTTGGGTGCTCCATGTACCTGCTCATCCACCTCTAGGTGATTTTAAACCTGAATCTTAAACCTTTTTATCTTCCATTCCAAGCTTTAAAAGAAAAGAGACAAAAAGTGAAAGAGCAGCTTGTGGTCAAAATACATTTTCTGAGTCCTGAAATATGAAGCCACATTTGCCCTGATCCAACTGACTGTTCTGCCAGTCTGTGTCTCTGGGTCACATTTGTATTGGTTTTGGATCAAGTAAGGTAATAATACACTTTAAGTGCCAGAAAACCTGAGAAGATGAGAAGTTGATAACATTTCTTGCATTAATGTTCCTCTTCTCTATTATCACATTCAGAAGACTGTGACTAAAATGATGCTGAATTGCTGTTTCCAGTATCTCATTGAGAAAAACTCTGGCCATTAGGAAAACTCTGTGCTGTAGTATGTTGATATATAGGGCCATTTTTAGAAGCCTGTTTACTGCAAAAATTTTCCACTTGGTTTTAGCTGAGGTTCAGGTTTTGGAAGTATTGACCTGTTTAAAAATTCACCAATGTCATTTATCTGTGGTTGTGGAAGTATCTGGAGATTTTGTGATGGCAGGAATGGAAAAATCACTTTTCAAATATTTGTTTGGGTTGTGATAGTCTATATTTAGAATGAAGCATTTTGTTGCTATTGTAGTAAGTACAAAAACAGGCTAAACTTCTGGTTTCTAGGAGCTTTTAGTCTCCTCTTGCTAGCAGAGGGTCCTGTAGGTATCAGCTGTCATTTTGGCCTGTTTCTTCCGTTCAGTACTAACTGAACTAACATGTAGTGGATGTCATCTACCTTGACTTCAGCAAGGCCTTTGATACTGTCTCCCATGACACTCTGATAGCAAAGCTGAGAAAGCATGGGGTAGATGAGTGGACAGTGAGGTGGGTTGAGAACTGGCTGTCGGACCGAGCTCAGAGGGTGGTGATCAGTGGAGCAGAACCGGACTGGAGGCCTGTGACTAGCGGTGTTCCCGAAGTTGGGAGGCTCTATGCAATTCAGGCACTGCTCAGCCCACCTTGACGATGTGTCTGCTTCCTTGCAGGAGGCTGCACTCCTGTGCTGGTACTGCACCAGCCCTTTCCAGCACTTGTCTGGAGGGGAGAAGGGTCAAGGAGTCACTTCACAGTTGGAGCCAGTGACAGTCTCTGAATCCCAGGGTTTGGCCATGGGATGCAGAAGTCCTGTACCGTGCATGCACAGGTGGCAAGGATGAAGGGGATGCTAGTCCCACCTTGTATTTTTCAGATGGACTTCTCTTCATTACTTCCTGTGATAGGAACTTCTGGTTCCCACAGGAATCATGTTAGAGGGAGGAAGAAAGAAAATCCCTCACCCCCCATGACAGCTCCATCTTGCAGCCTCCTTGAGACCTAGAACTGTAATCAAAAATACTGAATAGTCTTGCAGTGTTTAGTGTTTCTTGATAGGTTGTTGGGGTTTTTTGTTAGAGTTTTGCAGAATAGTATTTTCTATCTGAAATAAGTGGTAGGGTTTGTTGTTGTTTTCAGTATTTTGGGAGTTTGGGGTTGGTTTTTATTAAGATCTTTGCAATTATGAATGCTAGTATTTGATTGTTTTAGCCATTAGCTAAACATTAGCTAAACTTTTCAAAGAATCATTTTTTCCAGTTCTGGGCTCCCTGGTATAAAAAGGACAGGGATCTCCTGGAGAGAGTCCATAGAAGGGCTACAAAGATGATTAAGGGCCTGGAACATCTATCCTATGAGGAAAGGCTGAGAGAGCTGGGGCTGTTCAGCCTGGAGAAAAGAAGACTGAGGGGGGACCTAATCAATGTTTATAAATATCTTAAGTATGGGGTGCAGGGGGAATTGGGCTGCCCCTTTTCAGTGGTCTGTGGGGACAGAACAAGGGGCAATGGCTGCAAGTTGGAGCACAGGAAGTTCCGCACCAACATGTGGAAGAACTTTTTCCCAGTGAGGGTGCCAGAGCCCTGGGACAGGCTGCCCAGGGAGGTGGTGGAGTCTCCTTCTCTGGAGATATTCAAGACCCATCTGGACACCTGTCTGTGCAGTATGAGCTGGGGAGCTGCTTTGGCAGGGGGGTTGGACCCGATGATCTCTCGAGGTCCCTTCCAACCCCTACAACTCTGTGATTCTCAGAAGTCTTTTGGAAGGCAACAGATAAGGTGTGTAACCCTTCCCCTCCAAAGGCATTCTGTGAGTTATGTGTTTGCTGTATAGCCCTTTCTCATGGGAACACGTTTTGTTCAAAGCTGTCTCTGAGCACTTACTAGAAGGCAGTAAAAAGTTGCTGTTCCAACATACCTCTTCATAAACAATTTGAGATTTTTTTGCCATAGTCTTTTGATTTGAAATATTGAAACCCATGTGTAAGGACCATGCTCCTATGGTCCCAGCTTCAGGTTGATTATAGATGTCTCTACAGTAACCTGTACTAAACGGTAACCATGAAAAAGAGGATGCCTGGAGGGCAAAGCCATGGCTAAAGAACAGGACACTGGAAACACTGGAAACAAGGTCTCTCCTGAAACGAAATAAAAAACCATTTTATTAGTATCAATGAAACTTTTATGAGGATAAGATAATATAATCTGTTTGCTGGGTGGAAAAACAGTTATTTATTCATGGGGTTTTTTGGGGTTTTGTGGGGTTTTGCTTTGTTTTTTAGTTTAAGAAACTTTAAAAGGCTGTGAGATAATCAAGTGTTTAGTTCCCAGGAAGAGAAGTTTAGAAAAATCACCTTTAATTCTGGTTCTACCACAGACTTTGGTGGTGTCGAGTGTTGTTTATCCTTTCTGTCTTTACCTGTTGTCTTGGATTCTCCTTTTATAAAACAGGTAATTTCTTCAGTTATAGATATAACAAAGATGTTTTAAGGCTTGCATAATATGAAGACCTTTTTTGGGTTTCAGTGCTGTGAGTGTATTTTTCTTTCAGGAAATGTCTTTTTAGATTTTCAACTTTGCTTTAGAAAGCTTACAGTGCTTTGGATTTCAAGTTCCTGTGAGTTTTTAATTTATCTCTAGGGTCCTAAAGAGCTCATTGTAGTTTATGTGTAACCTGAGAAATTCAAGTTTACTTTGTCCTTGCTCAGTTTTGAGTTCCATTAAGCTTCAGGGGATAGAAACCTTAAGAAGAAGATGACACCTAGCAAATTATTCTAAAAACTTGTGAGCATTGGTAATAAATTCCTTGATTATCACCAAAAAAGCAGAAAAATTTTGGTCAGACATTAGAGGCCCAATGGGATTTTCTGGTTGTTTAATAGTGAGTAATAGTTTATGCTTAATTCTGTTGTGAATTGGTGGTCTATGAACACAAATTTCAGTGTTTGTTATTACACTGGCACCTATCTTTGCGAAACTGGACTTCATGCAGGAGGCAAGAGATGTTAGCTGTTGTGTCAGCACCACTGCACAGATTGTGCCAGGCGACAGATGTTGCTCATTTTCTTATTGAGGTCATGTGTAAAGGTGGCTTTTTAGCTGACCCCAGTCAGAAGGTGGATGAATTTTTTTCTCTATATACAGAACCCCTTTTTCTCCATACGGTGTTCTGTACCCAAGGTTCCTTTACACGTTGTTAAAAATGCTGTAGACTTGGGTACTGGGTATCTGTCTAGCCTGGTTACTGAGTACAATTAAGGTTGTACCTCTGCAGAAAATTGTATTTACTTTTTTCCACTACTACTGCTTTTGTTGCAATAAGAGGATCTTAGAGTGCTCACTGTTATTTATGCAGATCAGTAAATCTCTTTGTATTGTTTGTATGTAAAGGATGACTTGTATTTTTCTAAACAAAATCTGATGTGTAAAAATTATTAGTAGCACACTGCAGTTCAGTCTCACAGAATATGCTAAGGGCTGTGGTTTTCTCTCTTGTTAGGGTGGGCTTTTTTTGTCCTTCCCTTTATAAGTCTTATTTTCATTAATGTTATTTATCATGCTGTGTCAAGACACCTGCACTGCTGATACATTCTCTAAATCCAGGGTGGTTTTTATTCTTACTCTGAGTCTGATTGAACGTTTAAAGAGCATTATAAAGCTGCAGTAAGTTTTCTGTAGTTTTAGAAACAATTCTTTTGGTTAATGACTGTAATTTTCTGTGTCTGCCTGTGGAACTTCTCCAACTTTCTTACCTCTTTTCCTGACCCTGAATGTGGTTTAAATAGACTTGTAAAGTGGTATACATAATTGGAGGTATCTTTATTTATCGACAGAAATCAGGTTTAGGTAAAACATGTAGGAAAAACTAGTGGATTTCTTTTGAAGGAGTAGAGAAAAGGTATGTGGACTGTCAAGAAACAGCTATAAAAACGTGGCAGAAAGACTTTCTATTTCATTGGAAGGAAGACTTAAAAGATTGGCTTAGAAAAAATAATATACTCTGGGTTGTTTTTTCCTTTAGAGAAGCAAAAAACCTTTGTAATTTTCTTGTAGGCTACTTGACATTCTTCGTTGTCAAAAGACTGACTCTTTGCCCTCCTATGACATCCCAATATTTAGCATACTAGTGAATTCTTGTAGACCAGATTATGGGAAGTCAGGTAAGTGGCATTTTTCTTTATTATATTGCACAGCTTTTAAGTTGTACACAGTGGGTTTACAGATACATAGGAGAAATGCGCAATATAGTAATATTAAAAAGCCACTTACCCACTTCACTGTGTGTGCAGCCAATTCCATGGCCTGGTGATCATTGTATGGTGGGCATGAAATCCCCTGAGCAGTGCTCACCAGGGTGGGCAGCTGGTTATGGCTGCAAAGGACAGCTGACAGAGGGTTACAGTGACTTCCAACCTATCCTGAACTGCTAGTGCTAACACAGTTTTCTACTACCATATTAACAAGCATCAGCAGTGACTCAGTTTACAGAACTAAAACCTTCTCTTAGCAGTGGTGCATTAAGGACTTCAGTTTTAATTCTTTTCTGTGGCGTCCAGCAGGGAGCAACACACAATTCAATGTATGAATTTTAGGTGAAGCCATGAAGCCATTTTATTAGGTGAAATCACACAGATTCTATACCTTTCTTACTGCAAACGTGGCAAGCTAAAAAACTGCTAATTGGTTACACACACTGTTCACACCATATTGATTGGTTAGTAATTATAACGAGTTCTGATAAACCTATCTTATAGCTAAACAGCCTTAGTTTACCTTTAATACCCAAAAGCATCCGCACACCTGCTGTTTTTTGACCCTCTTGTTAGGGTTAGTTCCTAACATGTTCTGTTACTCCCAAATACCTTCCCATAACTGGTTCTTGGTTTAGGGTGGCCTGTACCCCTATCAACAAGGCCGCTGTGTTTTGATAATGTGATTATTAAGATCCTCTCTCCATGAATAACTTTTCCTTTCTCATGGGAACAGAAGAATATTGTCAGGGCCTAAATCTTGGGAGAAGAGAGCTAGGCTGCTAGCAGGCCTGCTGTCTTCCCCAACACTTTTCTTTTACCTGTGCGCTCAGTTCTTTTACACATGAATTGATTACATGGAAATTTTACTATGTTAAATAGTATAGATACAATTTAATGTTAATGTACAGATACATGAAGAGCACGGGAACTTGAGCAGGAGTACTGTTGCATATATATTGTTACAAATTCCAAGTGCTAATATTTTTTAAAAAGCAAATTTGGTATATATCTGTATATATATAAGTTATGGAAAGCAGAAACCCAGTGTTTAATTTGCCTATAGTATATTCTTGTCAAACCTGTAACTTTTATTTTTCTCTCTTAAAAGTAATCATATGACTGCTCTCTGGTAGATGTGCTACAGATTATTTTTGGTGTAGAAAGTCACGTTTAAATAGCACTTCTCAAAGATCCATATCAGCTTTTGATTTTAAGCATATTTGGTTTAACCTTTTCATTTATGGGTCTGTACTCTATTCCCCACTGGATCAAGGAAGAATCTCACTGTAATGTTGTAGGAGAAAAATGCTGCTTCGGGAATAGATAAGCACTAGAATTTCAATCAGCATCATGAATTCTTCTGAAAGCTTTTGCAGGGTGAGAATGGGACTGTCCTTAGTCTCAGCTGTTGTAGAATTCAGCACTTGTCATAAGAAACCCAAAGTAAAGCTGTAGGCGTTCCACAGCAGCGGATCCATAAGGTTACACCCAAAGCCAAAGTTGTCCATCGTAAGTTGTTTCCACGGAATGCTCCTTGGCGGTGTTTTGGTTGCTTGTTTTGTTCTTTTCTTCCAATGGATGTAGAAGTTAGGATGTGCTTGTGAAGTTCAGTTTGTGGAAAGCTGAGCATGTTTCATCCCAGTTGCAGGGACAGCTTTGACAAGGCAAGAAAAGTGTTTTAATATCGCCTTCAATGCCACCCTTGCCTGTCATCATGAGAAAGATGCCTGTTTGGTGACTGCTATTTCCCAGCCCAAGCCAGCTGCCTCCAGCTAGACATTTCTTTGGGGAGATCAGTCACAAAATTACATATATATCTCCAGGGAAAGTCTGTGTGTGTGAACGGTAAGCACAAGCACCAGTGGAAATCCCCCATTTCAAATCTTTCACTCACTTTGAAAGATTTCCTAGTGATCCTGGTAATATTTGACAAGCCATAAATAAAGAGCATATAACCATATTTATAACTTAAATAAACACAATGCATTTTTTACTAATTTTTAGGCATGAAAACAAATCTCTCATGCGTAGGATTGGTACTCTGGATAAGGTTATAAGTATGTTGTCCTGAGATTGTAGGTAATTTATGATGCAGCCAGAGGTGTAATTGTTCTGTGAATAAAGAGAGGCTTTTAGCTTCCAGGGATATAAAGTATTTTTCATGAATATTAAGCAAACTTTAATGATTGAAGAAAAGAGCAAAGTGGAGGACAGTCGTTTATATCCTGTCTAAACTGGCCTACAGCCACATTGAAGTTTGTAACAGATACAGAGTGTAGCTAAAATAGCAGTGAGGATTTCTTCCTCTCTTTCTGTACCGTTTCCACCACCTTTTAAACAGATGTATAGTGAAAAGGATGGAGGCTATCTACTTATTTACTATAATTTACAGGAGACATTAAAGAGAAACGGCAAGTAACTGTAATCAATGCTGTTGGAGCAGGAGTGATAGATTGCAATTGAATGGTTTGAGGCTATCAATTGCGATGCGATTATACTGGTTCAGATACCGCTGGTGTCGGGTGCTTGGAATATTAGTTATTTCAAAGACAAATTGGATTATAAATTATTAGTGAATCTGTACCAAGGTGATTAAACCCACTTGTAAACTGTCAAATATGGGTACTATTTCAAGTTGTAGTTTAGTCAGTAGTATGCTGGAAAGGGAGCAAGGAATTAAATTTAGGGATTATAGAGGAATATGTGGAGTAACTGAGTTACTTTTGAGACAGGGCGTTTCCTCTGTTTCCCCCTCCCTTAATGAATTTTGGTTCAGCTTTAAAGTGTTTCTAGTCCACCACGAGCCATTCCAACTCTCTCTGGAGTAGATGCTCTGGAGAGGGAGGAAGGTGCATCCCTAGGTAGGTAGGCTTCCAACTTGCATGGCCACTTGGGGGAGATAAAAGCCAGCAGATCTGTGCAGCCCTGTCACACATCCCAGATACAGCAGTGACTTCTGAGGGTCACCATTTCTGGGCTGAGCTGTCCTTAGTAAAACAGTATTATTTTCTGGGAGGATGGATAAAGTATATTGCGCTGTGCAGGCCCTCTTGGGAGTAGCATCCTGTGTCACTATTCTTATCGTTAATGAAATGTTGTTTATCGAGGCAGAGAGAGAATTGCTAAATAGTTTGGTGTTGGATTTATTGAATTTTAAGGAATGAGACATGAAAACAGTTGGAGCTAAGGAACAGTTCAGGAATTAAAGTCCTGACTTGTTTGTGTAGCTGTTGAATTTTGCCATGTGTTCATGTCCTCACATGCACACGTAAACATTAGAGGATTCCAGTCCCTTGCACAGAATAATTAAACAAAGCTCGAAGGCCTAACAATGTGTACATCCAAAGCAGTGAAGGGGGGGGGGGGGGGGGAAGCAATAGGATATCTTTTTCCATTTATTTTCTCCCATCAGTGTATTAGTGTTATTTCAGTCCAGGCATGAAGCTTTCTCATTGATATGTTCTGTACTGTGTGGATGCTTATGAGTGGATGTTAGCAGGGTTACAGACATTTTGAACAACTATTTTTTTCAATCTTCAATTTTTCACCCAAAACATTTGTTAATGTAATTGCAAAGCTTGGCATTCTAGATACTCTGTTCTATGTGCTATTAAAAGTGCAGTCATCCATGGGAAATACTGTTGGTAACTATAAGCCGATGTAGTTTATGCAAAGCAAAACTTCTGTGATGAGCATCATAGTTCCTCTCAAGTGCCCTGGGCTGGAGCTAGTTTGGATGCAGGTGGTCTCCTGTTTTCCTTCTGCTGTGATTTTTCTCTCATGATCTTTCCGTTTCTGTTCCTTTTCAGCCGTTTCTTGTAGCCGAGAAGCAATTCTCTCCTTGCTCTTGCTGTGTATCTGACATTAGGTCTCTGCTCAAATGCCACTCCTTTACCAGAGGTACCTCTGCAGGCTTATCCTCAGATATGACCAAAATGACAGGCTTGGTGTTTTCTTAAGTGACCGTGCACTCTTTGCTGGAGTGAGTCTTGGTCTGCTGAAATGGATCCCAAGAACGGGTTTTTCCTCCCTGGCCCTGCTTTGAGACTTCATGGCCCTGCAAATTGCTTTATGAGGCTCAGAGGCCTTGAGGCAAAATGAGATCTTACCCATTTTTGAGTCAGTTCTAGTAATGAAATTCAAGGACCAGAGGTCTTGTCACTCTTTCAGCTCATTTCCAGCTTGATGAGAAGGACGGGGAACACTGCAGAATCTTGTTCCTTTTTTCCATCTGTCAGCATTATTCTGTCCCTTTGTTCCTGCCAGGTCATGCTGAGTAACTCTGTCATGGCCAGAGGAGATGGAGCTAGAGCACTTTGCACTTCCACCAGTCACTCCAGCTGGACTTCCCATTAGTGCAACCCCTTGTGTCATCGGTGCACACAATGGTGATCTGCCCTAGCAGAGCTGCAGCAGTTTGCTCCAGTCTCTTTTTAATTTCAGAGGTTGCTTCTCTGTCAGTGCTCAAAATGTGATCCTCTTGTGGCATTGTGACTTGTGGCCTGCAGTGACTTCTTCCCTTCTTACCTGGGGACCAGCATGAGTCTTTCCTCTGCTGTTTGCAACAAGCAAGATCACCTGGCTGCTTCTGGGAATACCTGAGGCATACACAGGACGTGTTGGTTCCTTATCCACACATCACAGGCATCAAACCTCTGTAGCATCGCAGAGCTTTCTGTGGGTGATGCCACATTTAGCAGACTTGTCCTGCAGATGCTCTTTGCCTGGCAACTCCAAGATTCCCTTTCTACAGAGCTACTTCCTCAGGTCACTCACTGCAAATGCAGGTAGAGCAAGTTATTGAAAAGAAAAAGGTTGTTTATCAGTCTTTGGTGTTCACAGAGATGTCCATTTAAAAAATGGTAGCACACACTCATTCCTCTGTTTTCTACAGAACCTGTAGCATACACTTCAGTCATATTGTAAAACTAGTAAAGGGCTGAGCTTGCCAGTTATTTCAGATAGTTCTCTCAACTAAGAAAATAAATGTTAGCTCTGTGAACTCCTGCGCAAATTATACATGCTTTTAAAAACAAAGACATTGTTTATAAGTAGATGCAACTGAAATAACTTTACATGTCTTTAGTCCAGAAAGCCATGTATCACACATTTTACATAGTGTGTGAATGTTATTTTCAGATGTTTTGAGAGGTGACTTGTTTCACAATACGACTGTAATGGAATTAATAGAATACTGTGCCCATATGATTTGTTATGATGATGGATTTTGGCTTGGTTTTAAACTTTATAAATAGCCATATATAATGCACTTGTCATGTGTTTTTATTTTTTTTAAAAGTACTCCATTACCCCCAAACTCAGAAGATGAAAGAACAAAAACTTGACATCATCATACAGATGTAACTTCCACAACCTTGTTTTGCCTTCTGATTCCTTTCGTGGTTTTACTTTCTTTGCTTGTTTAGATGTTTGGTTTTCCACTCCCATATTTTCTGGGTTTTAATATTGTCTGGCAGTGAAACATAAAATGCCATACTGATAATTCTAATGGCTACAGGTATTAGAGCTGGTAAGGTGACCCCTTATCCTTCAGTGTTCTATTCCAAGTATCCAGCAAGCATTTCGCATCTGCCATGCAGGAGTTCAGCCACCTTACACTGTGTAGGGGAGATAGTCCATTGAGCAGAAATAGTATAGAATATAGACTCTTAAATACTGAGTATTTAATTTCCTGAATCCTAGGTGGCAGAGCAGAACATGGTTGCTTATGATGGGAAGAAAGGACAAAATGACATGCTCTGCATTCAACACTAGTTATACTCCTATGTCTGCCTTCAGAGGGGTGCAGCATCTGGTTGTTGCCTCTCTCTTTTTTCCAGGGGACTTCAAGCATTTTGTGTCACTTTCATTTGCTCTGTCACAGTAACTTCTGATTACTTCCTCGCTTCAGAATCTCTTAAGCTGATGAGGAAGCATCAGTCATCATTCATACCTTTACAGTCTGGTATTTAGGTGGAAGAGCAATGTCCCTGAAATTTGAAGCATTTTGCCCATGCACAGCTCAGGAAAGGGTATCAGAATTTCATTGCCTCCTTTTTAATCTTGGTCACATTTTCCTTAGTGCTGTGCAGAAATTCCTCTCACTCACTATGCTCAGTTATAAAGTATGTAGGACAGGTGACATTTCAGTTACAGAAGGACAATGTTGGAACATTATGGTTGATGCAAGTGAGTAATAACACTGCATATGATTTTAACGTCTTGTGAGTGAGGAAACAGCTTTTGGCTCTGTAATGGTTTAGGTTTCAAATGAAAAAAAGAAGTTAATTTCCACAGCCATAACAAGAATTATAACAGAGATTTGCCACTACCCTGCTAGATGTCTTGCATGGCCACCGAGCCCTGTTTGAAGTGGGCGTAACAGGCTGTCTCACTGTACGGGAAGAGTTCTGAATCAGCAGCATTTCTGCAGGCACTCTGGGCTTGCCAGAGACTCACTGATGTAAGGTGTGGCTGTAAATACAGCCAGGCAGGGAAGGGCAAAGCTGGCTCAGAATTAGAATCTAATATAAGGCTCCTTTCCCTGTAGCACACTGCTTGTCACTTAGGAAGCAGCTAAAGGCTAAACTGGGAACAAAAAAATTGTGTTCTAAAGTAAATATGTAGGGAGGAAAATAAAGAAAAGTAGATGTCATTCTTACAATGTGAGGAAAGTAATCACAGCCATGCTTTCATTTTCTAGAAAAAAAATGGGTTTGAAGGGTGCCTCCTTTGTATTAGGCAATTCTCTGAATGATCTCTTTAAGTCTGTATTTCATAGAAACATGGAATAGGAGGTTGGAAGAGACCTCAAGGATCATCTGGTCCAACCTTTTTCGGCAAAAGCTCTGTCTAGACAAAAGCACTGTCTAGACAAGATGGCCCAGCACCCCATCCAGCTAAATCTTAAAAATCTAAGTGTTGGGGAACCTACCACTTCTCTGGGGAAATTAGTCCAGTGGCTGATTGTTCTTGTTGTGGAAAAATTTTCCTATTCTGCCCAGTTGGAATCTCCCCAGGAGCAACTTGTACCCATTACCCCTCATCTTTTCTATGTGTAAAAAAAAAAGAGTCTTCATCTTCTTTGTAGCCAACTGGTAAAATGGAAGAGAAGATAACGGGCACCAGTACTTTTCACTTGGACCCCCAGGCCTTTGCAGTCTTCCTCAATTCTTCCCATATCCTGGCATGTGGAGTCATTCATGCCCATTTGAAAGTAATAGCAGTGGAGATTCTGTGCTCTTGACAAGTTGTTGCACCGTCTTGGCAACATCTTGTGCCCTAGCTCCTGGAATGGCAGCATACCTGTCCCAACACCCTGTCAGGCTGGCAGATTAGTGCCTCAGTGCCCCGCCACAGAGTGGCTGTGAGCACTCATCGCTTCCTTTGTGTGCTGCTGGTACTCTTTCTCCTTGCAGACCTTGTTCGTGGGTGTCTTGTGTCTGTTAAAGCATCATATCTGGTTTTGGTTGCAATGCTGGAGGGTGGGGACTGAAGCAGAGTCCTGGTTTTGTGGGTCAACAGGGTTCAAGGTGCCTCATTCTCAGTGGTATCTGCCCCAGGAGCATGGTTCTGAAAACACTTTTCTATCTCCATCTTGGCCCCTCTAATACTGCACAACCTTTTAACTGTTTCTTGCAACTCAACCAACTCACACAACAAATCAACCTGTGCACATCTTTTGCGCTTTCTTCTCTCCAGGAGTAAGGCTCTTTGCACTTTGCAAAGAAGAAAAACATTGTTCCTCATATATAGAAAGGATAACTGTTCCAGTACACAAGAGAGCAAGTTCTACACACCTCTTCAGAAAGCTATGAATATGTCAAATAAGGAAGAGAGGACAGATCTGGTATAGCTCTTCCAGTCAATCTTGAAAAATGCTCACTGACCTTGTGTTGGAGTGTGTATAAGAGAAATTGGTTCTATTTATTATCTTCTGTAGAATGACTGTCATGTCCAGGCCCATAGGTATTCTTAATGATGCCCAGGCTGTTGCATCACAGATGCTTTGGAGAATGGGGAAAGCTGTGTGTTCCTTCACCAACCTCCTCTTGTTCATTGCTGATATCTGGCATCTGCTGAAACTGCTCACAACGCTGAGCTACCAGCTGATGTTTACCCAAATTTTCAATAGGTGTGCAAGCCATCTGTAGTTACTACACCACAGGTATTGATGTTGCATTATCTGTCCTTGTAGAAGTAGGGTCACTTCCCCACAAAAATATTTGTATCTTTTGCAGTTGGTTATTGTGTTTGTTGCATTTGTTTTTGTAGCACCGCAGGAACATTGGTGTTCCACCTGACAGATTGCTGTGTCTCTATCTACTGTGTTTACATCTCAGTGTTGCTTAGAGAATCTCCTGCATCCTCTACGTGGAGACTTTCTGCTTTGTAGAGTGGGCCTGGAAGTAAACAGCAGTGTGCAGTAAAGCCTTCCAGTCTACTCCATTCTCATTATTATGGGCAAAATTTGAATATATCAGAGCCCAGTTAAGTTAAACCAGTGCTAGTTTAAGCCAGCTTTGCCTTCTGCAATAGAGTTTATTAACCCTTAACAATAGCTGAGAAAACATGTTAGTGGAGCTTGTAATGTGGCTCTTGGCAACCAATGCTAACAGGTTTATGCAGGCTAAAACAAAACATGCTTTAAACTTGAATGGGAACGAGTTCAGATACTGGTGTGGCATTGTAAGATGCCTACAGTGAAGCCTGTGGTTGTTTCCAGTTGTAAGTTAATGGAGAATTCTTCATGGTAATGGTCATCATGTTGGCATAGCAGTGCTGCTGTGGCAGGGAATTGTGGTTTTTAAGAACCATAATGTTAGATCAAGAGGATCAGTACAGCTGAGCCAACCAAGAAAAGCTCCCTGAATAAATGAAACCACTTTTTTAACAGCTGCCTGTCAGTTGGTGCTGCATAACTGCTTCAGGGTTTCAGTCTGGAACAGCATCCCCAAGGACAAGGAATTAGGCAGAGAAGCAGCTTAAGAGAAAGGCTCAATCTAACAGACACTGGGCAGTGCAGACAGTGTGAAATGCAGGTTAGTGCAGTTGTGTTGTTCTCTGCAACAAAGTGCTTTTATGTCACTGTTCTGTAATTCAAGAAATTTATAAAGTTTAATTTCAGGGGATTGTACTAATAGTAATAGGGCCAGCATTCAGTAATTATCTGTTGGTTGTTTGGGTTTCTTTGAATTCCCAAGCAGAACAGTCCCTTTTGTTAAATACATGCTGGTGCATAAGAGGTGCTGATTCTTTTTTTGAGATTGTTTATGTTTACTGTTAAAACAAAGCTCACACAAAGAAAATTGTTTATAAGACCTTGACCCCCTCTTCATGGTCTTTAGTATGAGATTACCTGTTGCAGTTGTCTTATTTTTCTTTAATCCCCTGAAAGTGTCAGGCTAAAGACAGCCATTTGTGGCTGGTCTCCCTTGGTCCTTTGCTGTTAAAAGTTTACATTGGTGTCCATGGGTCTGTGGGATGTTTAAACTCCTGGGGGAAAACTATCAGGTGTTCAAGCTTCTGTTACAGCTGAGAATTGTCCTGGTCAACATCTTCATACTGGGTTGATGAATTGAACATGCAGAAGAAAGAAATTGGAGGAATCTTTAAAATCTTCCTTATGCAAATATTTGGACATTATCATGTTGGGGGAACGGGCTCAAGCTGTGCCAGGGCAGGTTCAGATTAGACATCAGGAAAAAGTTCTTCACTGAAAGGGTTATCGGGCACTGGAACAGGCTGCCCAGGGAGGGGGTTGAGTCACCAACCCTGGATGTATTTAAAAGACAGGTAGATGAGGTGCTCAGGGATATGGTTTAGTAGAGGAAGGGTATGGTTGGACTCCATCTCAAAGATCCTTTCCAACCTTGTGATTCTGTGATTCTGATTCTATGTTTCTGTCATTTCCTCTTGCAAACCACTTAGAAGGAGTTGGGGAGGAGAAGTGACCATTGTACATACACAGTTAGTGGGCAGTCTGAATAACAGAAACCAGTATCTTATTTTGCAGGCTGAGCTTCCCTGGATGTTAGTAGGGGGCAAGGGCTCTCATGCAAAGACATGGACAGAAAATTCTGGGGAGAATGCAGAACAAGTTGGGGGAAATATTCTGAAGTATTTAATTTATGTTAATTAAATGGTCTTTCAGAGCAATGATTAATGTAGAATCTAGAGGTTCACTGTGGGAACTGTTTGTTTCACATTTATTCAGAAGAGATCGACTAAAACTAAATTGTATTTGCATGACAGAACGTGTTAAAATACAAAATGTGCTGTAAGCCCTATTTAATTCAGCAGATAAATGTCAGGTCACCTTTTGTGTCTTTGGTTATACGTTTCTAACATTGTTTTAACATGTTGGCATTATGTATTTTATTCAGGGGGAAGGGAGGAAGAAAAGAGGGGCTTTCTGAGCTTGTGAATTTTAGAGTGCTAGAATCAGAAGTCTCCTCTGTCTTTCCATAACAGATTAGAATAGCAGTCTCTCTGATCTCTTGGAGCTTCTAATTATGATGTTCTTAAGCTTATACTGAGCTAGTATTTGAGGCAGCAACAGAATTTAGAAATGCCAGCCCATCAGCAGTTTGCTGGATTCAGAATATTAAGGAAGTGTGAATTAAGTTTGAAATACATCAAGGCATTATGCAAGTGTTTCTTGCTGCTGCAAAAAACCTACAAATATTTGGTAGAAAATTGAAGGCCATCATCCTGTTGCCAAGAAATAAAATCTGTCTTAGAATTCATGAATGCCAAAATACGGAATTAAAGGAAGAAAGGAAGAAAGTAGTAGAATGCAGTTTCTCAATGCATCCTGTTTTGTATGGTTTGGCCATGCAAAGAGGTAGAAAGGGGAAGGCAGCATAAGAAGGCGCAAGGCAGCGTCTCCCCGAGCTCGCCCTTGTTGTCCAGCGCCTCTCCAAGGCTCTTACATGTTCTGCTGAGATGAGCTGGCCTGTGCCTGCTTCGTGGGGGAAGTTCGTTCTGGAAATGAGATGTTAAAAGGAAGTAATTCAGAGCTGATGGTTTTGGAGGGGAGGAAGCCCTGTTAATAGGAGAAATTATGAGAGGAAAAGAAGACTTAAGGGCACAAGGGTTAAGGATGAATTAATGGGCAGAATGAAGCAGGGTGGGAAAGGAAAAATAAAGTTAGTTGTTACTCTGTTTCTCAGACTACTTAAGATGTTCAGCTCCCTGGTATTTTTTTATGTAGCTTTGACCACCATTACGTATAAGAAACCCAGATCCAAGTCTTTCCCAATTAGTGACTGCCTAAGAAATAACCTACTTTTAAACTACATCTCTCTTCTTTTTGCTGTCCTGAATCTGTCAGCTTTTCCCACCTCCTTTGTAAATTATGTGCCCTGATCTCAGACAAAAAAATTTAACCTGTTTTATAGTTGATGGTTTGATACAGACACAGAACCACACCAATGTTACAGAGACATTTTTCAGCCTGTGGTAGTTGCACCAATTCTGCCTAACCTACCATTGTTACAGATGGGTTAAATCAGAGCAGGTTCATTAAGAAACACTCTTGTGTTCCTGTTTGAAGATGTATATTAATCTGGTACATAAATAAAATGAAAAAGAAAGACCCCACCAAGATTTTCCTGTGCTTTCCTCTGGTGTAATTAAGGTTTTGTGTTGATTTCACAGTTCAGCATATTGGGTGTCGGTCAGTGACACTAACTCTGCTAGAAACCTAGGGAAATTGGAGTGTTTTTTTCCTCCTTCTTTTAAATTAAATTGTGAAATTGTTTGGCCAAAGTGTCCCAATTAGCACTGGTCCAATTACAAGATACCCTGGTGAAGGAAAGCAGGAAGCGATGCTTCTTATTTCCGAAGTAGAAACTTCATTTTATTTTTAATCAGTGCTATTAAGGAAGATTTCCTTGGGAGCAGGCTTCACTGAGCGTTTGTTCATTATCAGCTCGAGGTGAAGCCAAAAAGACCCTTTCTTATTTCATACCAGAATTGATTAAAAAAAAAAAAAGGCAACAAAAAACCAAGCACATGCACAGGGGGTTGGTACATGTATTTAAAAGTGGAGTTGCCATTGGTAACGCAGCTGATTTCTTTTGTTGGAAAAGTCATGATTCATTACTTACCTGAAGTGAAAGGTTAATGGCCCATGGCCATCTGAAGAAACCCCTACAAAAATGCACAGCAAGGATCTAATGTTGTTGTACATTGTGCTTTCCACATACTTTTCCTCAGGTGAGGCAGATGTAGAAGGTACCTGTTGAGGTTCTAATAAATTGCCTGATGTAAAGTAGTACTTGGTACACTGGAAAATGAAAAGGCTCCTGTGACTGGCAAGCAGACAGCTGTCACCAAGGGCAAAAATTTTGCTTTCTTTCCTGTTGTTTGCAAAACATGCTGGCTGTACTTTGTATAGAACTGCCTCACTATTTTTTTTTTTTTTTTATTCCTTGAAAAGCACCTTTTTCTTGTAGAAGTAACTTATTTTGTGGTGTGGCTGTTGCTTTAATTGCTTTCTTGGTAGCTTAAAACTGTTACATTTGGCACTTTTTATTTTTTTATTATTATTATTGCAGTTTGAACACAATTAAAAATGGGATCTTGCATAGTGTGTTTGATATTGAGGTGTTCCAAAGAATTTTCTTGGCTTTCAAGCAGAAACTTGAACACTTTGGAGAGATCAATTAGCTGCCTCACTGAGACATGCCTGTGATGTGGGATTGAGCCAAGTTACTCAGCAGCTCAGAGAAGAAAATGAAGGATATGTGTTTCAAACCAACAAAGAATTTATGGGGGTAGACTGCAACCATCAGTTGGTAGTTGAAGAAAAGCTCTAAGTTGGCACTGCCTGTGGAAATGACAGTCCAGCCTGGTCCCTTGTGTGGCTGTAATGTAGTTGGTGGGAAGGGAGATCAGGCTGGCTAGGAAGCAGTTTTCTCCAGGCAGGTACTAGGGTGGTGGTTAGCATGGCCACTGCCCCAGACACTTCACCCACAGCTGTATGAACGTTGGTGTCAGCAGGAGCAGAATGGGGAGGAGAAGACGCAGGAAGGGGCATGAGTGACAGTGGGAGCCAGTAACAGGAGAAAATGTGCATCAGATGGCAGCTGCTGCTTTGTAAAAGCTGTGGAATGATATCTCTCATCTTCTGAATCGTGGAACTGGAGATGAGACAGTCATGCAAAGGGTGTCTTTGAGCAGTAGTGCTGGTATAAGCAGTTCCACCTTAGAGAAGCAGGAGGTTGGTTTCCCAGCCAGGGTGCTTAGGCAGCCCCCAGACCAGAGGATGAGTCACAAGTGGTTCATGGCAGAGGCAGCCCCACCATCGACCTCACTGACAGAGAGACACATCAACCAAACCACGTGAGTGGGGACAGCTTCAGGGCCAGTGCTTCTCAGGATTTAAGGAAAACAACAGGCAAGTGGTCCCCAGTGCTCCTGAGTAATAATACTGCCAGGACCAACTTCAAATAAGTGATGCCACATGTTAAATCATTAGAAACCTTTCTTGCAGCACACAGGCTTTCCTCTCGTGCCAACCATTCTCTGCTGGGCCGTTGCTTGAGGGGAGATAATGTTATGTATTAAACAGGTATCAGCAGCTTCAGTTTATTTAGTGCCAGCTGCTAACAAAAATCTCTTTTTTGTCAATAATATTAGCATAGCTATTGGAATACTGTGTGAAATTTCTTTTTAATCTATCCTTACAAGTCAATAGCTGAATGTTATCATAGATCATAGTCTGCTGAACCTAAAATTATTGCTTTAGTTGAACACTTCCACATTGAGTGAAAACTTCTAGAAGGCAGAGATCTTTACCTTGATTTCCTTGAGTGATATTTGATTAACTTGCAAATTTTGGCCATGTCACTTAATAGAGATGTAGAGTTTCCTGCCGTAATGGAAAATTTTTGAACCAAGTTGCCTTCCCTTTTTGCACTTGTCTTCCTCCCCAGTCTTCTTCCTTTGCCAACGTACTCATTTCACTTACTATAAATTATTCCTCCCTTCATGTTTGGTAATTTTCACTTCATTAGAAGGCACTCTACAAATATTTAAACTCAGTTGCTGTACTGAATGAGATACGGTGCTGGAGAACAGCTTTGAGAGTACAGATGAAGGAGAGCAGCTGAGCTCGGCTTGGTAAAGCAGAGCCTTCTGCTGAAAGCTGCCACTGCCTCAGCTGAGGTGTGGATACATCTCTAGCTTGCTGCAGTGCAATTAAAAACTGCTGGTACCTCTGTGAGCTTACCCCATTTTGCGTCATGGTGGACTAGGAGCACACAGACAGTTGCTGTGCCTCAGCATAGAGGTTAGAGCTAGAACTTCTTATGTCACTCTGATACACACTTAGAGTTGTCAGGCCATGTGCTGTGCTGGAAATGCTCCTTGGGAATGGGTGTGTGATGTATGCATCTCATTTGGGGAATTGTGAGGAAAACCACAGGCTTGCTCAGCACTGGTGCAGCTCGCAAGCACATCTCCACCAGAGCAGTCAAATGCACCAGGTTCTGTGTGACAGTTGCGTTGTACAGAATTGCCCTTCAGCTGTATTTATTAGTCCTGGTTTTAGCTGCCATTCTTTAAAGGAACAGCATAAAAGGAAAAAACAAATCACTTTATTTTCCATGCATATCTTTAAACATTTTCTGCCTAAGTAATCCTTTTGTATTGCAGTGAATAGTTTATCAATCTCATCACTGGTACCTGTGAGTTAGACTTCTTTTAAGTTGCCACTTTGCAGCAGCAGCCTTTCTCTAATTACAAATGCAAATAAATTTGGGTGCACTGCTGCAGATAATACTGCCTATTTGCATAAAGATGTTTGCTTTCTATGTTTTCCTGTGTTTAGTTTACATGTTACTCGTTTTGCACAGCTGATGAGGAATGCAGGGAAGGGAAGGAAAATAGTAGTATAACACAAAGTAAAACAAGAGTTGACAGCAGGTTACATATTAATAGAGAATAATTGTTTTCAACCACACAAGCCTGTTCCAAAGAGGTTTTGTGAATCTTCCTGAGGGCATTGCTGGTCCAGCTGTTGCTTTTTACTCTGAACTTGCAGATTGTGTATTGTTACCATGCTTTTTGTGCTAAGTAATGAGAAATTCGTCTTTATTTATAATTAAAGTATTTTAAGTAGTATAGGTGTAACTTTCCTGTCTGTTTTGGAAGGTTTTGTGGCACTTTTATTTCTGTGCTTTGGGCCATAGTTCAGTTAGTGTGTTTTCAGTGTCAAAATACACAGGTCTTCACCTTTTTTGTGACAGTGTCTCAATTTATGAAACCAACACAGGGATCTAAAAGCTGATCTAGCTGTAAAGTAACTTGTGTTTTCCTTGTGGAAGAGGAGAGGTGTCACTCGCCATCCGTTAACTTTCTAACAAACACTAAAAAATAATCCTGCTCACTCACCTCACAGCCATGAAAGTATCACAGTAATTAAGGAATCACAGTAATTAAGGAATGCCAGGTGGTGATGGAAGGACCTGCTGACAGTACAAGCAGCGCAACCACCAAATAGGTGTGGACTCAGAGATCACCATCAGAAAAGACTGAGACAATATCTGCATTAATGGGTAGGGCAGTACTGTAGAAATACATTGGTGAAGCAAAACTCATCATCTAGAACCTGATGTCTGTATTTTATAAGCTTTGGGTTTGGGTTTTTACTGTGGACTAGCTCTTGTCTAGTTCATGCTCTGTTACTGCTGGAGCACACTCAGCATGGTTCTGGAGAAGATGTCCCAGGCAGCTTAGTTTGAGCAGAATCCAGCCCATGCACTCCAAAGCTGGGCCACCATGGGGAGCATAGCATGGGGGACAAAGAAATAAAACCTCAGTGTAGATGCATTCCAAAAGACTGACTTGTGCACAGTGACAAGAGTGTGTGGCTGACCAAGGACTTGGCAATGGCCTTCCGAGTCCTGTCATCAAGTTAAAACTTCCAGACAAGCTTCCTTCAGAATTACCTTCATTACTGAAAGAAACCTTCAAGTAGGAGGACAGCTTAATAGTTAGCAGAGGGTAGCTATACACATAACTGAATTGTGCTGCCATTCAGCGAGACCTGGACAGGCTGGAGAGCTGGGCTGGGAGAAATCTAATGAAATTCAACAAAAGCAAGTGTAAAGTCTTGCACCTGGGGAGGAATAACCTACTGTATCCGTACAGGCTGGGGGATGACCTGTTGGAAAAGAGCTCTGTGGAGAAGGACCTGGGGGTCCTGGTTGATGACAGGTTGGCCATGAGCCAGCAGTGTGCCCTGGTGGCCAAGAGAGCAAATGGGATCCTGGGATGCATCAGGAAGAGTGTGTCCAGCAGGTCGAAGGAAGTGATCCTCCCCCTCTACTCTGCGTTGGTCAGGCCCCACCTGGAGTATTGTGTCCAGTTCTGGGCTCCCTGGTACAAAAAAGACAGGGACCTTCTGGAGAGAGTCCAGAGAAGGGCGACAAAGTTGATTAGGGGTCTGGAACATCTCCCCTATGAGGAAAGGCTGAGTGAGCTGGGTCTGTTCAGCCTGGAAAAAAGAAGACTGAGGGGGGACCTAATTAGTGTTTATAAATATCTTAAGTATGGGGTGCAGGGAGAATTGGCCAGCCCCTTTTCAGTGGTCTATGGGGACAGGACAAGGGGCAATGGCTGCAAGTTGGAGCACAGGAAGTTCTGCACCAACATGCGGAGGAACTTTTTCCCAGTGAGGGTGCCAGAGCCCTGGGACAGGCTGCCCAGGGAGGTGGTGGAGTCTCCTTCTCTGGAGATATTCAAGTCTCGTCTGGACGCCTGTCTGTGCAGTATGAGCTGGGGAGCTGCTTTGGCAGGGGGGTTGGACCCGATGATCTCTCGAGGTCCCTTCCAACCCCTAAGATTCTGTGATTCTGTGATTCTGCCAGAGTGAGAGTTCAGCAGTTAGGATCTGTGACACCAGTGATATGTTTAATTGGTGTGTTGATACTAGGAAGGACTTTGGTTAAAGTTTTGGGAAACCTGAGCTGAAAGAAAAAGCAACATGGATGGCTGAAACTAGTGCTGAACTATTCCATTTCATGCCTGTGGAAATCATTAGGCAGCAGTTAAAGAGGTGTTACTAATGCGTCAGATTGACTTGGGGAGTGAATGTAATGTCCACTGCAACAATGATACTTCTGTTTTTGTTTCTAAGTGCAGCCCTTGCCAAGTGCAGACGTGTTTCTCTGCAGCCATGAGATGAATTTATCGACAGTAAAGAAGATGGGGATTGTCTCTGGCTTCTGTTTTCCTTCTGCCAGCTCAGCACATCAGTAGAGTGGCTGTTGTTTTCTCTCCACCATTGCCAAAATTCAGCCTTCCCAGTCTTACGGAGTAAAATTAAGTCTTATCACAAAAGTAGCATATTGATTTCGTGCTGACAATTTTAATGTGCTAAATCAGAAGATCAAAGCATGACCTACTTATCATGACATACTATAACACACAACCAGCATGCATGCAGCATTGTGTAGAAAGTGAACATTTGAAACTTTCTGCAGAACTTAGGAGGACTCTGGGCTGTACAGCACTTGCTCTAAAAACAGCCTTGGTCACAGTACATGCGATTACCCCATGTTTCATTGTTGTTTCTTACGTTACTGCAAGAAGTGAGGCCAAAACCTCTGAACTTTTTTGACTGCAGGGTTAAAAAGCATGGCTTTATCTCCATGTGAGACAAAGTTGCGCAGCGCTGACTGGGCCTGTGATCGAATCTACTCTGGAATGCTAATAAAAGCCTTTACAAGCATCACTGGAATAATGCAGGGTCATTTATTGATCTTTAATCTCCGTGAGGAACCATGGTCTTATTGATTCATCTGCCATTTACAAGCCTCTATCTTGCTCTTAAAACCCCTCTTTATTGGTACAGTTTGGTAGTTTCTGTTTGGTTTATAGGTGTATTTCCTCGTTCTTCAGGGGCAGAGAGGTAAACAGATGTGAATAGGTAAGCTTATAAATCTGAAAATTTCCATGTGAATTCTCTCTCTCTTAAATTTATTCTCTGGATACATGGACAGTTTTGAGCTGAGGCAGTTTGTCTTGAGCTGAAGCAGCCTATGTGTTTCTAGAAAATCTAAGAACAGCTTGAATTATATCTCTTTTAAAATTGTTTTATTGCTCCAATTTAATCAGAAAATCATAGAACCAAATAAAAAGTTATCCTGTAAACAAAGTTTGATCCCAGCTATAGCACATGGGAATTTTGCTAACAGATTCAACAAGAAAGGATTTAGTTTCCACCTTTTTCCTCTCTAAGTCTGTAGAACAAGACTCTTCCTGAAAAGTACATCCTTTATAAAAACATATACAGATCCATGTATTTGAGATTTAGTTAGGGCTAAACCACCACTGTTAACTGTTCTTATTTGTCCTATAACATGTTGTCTTCCCACATGCTTTTCCTGGTAAGCTGTACTGCTGTTATTTTTTGCCCATGATGAGCATGCTGGAATCTTGGCCGTGCAGCCACAGCTCCATTTATATATTATATCTGGCAGGTTTCTGCGCCAGCAGCTGTGTGGTGAGTCCTTGGTAACTAGAAATAAACTGAGCTAATGCTGCTGTGCCTTGTACCTCCTGGGACAGAAATGCTGTGGTTTTCCAGTTTGGATGAATTCATTGTGTGTTTATTCTTTTATAGAGACCATGCTAGGAGAAAGAAAAAGAAGAGCTCCTGGAAAGATTTGTGTGCTGGTGCCTCTGTGGAGGCCTTGTGTAAAATACGTGCTGAGTTTCAGTCAAAGGCTTACTTGTATTTGGTGTGAATTTCAGTCTGTATGTGATGGATGAAAATGGGAGTAGGGAGTTTTCTTGAGGAGTTTCAGGAGTTTGGGAGTAGTGTTTGTGGTAGTTAAGGCAAATAGAAGCTGAAACACAGGTTTTGCATTTTTAGGTTGCTCCAGAGAATACTTGCATGTTGATTCTTAGGAGTTTTAAATAAGTAACACATTGAGAGACGAGCATCTGAATTTCAAAATGATTGTACCTGAAAAGCTCTGTTGTCTCTTCCTGTCATTTATCTCAGCAAGTGGCAAACTTCTAATATTTCTTTCAGTGTTTCAGAAAGCATTGTCACTAGTTTGGCAGGGGTGCCTCACACACAGGTACTTGGGAAAGTGTCCGTATTGCTGCTGAGGAATGTGCTTCCTATAGCCAAGCTGTTGTACAGTGACTCATGGTTTCAGGAATGTGTATGTTCATTCTCTGCTATGAAGTAATTTTTTATTAGTTATCTTGCCCTTGCAAAAAAGGTATATACATTTATTGAAGTCATCCTGGGGGATTAGATTCCTATTTGCTGACTAGTGCAAGCTTCAAACAAGCCTTAGCTTTTTTCCCCATAGCTAACACAACTGTGTTACATTTGCAAATCAGTGTGTCTCTGTCCTTCTGAAGAAGCAGATCCATGGGAGATGCTTCAGTGTTTTAAGCTGCTGCCTTTTGTGCAGCATTGAAGCTGCTGCTATTCAGGTATGCACTGGAGATCAGTAACTGCAGCGTTGCTGGTTGGGAGTGTGAGGTTGTAGCAGATTCTATGCATTGCTGTCCAGCGACTCTTTTTAACTTTAATTTGGTTCTGGATAGGGGATTTCCCCTGCAAGTCAGGAGCTTAAAATGGTACTTACATTTTTTTATATACTCATCAATTTGCCAAGTACATTCCTCTCCACTCTCCTCAGTATCTGCTTTTCAGCATTCACAAGTGAAAGTTTTATACATAGGTCCACTTGTAAATAAATAGTTTATAATTTCATGTCACTAACAGTATCCACATTTTTTGGGTAGCCAAAACAAGAGAAAAAGTTGTGCAGCCAGTTCCCACAGTAAACACTCTAGGCTAAGCAATAAACTTTCTGAGGAGCTGGGGTGGAGAGCCTGTCCTTTTGGACTCACGTCATGCAACCAACAGCATATTTTTTATGAAACCAGGGCTGCTGGGTGGGCCAAAAAAACACCCCAGGACTTGTGAAGCTTGTTCAGGGATACAGCTGAACTCCCAGCTCTGTCTCCATCTTTCTGTGTTCAGCCTGATATCCTGTGTGTCCATCTACCAGATCTTTAGAGTTGTAGGACTCGATGCCTGTACCCCATGGGCAGCTCTCTGAAGCTGCTTGGATTCTAGCAAACTGAGTGTCCATGTCATAGCTGGAGAGATGTGTAAACAAAAATGAACAGGCAGTGATAATTGATGACATCCTACTCTCAGGTAATGTGATTCTCTATACTTCTTCCAATAGCATTAATGTGGTTTTCATTTCTTCTATACACAGTCTTATAACTTTTCACAGTTCATATGACTAAGGGGTAAATTTCCAGTGTATACTTGCAAAATATTTCAAGCAACATAGAAACAGTAAACAAAAAGCAACCAATCTATTTCTTTCCCCCTTCACTCCAGAAACCTGATTCTTAAAGATGAAGCCATTAGTACTGCCAGGTTGCCCTGAGACAGTATAGCAGTTCCCACAGTATTTTTTTCCTTCCCCATCTTTGGGACCTTCTGCATGTTGTTTCTTAATCCTCTATCACAAGTTTTTCCAGTCCAGGTATTATGTTGGTATATTTTGATCTAGTTTTGTCTTCCTAAAGATCTTTTCCTAGCTTATGGCTGTGACTGTAGTCTAATATGAAGGTCTGTTCTGCATATTCTATATCTGATCTAATGTGTATCACCTAGTCCTCATTTTCCAATGCTCATCTAATCAATTACCAGCTGTAACTCAGTTTTTAATTGTGAAGTCTCAAAATGGAAAAGCTATTTCCATGGTTTATATACTGAAGCTTATAGAAATTTGCCAGTAGGAAAGTACAATAGTGAATATCCAGGACAGTTTCAGTTCAAACAGCAGTAACAACCACTGTGAAGAGCATTGTGATTTTTCTGGTTGTACTGAATTTACAACCTGATAGCTGGATGCCATTAAAAAAGGTGAAAAACAAAGCAGGGAATGGACATCAGTGGTGATTGATTACTTGATTAGTGGGTTTTGGAATTTATGAAAAAATTTGTCAACCTGTAAGGTGACCCCAAACTCCAGTGGATTCTTTTCTAAGATGTAAGGTACTTGATTGGTATTTCTGCCTTTTAACATTTCTTCTTCTGAAGTTGCTATTAATTTTGTGTACGCTGCGAAAGCTCAGCAGCAGAACTGGAAATCAGCCTCCAAAGGGCAGGCACGTTTTATCCTGCCTTCCATTGCTAATGCTGATAAATGTTCCTTATGGGTTTGTATATGGTGGAAATCCTCTTATTTCATCTATGTATCTCTCAGGAATAGGTGAAATCCCCTGCCACGAAGCTATAACAACAGCAGTCGTCATTAATTCAGTTAATTTTATAAAGATATTTCTTACTTAAATGCCATTGGACATTACATTCAACCATGTTGTGAAGCTGGACAGTAATAATTCTTTGTTCTCTCTACTCAATAGAACGGGGCCAACCACAGAGTTGGGGAACAGGAGTGGGATCTTGATGGATCTCAAAGACTTGAAACTGTTATGCATGAATGAGTTTTTTTCTAAATTGACTAGTTGCTGCAAAGTAGTAGGACCTGGAATGTAATAGTATTATTATTATTTAGGCTGTTCCATAAAAGACCACAATAATAGAGCCTCTTCCACACTGACATCTCTGTTATTTAGAGGTTAGAGTGGTAGGTAAACATCTAGCCTAATTTCTGGTGGTGCCAATGAAAAGGTGTGGTCATTTCAGCATGCACAATGTGTATGGGAAAGTACAGAATCACAACTTACGTCCTAATATGCCCTTTATTTTCTCATAAGTAAATGCCTTGTAGGGCTTCTAAATCCTGCTGCTGATTCTATGGTAGGGCAGCAGAACATAGCACGGTGTGCGTGCAAGAGAGCTGGAAATGAAGCCTGCTGGTGTTAGTCAGTGGTGGCTCAGAAGGTCACATAGTAGCAATAATGTATAGAAGAGCACCCACCCACCACCACCTCTTCTCCCATATGCAAACCTGGTTTAGGTGAGGTTCTGTTGTATTTAATACACAAAGTGGAGTCCATGGGCTGAGTAGGTGCAGAATTAGAGTTTGTTTTCATGGATCGCCAATGCTTTAAATAAATATTCTAGGCTTGGTAGAGCTGGAGAGTGTTTTTACCATATACTTCATGTTGGGGAGTTGCCTAGCAAGTTCAGTGAAATGAAAATATTTGCACTGGCATGCAAGCAAGTTCTAGAAGAGCTTAGGCAATATTTCTGCTGCAGAAAATGTCAATTTTAGACCTGCTCAAGTTCTGCTCTTCCTTATGAATTTGTGCATGGAGGAAAGCTGTTTGTTTGTTCCTTGCTTCTCCTTCCACACCGAATTAGAATTCTTTTATCAGATCTGCTGCATGATTCTGTGTGTTATTTCTTTGTTGTGGGTTTGTTTGTTTTATTGCAGTGCTACTTTATGCTTACTCAGAAAATACAGCCGGAAAACAGGGAGTTTGAGCTGTGTGTTAAAAATCACCTATGAACCTGGTGATAGCCTGGTTTACGTAACCTAATTAGTTAAGTAGATTGGTGATTCTGTTTTACTTCTTAGTTTGCGTGGGCAAAGAACTAGTACAAATATTTGTACTTTGTTCAGCCATGATCTCACAGCTATCGAGGAAGGTCAGTAAGGTGAGGGGACCTAACAGAGCCAGAACACCTGCATTTTCTTTACAAAAGTTGAGAAGATTAGTCAATTCAGTAATATGATTTTGTTCTTAATATATATGCTACAAAACACGTATTTTGCAGGGTGAGGGTTTTTTTTTAGTTTTACATAATAAAATGCTGCTAGATTTCAGGGCACCAACATTTTGTGATGCATTTGACACACAATACAAAAGTTAGAAGTCAATATATTAAGCTATGCTTTGAAGAAAGACATTGCTCATTGGACAGAGGTGGGGTCAGTGGTTGTGTTCTCAGCCATGAAACATGTCAAGACTAAGGTACTTTGTCAGGAAGGGGGGAGCAGGCAAAGGCTGGAAACCTGTCTGCCATCTTGTAAGGAAAGCAAAAAATGAGATGAAGGAGGAAGAGAAATATCTTTGATGTAACCTGTCTGAGTGACAATATGTTAATTGTGGGGTTTTCTTTTAATTCCATGCTGTGCCTTTGGTAAATGTTTGCACCTTGTTAGTTCTTAATTTTATGAATGAGTAACATTATGTCCACTTCATTGTAGCTTGGATTGATGTGTGGGAACAGCAAAGCATAGAGGGAATCTGCAGACCCAGAGTGAGGAACACATCGTGTGTCCTTGTCCTCCAGCTTCTTTTTTTATGATACCAAAAGATTACTGGGCAACCCATTTGAGCAGCTGGAGCCATGCCGGGAGCTGGCACTGCGAGAACTAGCTGAGGCTGCAGAGGTTTGTTGGTTCTACTGCCTGTTGGTTACATTCCTGACATGAATCAGTGTGTTTAGGGTACACAGCTGAACATCAAAGATTGCAGAGAAAGCAGCGCTGTGAAACTGTATTTGCTTCTTTTTTGCCTGTCATAACCTGAGACACAGCTGGAAGGCTGTATCAGTACATTGCAACTGGGAGAATTGGATTTTGTGGCTTATGGCAAATAATGGCAGGAGTAGTTCCAGCTGGCTCTTAGTTGTGGTTTTGAACCATCGTTCTTAACGCTGAAGAACTTGAGCTGGCAAGAAAATCTGGTCATTAGATGCCTACCTGCTGGCCTGGGATAATAACATATAGAACAGTGCATGCTTTGAGAGGCCTGGGATTTCTAATAACAAATGCAGCCATATCCTATTTCCTCCCCACAATATATCATCCTTCAATGGCTGCAGTTTGGAGTAATCAGTGAGGAACATAGTCTCCTCATGCATGCACAGCCTCTGGTATTATTCATCTGCAACCTCTCATCTTCTACGGGAACTAGAAGTTTACAAAATTTGGGAAGTCTTAGCTTACAGTATAGGTGTATAACTCAGCAGCAGTGTTTGAAGTCTTGAGGGAAATCTGGAGATGTTCGTTTTGGTTTGCATGTTTTAACTACTTTTGTGATTAGAAGAGGAGATCTGACAGGACTGTGTGCCTGGAAGCTCCACATCTAAGCTGTTTCCTTCCTGCAGACACCACCAGTCATTTTACTTAGTGCTTGCTTTTGCAAGGCCTTTATATTCACATGCTTGTCCTAAAAAGAGAACATTTCTAAGTTGCTCTGCAGCTGCAAGAAAATACTGTTTTGGAACCTTCTTGCTGGCATTCTTAAAAGGTCTCCTGAGCGTACCTGTAGTCTTAGAACCAATGTTCAGTAACAGGAGAATGATAATGGAATAACGACCTGAGCAGATCACTGTCTTTGATTGGTCAGTTGTAAATTATCCTCCATAGTAGAAACTATCAGCCTCTGCCTTGTTCTCTTGTTCTCTCTGGTTCAGGAACTTACCTCAACAGGAAACTCTGTAAAGACTCAGGGACAGCAGCACGGGTCTGATCTGCAGGAACTAAAAGTAGCTTGTGAGTGCTGGTTTCTTCTCAATGTCAAGCGGACCTGAAGGCTGAAAAATCACTTCTTGTTTACATGCAGATACTAAAGTTTTCTACCAGAAAGCTCAACCAGGTAGGGGTTATTGCATTACATCACAGCAAACGTGTAGTTTAACATCCGTTTGGCAAAGTGTTTGGAATTACCTATGATAAATTGTGCTGTCACAGAACCAAACATTTTTTTTTTCCAAATTGCTAATATAAGAAAAAAGTTTGCAGTGCTGAAAACACTAAAAAGGTGAGAATTGGAAGCTGTAGTAACAGGTAGAAATCAGTACCCCGTCCATTTCAGTTGTTACAATTGCACTGCCTGTGACCTAAAACCTGCTTTTTTATAGGAATCTATTTACCTAATTATTTTAAAGTAGATAATATCTTATTTCTGTTTGCATCACTTGCTGCCTTATTAATTAAATCCATGCATCTACTTGTCCTTTGTATTAATTTCTCAGTAAATTCTACTAATTAAGGAATGTAAGTCAAGGTTTTTCTGGTAAATGGCTAAAGCCCTGAACAAGCAGCATGCTGCATCCATTCAAATAACACATTTAGGAGTTCTGTTAGCAGCCTCAGGGACTCTATTGCCAGACCCTAGATAAACTTTGAAGGTACCATTCAGATAAAGAAGTGAGTTCTGATAAATCTGGTTTTCATCATCATGTCTTCTCAGTAAAGCCAATGAAAGCAAAAACATAGCTAAAGTAAAACCCAAGGAAAACAGGGTGTTGAAAGCTTGAGCTGTTACCATGTTGCTCACTTGCAAGTAGCCACCATCTGTGGGAAGCCCAACCAGCTGCCCTCTGGCTGCCATTCTCTCAGTCCCCTGTTGTTGACAGTAGGGAGAGGCTTGGTATGTATCAGCTCTTGACTGATGCTGATGGTCCATGCAACTCCTTTGTAAATTTCTTTAAAGGGTAGGTCTGCTCTCCTGACACAGCTGGAGCTGAAGGGGCCTGGGCAACCCTAAGAAAACTCCGTTAGACCATGTCTTGCACATACGGTGATAGGAGGGGGTTAATGCCTTCTGTAGCCTGCCACACTAGTTGGGTTTGACTCTGTGGTGCATTTCTCAGGAGAATCAAAGGAGTCAAGATCAGGAGTCTTGGTTTGTGTAAGGGGGAAGAAAATGTGCCAGTGCACACTCTGCCTGTGGTACTGTTTGAGAGTCCTGTCTGCGTTGCATTGTGCGTGTGTCTCATACCCAGCATAACTGACGTGCCAGCGCACCCGCAGAGCCATGTGATAACCCTCAAGCTTCAGGAAGCATGGAACAGCTCCACATGGACTCCCTCCCAACAGCCAGAGCAGGCATCCTCTGTCACCCAACACTCAGAACCAGCTGCTAGCGCCAGCCGTGCCAAAAGCCTCTTAGAAAAGAGAAAGGAAAGTAAGGGGAAGAGTGTTCCAAGTTGATATTTAGGCAGACATCATTTGTTAAATGGGCTGAACCTTAGGAGGTCTCACTGCCTTCCATGCTTCAGGGTGCTTGAGAATTTAGGGACTGGCTTAGATGCTGGAATAGGAATGAAAGCGTCTTTTGCAGACACGTTTTTGGTAATGCTGATGCCACTGCTTGCTGTTGTCCTGTTGATCTTTGTTGTTGTTGCTGTTACACAGGCTGTTGGGTTTTAATCTCTTCAACAGCTGACCTACTGTTTTACCATTTAATCATTCTGCCACTGTCCTTGCAGACCTCACTGTTTCCATAAGGCAGCAACTGTCAAATATTAGCCAGGATTTAGTTATTTACTTTAGTTCTTTACATAAGGACTGACTTACAGCTAAGACATGCTTTTTATCTCTCCTAAAAGATACATTTACTTTCAAGGAAGAATGGATTAAAATGTGGTCTTTTTACTTAAAAAACGTTTGCTCCCTCCTTTTCTATGAGTGCTGCCCTAGCAATGTAGGTTGGTGCTTTAAAGAAATGAGGAAGAGGAGGAGTGTTTAAGGGAGGAGGGTGTCTCTTTTTTTTTTTAACTAAAACACATGAAGTGACAACTCTTCCACTAAATGATCATGCTGGGCACTTAATGAGAGTGTTTAATCTTTCATTAGAGAGGACAACTAATGTTTTATTTCAAATACACTTGTGCAAATGCAGAATTTAAAAGAAGGTTCTGTAGCTAAAATAGTTACAGCTTTATCTCAGGAATTGCTGGCAATACTGTGGCTGCTTTAAAACAGAAGTTAGCATTGACATATTCTTGTCCCTTCAGACTTTGAAGTCTATCTATGTTATGAAGACTGGACTTCTTTTTGCTGTTCTACATGTATGTCCATTGACCATAACTGTGGTACAGTTTCTAAGACTGGCAAGATGATCTGAATTTCCTATTCATGTAAAAGAGAAGGGTAAAGTTAATTTTTATTAGATAGAAGTCTGGAAAGAAAAAATACGCTGACATGATTTTTTAAAAATTTTTTTTAATATGCTGTACAAAAAAGCAGTAACTTTCTATCAGTCCTTTTTAGAATAGAATTTGGAACAAGTGGCTTTTCTCCTTGATAGCAAAAGCTTATCAGGTAGACCATAGGCACTGTTTGCTTTGCCCTATGATTGTTTTACTTCAGGGGGAATATTCTGAACCAGACAGTACATTGTGGCAATAGTACAATCACATCCTCTTGAGGAACACTTGCTTCTCAAGGCAGCACTCCATAAATGTTTGCCTCAGCAGGATTCAAACTAAAATTATTTCAAATGTTATCTACTGCAACTCAATTTAGATGCAGGAGGACATTTTCTCTTTGTTACAATTTTATTACTGTATCAGTTTAATCTTTTTATTATTCAGGACTAGGGTTTATCGGCTCATATTTCTTAAGCTTTTAGGACTGAACATTGTAAAATCAATGTTTCTGCTAATTAAGGTGGTTTTGGGGAGTGGATAATCAAACAATAAAGTGAATCATTAAAAACTTACATGCTAATATTGACCAGTATTATTGGCACAAAGAGACCAAATGTCTCTGTCAGAGCCTTTTTTTCTTTCTTGTATTTTTACAGCAGAAGCAAAACACGTTCAGTAAAAATTTATGTTCTCAGCATTTAACCAGTGTAGAAATGGTCCTTCATGGATATAAAGGCAAATGCAGTGTGTTAAAATTCGGGCACTCATATGCAGCATTTTCTTTCCCATCATTTAACTTAGCAGTAAATGATGTCTGACTTCAAGGGGTCTTGCCATGGTTTGAAATAGAAGGAAAGCTCCTGCCTCTTAGGAAAATAATGGATCATTTCTAATTTATTGCCAGTTTTTGCCAGTATATTTTTAATTTCTAAAAGATGGTTTCTTCTTGTCCAATATTGACTAAGGTTTGGTTTGGGGTTGGTTTCATTGTTTACATTATCTGTGGCCTACTCAAGACCTACTGGTCTTCTCAACTGCTCTTACTGAACAGACCTGTAAGGGATGATTAGCTGTCACATTAGGAAACAGCTTCCCTCCCCCCAGCCCCCTTACCATGAAACTAGTGACTGCAAGTGGAACACTAAACACTGTTAAACAACATTGAGTTTTCCTGCACATTTGACTGACTTGGCCTTAGAAAACCATATTCAGGCACCTGGGGTCTGCTGTCAGATCCAGAGTGACCTGACTTTGCTTTCCTCCTGGACTGGATTGTTGCGCAAATGAACTGATCAACATCCTTTTTGGAAGAGTGAAACCTCTTTGGCAGGGTTATCCCAGAGCTCCGTTGTGTGTAGGGGCTGCATGTAATGATGATGATGGAAGTAGAGTAAGGCTAAGACTGAAAAGACATTCAGTCACTTCTCAGGTACAAAACTAGAGTAGAAAACTCATTAACCTCACATGAGCCAAGCCAAACTTTGCATCTGCTTGTACTGTTTGGCTCTGTGCTTTTGTAACTATCCCACAGATAAGGAAGTTGTTCTGTGGTTCTTCACAGCCTTCATATCGAAGGGAAATTTGGCATCACTGTAGAACTACGGCATCAGTTTAGCTGGGTGACGGGAAGGGGAAACCTAAGGAGAACTCATGTCACATCATTGGAGCCACAGAAAGGACAACTCTGTTATCACCATTTCCTGAGAAAAAATTCTACCTAAGATGGTCCATAGATAATTATTATTGCCTAATCAGAATTTCACAGGAAAAGCAGCTTTTGGTAAAAGCTCAGTATTTTTCCTTCTTGCTTCTAAGACAAACCTCCTCAGTTTGCATGGGAAGTTTTGTAACACTGGCATATTGACTCAGGCAGGCTCTAGTAATTAGGGTGAGTTTTAGTCCCATCTCTTCCAATATCCTTTAACAATTGAAATTTCCCTCTGTGATGGGGAAAAATTGAATTTCTGTCCCCTAACATGAACTGGGACAAAAGAACACAGTGAGAGAGAAGCTCTTGTGGTGGGTGCTTCCAATTTATACATGTTAAGAGGGTTTATATCTAAACCAGAGAGAGATGGGCAGGTATTTGCCACCTCGTGGGACAAGCTGCCATGTGGCTTTGCAGGAAAGGAGTGACCTCAGTTTGATACCATCATACTGTGTGGCTTTTGCCCTGCATCAGTAGAAGGCATTTTGTGGTAGCTTGCTGCTCTGTCTGGTCCAAACTATAAAAAGCTTGTGAATTTAGTAAGTCTGCTTTTCTGTGTTGTTTGGTCTCATGGCTCAATTATCAGTTCTCTAATCACATAAAAGGCCTTATTTTACTTATGAAACATTTACAGCTTCCCTCTCCCAAACTGATTGGACTTGCTCTGTAGCTCTAGTCTTTCCTTCAGAGAAGCCATTAATCTGGTTTTCTCCGGTCGGTGGTTGTGGGGTTAGAGAATAAGTTTATGGATGAAGGAATATACATGTTGAAAAATCAGGATTAGAAATTTTTAATTTACTAGTTACATTTTATTTGCATGCTTGCATTTTAAAGTAATTCCCAGCCAGCTAGCTCTACTTCTTTGTGTGCCTTCCTTGTTGGTGTATTTTAATGTAACTGTTCCCCGGATTGTGAGCTTGCAGCACAGTGAGAAATACCAGTCTACACATGCTGATTTGTGCAGGAGATCCTGTGCACCAGTTTGTAAGAGTTCTCAACATTTTTTTCTAAAGACATAATTTGTTGAGAGCTTTCTCGTTTACTTGTGAACAGTAGATATTACTGTACCTCACATAGATTTGCTGTAGGCAGGGTCAGACTGCCTGGAAAAATCTGTCAAACTGCTTTCAGAAATGGCAAGAAGTTGTCAAGTAATCCTGGAATTATACAGCAGATTAATAAATATAGTATGTTGAGGATAAAACATTTTCCATTGGTCTAGTATTTAGTGAAAGTGCACAGAGTCCTAGTGATTAAGTTCAATGTGTAAGACCAGAAAGTATTGTCACAAAATTAACTCTTTAATTTACCCCAGGGATTTTATCAGCATGTTTTAAATCAGCCCAAGTGACTGGTATAAAGAACATCAGGTCAGGTGGGCAGACAGGGCTGAAGAAGTTGGCCATCTGCTTCTCCTTCTGGACAGATGTTGTCAGTGGGGAGCCTCCAGCCTGAGGGAACCATGAGACTGAGCTCTGTGCCTGGTCCAGATGCTCTGTGGTGGTAGGTGGGTATGGTTTAGGAAGTTGCTCTTGCAGAAATAGTCACCAATCTTATAAGCAGCAGAGCAACAGGGAAAACTTGGGAGACTTGTGGTAGACTTCACACTAATGCAATCTTCCCTGTGTCTGTGCAAGCAGGGGCAGGTATTTTTTTCCTGACTGCAGTTGTGATCTGGAAGAGTAATGAAAGCCTGTGGCACAACCACAGTGGTCACCATTTATTTTCTTTAGTAGCTGGGAAAATCCCCTTTGGTGCTGGGTTAAACAGAGGCCTCAGCTCTGGTGAATCAGCACCAAGCCCATTTTTAACAAATTCCAAAAGTCATTTATACCAGTTGTTTTGAAGCAGCAGGCATCTTTAAAAAAATCTCTTGTCTTTCCAGTTAGTTATAATTGCCATTCTCTAAAACAAATACTAGATACAGTACAATTTGTTTAGTAGCAGCTGACCACTACACCAGGAGCCACTGAATGGGTTGAGAAAGTACTACCTGGTGCAATCAGAGGAGGAATACTTTCACACATGCACCAGCTCTGATTCTGTTGAGGCACTGACTGCATGACAATAATCGTCATTTACAAGTATGCCAAAGGATAAAAGGCTCAAGCACTTGAATGTGTTTGGGGGGAAATTCCATTCTGTGGAATCAGTTGCAAGGGCAAAACTGCCAAATCTTGCCACAAAAGTGTCTGTCTTGTGTGGGTCAGGCTGCCTTCCTTGACAGCCACACTCCTGGTAGCAGAAGGTAACCAACGAACACAAGACAATAACTTCATTTCCCACTAACACAAGGTGGTGTCCCCTGCAAATCACAGTTCAGTGCAGTCCAAGCAGGCATGTAACAATTGTGAGTTGCATGTGAATTTCTTGGAAGGCAAAGCCATCAGATGACCCAACATCATCTTCCTTTGGGTCAAAGTGGCATTTTTTCCTGGTTTTACTCTTTCACAAGGTCTAAGCAAAGTGATCAGCCATAGAGTTTGAGAGTTGAAAGGAAGTACAACATGCACATTTATGTGGTAGAAATCACGCTGGGGAGACTGGCAGGTAGATGGTTTCAAACAGGTCAGACTAATTAATCAAGTCTATTAAAATGGTGGTGTGGCTGTAGCTACACAGCCCTGAAGTTGCCAAAACGTTGCTGGAATGCCTCCTCTGTGTCCAGTGACCACAGAAGCCTGTACACATGTGCATCATGCTTCCTTTCCCTGAGGAACTGCTGGTGGCCGGCGGTGGAGACAACATACTGGAAAAGATGGATACTGGAATTGTTCTGGTACCACAGTGCTTGTGTTCTGCCTTACACTGTTCTTTTTGAAATGCTTTGGGGTTTGTGACGCTTGTCATCTACCTCTACAGGTAGGATAACTTAGAAGGAAGGAACCCTTTGCCTTATTCTCCTGGGTTCTGCAGTCTGACCTGACCATCTCCATTCCAGAAAGAGAGACATTTGGGTTTAGTGTTTAAATATTCACAGTAATGCTCATACCTTCATAAGAGGACAGAAGAAACATTTTTCTTCCATTGTGTCTTTAAAAGCTACTTATGATTGCAGGAAGGGGACTTCCACACATAAAAACCAGCTGTGCTCAAGTGAGCACAATGCTTTTTGCACATACCAAATTTGCAAAAATATTTCAGCTATCACTTTAATTTGAGGACAAAGTTTAGGTTGCTTGTTTGTTTCTTAATCTGAGTTTTGGCCTATGAGGAAATGGAGACCTGAAGTTGAAATTCTCCATGAGGAAAGCTAGACTGCTTTAATTTAGTCTAGTAGAAATGACATGAAAAAATATGACTATATGCAACTGAACACCTAGCATACACTGTTGAATTTAATTAAGAGCCATTAAGACAGGCAGATTCAGTTGCACTATCCTGAATGTTTTTTATTATGATGCAAGGATTTTAACAAAGCCCTGATAAAAGAATGCCAAGTGAAACTAGACCTTTGCTTAAAGATTGATATCATGAAGGGCACTGATATGTAAGCCTCACAGAACACCTGAGACTAGAAGGGTCCTCTGGTGGTCTGAGGTCCAGCACCCTGCTCAGAGCTGGTCAAAGTAAAGCAGATCTATCTATATAATAGTGTGCAGATAAACTACTGATAATTACAACTCTAACTTCAGTGTAAATAAGTTTGCCTATGTATGGAATATAATTCTTCAGTTCCTGAGGTTTTTGTACATTGAGTTCTGAAATGGTCTCAAGGTTTTGTGGGTTTAGCAATACATAGAACTGCTCTGTTGCACAGAAACTCTGGCTACAGTCTTCTCACCTCTACCTGTGAGGGTGTATCAGCAGTTTAGCTGAAAGAAAATGAGAGTATTCGTAAAATACTCTATAAATTTATTTTGAAAGGGCTAATATCTATTCCATGCTAGTTTCTGTATGGCAGGAAGTAGCATCGCCTGCAATTGTTGTAAGATCCTGTATCTGATTACTTTTTAGGAAATATTTTTCAACTAATCACATAATTTCCTGTATCCCCTTGATGGTCATGGCTCAGGGGAGATTAGTCATCAAATAAAGATCACCTTTTCAAGCCTGGGATTGTAAATCTAGCATACAGAGCTATTTGTAATCTGGAACCAGAGCAGAGATTTGTTTCAGGGCAAGCTGGACTGGATGATCCTTACGGGTCCCTTCCGACTCGGTATGTTCTGTGATCCTGTGGCAGTGCAGCCGCATCGAGTGCTTTTGTTTATTCAGTTGTGCATGTGTAGCATTGAGCAGCAGCAAAATACTGCATTGGGTAAGCAGTAAGTGGTTAAATACAGTACTTAGGTTTGCATGTTTTTTAAGTGGAATTTTCTGGAATGACTTTTGAAGTGCCACAATGCCATCTACTGGCTCGCTTCTCTGTGGGTTTGGGGTGGGTTTTTTTTCCCAAAGAGGGTTTTCTTTTATGCACAGGCTTACATGCAAGGTCTTTTTAACCAGGAAACTAAGTAGTCCAGCACAGAATGATCGAGGATTTTTTTTTTTATTTTATTAATATATATGTTAAGGGACGTAATACATTACATATATTAAAGAATTGCTTCTAATCTTTCAGCAGCTCATCTTGTTCACAGCCTTAATAAAGAAAGGAAGTTTGGCATCACTGTAGAACTAAGTGTGTGACCGGAAGGGGAAACCTAAGGAGAAATCATGTCACAAATCACTGGGACCACAGAAGGGACAAATGTGTAACCACTGTATTTCTTGAGAAAAGTTTCTGCCTATAAATGGTCCATAGATAATTATTATTGCCTAATCAGAATTTCACAGGAAAAGCAGCTTTTGGTGAAAGCTCAGTATTTTTCCTTCTTGCTTCTAAGACAAACCTCCTCGGTTTGCATGGGAAGTTTTGTAACACTGGCATATTGACTCAGGCAGGCTCTAGTAATTAGGGTGAGTTTTAGTCCATCTCTTCCAATATCCTTTAACAATTGAACATTTCCCTCTGTGATGGGGAAAAATTGAACTTCTGTCCCCTAACATGAGCTGGGACAAAGGAACACAGTGAGAGAGAAGCTCTTGTGGTGGGTGCTTCCAATTTATACATGTTAAGAGGGTTTATATCTAAACCAGAGAGAGATGGGCAGGTATTTGCCACCTCGTGGGACAAGCTGCCATGTGGCTTTGCAGGAAAGGAGTGACCTCAGTTTGATACCACCTTCTTTTGTTAAAAGATGATTAGTAGTGAAAAAGTAAAGAATTTCTTCCTAATGTCTAATTCAAACCTACCCTCTTTCAGCTTGAAGCCATTAGATAATATTATTCTCAATATCAAGTTGCTCACACCATAAATGAGCAATTATAAGTTGTGATTGTTTTTTGTTGCTAATTGGTCTGCCTAATATTATCTATAGGACCAACCCCCGTCTTCCACTTGCTGCCAGAATCAATGAATGGGCAAATACAAAAATAATTAAGAAAACACAGAAACCAACTAAATACAGATAAACACTGTTATTTGTGGTTTCACTGCCTGCTTTTTCTTGAAGATATGTGGACAGCTTCCTCATTAGTTGGTTATTTTGTTTGTCTTAATAAAGTACTCCTTCAGTTTTAATCTGTTTTTCCCCTGCACGTTCACTTTTTCCTAACAGAGGTTTCAGAGGTTTTTTGTAATCCTGCCTTCCTTCAGTCTAGTTAGGAGAAAGAGAAACATGGGTAATGGCTTGTTAACACTTGGATTGTTTTTTAAATAGATTTGTACCTCGCTCCAGTCATTATTCAAAACAAAACAGTGAGAAAAAATGTCCAGCTGTTTCCTGAATGGCCGATAATGAAGGTAAATACAAACATCTGTATCCTTCCTGGCCTTTCACCCTCTGCCTCATTGACATTCAGAAGGTCAAGTGGATGTTGCCAGCCCAGTTTTTGTCTGATAGGAGCTGTGTCTCGCTGACAGCTGCGGAGTGTTTGCACACCCGTGTGCGTGCTGGTGGACGAGCCCTAGTGCTTTTGGCCAGCTGGTAGGGGAAGGGAGGTGTGTCTGTGTGTTAAAGTTAGTGCTGCTTGGCGGCGGTGGGTTATTGCGCCGCAGTTGGCGTGCGGTACGCTGGGAGCAGTGAAGCTGAAATGATTGTACTTGGCACCCGTGTTGTTTTTTGTCATATAAACGATCCATGTCAGAGAGGTTGCACTGGGGAGCGGGTCTTGTCAGCAGCTTGAGCTCCCCAGTCCTTGCTAAACAAGCCGCCCACAAGCCATATGGTAGCTCTGCTGAGGGGAAAGCCCTCTGTGGCAATCCCATTGCTGTGATGTTTGGTTTTGGCCAGGGTGTTTTGTGTGAGGAATGTTCTGCTTTATCCTGTGCAGAGGGACAGAGGTTGCTCCCTGCCTATATTTGGAGTAAGTGCTAACTTCTCACTCCTAATTGTTTTCTGTGCTGGGAAATACCAGGGCAAGCCATCATTTAGTGTGACATTAAATAAGGGAGAACTGGCAAAACCAGAAGAACAAACAGGATTGTTTTATATCCCATCTTCTGTTATGATCTCTCTCTTTTCTTTTCTTTCCTTCTGTGAACTGTCCTGTGCTATTGGAAAGAAAGAAGAACTAATTAAGCCAGTTGCTGAAAATGTTTTGCCACCCACACTACGGAGAAGAACTCTTTGTACAGAATTAGCTCTTACCAGCTGTGCTAAACCCAGTAATTTATCTTCGCCGAAAAAAGTGCTGCTATAGTTTATTCCAATTAAAGGAGTTAATGTAAGCTATATGCCATATCCACACAAACACAGATATCTCCTGCTCAAAAGCTGGAGGGTTTGCAAATAATTATTTTCTCCCTTGTTAATTCTTCTTAGTGTTTGTAAAAAGGGCTGGGCTGAGGAGCACTGGGAAGTTAACTCCTCTGTGTATGGAGCTGGCTGAGTGCGAGCTCGCTAGCTGGCGAGCAGATTGATGGCATGAGACTGACCTAAATTGGGGCAGAGGTAGAGATTCCTGCCCCAGGGGAGAGGCTAGAGCAAGACAGAAGTCTACGTCCTTCACTTGAAGTATCTCCAAGAGGGATAGCGTGATGCACTGGGTTTGCAGTTAGGGGTCTGCAGAGACTGAGTAGTACAGTAGATTGGAGTCACGTTTTCCTGACCGGGAGTGTTGGTTTGGAATCTGAGCTGAACCAGAGAACTGATCTCAGGGTGTCCACAGTACAATAGATGGCAAGTGAAAACTCAGTCACAAACCTTGACTGAAGTTCAACAAACCCATCCTCAATCCTAAAGCATTGTTCTCAAATAGCTCCTTACTCAGGTTTTTGAAGAGTGTAGATGGTCTGGACAGTGCATTTTCCAGTTGTAATTCCAAATGCTGAAGTCTTTGGTTCCCAAGAGGGAATCCCTTGAAACAGGGGGCAAAAGCAGTTCTTTGAAGGTCAGGATCACTATCCAGGTATGGAATTTGGAGATACTAAACCAAGAATGATGCCTGAGCAAGAAAAAAAGAAATCCTTGGATATCTTCCATCAGAGGAAGTCTAATAAACAAGGAAATTATCTTTGTGATTCTGTCAGGAACAGATGACTGTAGTTTAGTAATCTGTTAGAATTTTGCCAAAAAATGAAGTCTTGTTAATGCAGAAAAATAAAAATGCTTATTCTTGTCCTTATACACTTACAGATCAGCTAAACAACTGCAACAGGGACTTGACATGTAAGTAGTTACATAGATGGAGATACTCCTTTCCAGGTCAAGATACAGATTGAATCAAAAACATCCAATTAAAAAAAAATGTATCATTGGAAATGCAGATATATTTTCTAATGATGAACTCAGTTGTTTCTGCCCTTTCAAATATAATTTTGTAATTTGAACCTACACAGAGAAAAGCTCAGTCTGTAATCATGTCTGAGGAGTGTATAAGGTATCACCAGTAAATTGTTCCTCATATAAAAGTAAGGTTAATGCTGGGTTTTAGCCACCTTGAGGAATGGTAAAAAAATTAGTTTCTCTGTGTCTTATTGCTTGGAAAAGCGTCTATCTTACAGGATTGACCTTTTTTCCCCAAAAAAATGCTGAAAGGCCCTATTAGTAAAATACTGTATTGCCTCACCATATGTACATGAGTATGTTCTGCTTGAAAGGAAAAATATTCCACTTATTTGATGTATCTTTCCACAGTTGATTGTCAACCTGTCCTAATTTCTGCTGTTTTCTTACCAGTTACACTTAATTCTTTTGCTCAAACAGGTAATCTAAGGTGGGAGCTCTGAGAGTAATTATACCTTTCTGCGATTCTGCCCACCACGGTATACTTTCTGTAAAATACTGGGCAGGATCCTGCAAGGAGCAGCATCCCCTCAGTCCTCAAGCACAATACGTGTCATGTACTTGTTTATTGTTTGTCTCACAGCATTATGAAGACAGGCTGAGAGAGTTGGTGGTGTTCAGTCTGGAGAAGAGAAGGCTCCAGGGAGATCTTACAGCGGCCTTCCAGTACCTGAAGGGGACCTACAGGAAAGCTGGGCAGGGACTTTTTAGAAGGGCATGTAGTGATAGGATGAGGGAAAACATTCTTCACTGTGAGGGTCGTGAAGCCCTGACACAGGCTGCCCAGGGAAGTGATGGCTGCCTCCTCCCTGGCAGTGTCCAAGGCCAAGTTGGATGGGGCCTTGAGCAGCCTGGCCTATTGAGGGTGTCCCTACCTGTGGAAGGGGGTGGAACTTGATGATCTTTAAGGTCCCTTCCAACCCAAACCAGTCTGTGATTCTATGATTATTGCTGCAGGTTTAAGTGCAGTCACATGCTTTGGTACTGTAGACACTATGAAAACTTCTTGGTTATAAAAATCAAAGTGGAAGCATAGCAAATGTGTGTGGGTGACTGCTGTGCCATGTAAGATACCACAGGCACGAGATTTGAGTGGAAGCAAGCACTGGCCCAGCTGGGATCAGAATAGCTACTGGCTTCCAAGGGAGCAGGTGACCAAGTTTTTCTATGCTGCCAAGCCAAACGCATTTTCTAGAGCAATCTGTGTTGCCTTGTGCCGCTGCACTGACAGCGTTTTCTTCATCGAAGAATCATCGACTTTGGCTGTTCTCACCTCACTGGGCTCATACTCTCTTGAACTATTTTTGATTTGTGTGAGCTCCAACACCTTCTCTGGCATGTTTCTCATATCCAGACCCTCAGATGCATTTTCCCAGAACTACTGCCAGCCAATCTTGGTTTTAGTGGCCTTAATCCCTTGGTACTTGCTGTCTCAAGATGTTTTAGCTCCTGAAGTTCAGCCTTTCCCAGTGCATATACTTCGAAGCCTTGCGCTTACTTTGTGTATTGTTCATTTAAAAATATGGTGAAGATAAAGCATGCAAGTTTTTTGAGGCTTTAGACACCACCATTTAGGCAAATGTTAGTGGAAAATATAGGAAGTCTGTGTGCCATTTGCTGCCTTTGGAACTTTCCCTGAGTTCCAGTAGTTTGGGACAAAATAAGAAATTTTGCAGAAATTTTCAGAAAATAGGATGGAGGATAAATGTAGTAGAGTGTGATGTGCTGTATTGAAATGGAGGGGAGGGTACACATGCTTATGTAATTTCCTGAAAGACATTATCCTATAAACATTCCACATACATCCTTGTATAACTGTTTTGCAGCTCTTCCCTGCAGCCACGTTTCCCAGTTTACATGAGGAGTGAGGCTGGAGTTGATTCTTTCTGAACGTTGTGTTTCTAGCATCTGACTTCAAATATAAGTGCTGTAAAGAATGTCTTTACATTTCTGTTGAGTGTAAAGTGGAAAGTTCATTTTAGTTCTGCAGTAGTGCACAGGCCTATTAGTGCTACAAAATTACTTTATCTCACTTCTCAGTAAGCATATTAATTATTTATACCTGTCTATAAGGGCTGAATTTTCTTCAGTGTTTCATCCCAAAAGTCTCTCACAATTAGTGAACCAAGAGGACACCACGGAGTGAAATATTTTCATTCTAACTGAGCATTTAGTCTTTGTAGGTATTGTGGAGTCAGTTTATTTGTGATACAGAAACATTACAGTATTTTCCTGGACGTAGTGCAGAACGTGTGTTTTGTGACAGTGGCTGTTGTATTATCCTACTGACAAAAGTAAGGCAGGCACTCCCGCTGGCTTTGGTGAATTTTGCTTATGCAGTTGCTACAAACATAGGGTCCCCTGTGAATGGTTTGGGCATTTACATACCAAATGTCTCAGCATTACTAGAGTACCTGTTATACCACACTCAGCACAATGTTATCCAGGTCTTTGTCTCTCTGTGTTCAAGTACTAATGTTTTCTATTCCTTTCCTTGCCACGCTCAGCATCTTAACCGAGTGATTTTTCTCTTCTGCAAGGTATGCTGAGGAGAGATCAGCTTGTATTAGGTTTCTCCCCTATACCCACTTGGGATTGACTCTTTAGAAGACCTGCTGCTTCTGTATTTGGCTTTCTGAAGAGTTTCTGCTGCTCAGTGGAGGTAGAGGGTTTATATGCAATCAAGAGAGAAAAGGCAAGATGCTGGAAGATATTAGCAGGTAACAAGTAGGAAGAGAGGAGAGGAAGGAGCCTGGAATTGCTAGGGTGCTGAAGGCTTGCGAAGATCACACCTGGTCAGAGTTACCTCTGCTGATCTGCTGCTTCTTTGGATGTCTGTCATATCAAACCTTCACCTGGCTGTTTAAGCCCAAAATCAGTCACTGCTTGCTTTCCTGTGCCCTACGGCCTGACATCTTGGTACGGTTACCTTTGCGGCATCAGAGGGATGCCTCTTCCCCTTTGCGGCAGGCAGCTGCCCATGCCATCTGCTCTTGGGCCCTGCCATTTTCCTTGTCACGCTCCTTTTTCCTGTGGGCTGGGAGACTTGCAGGAAGTGAGAGTGTGAAATGGTGTGCTTCACTGAAGGACAGGCACCGAGGAGAGCTGCTTCAGAGACAGCCCTGCCCATGGCACAGCAACACGTGTCGGCAGGTGTGTGAAGGTATATGTATATCCTTCTATAACAGTGTGACAACTTATCACTATCAAGAGGGATAACTTTTAGATAAAATTTTGCCTATTAGCTGGTTTACTTTACGCCTTCATACTTAGTGAAAGCCAGAGAAAGGGTAGCTATAAATCAATTTTTCCTGTCTTTTTCAGAAGCTTCATGTAGCAGTGGCTGTAGAAGTTATTTTGGCAAGAAAAAACAAAGTAAACTGTGTGTGTAACACACAGGAGGAAGTAAAATACACAATAGTTCAACTTCTCAGCTCCATGCTTTCCATCTCTTCCTTTCCCATTCCCGTACAAGCAAAAAGTCACTGAAAACAAGGGAATTATCTCCAAAATCACACAGTTTGGGTTTTTTTTCCATACTGATTCCAGCTCTGAAGAACTGGAATAACCTGTGTATTTAATGAGCTAAATGCATTCTGTCAATGTTCTTTCCTAAGTAAAAGTAAAGAAATCTATTTAGGAGATGAACAGCCATTGCCCTGATCCCAAAGTATTGTATATACTGAGAATACATCCCGTGATGGGAAAACTCATTTAATGTCATGTAAACACAACTTTGCTTAATGTGTGTAAATACCAACACAAAGATTTGGCAGAGCACTGAATAGTTACTGATGAGTTTTTGGTTCCATTTGAGTTTTCTAAGCTACTGTGTACCACATTGGTGCCTGTACTGTTGCAGTACAAGATTGTTTCAAAAACTGCTGTCCATATTTATTGAAAAACATTCAACTGGCTTTAGTTAATAGGAAATATTTATGATAGTGACCTTTCAAAGCATAACTGACTTTGGGCTTAGGGAAAAAAAAGATAATGCTTCTTATAATTTCACTTATGCTTGCAATAGGATTGCAAATTGGTTGGCATCATCTAATACCAAAGAAAGTAAGTAAACAACTTACAACACTGTTGCTGGCTCTTAAAAGTAATCGTTCTACTTGTACATTTCTGTTCTTTTCAGCATCCACTTAAAATGCATTTTATAATCACAGCACAAGAAAGCAGGAATGGGCAACTTCTTCATATGGTGTTAGAGGCCAAGATTAGCAGCAGTATATCAATATGACTGCACTGTCATCAGTGTTCTTTCTTCCTAGTTAAGTTTCAGCAGTGTGCCCATGAGATATACATGTTAACTCTTCAGGACAAACTAACCTGATTTAAAATATACATGTGTGTGTGCGTGGTATAGGGACATTAACAAACAGGGCTTCTTCCTTTTCCTTCGTAATAAAGAACCATTAGAATGCATATATTTATATGTGATCCCTGGCTGTCATGAGGTAAACACTCCTCCTCTGCAAGCAAATTTCACAAAATCATAGAAGAGTTTTGGTTGGAAAAGACTTTATAAGACCATCAAGTCCAACTGTTTACCTAGCACTGCCATGTCCACCACTAAACCACCACATCTAGGTGTCTTAAATCTCTCCAAGGGTGATGACTCAACCACTTCCCTGGGCAGCCTGTTCCAGTGCCTGACAACCCTTTCAGTGAAGAAACTTTTCCTAACATCCACCCTTTTCCTAACATCTACCCTAAACCTCTCCTGCAACAACTTGACACCATCTCCTCTTGTCCTATTACTTCTTACTTGGGAGAAGAGACCAACAGCCACCTGGCTACAACCTCCTTTCAGGAGGCTTTAGAGAGCCATAAGGTCTCCCCTCGGCCTCATTTTCTCCAGGCTAAACAACCCCAGTTCCCTTAGCTGTTCCTTATGGACCTGCACTCTAGACCTTTCACCAGCTTCATTGTGCTTCCTTGGGCATGCTCCAGCACCTCAATGTCCTTCTTGTAGTGAGTGGCCCAAAACTGACCAAATTTGCAATAAAAGAAAGACAGCAATGATTATATAGAGATTAGGGTTTTAATAAATTTTTAAAATATATTTATGCCTGTATATATATAACAACCTATATATTTTTGTTTATGTGTAAATGTGTTTAATATGCAAAACCATCTGTAGTGCTTCAGCTTCAGTTATTGTCTGCATTTCTTTTAGAAAGACAAGTATTTTTTACTTTTCCTGTTGATGGCCCTCCCAGAAAATCAATTTTTAAACAGTTGACTGCTAAAGGAATTGCTGTCTTATGATGGTTTCTTATTCCTGTGCTATTGGTGGTGCCTGTACGTGTTTAGGCCTTGTCTGTACCAGTAAGGTGAGTGTAGAGTAAGTGTTCTGCCATCTCCTCTGAGGCTGCTGCTGCTTGTGTCTGGCATCAGAAAATAAACACTGGCATGAAAAATCCCTGGGTTGGTTTGTCTTTGAGGGGAGAAGATTGCTTCCCAGAATTATTTCAGAACCTGTATTTAAATGAGGGAAACGCTGGTGATTTTGTTATTTGTGTTAGGAATGGGGTGAGACATGGATTTGCCCTTCTGTCCCCTCTCTTTTAAGACTAGTGATGGTAAAAGAACTGCTGTCAGGGTTTGCAGCCCTATTGCATTGATTTATAAAAAAACACACCCTGGTTGCAATTAGGGAGGTGGTGTGCTGAGGATCTCAATGAAAGAACACCACTTGCTGTGCAAGTGCTAAGATTCCTTCAAGGTCTGAGACCTAAATTGTTGCCTTTCCTCATGTGTCCATCCTGCTAAGAGATACTGCAGGCCAGATTTCTTGTCCTTTTGGCTCTGTGTTCGTTTACTGAAGCTGTGGACATCCTTCTCCAGACCTACCCGTGTGGGTGTATGCTCTGGCTGTGCACTGCCACTTCCTTTCAGACATCACCTTCTCTCAGGTCTGCTGCCTGGCTACTTATCTGAGTTAATTTTAGGGCATTTACATTGATTTGTCAGTGAGACCTCACCCCAGCAGGCAGTTAGGAGTTCAGAGATTGTCAAGCTTGGCAGGAAGAGAACGGTGAGTCCTGCAGTGACAGTAGAGAAAACTTATCTTCTCCAGGGCTCAGCAGGATTTGTTAGAGCCCACAGGTTATTCACTGTGCAACTATAACTCTGTAAAGTACATGGGAAAAAGAAATCCCTGGCCACCTTTGTACTGCAGAGCCAGCACAACTAAGGAGATAAAAATGGGCTGGTTATTAGAGTGGGCAGGCATTTTGAATATAGGCAGAGCTGTCAAGGGAAGATGCCATCATACTTTTCAGACCAGAACCATGCAGACTAAAATGACTGAGGTAGATTAGAAAATGTTATTTTACATGTTTGCCTCATTTTCAGCCCTGCAGAAATAGGAGCAGTCACTTCTACATCAACTCTGAGCGGTAAAGTAAAATCTTCACATGTATAAAACCCACACCACCATACCCCCTACCTTCAAAAGCTGAAGATCTTCTGTTAGTATTTTGCAAGCAGATAAGAAGGCAGCCCCCAGGATTCAGGGTTCCTCCTGATTCACTGCAGTCCCTCTGCAGCTATGTCTGTAGCGTGGCTTGGCGTGGCAGCTGCGCATAACCTGTTCACCAGCCATCAGTGTCCCTGAGGGTAAGGCACTGGCCATTCCAGAGTTCAGAACTGGGATCTTGACTGGATTTGTTGAATGTCAGGGTGATGGCATGTTCTAGTGTCTTCAGCACTCTGGATTTTTTTTCAATACTTAATTTTGCTTCTTTAATTCTTTTTACTTATTTCTACTATTTAATTCTTAATGCATCTCATACGTGTCTGACGTTCTGTTATCTGGGGAAAATCTCCCCTATTTGCTTTTTTCCTAACAGCAGTTGAAGATTCCATGAAGGGGCTTCTCCCCATGACAGCTGCTGGCAGCCATGAGAAAGGAAAAGTGCTGGTTCTGTATGAATACCTAATAACCAGGCAACAGTTAGGGTACAGGATGGACCAGTGCTTACTCTTCAGTAATGTCTTTACCCCCATTTGTTGTCTCATACCTGCTGATAAATACCATTCCGAAACCCTAAGTCTTGTCCTGGATTCAGATGGAAGGCAAGATCAGGTTTTGAGGGTTGGATCTGTCAGACTTATTTGTAATGTAGGTGATTTTGCAGGCAGAATTTAAACATTGAATAATTCAGTAAATTCTGAAAAGCAGCCTTTATATTTCTATTCATTGTCTTCTCCTGATGACAAAGTAGCTCTTTATTGTGCTTTCTTTCCTGCAGGACTTAATTCCAGTGCGTTACCTTATAGAGGTAAACGATATATTCTGGGTAAGGGAGTTGCTGAGCAAATGGCAGAGCCTTTTTCCACAAAAGCTTCCTGTGATTAATGAAAATACCCTGACACTGACCTCTGCGCTGGCTTCCAGCCACCTACCAGAAGAGTAAATCGCATGCAGTGTCCAAGCTACAAACACACAGGATCAAAAAAAGAATACAATAGGTAGCAGCTCCAGCCTCTAACTTGGGCAAACGAGGCACAGCCATACTTGCTGCTTAAACTTGCTGTCTGTAGGTTGCCCGCTGTAGGATCGCTGCTTTGATTCAGAGGGTTAATGAGTGTCAGTGTGCAAACACCGGCGCAGTCCTTCTGCTGAGGCAGTGGATGTTTATAGATGGGAATTTTTCAGCAGCTATAAACGGAAGGTCTGTTTGTTTTGTCTGAAGTGCATCGGAAAGCCTGGACTGTCATGTTAGAAATTCAAGGCTAATGGTTTTTTTTTTTTAAAAAGAAAAAAAAAAACCCCTTACGTTTCAAAGTTCAGCTTAAAATGTCACAGCCCAGCTTCTGGAAGGGAGGCACCGGAGCAGGCACGCTGCGGCGGCCCGGCAGAGCAGCCAGCGCAGCGCTGGCTGCGCGTCGGTGGTTTGCGAAGGAAGCAGCTCGACGCACACATCTCTGACCTCATTGCGTTGAGGTCAAGAGGTGCAGCGGCTGGTCATGTCACCTGTTGGCACAGGGACAGGCAGCACGGCTCGTACCTTTCTCCTACAAAGCCATCTGCCCCGGCTGAATGTGATTGACTGAGAAGTCACGTACTCAGCCTCATCTATCTCCCCAGCTGGTGGAGAAAAAAAAAAGTGCAATTCAGGTTTCAGCATTTTTGTAATCCCCCTGAGCCTCCCATTAAATTTGCTGTACTGTGTGGAAAAGGATTAAAGATTCTTTGGGCTCCAAAACACAGTATACAGAAATTAAGTACTACAGCATGGTTTGCGGTAAGGCAGCAGCTAAAGTGTATAGCCTGCCCCAGAACTCGGAGCAGCGAGTTCTCTTTGATAAGTAACACTTGTTGACAGCTTAAAATTTCTGTTGGTAACACATGCCACGGTTATGCATGGCCCCTGTTTTAAACCCTCCCTGTGCAACACACTTTGTCAAGTAATTGCAGAAACAACCAGAGTTGTTCATATGCTGTTACTGACTTAGTTTGGAGTGCCAGAAGAAGGGAATATTGACTGGCAGGGAGAACTTCTGTTCCTTTAAGAATGGCTCGGGAATCCTCCCTTGTAATAAATATTTCAGGATTAAAATCATTGCGTTACAAGTTTTCAGGCCAGGCTGTTTATCAAGATGAAATAGTTCATTTCCTAAAAGGCAATATTATTTACGTGTTACGTGAGTGTGGGCATAGATGAGAAATGTTTATTTAAGAGCTGCCAGGATTTTTTTTCCCCTTTCAAAAATGGTAAATGAGAAATGCCAAAGAATTTCTTTCCCAACTTACTGTCAGGCTTAGTTTGTGCAGTATTAATTTCTGATAAATATATTTGGTTTAAGATAATTTAGAATCTAGCTTTTTTCTTTTTGTCCTAATTCCATAATTAAATATATGAATTTTGTGCAGGCAAGAATGACCCGGAGCTACCGTGTACCCAGGCCCTGGGGAGAAAATGTGGCTGAGAAAGGGCATAATAGATATTAAAAAACCAGGTTTCAGAACTCAGGCTTTTAAAAGAAATGTTGCCTTCTGCTTATGTTGGCCTACTTGCATGCAACTTCTTCCTCCCCCATCTCCGCTGTGCGCGCAGAGAGCCTCCTGCGCACCTGACCAGAGCTTACCAGCGTGACAGCGCGGGCTGGAACGTACCAAAGAACAAGAGGGGCCCAAGCATCACTGTTGCACTGCTGACATTTTTCATTTCCTCGCTGTGCTAGAAAGCACCCATATAGGAGGTGTGAATGCCACCTCATGAACAAGAGGTCAGTTCCTGCTGAACCAACGGTACCACTGTTTTCACCATTTGTAAGGCAAATGAAACGAGCGCTCCAAAGGAACTGGGAAACAATCCCACACTGTGCAGTTTGTACCTAGGCTCTCCACCCAAAGAAAGATCTGCTGACTATAACCATATTTCTGGGTTTTATTATATTCAGATTTTCATTTTTCCAAACATTACAGCCTCTTTGCTTTTCCTCTGTAGTAACTTCTAATGTTAACTCTTAACATGAGCCTTTGAGCAGTACTCCTCAGTGTCATTGTTGCAAGGTTTTATGTATGCAGATATTTTATGTATTGGTTGTTTTTCTGAAGGCTGAGGCTGGTAAGCATTGTTTGATAAATAATACTGTTACAGAAAGAAAAATGTCATTATGAAAAAGCTTAATATATGGCCTGCTCAGTTCTTGGTTTGTTTTTAATCTCTCTTATGAAGCTGAAATTATAACCTGTTTACTCTCCAGTTACAGCTTTTTGATATTTTGGTTTGATTTCAGGTTACTATTGGCCAGCTGTATGCCACGCAGAAATTGGTTATTGAGAGTCCAGGAAACACATAGCTGTGAGAAGACTCTACCCTGAAGCAACACTGGACCATCTTCAGCATCCTAGAGTGCCACATTCAGATGCCTAAACTCACTGCACGTGTCTGAGCTTTTCTGTTCAGCAGAAGAAATGCCTGGGAGACTCAGGTTTTGGCAACCAAAGTACTATTTTCTAATGGTTCACATGATCTAAAATACTTTGCTGTGATTTGTAAAAGGATATAAGGTAGTCTTGAAATCTGTTTGCTTGCGTGTCCCATGTGATGAAATAGTTCCTGCCCTACTTTAACAATAAAACTCCATTAAACTACCTGTAACATGATACATTATTCTGCTGATGACTGACCTTTTCTCTCACTGAGCACAAGACATACTAGATTTTTAAAAACCTCACCCAGTTACTAAGTTCTTATAGATCCTGTTTCATTTTAAAATATACGACATCTGAATTAAATTACTAAATGCATAGTTCATTTTAAATATTAAAACCAGAAATGAACAGTTTTCATCTCCCAGACATTGATATTTACAGATACCCCAAGCTGCATCGTGAGGTTTCTTTAAAGAGCATCCCATGGCATTTCAGGAGTTGACATAAAAATTTCACCAGTTCTTTCCTTAGTTTCCAAGAGTTAATAACCAGTCTTATTGTCCCTTTAGCAAGGAGAGACTTGATAGTGGCCTTCCAGTACCTGAAGGGGCCTACAAGAAAGCTGAGGAGGGACTGTTTGTATGGGCATGTAGTGATAGGAGGAGGGGCAATGGTTTTACACTAGGGTAGGGGAAGTTTAGATTAGACATTAGGAAGAAGTTCTTCACTGGGAGGGTGGTGAGACACTGGAACAGGCTGCCCAGAGAGGTGGTGGTGGAGGCTCCATCCCTGGAGACATTCAAGGTCAGGCTTGGTGAAGCTCTAAGCAACCTGATCTAGTTAAAGGTGTCCCTGCTTACTGCGGGGAGGTTGGACTACATGACCTCTAAAGGTCCCTTCCAACCTCACGAATTCTATGATTTTATAGCTCTAAGTAGCAGATCAGAATAGCAGAATATGAGATTTGCATCACCAAGAATCAGAAGCTTTAAAATACATTTTCACCACAGAGTCCTTTTCTATATTTGTTGAGGTGCAGCTATTGGCACCACATCACTTGTTGCAAAGTTTCCCTTTTCCACAATGCTCCTGAATTTTGTAGGAGAAAAGGAACCTCAATTTGACAAATAACTTGAGTGCTGTTAAGTCATAACTTGGCAGCAAGCTTTGCCTAGCAGAGGTTGAACGCTCAGTATACCACTTTGTTGCTTATTATTAAATATGGAGTATAATGAGCACTTTTAAGACAATAGATTACAAAAAGTAAAACAAAAACTCTGATCAAGTTCTCCTCAAGTAATCGCTGTGCTTGAATTTGTTTTCTATTAGAAATTGGCAAAAAATGAAGCAGTGCAGAGCTTTTCTAATGACATGCAGGAAAAAGCTTCTATTTTTTTAATTTTTTTTTCTCCCCCCCAGAGGGTTGTTCTGGGGTTTTTTAAGGAGAGAAACAGAAACTCAAAGCTAGTGCCATGACACTGTGACCTATAAAAACCTCCTGGTTTTTTTTCTTGCTTTCTAAAATTCATCTTTGTTTAGAGCCTCCTATTGGTTTGTGTTGCTCATGCTGTGTGATAGCATTATTAAAGCAGGGGATAGACAAAGTGTCTAATTTAGAACAAACTCCCAATCCTCCCTACTGTTTAAAGTGTAGTTTAGAATTTTGTGTGGTTTGATTGAAATGTGCAGTAACACATTCCATTTAAGATACAGTGTACAGAATAAGGTACCAGGACTGCCTGAGACTACAGATGTAGCCTCTGTTCTCACCTTCAAATAGAAGGCAAAGAGTCATAATTCTCCTTGTATTAGGTCTGTTGTGTAAATTGCTTTTAATGAACATTTTATTAAAGTAGAATGTAATTATTCTAATAGGTAAAATCTCTGCATTCACAACTGGGTAATTAGGTTCATGGTCAAAGTGTAGGAGAAAAAAAAGGTTTGTTTACTATTTAAGCTTCTAGAAAGCTCGGAGAAACGCAGGAGCATCTTATGCTTTCAGGGGACCTGGGCTTGGAAGGGGTTGACAGTTTTATACTCTAAGGAGCTTGGTCTCATAAACAGTAATATGCAAAATCATCATTTAAAACAGCTTAATTAGTGGGACAAGCACTGCATACCAATTCAAGACCTGACAATGTATGCTAGGGAAGAAAATAAGCATCCTTGTAAACAGCATAGCCCTACTTTATGAAGAACAACTACCCCGTCAGTAATATTTTGCTATTTAAATCTTAAGTTTTCACAATGATTACAACAAAATCCCTTTAAATGCACAATCTTTTCTTTCCAAATGCCAATTCCTTTTCCAGTGAAGTCCCTTACTGCTCAGTTTCCCCCAAGAAGACAGCTGTTGGTGGCACATGCTGTAATTCAGGCGTGGGATCATGATTGGACTTGATGATCTCAAAGGTCTTTTCCAACCTTGTGATTCTGTGGTTCTGCAATGAGAAATTTCTTACTAATTCCCTTAATAGTGTGGAAGAGATTGCTTCTCAGTTAATGCCTGGAAATTCTGTTGTTGAGTTTCGGTGGTAGATATAACACAGCTGCTCTCCTAATTCATGTCCTCTGCTCCTCCTGTCTGTCTCACCACTCAGATTCTGTCTCCCTGAGCCATTCATACCTGCAATGGAGCACTAGTAACCTTCAGGATACAGAGAGGACCTATCAAGAAAAATATATATAAAATTCAGTCATACCTTTCTCTGTGCAGTCCATAGCCCAAAAGTTAAGACAGCTCACTTCTGTCAGGAGAAAATTAGTTCTTGTTTCAAATTAGCCATCAGCTGACCATACATATCTGTACATTACTCATTCAAAGCAACTTAAGAAATTTCCTGCTGCTAAAGGACCAAAAGCCTGCATAATCCTAACTTGTTAACAAAAGTGCCAGGATAGCAAAGGTGCAAGGTACTAGCTCTTTCTACTGACACCCCACACATTTTAGATGTCTGTTCCCTCTCTGTTTCAGATTCCTTTCCTCAACAACCCACGTGTAAGTGCTCCCTCCATTAGCATTGGTTGTGTATGTATCCACTGTATGTGATTGGAAGATGCCTAGAAATATTTTCTTGACTAATGTGCATTTTAAGTAAATTCTGTCATTACATATATACATATGTGTGTATATATATATGTGTATGTGTATATATGTTATGACAGAATACATGTGTTATGTTTTATACGTAACATATATACATATGTATATATGTATGTATAAAAACATATATGTGTATAAAAACATAGCTTACCAAATGCTTGATCATTGAAACCCTATGAAGTACAGAAGGCAAATTCCTAGAAACCCCATCTAGCTTAGGAAGTCCAGCGCAGGAGCAATAGTTTTAGTCTGGGATGCCCTCAGTATTCTGTTCCTATCCCCTTGCCCTGCTCCTGCTCCTGGCTAGGCACATGCTCACTGTCACCGACGGAGATGGTGAACCGCAGACCTGGCGCTGCGGTCCAGCCTCGGAGTTGCTGTGCCCTTACGGCTGCACCTTCTGTGCTACACCCGTTCCGTTTACGTTGCAATACTCATTAAACCTCTCTTGGCACGAGGTCAGGAGCTTTGTTGGGTTTTGTCAGAGCAGTGTAAACAACAGGAATGGTTAAAAGACAAAGGAGTGATCCCGTGACTTATGTACAACGTCCACTATTATAGAGAGTATGTATCCTTTTTCCTTAGGATAGAAAGGAGCTCGATAAGTATCTTTACGAAAGCTGCAGTGTCTTAGCAAAACAGGCTTGCTTTTGTATCATATTAAAAATGTTCCTCTGTTCCTGATCTCAACATTGTAGCACTCTATTAACCTCAGCTGTATGCACCCAAATCTGAGTGTTTACATATGCTGAAGTTTGTCAGGGCTTTACAGTATAAACTTGGAAACAGCACTCTGACAGGACAAAAAAAAATAAACCAAAAAAACAGAGTAATTTGTTTAATATTAGTAACTGTGTAAAGGCCAGGCATTTCTGTTGCATGTTATAACTTCTCAGGACATTTTACTGCATTTGAAAGCCCAGCTTCAAAATGCCTGAGTATAGGAGAGGTACAGCTCTTCTGGAAGAAAGCAACCCAAGGAGCCAGCACATCAACTCTTTACAGACAACAGTGAAACCGGCCATGAAGGATTTTAACTTACTGCTCGCGTTTCTAGAAAGGTCTTTCTATATAGAAATCATCGCCAAGTTTCCAGGCATTAAAAGCATGGTTTTCATCCTCCACCGTGTCCGCAGGTAGAAGAGTAACTTTACAGGGAAGCACCAGCCCCTCACCTTGCTGCCTGTAATGCAACATAAATAAGTGCATCTCCCCAGATACCCAGCAAGGACCGTACGTATACAGGAGCAGAGCCATGAAAAAGCTGCACCCTGACTTTTCCTGACTTTTCCATAACGATCTACACTGAAATCCTGGCATTATTCAAGTCTGGAGGATACTGATGGCTTTGTTCCACGGTACTTAACACAGGCATAATAACTCTTTTTCCTTGACAACCTTCATAAAAAAAAGAAGGAAGGTGTGTAGCTCTTCTACTGTAAGAGAGATTACATACTTAAATTTTCTTTTCTTCAGTGTTTTAGAGTATAAGAATAGTGCATGAGCCTGCAATGTGGAAGGAGGAAAAAAGACAGAGGAGCCAATAATTCTTCCAACGCGGTGTATTTTCTAAGAAGAAAAATTTGGAACTCTCAAACCTGTTTTGCAAACGTTACGCACCCTCAAAGGATTCTGCAGCTTACAGAGGAAATTAAATATCAATGTGTTGCAAGAGATGCTTCTTTCTTGGCTACTTACCTTCTTTTACTGTTAAGCCTGGTACCTACTGAAGCTTTACAAGAGGGAGAAGTGATGGTAAGTGGCGCATTCAAATGATGATTCTTCTGTGTTCGGGAAAGAGAACTATGGAGACCTGTGAAGAATGTACAGGCTTTCTAGTCAAAGAGTGCACCCCATAAATATTTATACCAGTCTTTGGCAATATGCTAATCCAAGGCAAGTAATTTTCCCTCTCTTAAAAAGAATCATGATAAACAATTAAGGTGATTTAATTACTGCCACGCATAGACAGCAGATTTTGAACTCTTGACAGATGAACATTCATCATGGTGTCGTGTTATCCTAACCCCATAACACAAGACTCTGAACAGAATAGACAATTAAACCCAGATCATTTCCCCTAGCCTTCCCACAGTACTTTGGTCTAGATCCAAACCCCAGGGAAGCCAACGGGAGCAGAAGCCAGGCTTTTCAAGTACTGACTGAAAGCTCCAGCTTTAAATAAAACAGAACTAGTTCGCATGCAAGTTTGCAGTTCTTCATGACACCAAAGTAAATTTAGCTTCACAGTCCCTTTCCTGCAGCATTTAAATCTGAATTTAAATGTAAGGGAAAGCAGCAAAAAATTGCTTAAGGAAGATTTAACTTTTATGTCCTTCATGGTTACCCACTGTGGAGTTTCAACGATGTTAACATTTTGGGGGGTTATATACACCTATAAAACCATTTAGCAGCTATTTCTCCCATAAAACCCTTATGGGGGGGGAGGGTGGGGAGGAACCCCAGAAATCTGCATAAAATGAGAATCTTTGGAGCTGGAGAATGCTAACAAATCTTTGTTGTTTCTTAAGTTAGGGGAGGGAAGGTGTTTATGAGCGCATCCTCCAAAGGTTATGCTCTGAGTCTTTATAAAAACACTCCGTTAGCAGCAATGCAGCCAAAGCTTCACTCAACCTTTTGCTCTATTGGGACTTTTGACCTTGAATTAGGACTGCTGCTTCTCAAATGTATTTCTTGGAGAATACAGATGCAGTTATGCCGTGTATCTCAGCCCATGGCCATGAGCAGCAGCCCTTTGCTGTGCTGAGGGGCTTGCCGGAGTCGATACGCAGATGGCCCGCATCTGGTTTGTACACCGCTGCCCTTCGGTGTAAAATGCCTTGCATGTAAGATGCCTTGCATCCCTACAGCCCCCTGTAACCTCATCAACAGAAACACAGGGAACTGTGTGCAGGCAGCCTTTGCAGCCTGCTTTGGAGATCTCTGCTTCTATAAAATCTAAAAAGTACAGAAACATACTATTAAAAAGTGAGAACGTCCAGTTCTCCTTGGAAGGAGCTCCCCTTTTCTTTTTTCCCACAAAAAGCAAGCACCTTCCATGTTATCAAAGGACAAGACCGTTGTGCTTTCATTATCACAGCTGTCGGGACTTTAGATTGGCACTGATTTTCTGAAGCGTTCAAAACCATTTTCCTCTTAAGCCTCAGCAAATGCTTCCTTGTGTTTTGGATTTCAGATCACAGGTAACCTTTTCTGAATGTGGATGATTTACACCCCTTGCCCACCGTTGGCAGCACAGCAGAGAACATTTCCAGCCCTCTGTCAATAGGAACAGCCTAGCTGGGATGATTCAAGGTACCAGTTCTGCACCTCTGCCCAGACACAGCCATTAGAGTACGGCCACTCCTGCAAATTCTGGTTAAGGATTTATCCCTCCCTCCCGGCCCCTTTTCTAAGTTTCCTTCTCTGAAGCACTTAATAAACAAAACACAGAATAAGGAACAGGCTCCAGAAGCCCCAAATCTTACATGGTACTTAAATGAAGCATCAATCTCAATGCTTTTAGCATCAGGTATCAGCTTAAGAGCACTGCTACTTCATCGACACAGCGAAGGCTAATGCATACCAGATTATTCCATGTAATACCCTGTAATCCGGTAACGCAGGACAGTTTTAAACCAGCTTTGTGTAGGGAAGTGGTAGAGTTCACTGTTCTCCCTTAAAACCTTCCACACTTGTGGCAAGAGTTTACGTCTAACTGGGAGAACACCAGTAAGAACTTCAGTCCGCTTGTGTGCGTAGAGCTTTTGGCTCTCGGGAGTTTTCAACACAATTCTACTGGTCTAAGGAATTAAACACCTCTCTACATTTGTCTTTATGCTAACACTATGATTTTGGTAACTGGGGGGATTTTTTTTGGGGGGGGCGGAGGGAGGTTTGGCTGTTTCAGAAGCAGTGTGTGTGTTAGCAAAACTTCAGGAACTTTTAGTCTGCAGATGGTTTCGTACCAGCGCTCTGAAGAGACAGGTTATCTGCAGATTTATTTTCAAGTATGGGGAACTTTATAGAGGTGCAATTTTTTCTAACGTGCTCATAATGGGCTTTAAGATGTTCTATATCTTCAGAGGAAATGAAGAGCTGAGAAAACTCACTGTGCTCTGCTTTAAAAAGGAAAATCACCTTCCAGGGTCTTGCTGAAGAATGTACACCCATGACAGAACATTTCCTGCATTCTGAAAATGTCTTACCTACTTTTTTTTTTTTACCCAAAAAATTAACCTGAGGTCTGAGATACTGTATCAGAAGAAAACAAGTCCAAGCCACAGAAGAGCCAGAAAAAAATTTGACCAAAACTGGCCTATTTTCCCCCCCCAGGCTAGTAAAGCTTCTTCACATCACAGCTCTGTGAAAGATGCCTGGTACAAGAGCGTACTGGGCCGTCCTGTACTTACAGGGCGGTTTGCCTCCAGGCTCTGGCAGGACCACCGTCTTTTTCAGCTTCAGCCCGAAATGCCTCTTAGAGCCGGGCAACAGCGAGGCACCCTAACAGCGTGACCCCCTCCGCACCTCACATGTTAGGGTAGGGGCACAACCAGGCTGCAAAATTAAGAAGTATCCTGCTACGTTTTGCCATGCAGAAAAAAGAATGATTTGTAATGGTGAGCTTGTTAACTTTTGTAAAGCTTTTTTTATTCGTACAAACCCATTTTTAATTGGTAGCTTTCGCTTAATTTCGGGACTTGGGATGCCAGTAGTAGTCAACCTCTAGGCTTGCAATGCAAGAGTGAAGAGTATAGGAACCATTTCAAGTGTCCAGTGCTTTGAAGTCCAGCGGTGTGCTCAATAACCCCCACAACACACAAATACTGAGAAAGATGTTGCAGAAGAAGCCGAATAAATTATAAATACTTGAGAAATGTGGTACAAAATGTAACCTACGGAGAGCTGAACTAAGAAGGCACTTGTTTTCCTTGGGTACTGAGGACGCCCTCTCTGTATCACCTCGTCACTCCTCAGTGACTCCCTCAGGTCACCCGAATCAGTCACTGCTCCCCAAATCTGAGAACACAGAACTGCGTGGGAGACAGACACCATCTTTTACGTCGCAGTGCGTTACCCAAAGGTGTTACCAAAGTTCTCCTTGATAAAACCAGCATCAGCAAACATTTTAGCTCCTCCTTTATTCCGGCTCCAGACTTGTCCATTGTGTGAAAAGAAGGCACCAGTCTATTTTGAGCAAAAATATTTTTGCTGATAGTCCTCGTTGGCTGCTATTAGCAGGGTCTACACACAAGCCCCGGGGAAGGCAGGGTACGTTATCCAAGTGTGCTGAATGACAAAAACCAGAGCCTCCCAGTCCGGCCCCAGATCCAGGCCCAGAAGGACGACTGCCTGTTGTTCAGGGCTGCCGCAGGCACGGCAAAGGTGGGACGGGCGCACAAGCCTGTCATGAGTTTGACAGGTGATCACAGAAGGGAATCGTATTGTTATGGAGTCCATCGAACTAAAAACAAAAAAAAAAAGAAAGTTACTTTTTAAAAAAAGATAAAAAGAGCAGGCGTACCGTTGCTGTCTTTGAAAGGGAGGTGAGAATGGGAAAGCTGGGATGCCACGTTAAGCCCGCGGAGAACACGCCGTTCAGTCTTCACACAAGTGCTCCGTGCACCTCTGACTAGCCAGGCCAAAGCAAGACCTCAAAAATTCACTTCAAGAGGGGGAAAGCAAAGCCCACACTACTCAGTCTCCTCCTTCTCTCCAAAAACCACCAAAACAAACAGGAAAACGGTTCCACAAGCCACAGCAACGCAGCCCGCGCACACCCGCGTGTCGCTGGCAGCACCGCAGCACCCGCTCGAAAACCACCGTCAGGTTTCGGGAGCCGCCGGGATGGGCCTCAGGGTGTGGGGCTGCGGCCGCCGCCCCCCGCCCGGCCCGGCCGTCACGGCGCCGCTCGCCCAGCCGGCGTCAGTAGCGGGGGCTGGCGGGGGGCGGCGGGCTGCCGGCGGCGGCGGGCGGCGCGGGGCCGCCCCCAGGGGAGCCGCAGCACCGCAGCGTATAGTTGCGGCCGCTGTTGTTGTCCCAGTACTCGCCCTGCGGGCTGCGGTAGCGGATGGCGAAGTGCAGGGCCGAGCCCTCCCGCAGGCTCGGCGGGACGCAGAGGGCGAAGCTGTAGCGCTCGGCCGGCGGGTCGCCGGCGGCCGCAGGGGCCGGGGGAACGGGGACGGCCGGGACGTCCACGAAGGAGAGCCACTCGTTGAAGGTGTAGCGCACCATCACCTCCTTGGGGCCGGGGCAGCCCAGCACTTGCACCGTGCCCCGCACGTCGGTGGGCGCCGGGGGCCGCGCCAGCCGCTCCAGGCAGACGCGCTGCCGCCGCAGGCGCTCGGCGCTGGGCTCCCCGCCGTCGGGGAAGTCGGGCACCAGGCGCAGGCCGGGCGCCGGGGTTTCCTCGCCGGGCGGCGGCGCGTCCCGCTCCTCTCCGGGCGGGCTCTGCAGGCGGGACAGCGCGGCGGGCGGCACTTGCGGCTCCTCGGCGTCGCTGAAGTGCTTGACGCTGGCAAGGCTCAGCCCCAGCGAGTCGGCGAACTGCACCCGCTTCTTGCACTTGCCGCAGCAGTCTTCGCCCGCCGCCGCTTCCTCCTCCTCCTCCGCTTCCTCCTCCCCCCCCTCCTCCCGCCGCTCGCTGGGGACGGGGGACGGCGGCCGCCCGCAGCGGCGCAGCTCCAGCAGCAGCAGCCGCTCCCCCGCCGCCTCCCGCTTGGCGTCGCGGGGCACCGTCGGGGCCGCGCCGCGGAGCCGCAGCTCCTCGGCCCCCAGCTCCTGCCGCGGGCGTGCGGGGCTCGCCATGGCGGGGCGCCCCGCTGGGCCCGTCCCGGCCGCCCCTGTGGCGGCGGGCGGACGGACCGGCACCGCTTTATCCGGCGCCCCCGCCGCAGGCCCCGGGCGGGGGGCGCGCCCCCCCCTCCCCCGCCAGGCCCGGAGCCTCCCCGCGGGGCTGGGGCGGCCGCGGCGCTGCGGGCGGGGGCGGGACCTCCCGGGACGGGCAATACGGAAACTGCAGCGGCCGCGACGGGCGGCCACGCACGTCCTCCCGCCCGCGGCCCACCGCCGGGGCCGCCGTTACCACGGCGCGGGGAAGAGTGCTGCGAGCAACGCTGCCGGGCGGTTTATGGGCCTTGGAGGAGAGAAGGGGAGCGAGGCCAGGGGCGCCGGCGGAGCCAGCCGTGCCGGCGGGGGGCGGGGGGGGGGGCGCCCGTCCCCCGCTGCCGCCGGGGCTGCGCGCCCGCTCCGCCCCGGGGAGCCAGGCCGGGGGGACAGGTCGGGTCACGGGCAGCTGGCGAAGCCTTCGTTATTAATATATTTAATCAATATATCACGCTCAACATTATTTAGGCTTCCACCCATCGGAGGTACCCCGAAGAGAAGCCCCAGAGGGTCAGGGTTAGGCAGGACGCCCCCCGGCACCACGCTTGGCACCCGTCACGGAGGAGGCGCAGCCCTGGGGCGAAGGCGGGGAGGCGAGCGGCCCCCGGGGCTGGGGCTGAGCCGCCTCCCTCCTCCCCTTCGGTTCCCAGAGTCCCGCCCGTGTGTCGTGCTCGGCGTGAAGGGTCCCATCTCCTGCGGCTGAGACTTTGTGAGACACCACGCCCCCCCCCCCCATGTTCAAACTAGCTTCCACCCGTCCTAAGTGCAGGGAAAAGCTTACACGAAAGCCATTCGCTTTTTAAAATGTGCGGCGTTTTGTAAGCAAGCCCGTTCAACCATCTCCCACCCACGGCTGGTGCCAGCAGTGCTCTGCTTGTGGGAAGTCCGAAGACTGAGGGGGGGGTGCACACGTGTGCCCCGGCAGGCTCTCTGAAGGTCAGGCTGTCTTCACAGTTTCCAGTTTGGTTTTTAAAACCAAAAAAAAAACAACCAGAAAACCTTCAAGGAGGAAAAATAAAATGCAGGCTTTACCTTTTAAACGCATAAAGAGAAGCAGAATTCCCCCTCGGTTTTGCTCTCTGAGCATGAGCATCCTCACAACAAGGTATTTTTACTAGCATAGTGAGATCTGTATCTGAGAATTTTCCAAACTCAACGCCATACTTTGTGTGTGACGCTGCTATTGTCTGGGGGTGAGTTGCACAGACGATTGCAAAAATGACTATGTTACTAAACCTCATCCTTTCTCTCATGGAAGGGACACTAAAAAGCATGTGCAGAGAACACGGCACTTTCTGAAGCAGCACACCCCCACTGTGGATTTATCAGAGGCTTCTCTTGTTTGTTTTGCACAGTTTATTTTTAGCATCGGCCTGATTGCCAAAAAGCAGCCTCCCAACCTGAGCGAACGCCGCATGGTTCAACTGGGTGTGCTGGCTGGATCTCGCTGAGGAATGAATGTCCAAGCAGCAGAAGCATCACTGGAGGGAACCCCTGGCAGGCGCGGCTGTGAGGATGTTCTTGCTGCAGCTTGATGGAGGAGCTGAGCAGCAAACTCAGGAGTGCCGAATAATCCGACTCCTCTGGCTTCTGGCCCTGCACTTGCCGTTTGTTAGTAGTTCGTTTTAGAGCACGGTAAGAAGGGGACGAAGGACAACCGTTCCTGCTGGCACCAGCTGTGCTAATGGAAAACATGACGAACACCCGTTTGCTGTCAACTGCTCGTCACCACTGCTCTTCTGTGTGCTGCGGCTGGAGCCTTCACAGGAGCACTCCTCTGCCCGTGCCCATCCGAGCGAGCTGCTGTGCCACCAGTGAAGCTCTGTGAACTAAGCAGTCTCAACTAAACCACAGACCCCGCTCCTGAGTTACCCAGCTGAGGTCTACAATGCGGCCCAGGAAGGAGGGGAACGATGGTCTTCTTCTAGCGCATGATGGTTGGAAGGCACCGGTTTCTCCTGCTTTCACCGTCACTCCTGACCCACCAGTGGCTGTAACAGAGCAGCAGGTGACTGCAGAGCAGCAGACGACTATGTTGGGCCACTCTTGACATTGGCTGTGATGAAACACATCGCGCTTTCTTACCCGTGCCTGGAAATGAGACGTCTCGTGACCCACCTATCCGAGGCTTGTGACACCTCAAATTACCAAGTTGGAAAGAAGAACGAGTAGATGATGTGTAGGGAACGGTGCTTAGTACTTAGAACATTGTCAAGATGCCTTAGATAAAATACAATGCTACTACTGCACTTTCTCAAAGTAGTATCTATTTCATGGCGAGGAAAATAGAAACGAAGAAACCAGCCCTTTCTTCCTTGGCATTTACTCCACTAGCACATGCTTTCTCCCCTTGCCAAATCAACCAACGTTTTAAGCAGAAAAGGGAAAAAATGTGCCATTTGCTGATAAAGCAAAACCATTTGGTCTACTAGAAATTGCAGAGGAAAGTGAGAGGTTCAAGCAAAATAAGGGACAGCGGAAAGAGCAACTTACTGTAAATATTGATAAAAGTTGAGTCATGTTGGAGCAATTAATACACATTTCTTATGTGCTCCATAACACTGGGAGACAGGCCTGCAGAAAGGACTACCCTTCACAGAAGGGTAAAAGGAAAGAAGGAAAAGCAGTTAAGGCAACAGGAATCCATCCTGGAGGGAAAGAATTGAAATCAGGCAGTTAACAGCATGCGACGGGAAGTCGGATTTTCAGTGGTAATCGATTGCTGCCATTGTGAAAGGGAGTAATTTAAAACCAGATAAACCTTTACAGCAGATGGTCAGCTATGTGACAAGCCATGCCGGTGGACGTCAGGTAAGGAGACATTTAGTGTTGCCTCTCTGAAGTATTTCAAAATGGATGCTCTTAAAAAGATGGGGCAACCAGCATCTCAGGCTTCTAACTTACCACATTTGTTACTAAAGAAACTGTTGAGATAAAAGTGGAGGGATTTCCTAGGAAAAGAAGTATGACAGATTCACAGTCAGGAGGCTTTCTGCATTCCCTGAGCTTTGAACAGTTATGTTTAAGGTCATAAAGCACACACAGGATCAGCGCAGCACCTTTATTCATTTCAAAAGATGATTACAAAGATGATAAGGGGACTGGAGCATCTCTTGTATGAGGAAAGGCTGAGAGAACTGGGGCTGTTTAACCTAGAGAAGACTGAGAGGACATCAGATAAGCGTTTTAAATTTCTACAGGGTGGATGTCTAGAGGATGGAGGTCAGATTCTTCTCATGGTGCCCAGTAACAGGGCAAGGGGCAACAGGTACAAACTGGAACACAGGAAGTTCCATCTCAGTAAAAGGAAAAACCTAACTCTGAGAGTGATGGAGCCCTGCCACAGGCTGCCCAGAGAGGTTGTGGAGTCTCCTTCTCTGGAGACATTGAAAACCTGCCTGGACACAATCCTGTGCAACGCGCTGTAGGAGATCCTGCTTTAGCAGGGATTGGACTAGATGATCTACAGGGCCCCTTCCTACCCCTACCCTTCTGTGATTCCCCAGTTTTTATTTCCCAACAGCCCACCTTGTCCCCATCCTGCATTCAACCCAGACATCTGGCAGGAGCACTTACATCCTAAGATGGTTACTCAATGACATGAAAAAGAACAAAAAGAAAAGAATGTGCAAATGACTGGTAATTGATCCGTGGTCTGGGTTTCTCAGTCCTCACTGTGCGTGGGTATGTGTTTCTCAGGAGTCGTTAGATCACAAATTCTGGGTTAGAGCTCTATTTGATGTGCAGCTTAATAAACTGGTCAAGCTGCTTGCATCAACAGTTGCCATTGTTTGGACACAAAGTGAACATGAAAATACTTGTTTGCAGACCCCCAGTCAAGCACCTGGAGGATTCTGCTGGTTGAACTCAACCACTTGATGTAAAGCAGAAGCCAACTCAAACCCTCCTCGGCATTTGTTTTGATGCACTTTTAGTATCAACTTCAACCTTCGAATCCAAAACTAGCAGACTCTTCAGTTAGTCCAAAAAGGTGGTCTCCTACTTCTGGATGCACCTAGTTCAAACATACCAAAAGCTCTCAGATTTCCCACTCAAGTCTTTTCTCAGAAAATCTCTGGTGACAACGGCTCATCAGAAAGCGAGAAGGAGTAATAACTCCTAAGCACTACGGAACAATTTACAGGGATTTAGAAATGCGTGGGGATTATCAGAGTTCACACACAAAATTAATAGCCTCTATTCTCAAATTCTAGCAGCATTCATTCTGAAGGAGCTCCTCACTTCCCTTTAAAAACCCCGTAGTTCTTCGCCCCAATTTTATCAGTCACGTTGCTTGTACAAAAAGGGCAGGGAGGATATTAATAGCCTCCTCCATTACTTAAAAAAATATAAAAATATCTCTATCCCATGGGAAATTCCAGCTTCCCTGTGTTCTCAGTAAGGCTGAGATGTCACTTTACTATGTTTGTGAGGATGGTCAAACTCTGAATGAAAAACTCGGTGGGTCTATATGATCAGAATAGAAATTACTCAGAAGTTAGATTATTAGACCTAATTTTCTTCTTTACACAGCATAACCAGGTGGCTGTACTCCAGAAGGGCTTGCATTAGATCTGTAATGGAAGAAGTACTGAAATGGAAACAAATATTTGGAAGTTTTAGTTTCCAAATCTTAAATACAAAGATTTAAACCTGCATTTCTGCAGAATGCTCAGCAAACAAAATCCTTTAGAGCTTGGAGTCTTGCAGACCATCACTTCTAGAGATGTCTGCTGTGTGTTTTGTCTTGCACCTGATGTTGCCTATGGGATGTAGCAATCAAATATATGAAAATCCATTTATTTGGTTTTCCTGAATTGCAGCAGTGGCTACGCTTCCCCCAGGGATGTGGAATATCCCTTCCACTTCCTTGGACTTATTTGGCAATAAGGCAAGTCATGTCCCTTCATCTGGGTGAAATGCTAACCTCTTCAAGGGTGGAGGTCTGTCATTCATTTCAGTAGGTCCAAGATTGTTCTGCAGCTGATAAGAAATTGAGCTCATTCTTCATGGTGAGCAGACATATAGCAATGTTGCAAAGGATTCTTTGGATTTTGGGTTTTTTTGTTTGGTTTGGTTTTTTTTTTACTTTGTTTTGCAGAAACTTTATGGAAAAGATTCCAAGTGCTTGGACAAATGCTAAATTCAGACTGCATCTGGTATTAACTGTGACAAAACCATGTTGCACAAAAAACTTTCCATTCACTAAGATTTCTGAAGTGCTGCTTGGTTCTTCTATCTCTTAGAGGTGTCAGGATTTGGTTTAATACTTTTGGCAGTTGTCAGACATTTAGCTAAACTTTTTATATTCATGTGGTGTACTGAAAATATTGTCATTTGTCACACTTTTAATCAGTAAATTATGTTTTGACTTAAAAAAACCCCATCCTAGGTACAAGCTGCCATCCTGACAGAGGCTTACTGTGGCATTTCAACAATTTAACACAAATAGAAAGTCTTGGAAAAGTTCAGATGATTGGTGACAAAAATGGTTTCAGCTTCCAAAATGCATTTGCAGCATTGAAGTTGAAAAGGGTTTTTGGTTTATGGGTTTTTCTTGTTTTAATGTGGATCTCCAGAAGGTAGAAGAGCCACCTCTCTTTCAAAGGTATCTGACAAACACTAGGGTCCAGGTTCTCACATGTAAAACCTCTATGTGCATTTTTTATTTAGCAGTGTAGGAAAAATACCACAGGGCTCAAATTCCTGCCCTATATTATGTTAGCATATTGCTTTGGACTTCAGTGAGAAAGAAGCTCCATCTTATCCAGAGTAGTTTGATATAAAAGGGCATTCCACCCCCAAACCTGTTGCTGGGCTATTACAAGAATACATTTGTTTTTCTTGCCATCTATTTTAACATTGCTGGATTTTGCTCCTGCCCTGCCACCTAGCAGTCTGCCTCTGGAAAACAAAAACCAATCTGTTCTTAAAACTCTGCAAGGAAACTTACTCACACAGAACGTATGTCTGTCTACCTGTTGATTAAGGACACTCCAAAATCCAGAATGCTTTCTGTACCCTCCAAAATGAACTCCTGGAAAGTGTGTGAAACATAAGTGACAAAAAACTCACCTCTCTAGACCCACTTTTTGAGTTAGCACAGGGGCATTAGATGCCTGAGGCATTAGGGGTTTTTTTTCCTCCTCCTTCTCCTGTCAAAGGCATTACATTTTTGCCCACTGGAAATGAGACATGAAAAGGGAAAATGAACTTTGGGTACATGAACTTGTACCCACATAAATTCTGTTTTGTATTTCTGTGTTTGCCTTTGTGACAAGCAGCAAGGCGTGTAGCTGACTCCCAATCAATAGCGCCATGAACTCACTTGGACTCTCCTGGGACAACAACAGCACTGGCCGGCTGGTCAGAAGGACCTTCGTGACGTCAGCTGGCGAACCCTCCGGCGCTCCGTGGAGTCGCGTTTGACGTGGCACAAGGGAATGCTCACCTACCTCATCGGCTCGGAGACCTCCCTGTCTTTTGGGAAAATAGAGTTGTGCAATATAGCCTGTTCCAGTAGCTCCTGGCAAATGCAGGCCAACCTTTACAGCCCAGCCGTCACAGCCGGGTAAAGTTGTACGTCAGTCTCATTTCTTTCACTTGGGTTAAAGCACAGGAAGAGGCTTTCCAAGTCATCTTGCTGCATAAACTCAGTGTTAAAAACTGTTTGCTTAAATGTGTCGTCTTCCAAACTGCTGCAAATGGAATAAATTTAACCCCATCCCTGCAGTTCCCCAGGATTCTCATGACTTGCAAACATTGTAACTTCAGCTGAGGTACGTATATACCAGCAACTAGGTATCTGTAACACAATACAATACTGCTAAATGCACGGGGAGGGGGGGGAAAAAGACTTCAGAGCTGAAATACAGTGAATTACAATACATTACGTAGCGGTCTGCACAAAGAGAGGTTTACATTTCTAAAGAATGTTTGTAGTTTTTACAGTAGGGGGGGAAAAAAGAGAGCAGAAAAACGTGCTGCTGCAGTATTACTGGACCATTCTAACAAGTAAGCCTTGAAACCTCCCCGGTGCACGAATGAGTGTCGGGACTGCATGATACAGCCTAATCCTGCAAAAGCAGAGGGCTGGCACAATAGCTATCCTTAACAGTATACAAATAAAAGCCACTGCAGTAGCCATAGCTGAGTGTCAGCACGCTTAGTTCTGCATCGTCAGACGTAAAAAAAGAGTTTTCTATTTCCTTTAGAGTTCAGTCCGACATTCCCAGTGGATTCAGTCCCACCGTTTCAGCTCCTTCAGGGGGAAAGGCCGAGAAGAAGCACCATCTGGTGGTGTGGTTGATTGCAATTCCCGCTATTTCCCATTTAATTGCAAATGCAGTCTTCTACAGCAACCAAATTGTAAAAAATGAGGCAGACCGGAGTTGGAGCCTTTCAGCACGAGGCCCTCGGGATCCTGCCAGGGCGTTAGTCTAGGACAGAAACCGATCGCCGAACGAGGGTGAGCACACTTCAGGAGGTAACCTGCTGCAGCCTGGGGTGGGGAGAAGAGGTTTGAGGATGGAGGAGGAAGAGGAGGGTGAGTGTGAAGTCAGGGTTGCCGCTGAACCCGGCATACAAACGTTTATGGCAAGTTATTTAACAAAAACTCATTGCTGTGCCTCACAGTGAGGATGCAAACCATTCCTCAGTTAGTTCTGATACAGAATTAACCTCATTCAGGGAACACATGGCAGTGGACAATTTCCAGTTTTGTTGGAAAAGATGCTGTTTCCCATCTTCAGGTAATCATAAACTGTTCTGCCTGTCCCAGTTTGCAACATCTTAGTAAGAAAACAAAAGCAGATGCTTTTTTTTAGTGTAATACAATGACTACGCTGTAGAAAGCTGCTTTCTTCTTCCCTTCGTCCACTATACCCTTATCACCTGAGCTGTGGAAAGGGTGGACTTCTTGAATGCGCTGACACAGTGCCACAGTGGAACCTGGATGCACAGAACAGCTTAGGAAAAATAAAGATGGGGCTGACCAACACTTGTAGTGGGTATTTGTAAAGAGTTGCCAAACAAGCTGCAGCGATGCTGATGGTCAAGCCAAGAATTTGACCTAAGCCTAATTTCAGCAAGTCTACGTGTAGATGCAACGTCTGAGTAATTTCAGTGAAGTCACTCCTTTGCAGGACTGGGGGATATGTTACCCCACACTGATGCTGTAAAATGTTAGAAGGGTTGTAAAATGTTAGAAGTATTGTAAAACAAAAAACTAATTAGCTAAATGATACTAGGTTTAGCCCCTGAAGTTCTGTGCTAGTTTCATGTACAAACTCATGTCTGCAACTGCTCCTTGAAGAACCCGTGGCAGTTTCTCTCAGGACAGCATCCCAGCTGGAGTTTGTGTTACACAACCTTGTCTTGCAAACTTGGGTAAATAAATTGCCCTTTGTCTACTCTTTTCTAGTGCCCATATTTCTATGGGGATATAAGCTGCATTTCATCAGATCAGTGCATCGTTACTTTGTTCTGAAGAGTAGAATAGAACTTAGCATTAATTAGCCACCAAGAATTCCATGTTTAAAGAATAATGAGAATACAGATTTTCAGCACAGATAGGCTATAAATTCCCAAAGCCACGTTGCCTTTGTAACCTTAATGCAGCCCTTTTGAACGTGTCATTTAGTCTACAGCCTTTAATTATGCATTCTTAGGCCATTTTTCCCTCAGGACTGTCTCATTAAGCACAGCTACTCAATGGTGTTGTCATTGCTTTTCTCTGCATTGCTCAATGTGTAGCTGTAGGCCTTATAATATTGAACAGTATTCCAGTCCTGCTCTGGAGATGTGGTCAGATTTCCTCACAGGATGCTCATGGTGCTCAGCACCACAATATCGTCCAAGTGCTCCAGAAATAGTAGACTACCCTGCAATGAAGTATTCCTGATTTTACCATTAGAGACCTGAGCTGCAGAGAGATGAAGGTAAAATGTGTCCACTTATTCCAAGTGCTCATTTTGGAAGTGTGCAACTTGACTTTTGAGGTTGCTTACCAGTAGAGAGGATTCTTCATGGGTTGAGAGCATTGCTCCTTTTGATTTCAGCTGTGCTCAGTACCTCAGAAATCTGCTTGGTTTCAAGCAGTAACAAGTTAGCAACATACAAACCAAATTAGCTTAAGGAATTTGCACAGCATTGCTAGGTGCTTTATGTCAGGGGTGGCAGCAAAATCTAGTCCCTTTAGGCTAGAAATAGCTTGCCTCCCCAGCAAGACTATCCTTTCCCTTCCTGCATTACTAGAATTCAAAGCAAATAAAGTTCAAGTCCTCCAGCCATGTAAGTAGTATGTGATTGTGCCATTTACAGCCTTATCAAGGAATATTATCATGATGCATACTGTCATGAATTGGGGTTGCAAACTTCAGAAAGTTCTTTTAGGCTCTTTGTTCCCAGTACCAGCTTGGCACAGAATCACAGAATCACAGAATCTTAGGGGTTGGAAGGGACCTCAAGAGATCTTCGGGTCCAACCCCCCTGCCAAAGCAGCTCCCTATCTCATATTACATAGATAGGCGTCCAGACGAGACTTGAATATCTCCAGAGAAGGAGACTCCCCCACCTCCCTGGGCAGCCTGTCCCAGGGCTCTGGCACCCTCACTGGGAAAAAGTTCTTCCGCATGTTGGTGCAGAACTTCCTGTGCTCCAGCTTACAGCCATTGCCCCTTGTCCTGTCCCCACTGACCACTGAAAAGGGGCTGGCCAATTCCCCCTGCCACCCATGTCTAAGATATTTGTAAACACTAATTAGGTCCCCCCTGTGTCTTCTTTTTTCCAAGCTGAACAGACCCAGCTCACTCAGCCTTTCCTCATAGGGGAGATGTTCCAGACCCCTAATCATCTTTGTCGCCCTTCTCTGGACTCTCTCCAGAAGGTCAGGGATGTTCCATTCATGAGCTATCTGCCAATAGTACATAGTTCACATTATCATACAGTAAATATTTAAGTTTAGCTAAATATGCTTCCATTTCTGTAACCCTGCTTCTCTCTCCATTTTCATATCCAGCAAAAACAAAAGACAAATCCCACATGCCTCCTATTTCTTTTCACTCCTAAGCTGATGAGACATCCAAGAGCTGATACCTCTGTGATTCAGCAGATCATTTTTAATGTCTCTATAATATGGTAGACTGTAAATGCAACCTAATGGTGCCAAAACTGAGCTGTTTATTTTTTTACTTGGTGAAGCAGAAGGAGTCAACTCACTTCAGCTTGAACATACTTCAAGAAGAAGTCACACTGTAAGGAGTTGGAAAGCAATTCAGTAGAAAGAAGACGCTTCATTTTTAAAATGAAGATGTTCCTGCATAAGAAACGTTGCCATTCACACCCAGCTCTGTCTCCCATCCAAACACCAGGATTGCATCAGCACAATCCAAGTAAAAAGCAATTTTTTACTGCTCTGCATTACCCTGTTCCCCAGAGCAGTAAGGGGGTCAGTGTCCACTCACCACACTGCACTTGTTGCTTTACACCATGAATAACTTTGCTGACGTTAAGGGTGTAATTCCAAAGTTACACCCCTGCAAGAGAGTGCAGGCTCTAACTGAAACTTTACTAAATCATAGGCCATAGAGTCTCAACTACGAATTGATTTCTGGTAGCTAATGCCCCTCTCCCCTACATTCTGCTATTTTCTAACCATACAAGCAGTCCTAGCCAGATCCTTTCTATCCAAGCACCGTGCAGACCTAAGTCTAGCTCAGTAAGATTAAGACTATCCAAGTCAATCTTAAGGAACCAAAATTTGGAGCCCTTGATTATCTTGTGAGGTGATTTCTTAATCAAGGAAGAGCAGCTTAACAACCAAGGGAGAAGAACAAACTGATGAACTGAGGAGGAGTTTGAGAGGAATGGATTCATTTTCATTCTGAATTATTTGGTGGTTAAATTAAGTTGAATTCCTTTTTTCACCCAGTGTCCTGAAGATTGCACTTAATGTCGAGTAATTTCATATGCTGTTTTTTACTTAACCCCTTGAGTGAAGAAAAAATGGTATCTCTTGCTGCTCCACAAGAAGGATGCACCCATTCCCCAATTGCCTCTTTCTGACCCCAAGAACAAAAGGCTTACCTTGGCCAAACACAGACTGCTTTTATTTATCTGTGAAGCCTGTCTTACTTTCACATTTGAATATTAATGACTTCACAGAATCACAGAATCACAGAGCTGTAGGGGTTGGAAGGGACCTCGAGAGATCATCGGGTCCAACCCCCCTGCCAAAGCAGCTTCCCAGCTCATACTGCACAGACAGGCGTCCAGATGGGTCTTGAATATCTCCAGAGAAGGAGACTCCACCACCTCCCTGGGCAGCCTGTCCCAGGGCTCTGGCACCCTCACTGGGAAAAAGTTCCTCCACATGTTGGTGCGGAACTTCCTGTGCTCCAACTTGCAGCCATCGCCCCTTGTCCTGTCCCCACAGACCAAAGAAAAGGGGCTGGCTGATTCCCCCTGCACCCCATACTTAAGATATTTATAAACTTGATGCAAAATTTAATGTCTCTTTCCTGCCATGTGTTCAGACGATGTCTTATCATTATGTTTTCAACCAAATCCATGTAGTCATCATTTCTTGATTCATATTACACAACTGGAAGACCCGTAAAGTATCGGTACTGCCCTGCAATAAGGAGCAAGTTGCTTGCTTTATTTTTCACATCAAAGTGCAGTGGATAAAAGCAGTGAGGTGGTGACCTTCCAGTGTGTCCTGCAACGAGCTCTGATCCTCCAGGCAATGAGCTTGTTTGAGATGCTTTGTCTTCACACCGACCCAGTTTGTGCTGTTTGCTTGACTCATTGGATGGTGTAGTTTTTCTTCTGGATTTTTCATCCAAAACAGAATTCCAGGCACTGTTAGGGAAAGGCTTGCCTATTCCCTAACATGTTTGGCCAGAAGCATTAGCAGCAACTTTGACAAGAAGTTGATCTGGACACAAACTGCTATCAGACAGAATACAAGCTCACAAGCTCTTAGGGTAAAAAGAATTTTCCTTCTCATCATGGCAGTACTGGCTTGCTGTGAATGGGTTGTGTATCCAATGATGCAGAAGCTCCCTGGACCTCAGGTGAAAAGCTGACCTGTAGTGGCAGAGATTTTAGTCAATTTTTTTTTCTCTAACACTTCATGCATGAAAAAATAACGAAGGAAATTTTGCATTTTGGATAACTTCACATTTATAGGAAACACAATTGTTTCAAATTAGCCAAAATTTAAATAAAAATTCACAGATCGCTTGTCTTTCAACGTGGAATTTTCAGTATTTCATTCAACACAGGGATTGAAAACAAGAAACAGAAAGAACCCAGAGTTGTTCTATGAAAAAAATGGAAGGAACTCCCCCCCCCAGTAAATGAGAACATGTGCATGAGCATTCCAGGGAAGAAAGAGAGGAAAGCAGACTAGAACAGTCTGCTCACATAACATGTTTCTGCGGACTCCTGCTTGGAAAGGTGCTTGGAAGACTTCCAGTCTTAAAAATTATGGGGACCAGCAGAAAAAGATAATGTCATGGCTATAGTTCTGGGCTTCAACTCATAAGTATACACACACATATGTGTTTATACTCTCACATACGCCCCTGTGTTCTCGTACACTCTCATGTATTTATAGCCATATATATGTATTTATATTAATTTGACAGTTAACCCTTCACATAGTCTTTTTAATACTTCCCAAACAAATCTTGCTTCCATTGATCCTATGATCCCATTTAATATTAGCTGCTGCCAAGCACCGTTGGAGGGTGGGGGCAGGGATGATATTTTTAGTGATATAAAGACCTCGCAGATTTTTACATGAAGGTGCCCAGGCTCCTGTTCTTTACCCCTCCCTTCAAGGGCTCCATGAAACTTATTCCTCCTGCCAGAGGTTCCAGGTGACTTGGAGAGAAAGGGTTCAAAGCCTATTAATGCAATGTGTGCAAGCTACAGGTGCTCATGGTGTTCCTTTAATAGCAACACCAATAATTGTGCAAAGAACTTATGTAGAAATCTTAAAAACAGGAACCTAAATTTAAAAATCTGAATTCACATTGAAGTCTGAGCATGAGGATGCCCTCTGAATGACACAGGGATATGCATGATGACTTCGGTGCAGCTTGTGAAAGCAACATGCTCTGGCGCCAAAATGGCGACACACGAATGGGACTTGGGCGTTATGGGGGTAGTCTAAGAAACAGTCCAAGTGTGAAAAACATATCTGAATAGGAATGATGAGGACAGCTTGCTAATAGAGAATGACAGTTTTTAAGCGAGGGTGATTTCAAACTTTAATTCATATCCTTGAAAGTGATTTATAATCATAGAATCATAGAGAATCACAGAATCATAGGGGTTGGAAGGGACCTCGAGAGATCATCGGGTCCAATCCCCACCCTGCCAAAGCAGGCTCCCTAGCTGATATTACACAGACAGGCATCCAGATATGTCTTGAATATCTCCAGAGGAGACCCCACAACCCCCCTGGGCAGCCTGTCCCAGGGCTCTGTCACCCTCACTGGGAAAAAGTTCCTCCGCATGTTGGTGCGGAACTTCCTGTGCTCCAACTTGCAGCCATTGCCCCTTGTCCTGTCCCCACAGACCAAAGAAAAGGGGCTGGCCAATTCCCCCTGCACCCCATACTTAAGATATTTATAAACATTGATTAGGTCCCCCCTCAGTCTTCTTTTCTCAAGGCTGAAGAGTCACAGCTCACTCAGCCTTTCCTCATAGGATAGACGTTCCAGGCCCTTAATCATCTTCGTAGCCCTTCTCTGGACTCTCTCCAGGAGATCCCTGTCTTTTTTATACCAGGGAGCCCAGAACTGGACACAATACTCCAGGTGGGGCCTGACCAGGGCAGAGTAGAGGGGGAGGATCACCTCCTTCGACCTGCTGGCCATACTCCTCCTGAGGCATCCTAGGATCCCATTGGCTCTGGCAGGCCACTGAAGTCCATTATCCATAATTATAAATGTAATAAAATACACATTTCTGAACAACTTGGTATGTTGCTATCCTATTAAGTGGAATTAAGTGAAATGGAAAAAAATAGGATTTACTCCCAGATAAGTGTATTGAGATAGGGGCTTATGCACAAAAAAAACATTCTTAACTAGGTTTTCCAGAATAGCTACTTTGGTGTATTTCTAGATCGAAACTTTGAATCTTGCTCAAATGAAGCATACAATTCTCAGCTTGAATCCTCCACTTCAGATAATGCCACATTGGTCCCTAAACCCTTAGAACCTCCTGAAAATACTACTCTTTCCTGGAAACATGTAGATTTTAAAATGTATTTATTTTTATAATCTTGGGTTGTTCTAAATGACTACACAGTTTCCGCTGCTTGATTTTATAGTTGTGTTAAAATTAGTATTTCATAGTTAATATTAAAGAGATGAATCAGGCATCTAGGCATTTCAGTAACTGCCTTTTGACTCCCTGTGTACAGGGCAGGGTGGCTGAGGCAAGCTCGCCACCCAGCCCCAGCGAGACATCCTTCCAGCTGGCTGACAGGATGGTCTTCACTCTCCATGGCTTTCTTCCTCTGCTGGCACCATCTTGGGCTTCCCTTTGCTTGCCATGGACAGCCAAATGACTTTGAAGCTGCTTTGCAGAAGGATAACAGAAATTTCACTGCGTGAAACTTGCAGGGCCAAACTTTGCGGCCTAGCCTCAGTCAAGACACCTACAGCCAGCCCCACACGAGGGTGCAGGGGTGTGAAGCACAGCATTGGGACCTTTTATGATTTGTGTGTGTGTGTGTGTCCAAGAGAACCAGTTCAGTGGGGAATAATGCCAGCAGGGTCTTGCAATCCAATTACCTATTCACAATACGCATCACGGTACACCAGAGCGCATGGTAACAGGCACAGGGTGACTGCTGATTTATTGGTTGGAATGGCTAATCCTCTCTCTGAAGGAGACTGGAAGCCAGACCTGTGACAGGAAGGAATTACTCTGCACTGATCTTTGAGAAAATGCACACTGCTTGGAACATTTAATTTCTAGACATTTTTTAAAAGGTGTGTACAGGAGAGAATGCTTGGGTTTATTTTGGGTTGGCGGCCCTGCCTGTGGCAGGGGGGTTGGAGCTCTATGAGCCTTGGGGTCCCTTCCAACCCATGCCATTCTATGATTCTATGATTTTCTCTTTGCTTTGCATTCTGTACCTTCATGATGGTGCGTTAAAGCAACAGCGGGATCTGCTGCAATCCCAGGAGCCACACTAACGTTACTAGAAGTACAGTGCTCTAAGGGTATTACCAAGGCAATTTTTGCAGGGACAAGCTATTATCCTTTAGCAGACCAATTCATATAACTGAGAAAATTATGTACAGGTTGAGAACAAGACTGCTACAGTGAGCTTAATGTGATCGTCTTAGTTGGTTAGTCAACTGGATGAAGAATGTCTCCCATTATCTGTAGAGCTGGGGGAGGAAAACTTAGCAATATAAACAGAAGCAGTGTTTCCCAGTCTTGTTTTGTGACAAGGAGAGTAACAAGTACTTACTCCCTGCAGAAGGTCAAGGTGGGCGTGGAAGCACTCCTTTGGATGTTTCCCAGAAGATGAAGGAGCCACCGGGGGAAGGTGGCCACAGCTTGTTACCTTCTACAAGGAAGCATGAACAGGGAACAGATTCCCAACTCTTCCTCAACTGGAAGTACTGGTGGAGTAGCTTGCCCCAACAGGCGCTGCATGTGCCCAGTATTTGCCACCATGCAAACGACAGGTGACCTGCTTGGGGGTGGGTAAAGTGCATGAAAATTCCCTGTCACCATGCAGGGCCCTGCCAAAATCTGATCCTTGGGAGGCAAGTTGAGGTGAAGTCTCGGTTCTCTGCTTGAACACAGATGAAATATACTCCTGCTCCCCAGAACCTTGTCAGATAAATTAACCTGCTCACGTCTTCCTCCGTAGCATCACAAAAGTGAGGGAGTGTGAGGTTTCCCAGATTACAGGGGAGGGGTAACTCTAGGAGAAACAAATCAGGTGATGGTGGTGGTTGTTTGGGTTGGGGTTTTTTTTATTGCATATAAACCAAATCCAGCAACTCGGTCCATGGTTACCATTCTTGATTCTTCTTGGCTTGATGAGTTGCTTTGGGGAGCAGCTTGGCAGGTTTGTAACCTCCCTGGAACACAAGCCTGAGTGGGGTTGTCTTTACGTTCCATCACTGAGAAGCAGGCTATAAAGCTTACTATCCATGTCTTCACCATCTTTCCCCTTTCCTCAGTGAAACAAACAGTTGACACTGGTGAAGTAAACAGCTGGTTTTCAGAGTTTTACACTCTTCATTCATTTCAGATGAACGAGGCATCAGAGGTATCTGTTTCTGTCTGTCTATCAAAGTGCTAATTACAATAGCCAAGGTTAAAAGATTCAGACAACTTCCTTGTCTTCTGCCATCAGTGTTGTTTAAGAAAGAAAAGGTGACTGGAAAGAGAAAGATTTGATCTTAAAGACACAAACTCATTTCAAAATAACTGAAACAAGTTGTTAGTTTATATTTTATGGAGCTCTAGGTATTTTAATAACAATATCTTTTAAAAATCGGAAAAGACAGCAGTAAGAATGAGTTAAGATTGCTCTTTAATAGTGAAAAAATATACAAAAGAAGCAGTTGGGGTTTGCAGCCAGATATATTGTACCTATTGTGAAGATCAGACTTTTGTTTCCAAACTCAGTCATTTTATAAAAAAAAAAACAAAACTCAAACAAACCCAAAAAACCTTCACAGTCCCAGGAAATACTTCAGAGATCCTTCCCTACTCCAAGCTATTACCCCAGGTTGCCTCAAGGCATCACTTTCTTCTTGGCTACATCCTGTAACTCTCTTCAAGCACACAGAAACTGAATTGCTGCAAAACAGCATCACCCTGTCACAGGTTTGAAATCCTGGGGAAAACTGTGATAGCTTTACAGCGCCTGTGTCGCTTAAATGTTGTTGGTTTTTTTTTCCTTTAATGATATGCAGAAACTCCCTCACCCAATTACTCAGAAAAGTGTGGAACCACTACAAAAACCTCAGCATTTGCCAACAATTAGTGTGTATATATATATATATACATATATATGTGTGTGTATATATATATATACACACACACTATCTTTAAATGGGATATATATATACACACACTATCTTTAAGTGGGACATATATATCTATATGTAAATTCTATATGTTCCAGCACAGACTACTGGGTTGCTAAATGGTGGATTTTTTAAATGTCCTTCAGGATCTTCAGGGAGTTCTCTAAACCACCCATACCCTTTAACAGGCCAGACAATGTAAGGGTGAGTCAAAATTAATTGCCTGACACATGAACTGGACTAATTTAACGGTGATGTGAATCTTTCAATGCTGAGCTGCAGTGAACTATGCTCCTGCCAAAAGCCCTAAAATACTGACTTAACTCTGAATGTCCAACCATGAATCTTGACCTTCTTGACCCTTCCCCAACACGCTTTTTTCCTCCTTTCTTCTCCCATCCATTTGTATCCCTAGCAGAAAGTGTAAATTGTATTAGCATAGAAAAGCTCACAAAGGAAAACACAAGCCACAAAACATCCCAACTCTGTAAGCTGCTTTGAGTGTAGCCAAATTTCCTCTCTGGATCTCTGGGCTTATCGATCAGAGGCTTGAACTTTTCACCCCTTTAGTAGAACAGGCTTTCTGATCATCGCAGCGTGATGCTCGTCTGCACACAGAGGCTTCTGCTTGCGGGTATGATAATAACTGACATTAATCATGTAGTGCTTTTCCCATTAATGTTTGCACGCTCTAAATTAGGCAACTATTGCAATTACATAGCTGTTTGGTTTTTTTTTTTTACTCATAATGATCCAATTAATCCAATTTATGCCGGCAATACAAGGGCAGAATTCATCCCTCCTCTGCAAACGTTAATGAACCAGTGACCTTGTGATGTGAAGCTTTATCTCAGTCTCATGCATTGAAGGGGACAAGCCACTGAGTTCAGAGCAGCAGAGTCTTGATGTCACATCAGTAAGCTTGAGCTCAGAAAACACATGCCTCGAAAGAAGCGGGTCTGGATCAGCCTAACAAGCCAGAAGCGCCCAACTAGTAACTCCTTAGTAGCATCCCTCCTTCCATGGGGCCAGCACGGTTCTGTAACACAGACTGTTACAGAAGGCCCAGCCTTTTCACACTGGCAGCTATTTATAGCTATGAAGTCAGCAACATCAGGCAGACCCAAACATAGACAGAGCACCAGAAAAGTGCAGTCTGTGCTAGAAGCAGGGCCTGGGTGTATCGACCGCTGAAGCCGTAACATAAATTCAGCAGACTGGAAATACAGATCACAGAATCAAAGAACTGTAGGGGTTGGAAGGGACCTCCAGAGATCAGCGAGTCCACCTCCCCTCCCCCCGTCAAAGCAGGTTCCCTAGGACAGATGCACAGGCGTCCAGATGGGTCTGGAATATCTCCAGAGAAGGAGACTCCACCATCTCCCTGGGCAGCCTATTCCAGTGCTCAGTCACCCTCACTGGGAAAAAGTTCTTCTGCAAAATGTTTCCGCAATAACAAAAACAAACTGGAAAAACTACGTGCTACCTGTTCACCTCAGCCAAACAGCCAACAACCGACCAGATAGCGTGGTTTTTAAATGGTGTTTGATTTATGGTATGAAACCACTAAGATGTGTAGCTGGGGAACAGGTAAAGTCATAGGAATTTTACAGTTCACACCTGTGTGACACTGCAGCAGTTGAACAGATGGCCCACAACCTATACTTTTCTATACTAAATGGACCTATACTAATCTGTGCCAGATAAAATTTTACTCCTGGCCTCTGACCACCTAAGGGAGTGGAATACCCAAGCTCACGTAACCCCTGAGCGTTAATATTGAACGTCATGTCTAGGAATAGCAGGTCAAGATCCATCCACGGCAAGATGGAGAGCTCTGGGAACTACTTTTGTCACACTGGCATCAAAACAGAGTGTCAGCTTTGCCAGCTTGGCAGACTCCAGTGGACAGATCTGAGTGGCGCTTTAAGTTAGGCCGCATACAGCCTTGTACGGTTCACAGAAGCAGCCATGGAAGTTGCACAGTATTACTTAAAATTCCATCAGGAGCCACCAAGTCAGGAAGAGAAAAACTGCAGGAGGGTAGAGAGGGGACATTTTTGTATGTGCTGTATTTAAGAGATACACTGCACAGGAGGTGCAGTGAGACAGCACACTGGAGCCAGGGCCTGATCCCACAGCCCCATGCCCCATGTGCGCTAACCTCTGCAGTCCCGTCTGGCGTGTGGGTGGGTGTAAGACTTTCCCCACCATCTTATAGGACTGCAGCTAGCCCTACAAACAGGGCGAGTGACTCAACAGGCCACAGACTCCCAGTAGGAGCCAACATACTTGATAGATATCTTGTGGGGCCCTGATGAAACCAGATAGCAGTGTGGCCATGACCCATGGCACAGAGCTCACCCCTGCCCTGGCCCCTGACGTGTTACACGCTTCTTGTACGCGCGGTACAGGGAGCCTGGCTACTGGAGATGGGGAAGTGCCCTCAGTCACCCCAGGGCATGCTGCATTTTTTTCTTTTTAGGAGGAAATTCTTCACTGAAAGAGTTGTTGGTACATGGAACAGGCAGCCCAAGGAGGCGGTTGAGTCACCACCCCTGGATGTATTTAGAAGACGGGTAGATGAGGTGCTCAGGGATATGGTTTAGGTCCGTATCCTCCAGGATGTGTGGTTTCTTTGGGATGGTTGGGTTCCAGGACGGCTCTGGGCTGTACGGCCTGAGTTGTGTGGTTCGGTGACAGACTGCATTGTCTATAACCAGTTTCATGTATCTTGTGCTCTAAAGTCGTGTTATCATTGTATGTTTTTTATCTTTTCCTGCTATTTTAGTAAACTGTCCTTATCCCAACCCGCGGGGGGTTGGTTTTCTGGTTTTGGGTTGGGTTTTTTTTTCCCCCCTCTTTACATTTCCCTTCCCTTCCACCCCCCCAACTGCTCCCCCCCCCCTCTCCTTTTTGTTAAAAGAACAAGCAACTGTGTGGGGCCCAGCCCTCGGCACACCACAAGTTTTGGTGGTTTAGCCCCAGGACAGGAACCGTTGGGACTCAAATGATCTCAAAGGGCTTTTCCCAACCTAGCGACTCTGTGCTACCCGCTGGGCCCTTTGGAGCATCCCCCGCTCCCTCCCAAAGCCCTCCCCCGGCTGGAGCCAGGCCCCGGGGGGCAGCACCGCGCCGTGCCGTGCGCGCGGCGTCACCCCCTCCCCGCGAGCCGCGGGGACGCGCGCGCGGCACGCGCGTGCTCTGACTGCCACGACCCGAGAGCTGCCGCAGCCGGGCGGGTCTCGCCGCCGAGTCAGGCCCTGGCGGCTCCGCACCTGCGAGCGCCAGGGGCACCGCAGCTACCGGGGAGGGGAATGGGGGGGACACGGGCACTGGCGAGACGCCACCGCCGCCCCCACGCCGGGCCTCGGCCGCGCGCCCCGCTACCGCGCGCGCCTCAGGAGGCGCTACAGCGGCAGCGGCTGCGCTGCCGGCGCAGGCGGAAGTGACCGGGCCGCACAAGCTGTGTCCCCGCCCCCTCCAGCCCCATGCTGTGCCCGTTTCGGGTAGCCGGTCCCTTTCGCGCGGCGGGTGACGTGGTCGGGGTGGGGGCAAGGGGTGCCGGTCCCCCCACTTGGCGGCGCTCCCCGCGGCGCGCGGAGCCGGCGGAGGATGTGGGTGCCGCCGCCGCGGCGGCTCCGGGAGGTGCCGCGGCACCTGCTGGTCTGCGAGAAGGGCCACGCGCGGCACGCGCGCTCGCGGCACGCGGCGCACGTGCGGGAGCACGCCTACAACTGCCGCGTGAGTGCGCCCGCCCGCCGCTCCCGCGGGCGCGGCGACGGGAGGGGGGTGGGAGGGGGGGTGGTTGGTTGGTTGGTTTGTTTGTTTGTTTCACGGGCGCCGCCGCCGCCGGGCGCGAAGAGGGGTCTCCGCGAAAGCCCCCGCGGGCCCGCCTGGGGCGCTGCGCGGCCCCGCGCGGGGGGAGGAGCGACTGGCCGGAGGTTCCCCCGCCCCGCCGCCGGGAGCCAAGCGTCGCCTGGCGGCGGGCGGCAGCGTCCCGGCGGGGCCGCCGGGCGGGCGGGCGGGGGCTGCTTTGCCCGCGCCTCTTCCCGCACGTTCCTCCCTGCTTGTCAGGGGTGCCGTGAGCCGGGGACGCGTGGGGAGCGGTGACCGTGTTTGTCAGTGCTACCTGCCCGGTCCCGCGGGGGGCGACACCCGCAGGTTGCCCCTTGCCCGGGACTGGGGGGGAGGGGGGCGGGGCAGCAGCGGGGGAGCTTTGCTTTCCGCTGCAGCCTGGCGTCAGGGGGACCCTGGAAGCCCTCCGTGTCACGTTGCCCCCCCTTCTGCCCTACTGTCACGTCAGGTCAGGCCACCGACAGCTGCGCTGCTGTTCTGGGCAGCTTAACGTCGTGAGGGTGTCACGATCCACAGCCTAGACAGGACTTTGGTTTGGCAGAGGCTGAACCCCCTTGTGTTCCAGCCGAACCTCAGGTCGCTCTGGGTGGCTGGGGGCGGCTGGGCTTAACCCCTGAGTGATGTCCAGTCACTGGGTGTTTTGTCGTGATCAGTTCTGAATTCAATTCTCGGAGAACAGAATTGAGACTCGAGACGGAGTCACGGTGGAGGTTGTTTGATTTGGAATGAAACGTGCAGGGAAAGGGGGGAAGAAAGAAAACGGGGGTGAAAAAGGGAGATAGGAAGAGAGAGAGAGAGTGGAAAAAGGGAAGAGGGGTGAGGGGAGGCTATATCTACCACCACGAGGCTACGGCATTCCGACCGATGGCAGAGTATTCTCTGGGTCCGATGGGATGGGAGAGCGCTCCCTTCGTTGTCCCTCCATGACGAAGTATGAAGATAAAGAGAGAGAGAGCCAGATTTCTCTCGTTGCACCCCTTTTTGTAGGGGTACCGCTCCTTTGTCTCACTACAAGCTTCCACCTGGCCTGTGGGAATGCTCCAGGGTGGATGACGGGAATGTCCAATGTGTGAATGGCTCCCGATGTGTGCTCCTGATAGGGGAGCAATGGCTCCTGATGTGTGAGTGGTTCCTGATGTCTCTCTTCTGGGTGGCTTGTTGAATAGTCATTAGGTTCTCGGAAGCCTGGGCCTGACCAGTGGTGATGTAGTGTCTTAGGAATGAGGTTTGGTAAGGTGAGAGGAGAAGGGGGGGGGGGTCGGTTCTGTTGGCAATTGGTAAGGCATCATTCCGGTACCTTACAGAGGGCTGTGCCTGCTTGCTGTCCGTCCTTTGCCTGCCACAAGCGTCGGGCACAATCTGCTTGGTGTTTCTGCAGCGCTTCTCGCAGCGGCTGGCTCCAGTGCTTTCCTGCTTGTGTGGCAGGGAGCCTGGTCCATCCAGTTACTTCCCTTGTGTATGCGGGCAAAGGCAGGCATGTACCTGTTCTCTGGGAGCTCCTCTGCTTTCCCCAAACCACCCTTTTTTGGAGGGGTGGAGGGGGAATGAGCAGGGCGTCATATGAGTATTGGGAAGTTTGTTACTTGCTCATGTGATTAACCTCATTTTGTCTTGGTCTTGCCCCAGCTTAAGAGCTCTCTTGATCAATGAGGCATGTACAGGAAGGGTTTTAAACAAAGGGGAAATTAAAGGTAGGCAAATTGGACCAGGAGACTGAATGCTGAGTTCAGTTAGAAAAGCTAGGTGTTTGTCCCTTTGGAGAATCAGTTTCCTTCCTACCTTAACTGACAGAGCTGCTGTGGAAGTTGGTAGCTTTGATGTGCACCTTGCGACTTCTTTGAGAATCATTAAGCCCACCTTCAACTTTTGTTCCGATGCCCCGCTCACCCTCCTGACCTCCAGCACACTCTACAGAGGAGGAAACATTGATTAAAAAGCTAGTTTAAATTCTACTTTGGTCTTTGCATTTCCACAGAGATTACATAACTGCTTAGCCTACATTTTTAGTTACAACTGCTTCCTACATCAAGGACTGACTGAAGGAAATGTTCCAGTGCAATTTCCAGCTAAATTCATAATGACGTGAAACAAGATTGCTAGTTAAGTCATGCTGTGTCAAATCATGTCTTTATGTAACCCCCCCAAATGCAATCATATTGCTGTACTTGGAGGCTTTTTGCAAATTCATACATTCTGAAGGCAATAGCTTGAAATTGTTTTTTCCCATCTCATTTTGTGGTACTGATTTCTTTGAAAAGAAGAATTTTGCTTCTTTTCTTTTGTGGTTTTCTTCCTGGGCAGATTTCAGGCTATGACTTACATTACAAATATATTCCTAATAGGTGTCTTTTTTGATCCCTGAATGTGGCATACTACCTGAAGTGCTGAAAAATACTATTGAGGATGTTGGAGAGTACTACCTGGTGAGGAATTTATCAGTTCACGAATTGGTCGCTCATGAATTCATTGATGCTTTTGTGAAGAAAGGTAAGAGGGTAATCAGAACGTGTCAGATGCAGTAGTAATGTATATTTTTCATGACATGGTAAAATCCATTATTATTTATTCTCAAAACTATTTTAAAAGAAGGGGGGAAATACAAAGAAAAGTTGGTATTAGTTTATCCACTTTTTTTTCTGCTTTGGGGTGCATCAACATTTGTTTACACCCAATGGATCCAAAACTACTGTGACTATTCCCTCTTCATTTCTGCCTATTCCTTCTTAATTCTGCAAGCCAGCTGTGAAGGCTATTCTTACACCTGTTTATCTTCTACATCCCATCTCTATGCTGAGTCCTGCATAAATCAGTTTACCTTTCTCTTTCATATCCCTTCATATTTCAGCACAGAACTCTGCTAGCTGTGTTCCACAGCAGGCAAAACAGGAAAAAATGTACTCTTTGGGCGTGTGTGGGGTGTGTGCTTGTTTTTCTGGGGGGTTTGGCAGTTTTTCTGCTAATAGAGCTGTGGCAGCTCGTCCTTACACCGTGAAAGCAAAGAAGGTGTTTAATTAAGATGGAGCTTCTGCCCAGCAAACTCACTACTGCATACTCAGAGCATGCTGTTTTCATCAAGTAGGCCCTGCTTATTTGGCTCATGGTAAATCTTGTACCCTTCAGGTGATTGTGAAGGAGGGGAAAAAAGAGAACATGTGGATGACAGGGGAAGAATGAGATCCATTATTTTCTAAATGGGGGACCCTTTCGTATTTCCCTTAGTCTCATTAGTGGCTTTGATGCCAGTAGTTCTATGGAAGCAGTATGACATTTGTACCAGTGCCTGGCTTGTATTTTTAAGAACAGAATTGTTCATGGCAGATAAAGCTACAAAACACAGTGTGAGCATCTCCACCTTGTCTTCATGTGAACTAATAATAGAAATGTGTCTGGGAAAAAAATGGGGTTTTCCATTTGCTGAGTGGGGAAGGTCACAGGTAGAAAGAAAATGTTTCCATATTGGGGCATGTTGCTGAGGTTAATCTGTGTTGCAGGTCCTCTAAAATAGCACCAGTCCAGGGCTTGTAAATATAGTATCAAAATGCTCTTTTGCTTGAGAAGGTGGAAGAAAGTTGGTGAAAACACAAAGGTGTAGAGTGGTTCCAGTGGTATTTGGCACGCTGGGTTATCTTGATATGAATCTTTCATATTGCTGGGACTGCCTTTAGGGACTGTCTATCTAATCTCCTGGTTCTCTGCTTTCCTGTTAAAGGTTCATGCTATGCACTTAGCTATAACACGAAGATTGATCAAGATAATACTGCAGCTTTGCTACCAAGTGGTATGTTTTGGTTTGGTTTTAGTAATACATATTGATTATGGTCTTAGGGATGTTTTGTTGTTTGGTTTGGGTGGGGTTTTTTTTACATTTGGAACAATGTGAACTGGAAAATCTAATGCTTACTGTACTCTCAACTTCATTAGAAATATAACATTGTTTTCATTCATGCTGTTACATTACTTCATCTAAAGGAAACTTTAAAACAATGAGCTTCACTTATGTATAGTATCAGACTGTCAGTGCTTCAACTGTAATTGCAGTTGCCACGGAGGATTACTTTTGTGAAAACACTGCTTTCCAACTTCTTGTTTCCTACTGGTCTTGAAGACCGAATTTATACAAAAAGATATATAGAAATCAGTGCTGCTTAGGAGCACATTTTAGCTGTGCAGTGTTTATTCTTTGGGAATTATGGACTCCATCACAGTTTTATGACAAAATGTGCCATCTCAGGTGGGATTTTACATGCAGAGGAAATAATGAAGCTATTTTGGGCTTCAGCTATGTCATCTCACTTCCATAAATTGGTCAATCAGCTCTCTTGCTCGAGATGCTTTTAATTTGACAGGTGCCCATCAGGGCATGAGTGAATTCAGATTCTTCAGGTGAGGAGTTCTTTTATGTGCTCTGTTAACACAGTCCTAGCAAAATGGATACGTGATAGTGATTGAGTTTGTATGGTACAATTATTACAAGCTAATTAATTAGCTTGTAATTATCATAAGCATAATTAATGCAGGCACAGTAATACAGTTCCTGGTGATGTCACAATGTGAAGTCTTCAGCTGCTGCCTTATTTGTCTGTATTCTGTATTGTACTGTTGTACCGTAGATTCAAAATCACAGAATCACAGAGCTGTAGGGATTGGAAGGGACCTCGAGAGATCATCGGGTCCAACCCCCCTGCCAAAGCAGCTCCCTAGCTCATATTGCACAGACAGGCATCCAGATGGGTCTTGAATATCTCCAGGGAAGGAGACTCCACCACCTCCCTGGGCAGCCTGTCCCAGGGCTCTGTCACCCTCACTGTGTAAAAGTTCCTCCGCATGTTGGTGCGGAACTTCCTGTGCTCCAACTTGCAGCCATTGCCCCTTGTCCTGTCCCCACAGACCACTGAAAAGGGGCAGGCCAATTCCCCCTGCACCCCATACTTAGGATATTTATAAACATTGATTAGGTCCCCCCTCAGTCTTCTTTTCTCCAGGCTGAACAGCTCCAGCTCTCTCAGCCTTTCCTCACAGGATAGATGTTCCAGGCCCTTAATCATCTTTGTAGCCCTTCTCTGGACTCTCTCCAGGAGATCCCTGTCCTTTTTGTACCAAAGTCTGTAGTAGGTGTCTGTTGTGCAGATTTCTGTACCAAGTGGCTGCTGCCAGATATGGCTGATGAACACGTAAGTGGAGGTGTTCCCCTGCACATCTGCTCATCACTAGTAAGCACAGTGAGTAGTCACACTACTGCTCTTCTACGTTGAGTTGTGCAGTGGGTGTGTGACTCTTCATTACAAAGTCAGGCCCTGGTGTAATGATGTGTTCAACCAATGCCACAGCAAATGCTAAATGCTAGAGGACCAGTGGAGGAAAGACAAGGGCAGTGAAGTGAGGTAAAGTAAAAAACCTGTGACTGTCAGGAATAATACTACGCTTTTCTCCTTCTAGTCCATAAGACTTCTTTGGTTAAAAAAACAGTAACTGAGTTAAAACTTTTTCTAAGAGTTAATTTGGTAATCCATTCAACTGGAACTAAGGACTCTGGATTACATTAGTAATACCATTGATCCAAACCTGACACTGTATAAGGTATACAGGTCTCAGAGGGAGCAAATTGGAAGATTCTTTGCATTAAAGTTTATTTTGCTTATAGGAAAACTAATTCTGTCAGTGGATAAGGATACTTACGAGGAACTTGGACTGCAAGGCCGCCCTTCTCAGTATTCTGGCAAGAAAGTAATGAGATACAGTAAGTATTATTTATATTAACAGTGCTTATTTTAGATCTGTCTGTGAAACACCTTGTTAGGATGTTAAACCAGCAATGCTGAAACATCCCTTCCCTTAAAATTGGTTATCGCCTAGTTCGGATTTTTCCAGATGCAGATACAAGGACTTCTTAGAGAAAAAATACTTTTTTCCAAACAATAAAGCAATTATAAGGAAGCAATATGTGATCTTTTGGATATTCTATACTATTTTTAATTCCTGGGTTTTTCATTGTTGTGTTTATACTAGAGTGATGCAGGTAGGACTCAAGCAGTATCTCTGTCTTCTGATCAGAAAATACTTAACTAGTTAAAGGAGAGCTTCAAATTTGCACACTGTAAAAACCAAACCAACCCACCACCCAAAAAACAGTGAAGAGCCTCACTGAAGACTGCTTGTTTTCTTGAATGGGAGGATTGTATTATGTTTGACACATTTAAAGTGGTAGTCTCCATATACCAAGTACTTGGAAAAAGCTGTCATTTTTTAATTACTCCAGGGAAACACACACTAAGTGCAAGTTTTGTTAATAATTAAAGAAAACAAACCTCACGAACACTATGCCATCCCAACTGCTTTAGAACCTGCAGTAGTTGATAGGTAGTTACATAAAAACTTTAAGAGGAGAAACTTGTTACCTATAATAAGAATTTTGGCAAAATGGGATGTCGTTTTTTTGCTCTGCAAAATAAATAGAACTTCTAGCCTGAGACCAGTCCACCTGGAAGAAAACAATTGAAAAAGTGCCATTGCCAATATGTGGCTTTTGATGTTAGAAACTAGATTTCTTTAGTCCTAGCTTCCCTAGTTACCAGGATACTTTTAAGGTCCTGTTCTGGGGCTTCAGTCGCTGCCGTTGCAAAAGGAATCTGTCCTTCCAGTCACAAGAAGGAGGTTTCAGACTGTATCAAAATAAAGACAGCAGGAGGTGAATGTTTATTTCCCCAATCAAATACTTTTCACATACACAGTATCTTTAGGGTGTTCTTTGATTTCTTTGTGTTCTTTCAGTTCTTAATGAATCTAGTATTAAAATTCTTTTCATTTGTGTGACTTTTTTTTTTATGCCTTTTTGCAGTTATAACTATTGACCTGACTGATGCAGGCTTTCACCCTGATAGCAAGAAACATAACAGAGTGCATTGGGCCTTGAAAGAAAAGAAACCTTTAGAATTTGACTTCCTGCTGGCTTGGTACAGTACAGGTAATAAGAGCTAAATGCACAACCACAATGTAACTGGCATGAAGTCCAAATATTTTCAGTCTGCTGTTCTTTGCTAGTGATTATCAAAATGCATTTTTTAGTGGAGGGAAAAGTTAGATTGAAATGTGTTTGGGTGGGATTGTTTTGTTTGCTTGGTTTGTTTGTTTGTTTGTGAGGGGGAGGGTGTGTGTGTGTTAACTCCCTGTGCAGCAGAACGTTCCAGTTCTGGAACACAGCAGTGATTCATTAGTTGTTTCATTCCCTTGTGTCTTGTTGCCCAGGCTTTCTGACATAACTTTGCCTATTTGATAGTGCTGCCTCTTCTTTATAAATCTCTGGCATACATAACCATTATTAATACACTTCTTAAAAGTGGGTTTTTTAAATTAATGTATATAAATTAGGTATTTGGTGTAGTACTTGAGATGGGAAACTTTATTTCATCAGTGTAGGATGTGTACAGAGTTGTGTGCTGTGTACACTGAAACACATGCAGTTTGCTATTTTATTATTTTCCAGCATTTGTTTGAGATTGGAGCAGATAGAGAGGTGGCTCTTGTAAGAAATTGTGTTGTCTCAAATCACCTTTCTTCTAGAATTCTTTAACCACTTTTCTGATACATTCATCTTTTTTTTCTGAGATTTAAATGTTCTGGCTCAGAGGGTCATTCTCCAAAGTCCTCAGTTGTTTGTATTTCCCCAGAACTGGCTGTATCTAGAGATGTGGCATTTGCATAGAACTGATAAAATCTGCAGGAGTCTGTGCTGGAAAAAAAAATGTCTCCATCATAGCTGTGTAGTTTTTAGTGTGGTTCTGCTTTGAGTCATGAAGAAGCCTCTACAGTCATGAGAAGGGGTATGAGAGAGGTCCCAGGCAGTGCTTTTCCATCTGGTCTCTGCATTGTTACTGTTGCCTTGCTCCTGGAGACCCAAGATCTGAGTAACTAAAGCTGCCTACAAGCTCCTTTAGCAGTGCCCCATGTTTCACTTTAGTCCTTCATGTTTCTCCTCATCCTTTTTAAGTTCTAATCCTGTGACAAGGACGCTTCCTTGCTTGTCATACAGAAATTGTTTGAAGTCTTGCAATTCCCATCCGTGTAGTCTTCGGGAAAGAGTCACAGTGAAGACTGTTGCTACCATAAATGGTGATATAAATCCAGCTAAGGTGGCAGTTCTTCAGGCTCAAGCTTGCTTGGATTTATTGACCCTGGGCAGAGAGCAGTATGCCTCTGGGGCTGCTACGTGTCTTCTCTTCATTGCTGCCAGCGTAGCAGCAGCCAGGAAGAATAGCATTCCTTTTCCTCACTTTCTTACATCCAAAAAGCAGGTCAGCTCAGTCATTTCCTGAATACGGAGTTAAATCTGAATGCCTTTCTGTGCAGGAATCTTGTGCTTAACACACAAAAGAGTCTTAGTTCCTTAGTAATGACAAAATAAAACTTTTATAGATTTTTATTAATAGACATGAGGCATCCTGGAGATTTTGCTGGAAGGGAGAAAGAGAGAATCCGTGTCCTCTGTGAACATTATGCTTTCAGCCTTCCTGCTGTTAGCTGGTGTTTCTTGCTATAGCCAGCAGTGCTGCAAGCCTATAAACTTCCCTGTCACTTTACAAAAGCAAAACTTTGTTGGGTTTTGTTGTTTTCACATCAGTTTTTCCCACTTCGTGGTTCTGGCACCGAGAGGAACAGAAAAAGAAAATGTGTAGTGTCTCATGTCTTTAATGACAGAGGCAAAGCAACCTTTTCTTCTCTTTTGCTGCAATTTTTATGACAATTTTAAATGTTTGTTGGCTGAAGTTCAGTGGCCTCCAAAAAAAAAACAACGCAGTGTGCCTGTTGTTACTTACATGGAAAGCTGTGGTGCAACTAGAGGAATTGTTCTGTTGCAGTCTTGACTGTCATCTTTGAGATTCCTTGAAGTTAGCACTGTAGCTGAGGCTCCCATAGGGAATGGACTTTTCAAATGTATGGATTTACTATATTTGACTAGGAATTTTAGGGCAATATTACGCATTCTTTAAACCTGTTTATCTAACAAATACCAATAGGAAGTAGAGACTGAAGATCATCCATCCTAGCATCCTTTAGACTTAAATATATCTCTATAAAATACTTTATTAGCAACAGTTCAGTGTCTGCCTGTCTTTGTCACTGTGCCTATCAGTGCGTGGACAGCCTTATTTAGAAGGATGACTAGAAAGGACCAGGTTACCCTTCCTTTTTCTGCTTCGCCACGTGATTATCCTTGATGAGAAGAGTTTAGGTAGTCCCTCAGGTTTGGATATTGTATTCTGCAGTGAACTCTATCCTGTTCTTGAATTTCTTCTGTTTGTACATGCCTTTCCTGCTGCATTTAGAGGCTAGTCTGGACTTCTGACTTCTCACAAATAAGGCATTATTCCTTGCTTGCCTAGAGACGCATGGTTACTTTATGAAAATAAGATACCTTATCTGGCATTTTGAGTTTAGGAGAACTGATTCTATGTCAGTTATCTTAATGCTTTAAGAAGTTGGTTAATATCTCTTCATTTGCAAAATGCTTAGGGTTTTAGAATTTTATCTGCTGTTTTGGATCATTTACTAGAGTTGGAGAAACACAGCCTTTCCCACCAGTCCATGGAGGTACATCTCACTGTTACAAGTTACAGCAACTGTTACAAGATCTGTGCTCCAGTTTGCTTTCTCTATACTGCCCCCTTCCTTCTCTCTTCAATCCTTGCCCCTCAGGCTGCCCTAGAGTTCCTCTTGACACCACTGACAAATCTGCTCTCAAACCAGTAGTCACCTGCTTTTGTTCCCGCTGTTCAGAGCACAGGGTCTCTGGTCTTGATGACCGATTACGGTGTTTTTCTGGGGTAACACCAACTCCCAAATACATCTTATCTGAAGATGAGTTTTCAGTTTTCTGTAAATCATTAATTTTTCTCAAAAAACTTATGGATCTTAATTTAAGCTTGCCATCACACCAAGGAAAACAAGTATGTGGCCTTCAGTGATGTGCTAACACCTCTTCAAAGGATTCTTACTCGTTCTTGTCCTTGTAGAGAACTGAGAGATCCACTGACTTGACGTGCTGGATAGAAAATGGAGTGCCTTTTGGGATAATTAAAAAGGAAACTTTCTGCTACTGTGAAGGCATGTTCCAGGAGAATTTACTTTGCAGGAAGCTGTTGTGTCATTTATTCCTGACATCTGCAGGAATTCATTCCGTTGGAGTAGTGATGCTGGGATCCCTCTAGGCACTCGGTGGTTTTGGAGGGAAACCCGCTTCAGTTCATTTGAGCTCACTTCCCTTTACGTGATCTTAGAGGTGCGTTATCTTTGTGTGCATCTGCCACGTGCATCCTCTCTCTCCAATTGCAATGCCTCTGGAATTTCTGGAGATGCTGAGCTAGAGATGACCTAATGGCACAAGGCAAGCATTGCCCTTCTACAGCAGCGAGTACCCGTGCAGGGGCACAAAGGGAGTGTACGTACAGGCTCTGGTAAGGCAGAATGTCCCCTGGGCTCGTGCATGTATGCAAGGGTGTACTGACAGTGTGTTTGCAGACTGCTCTGTCTTGGGGGGCAGCTAACACGTGTGCCTGTGCCCTTTCAAGTGTTCCTCTTCAGGAACGCTCAATCCTTCTTCCTAATGAGTTCATTTGGTTACTTGCCTAGTTAATTTGGCTTGAATTTTCTCTTGACAGGTCTATACTTACTAGCTAAATAGTAAATTTACTCAGCTCTACTAAGTTGCTGGATCTTGAACTAATTTTTATTTCCGAGGAGATAAGGAAGCCAAAGATTCCATGGCTTGTGCCAAAGATAACAGCATGTCAGCAGTTTTACATGCTGCATTTTCTTGTATACATACACGAAGGTTTCATGTATTCAGTGTTGCTTTTGTTTAATTGTTTTGTAACAGCTCTTTGTGGTGTTGTGTTGTTAAGGTGCAGAGGGATCAACATTGATGTCATACTTCTCAAAAAACCAAATAAAGGCCCTGAAGCCAAAAATAACATTCAGCACATTAAGGGACTTGCAGTGTCCAGTGTTACAAAGTAACGAACTACAAGGAAAGCCAGAGGAGTCCTGCAGCACAGAGGAGCTGTTTGAGTGGCTTGGTGCTGTCTTGAATCAAGTTAGCTTGTAAGTATTTTGTTTGATCTTCAAACATGTTGTAAGTTGTGGCTTTCTTTAAGGAAGAGTAAGAATTAAGAAAGACAGGTTTCTGTAAGTGGGAAGTGTGTTATGCATTTAAGTTTCTGCTCTAAACCTTGAGTAACTTACCAGTGTTTTTAGGGGTGCCCATGTGCACTGAGTTTGGCTGGGATATAGTTAATTTTCTTTGTGGTAGCTGGTGCAGTTCTGTGTTTTGGATTTGTGACCAAAACAGTGTTGATAAGATGGGGGTGTTTCAGCTATTGTTCAGCAGAGCTTACACAGAGCTGAGGCCTTTTCTGCTGCTCGTGCTGCCCTGCCAGCAAGTGGGCTGAGGTGCTCAAGAGTCTGGGAGGGGACACAGCCAGGACATGTGACCCCAGCTGACCAGCGGGGTATGCCATGCCATATGGTGGTGTGCTCAGCAATAAAAGCTGGGGGAAGAAAGGGAGGGAAACATTTGGAGTTGCAGCGTTTGTCTTCCTAAGTCAGAGATACACATGATGAAATTGGAGATGGCTAGACATCTGCCCGCCGATGGGAAGTAGTAAATGAATTCCTTAGTTTGCTTTGCTTTCATGCACAACTCTTTGCTTTACCAATGAAACTGTCTTTGTCTCAATTCATGTGTGTTCTCACTCTTGCCCCTCTGATTCTCTCACCTGCCCTGCTAGGGAAGAGTGTGCGAGCAGCTGTGTAGTATGTGCGTGCTTACCGGTGTTAACCCACAGCACCGTGCCATCTTGTGTATCAATTGCTTGGCCATTTGTTGCCTTGGTATTAATTTAGATGATATACATAGATATTACTTGTTTGGTACAAGTTTTGTTTGCTAAGGCTTCCTGTAGACAATTTAAAGTATATTTATTTCAGTTGTTTCATTGTGTTTTGTGGGGTTTTTTTTCCAGAGACAACAAATCGTCTAGCTTCTTATCAACATATTGCTGTCCTCAGCCCAACACAGTGGTGGAAAAGGCTTTTCTGTGCACAATCACAGGCTTTATAATTCCTGAGAAGATAATTCAGTTATTGGAGCAGCTGTGGTAAGGGCTGACATGACTACATTACTAAAACACTTGTACACTTAACACTTCTTAATACTGAGAACCACTTTTAAATGCTTCTTTTCAGTAGTGCTGTTGGAGATCAATAGCAAAATACACAAAATTAAGACTTTAATTAGGAAATGAGCTGGAAGCTTAGTGCCAGTATAAAAAAAGCAATAAACAATTTTTGATACTTCAAATTTGAAAATGCCTGCCCTGACTTTGCTTTTCATCTTAATTTCTGAGAAGCAGTGGCTCTATTAAGCTCCTACATTTTTCTGAGTCCCACTGTCTGTGAAAATCGGGTGCCCTCAAATGTATCTAATTTAGTATTTTTAACTACTGATGGTAAATACAGTTGACATCCCTTTATGATACTGAAAAGAGTATTGCAAGGTCCTTCCAGGTTATAATGGCGTTACAGTGAGCTTTTTTTTTGAGTCGGGTGGTGTGATGTGAACAGGGTAGCTGTAGTTCTCATTCAGTACCATACTAGTGTATCACAGGTCAGTGTGGTATCTGCCTTTGTTGCATGTTAGTGCTACTGATAGCAAATTCTGGAAGCTCCTTGCTCCATGTGTGAGACGGGTCTTGAAGTGCCTGGTGGCTGATGACTGTCAGAATGACAGTGTTGCTGTTGCTTTTTCTGGAATATGATCGTTACTCTTTGAGCAACTTTCAGATGTCATGAAGAAAGCTTCCTTAGGCTTAGGGTTGGAGCAGAAGTTTCCTTGGCTTTTATTCTTACTTAATGACTGGCTGTGATTATTTATAATCCATTTCCTTTCTGGTGGTAAAAGTATTTGTGTCAAGCATAGCCGGTCCTATATCTTTTTTTTCGACCTGATAGCAACTATTCTCAGTAAATGTTCTATTTTCTAAAAGACAATGCATGCTGTAGGAAATTTGGAACAGCTACTTTACACCTTAGAACTTCCTCTGATTACTGTAACTTCCAGTTTTGTGATATCTAAAAGTATGGCATGAATCATCAAGAGTCAATCTTACCTCTTCTCCTTATGTCTTCTGTGTTAAAGCAGGGTTTTTTTAACTGCTAATTATAAATTTTCAGTATAATATGTGTCTGATTATTTTTTTTACTTTATATTTTATACTTGCACCTGCTGCCTATTGCATTATAAATATTGATTACCTTATCTTCTTCCTTGCAGTTGCTATTTTAACGAACCAAAACTGGCGTGTTGGCTGACCCTAACTGTGCATGGCTTTGCAGACAGCCCTGTTTCCTGGAGAGAAAGTGAACATGGCTTCCACAAGGGAGGAGAGAACTTGTACAACTTTGTCATTTTTAGGAATCTGGACTACTGGCTTCAGATGGCTGTAGGAACTTATGATGATTGTCCTCCATAAAGCTGTGTTTACAGCAGAAGTTTTCTAACGATCCCATGTTACTGTATAGAAACCCAATAAGATATTTTTTATAAAAGTAATTAGATAACAAATTAGCCACTAAGAGACTGTATATGTTATTCCATTTGTTTATTGCCCTTAAAGGATGACCTACAATGGAAAGAATGGGTTCTTCACTGTCATACAGTATCTTCTGCAAGACTACACAATTTTAGCTTTAAGAAAAAGATACACTTTTGAGCATTTTAAATTTTCAGGAATTGACTGTAGGTGGTTTCCTTTTATCCAGGAGTAATTTTGGATCTTGAAAGTTAGCTTTACAGATTGCTAGCTAAAATATTTGGGAGGAAAGCTCATTTTGGGATTTAGTGTTTTCTTTCTTTACATTAAGGATCTATGAACCCTTAAATTCATGTTTAAGACACTTCAGCCTACATGCTGACAAATTTAAAAGGAAAAAAAAAGGAGATATGTTCTCTGTAAATTGGTAGGGGGGAGGAAAAAAAATGGAGAAGGAGTTATGTGACAGTGGGATGGGCATCCATTGAACGTGGAAAAAGTAAAGGCTTCCTGCCCTGCTTTTTGAATTTTGCAGGTCATGGTTATCAGAAAGGAGCTCATTTTATACAGTGATGCAGAAGTCTGCTTGCTTTCTGAATTGACCTCCACATGCTGCCCTCCCCATCCCCCCAGTTTCTACTTTTAAAAGTGGCTTGTGGTTCTTGCTTACAGGACAACCACAGAGCTGAGGTTTCCCTCTCATGGTATTGCACACGTTTCTGGGCAGAACACTATGGACATACCCTCAGACAACACAGTTGAAGTGAAGCAGGTTTTGTTAACAGCAAGCAGTCATACTGAGAGCTTAGGCAGCTATAAAGAATCCAGGTTAACTTCTGTTGAAATCCATGAAAGGTTGGATGGTGGTTTGTGGGGGGAGGATGGGTGTTACTTGGGTTTTGTCTTATGGAGTGGGCATGTGTCGTTAAAGTACCAATGCAGTGCTGCAATGGAAGTTGTTCACCTGATGGAACAAGAGCTTGGTAGTGGAAGCTGGCTCATAGCTGTAGAGGAAACACCAAGATCTCTTGTGAGGATGGAGTGGCACAGTGCAGCAGAAAGCCCATGGGAAGCAGTTGAGCTTCCTTATTTTTTAATCTGTTCATTGGCTCTTCGGTGAGGAGAAGCACCTGGATGATTTGCTGGATGGTATTTGTCATACACCTGCACTAATCATAACCCCTTTTGCTCAAGTTTTGGTACATGTTTCACAAACACAACTCTGACATGTCAGCATATGGCTTTCTAAGTCATTAAATCATTTTCCAACATTATCCTGCCATGAGATATTTCTAGTAGGCTACCTGGAGCAAAAGTGCGCCTTGTCACATGTACAGACATAGACTCACACAATCACAACTGAATGGACAAGAGTCTGGGGCAGTTCTTGGCTTGGCACTTGGCTAGTAAATATTTAACATGGCTGGCAAATGGTCTGTTGCATTACTGTGCACCGGTGCAAATGGCCTCAGCTGTTGGCTAGAGTCTGCTTTTGAAAGTGTCTGTCGAGGGATTATACCACATGGCAACTTTCACAGAAGAGACTGGCAACCAGAAGTGGCTTCTGTTTTCCTCTTGATCAGAAGGTCTCTTAAAAGCCTGGGGCCTGGAGGTTACCCCCACAGCAAAAGTTCTAATACACAGTAAAAAAATCTTAAATCTTTATGAAAAATTGGATGATGTTTGTAGCTGTAGTGTTCATCTTCCTGTCAGATCCTAGTAAACCTATTTCCTACACACACACACAGAGTAGGTATATAGCTTGGAAAAGAAACCATCTGCCATCCAGAGGTAAAAAACTTGTATTGGTGAATTTATTTCCCTTATTAACTGAAAGAAAGGAGTAAAATCTTATGCATAAGCTCCATAATGGGTGCAAGCTGGCGCATAGGAGGTTCCATGTGAATGCAAGGAGAAACTTTTTCACTGTGAGGGTGATGGAGCCCTGGAACAGGCTGCCCAGAGAGGCTGTGGAGACATTCAAAACCCGCCTGGATGTGTTCCCGTGTGACCTACTGTAGGTGATCCTGCCCTGGCAGAGGGGTTGGATGAGATGATCTTTCCAGGTCCCTTCCAGTCCCCAACATTCTGTGATTCTGTGAGTGCCCTGAGCAGGAGCACAGCAGCCATTGACCTTGGCTCTGAAAGGACAGCAGTAGGGCCAGGTGAAATGATTTTCCTAATTGGCACCTGGTTGCAGAGGGTCTGATGCAGGCGTAAGGGCTGGTGGGTACACTGATGGTTCTGGGAGGCAAGCTGAGAGGTGGACATTCGAGCTCTGTCAGTTCTTCTGAACACGTGAGTTTTAAGGTTGATCTTTTATGGACATCTAGGGAAATCTCATCAGATAGGTCAGCAGTTTCCTTTACAGTCCCTTGCCTGTGTAGATAGGCAGCAAATACTTCTCAAAACACAGTGTTACAGTTAAGAATCGTTTGACTGCTGCCTCCTACAATCCCTAGTTGTCTTCTGGTGGTGGTTTCAAATAGCTTTCCCGACTAAGGAAAGGGTTAAAATCCTGTCTCTGGATCTTGCAACTTGTTTGAGATGCTGAGTTGGCTTCTGGCTTTTTGCCAGTTTCTGTGAACCTGTACAGAAGAACCTGTACAAAAGCACAGTGTACAAAGCAGTATTGAAAACCCTGTGCTGCTGCTGATAGTCGCCGTGACTGGTCTACTCGGCTCTGAGACTACTTTGCCATGCTCTCCTAGCAAGGTCCGGTGGTGTGCCTGCCTCTTGGGGAGCAGCCCTTCCTGCGCTTGCTGGGCTTTGGAGTTACACAGGAGAGAAGCTGCCGGGGGGGTGGGCTTGACTTCTTTCTTACTGCCTGCAAACAGCTGCGAGCGGGGGGAAGATCTTCCTGGGATGAGGGGGCAGCAGCCTGTTCCTTACCGCACGCAAGGGCAGCGTGCTACCTCTCCCTGGGAAACTCGCTGAGAAGAGGAAGGGCAGAAGGCACTGCTAACAGGCTTGGGGAACAGGTTGGGTGGGAAGAGCTGGGGCTGGGCCAGGTGGGCAGTAATTCAAGGAAGAATTGGGCAGGGCACATGAGACGGAGATGAAAGGTTTTTGCATGAGAATGAAAGATGGCTGCTGGTGGTGTTCTCGCCCTTTGTGCCTGCCTGCGAGGGAGGACAGGAAAACCCAAAAGGTTCCTGAGAGCTGCAAAAGTAATGGTGAGCAGCTGTGCACCAGCTGCTCCTGGGATCAAAGGGATGAGTGCTTACTAAAGAAGTTTTGCCTCTAGGGACTGTTTTATCTACCATGGGGAAGGAGAGCCAAATATCTGAGTGCAGAGACAGGCCCGGGGCAAGCTGGTTGCATGAGAAGTAGAGGTTTTTGTTGTCCTGGTATGAAGGCAGCCAGTGATAAGACACTTCTTGAGCTAGGGAATTGCTTTGCTTTAAATTCCCCCTTCTGAGCTATGCATTCCTGCCTCTCAGCTGGTGGAAGGGAAGGGAGTTTCGCTGAGAGGTTACCGGGGGACAGCAGAACCAGCTGGGAATGGGTCTCAAAGATCATGTGCTTTTCCAGCCACGTTTTTTAAGCGGTTATGCATATGCAGAAATTGGTAGGTCTGGAGCAAATAGAGAACAAACTTCTGGGTGACAAAGGGGAGATAAAAGCTGAGGCAGTTGGATAGGGTGTGTTATGCAAAAATCACTCTAAATAGACTGGATTTGCCTTTTTGGTTTGCAAATGCTGACCCGGTGAGGAACCTGCCTGGAGAAAGACAGGTTCATGCCCTGTAATGGCAAGAGTACAAGCCTAATTGGTGATAGTCTTTTGTGTGAGGAAGAGAATATGAGCGTGGGAGACCCTGAGAAAGTTAAGGATGAGAGAAAACTTTCATTATCATTTTCACTATCAGTATAGATTCTAGAGATGCTGTGGTTGCAGAGGGAAAGCAAGACTTGGTACGGTTTAGATCTGGGGAGTGCAGGAGAGACAAGAGTGAGTGCTAATCTAAGGCTGCTTGAAAAGGAGGTGACAGGGCTTAATGGAAGGAGAAGCATGAGCTTCGTTTTGGCTGCATCATCTTCTACTGAGGAATATCCATTCTGGAGAGGCTAGCCAAGATGTAAAGTTGGGTGTCTGAAAAAAAGCCAGTAAGAAAACAGGTTCATTATGTCATCAGCCTGGGGATTGCATAGCAATCGTGGGAGTGAGTGAGATAGCACAAAGATGGGTTAGAAGGTTTTTATTGGAAAAAAATTTGTGTGCTTTTTATTGCTCCTTGCCACAAGCTGCCTCTTTTTGTTTATCCATAAGGTTCCTGACAGTGTTACAGAAACACCAAAGATTTAAAACTGTCTGGAGATAGGTTGGATGATGTTGATGTTGCTGTTAATTGCAGTTAGCAGTTGGGCTGCTCACCCAACGCTGCAGTGTGGGGTTTTCTACTGTAGAGAGTGCCCCTGTTACCTACTTATTTTTTGCAGTGGTTGTAACACAGACAAAGGTAAAAAGGAAAATGAGTGCCTAGAAGGGTATTTCTTTTCCCCTCTGTTGGGAGGTGCATAGCAAGTCAGTGGCTGATCTGGGATTAGAATGAAGGCACTTTGTAGCTAGTCCCATACTCCAGCTACGAGATTATGCTTCCTCTGATGCTGTTAATTGAAGATAATTGCATGCAATTGATTCTGTCTTCAGTATTTCCTTACGTGGTGGCTCTGCTAGAACATGCTTGGACTGTTTCTCTGAATCGATTTTATTCACAGGAGAGAGTTTTAAGAAGAAAAATGGTGAATAATTCAACTACTGGCATATCAAGTAAACTTCTTAGTATTAACAAGAATTTCAGAAATATCTACAGTAAACTGAGGCAACTCCATAAATGACTGGCCTCTGTTTCATCCTTGGAAGTAGCTTCCAGCACTGCTTAAAAACACTGGTTTTAATGCAGCCATAGGCAGAAGCAAAAAGAGGGAGCTAAAGGGACCTGAGCAGTTTTCAGCTTCCCAGAGAAGCAAGGTGCAGGGTCCTTTGGCTATGCCAAGTTTTTTAGCTGTCTTTAGTAAAACAATTTAGTGGGCTTTAGTTATTTGTATATGGGTGTGTTTTACTTGGGTAATTGAAGAATGTTGTGAGCAGCAGTATATGCTCTTCTTCCTCTCCACTGTAAAATGCAGATAACCACTGGAATGAATACTTTTTTTGTTGATGTCTAAGATGCATAGGTTCACTAGATACCAACAGTATTGACTACCTTGCTGAGGGAATAGCATCCACCCTCAGCAAGTGCCGATGATACAAAGCTGGGAGGGGTGGCTGACACGCAGGAACACTGCGCTGCCATCCAGCCAGACCTGGACAGGCTGGAGAGCTGGGCAGGGAGAAACCAGGTGAGATTCAACAAAAGCAAGTGTGAAGTCTTGCACCTGGGGAGGAACAACCGACTGTATCAGTACAGGCTGGGGGATGACCTGCTGGAGAGGTACTCTGCAGAGAAGGATCTGGGGGTCCTGGTGGATGACAGGTTGGCCATGAGTCAGCTGTGTGCCCTGGTGGCTAAGAGAGCCAATGGGATCCTGGGGTGCATCAGGAGGAGTGTGTCCAGCAGGTCGAAGGAAGTGATCCTCCCCTCTACTCTGCCCTGGTCAGGCCCCACCTGGAGTATTGTGTCCAGTTCTGGGCTCCCTGGTATAAAAAGGACAGGGATCTCCTGGAGAGAGTCCAGAGAAGGGCTACGAAGATGATTAAGGTCCTGGAACATCTCCCCTATGAGGAAAGGCTGGGAGAGCTGGGGCTGTTCAGCCTGGAGAAAAGAAGACTGAGGGGGGACCTAATCAATGTTTATAAATATCGTAAGTATGGGGTGCAGGGGGGATTGCCCAGCCCCTTTTCAGTGGTCTGTGGGGACAGGACAAGGGGCAATGGCTGCAAGTTGGAGCACAGGAAGTTCCGCACCAACATGGGGAGGAACTTTTTCCCAGTGAGGGTGACAGAGCCCTGGGACAGGCTGCCCAGGGAGGTGGTGGAGTCTCCTTCTCTGGAGATATTCAAGTCCCATCTGGACGCCTGTCTGTGCAGTATGAGCTGGGGAGCTGCTTTGGCAGGGGGGTTGGACCCGATGATCTCTTGAGGTCCCTTCCAACCCCTACAGCTCTGTGATTCTGTATTTCTCCATCCTGTGCCAGCAGGATTGCAGAGAATGAAAAGGGACCAAATTTTATTATGTGATTACAGGTGAAAAATAGCATGTTTATTGATTTATTGTGAAGACAAATATTTCTAATCTTTTGTGACTGAAGTTTTTACCTTTCTTTGGTGCTAGTAAATCACATATGCATTTTAAAAATATATAGCTTGTAGCTCTACAGGAAGCTAGTGTTGTTCCACTGCAATTTGCAGAAGTTCTTGTGATTTGGCCCTGGGATAAAAACCTTGCTGAGCTAGGCACCGTGCTGCCATTGGGATAACATTGATTACAATTTATAAAGAGAGATTTCTTTGTTATTGAAGTAAATTAAGAGTTTGAATTGTCAGCTTTTGCAGGGCAGGCACAAAATCAAGCAGTGATACGTTGGCTCTTGAGCTTGGGTTTTTGTTGGATGCTAAATCCAACTTGAGAGCTCCTGGTGTCAGAACAAGATGTTGTAGCCCCCTAAACCTATTTAAATGTGCTCAAATATTTTTCTAAGCTTTGGCAGTTGAGTATCATTTGTTTTCCCATACTTGGCATAAATGTTGTATTATGTACTTGTGACTGATTTGACAGAAAGGTGGTTGTGTGTTCCAGATCTGGCTCATATTTGTACTACAGTATGGGATGCCATGGCTGGTATCTCCTAGGGTAAATACTGCAGAGGTACAGTCTGAGACATGTGGAACCTCTGGCTGTGCTGATCCTGAAGGCGAGTAGGAATGGCACTGAGAGGTTCAGAGTAACAGATGACCTGGCCATATGATTAAAAGTATTCCTGTGACCAGCACGGGTTTGCAAGGTTCCTGAATTAAGTCTTCAGAATTATGTAGCCACCCTCAGGTTAGAACTGTAAAATCAGTGGTGCCTGTGTAGAATCACAGGCTGGTTTGGGTTGGAAGGGACCTCGAAGACCATCTAGTTCCAACCCCCCTGCCATGGGCCCAGACACCCTCCAGTAGACCCGGTTGCCCTAAGCTCCATCCAGCCTGGCTTTGGACACTGCCAGGGAGGGGGCAGCCACAGCTTCTCTGGGCAGCCTGTGCCAGGGCCTCACCACCCTCACAGGGTTTCTTCCTTATATCTAGTCTAAATCTGCTCTCCTTCAGTTTAAAGTCATTACCCCTGTCCTATCACTCCATTCCCTGAAAGAGTCTTCCTCCAGCTTTCCTGTAGCCCCCTTTAGGTACTGGAAGGCTGCAGTAAGGGCTCCCCAGAGCCTTCTCCAGGCTGAACAAGCCCAACTGCCTGCCTTCATAGAAAAGGGGCTCCAGCCCTCTGACCATCTGTGTGGCTCTCATCTGGGCTTCCTCCAACAGTTTAAACACACATACCTCCCCTGGCATAATTTTGAAGACTGTAAAAGTCTTCTGAAGATCTGTAAAAGCAGAGCATCAGGGTGCCTACTTGTAGGCCGTTAACAGCCTCCATGCTGGATACTCAGTCCTGCAAAGCACCTTTACTCTTGTGCTCAGAACAGAGATCCAGAAAAGTTTGCACGATGAGTAGTGAGCTACCTACACTAGCTGGTAAGACAGCATGAAGAACCAGTGTACCTTCAGGTTCTGTCTCTCTCTGCTCTGATGGAAGTGTAGGTTTGGGTGGTTGTGGAGGTTTTTTGCTGTTTGTTTGTTTGTTTGTGGGGACACACACACACAGTTTGAGGTAGAAGGACAAGATCACCTGAAGGACTGAGACAGAGGCATCTGGGTTTTACTTGTAGCTCTGACAGCAAATTGTTGTGTGACATTCTACAAATAACTTTGCAGTTGTGTGCAGCTCTGTCAGTTTCCCACTCGATGGAACTGACTTGGGGGTGCTACTTGCTTGGTAAAGCCCTTTGAGAGCATCATAGGTTATCATTTGGTGTGCACAGAATATACTTCAGAACCTGGAACCAGTTCTGGACACATCAGTTTTCCTCTGAAGACTTCTGATGAGAGAGGGAGGGGTGGGTTTGGCTAAGGCTCCAGGACAAAACAATTTCTGTCTTTCCTCTACCTGCCTGGAGGGCGATGTGAGTGGAGGAGGTGGTATGGGGTGCACTCTGCTTCAGGCAAGACTGTGATGTGCTGGCAAAGAGGACTCTGTAGTTGGTGGCATTGTAGAGAACAGAGGGACGAAGGGTAACTAAGGGTAACACGAAGCATTTGAGATATTTATACCAAGGAGGAATGGCTTTTTGTGCTGAAAGAATGGATGTGCATCGTTAAAGGCTACAAAAGCGAAGTGGGAACATGCTTTCCAAATCAGGAGGAGAGCAGTCCTTAGCTGTTGCTAATCTATTTATGTTCCAGTCATGCTCAGAGTGTGGCTTTGAGGTCTGAAGCACTTGTAATTGCCTGGAATATGTCACTCTGCTGCAAGATTCATTGTTCTGTTCTCCCTAAGGGGAAGGCTGAGATTTTTAGCTGTAGGACTTCCCTTTCAGTCGAGCACAGACATGGCTAAATTCCCATGTATTGTTTTGTTTAAACAGTATTAATTATGGCTTCCATTATGAGCATGTCAGTTTTGTGTGATCTAGGCAGAAATTGATGCGCTTGGTGGGAAGCAGCCAGAGCTTTATTTTGGGGATTACACATGATTTTCAGGAGCCAGATATTGATCCCTTTTGATAGATATCCCTTGAACTTTGCAGGATCAGTAGGGTGCTTGTTTGGTTCCCTGATTTCTCAAAGGGTCAGTCTCTTTTTTTTTCTCTTCGTTACTCCTTGCTGCCAGGTTTCCTTTGCTGTTCCCCAAGCAATGCTCAAAACATCTAGACATTAAGCTCAAGTAAATGAGAGCTAACTCAACGTTCCATGCCTTGCATGAAGATTTAGGAGGGTGAGATTCAGCAGGGATTGAAGACACTTTGGGAAGCTATGTAAGATGTGGCTTCACAGGGGCTTCCAACCCAACCTCCTTCCTTTGTGCCTTCCCTTGAAGAGAAGTGAGCACATTTTTAAATTGCAAAGAATTTCTCCAGCTTCCTTTCTAGTCCCCAAGGTGTTGTTGGCTGTGGGAACCTCTCTCTGTAGCTCCTATGGAGTCGGCAGCTCGGAGTATAGCCATGGCACTTGGATTTAAGACAGCACACACTGCAGAACCCTTCATTAGTGTTGGTAGGCTGGATGGAAATGCCAAGTTTTATTCTATAGATTTGTTTCTTTTGGGAATGACAATCTATGCTGGCTTGTCCTTCCTGGGGGCTGGGAGTGGAGTTGCTACTAAGTTTCAACTAAACATGAGACTGCTAGATCTAGGTGCTGTTCTCCCCAGGGACAAGACTCTTCATGCACATAGTAAGGCAGGTCTGCCCCATCCAGGATTGCTTTGGTACTCCATAGTCTGGAGCAGCTCACTCTTCTTACTCCAGTAATTGTTGGTGAGTGCCTGGTTTTACTGGCATTGACATCTGCTTCTAAAATTGTTCCCTGTGCTGGAACTGAGAAATGGGCTGGTGAGATGGGCTTTGCTGTAGGCAAGGGTCCTGCTCGGTGTCCTGTTTGCCCAGCCTGACCCTGCCTTTCACCAGCCTGTGTAGATGAGCAAGCAGGATTTGCTTGGTGGGGTATATATATACACTGGAGTTCTTGGCCTCTCTTTTGGAAGAGTAGTCTCACAGCTGTCATCAGAGAGCACTCGCTCTCCTCTAACTCACAAATGGTATACCTCCAAGATAATTTTGTTTGGATTTGGGTGAGTTTGGTGGGTTTTGGGTTTTTTCCCCCCTCAGAGATCAGTAGTTTCAGGAACACCTGCCATTTCCTGCAAGATCAAAAAAATGTGATTTGGAAACAAAGTTAACAAGTAGATAACTTTAGTGGTAACATTGGACAGGCGTTTGGCTGAGGCCTTTTCAATAGCATAGAAATTGCTACATGAACCAGATTTTGTCCAAAATGTCATGGGTTCTTCTGCCTGTAAATTGTGAGGATATGGTAGAAGCACCTCAGGTTCCTAAAAAAAGTGTGCCAGCTCATACAGTTCCTACTCTGGACTGTGGTGTCCCAATTCTTCCCCCTGTATCAATTTTCAATTAAAAAGCCAAAGTGGATAGAGAATAAAGCTAGAATTTGGAAATTGGTCTTGGACTGAGACTAAAGGTGAGAAATTTTGCCCTGGAACTTTTAGATAGCAATATAGAAAAAGATACAGTATTTTAAGACTAAAGGGTTTGGGTTTTTTTTCTCCAAACTCAGTAAGAGTCTTGTGGCAGAAGAGGACAGAATCACAGAATCATAGAATTGTAGGGGTTGGAAGGGACCTCAAGAGATCATCGGGTCCAATCCCCCTGCCAAAGCAGCTCCCTAGCTCATGTTACATAGATAGGCGTCCAGATGGGTCTTGAATATCTCCAGTGAAGGAGACTCCACCATCTCCCTGGGCAGCCTGTCCCAGGGCTCTGGCACCCTCACTGGGAAAAAGTTCTTCTGCATGTTGGTGCAGAACTTCCTGTGCTCCAACTTGCAGCCATTGCCCCTTGTCCTGTCTCCACTGACCACTGAAAAGGGGCTGGCTGATTCCCCCTGCATCCCCTGCTTCAGATAATTATAGACATTAATTAGGTCCCCCCTTAGTCTTCTCTTCTCAAGGCTGAAGAGTCCCAACTTACTCAGCCTTTCCTCATAGGATAGATGTTCCAGGCCCTTAATCATCTTCGTGGCCCTTCTCTGGACTCTCTCCAGGAGTTCCCTGTCCTTTTTACACCAGGGAGCCCAGAACTGGACACAATACTCCAGGTGGGACCTGACCAGGGCAGAGTAGAGGGGGAGGATCACCTCCTTGGACCTGCTGGCCACACTCCTCCAGATGCACCCCAGGATCCCATTGGCTCTCTTAGCCACCAGGGCACACTGCTGGCTCATAGCCAGCCTGTCAACTACCACGACCCCCAGGTCCTTCTCCACTGAGCTCTTCTCCAGCAGGTCATCCCTCAGCCTGTACTGATACATGCGGTTGTTGAATGTGTGAAGATAGTTGATACCAGGACAAACAGAGAACTCCCAGGTACTTCCACAGTGTCCTGAGTTTGGTAAAAACATGGGGGTTTTCTTCCTAGCGAGCAGATAGCTTACAGTGCCAAATTGCTCTGAGCATGGATTCATTCCATTTGCACTTGAGGTACTGCTCTATTCTAAGAGAAGATCTACGGATACCAGAATCTGCAAGAATCAAGCAACTCATCAGCATTGTAATAAACCCTTTGGTTTCTTGCCCTTGTGTAATTATGTCAAGGAAAAACCACTCATGATAAATACCTATGAAAGTCATTTAAATGTTTTTGTTAAACTACCTGCAAGTGTGCTGGTTTATAAATCAGCACTGTTGTGTTTGGCATGTCAGTGACTAAATTAACCAGGGGTGGGGGGTCAGACACACACAGCATAGGATGCAGGCTAGAGCTGTGTCCTCTCCTCAGCTCTGAGCTGCTCTGTGTCACCCTGAGTGGGTGCATATTGAGTCAGATTATTTTCAGAGATTCACAGAAGGGTAGGGGTAGGAAGTGACCTTTGAGTATCATCTAGTCCAACCTCACTGCTAAAGGAGAATCACCTAGAGCACACTGCACAGGATCACATCCAGGCAGGCTTTGAATATCTCCAGAGAAGGAGACTTCACACCCTCTCTGAGCAGCCTGTCCCAGGGCTCTCTCACCCTCTGAGTGAAACGGGTTTTTTCATGTTTGGATGGAACCTCCAGTGTTCCAATTTCTACCCACTGTACCTTGTCCTGTCACTGGGCACCACTGAGAAGAGCCTGACCCCCATCCCCTAGACACCCACCCTGTGCATAAGTATCCATCAGATCCCCTCTCACTCCAGCCGAAACAGCCTTTCCTCATATGAGAGGTGCTCCAGGCCTCTCATCATCTTTGCAGCCCTTCGCTGGACTCTCTCCAGTAGCTCCCTGTCAGTCTTGAACTGGGGAGCCCAGAACCAAACACAATATTCCAGATGTGGCCTCACCAGGGCAGAGTAGAGGGGGAGGAGGACCACCTTTGACTTGCTGGCCATGTTCTTAATGCCCCCCAGGATATCATAGGTCATCTTGGCCATGAGGGCACACTGCTGGCTCATGCAGAGCTTGTTCTGCACCCCCAGGTCCCTCTCTGCAGTGCTGCTTCCCAGCTGGTCAACCCCTAACCTGTCCTGGTGCCTGGGTTTATCCCTCCCGAGGTGTAGGACACTGCACTTGCCCTTACTGAACTTTATTTCATTCCTCTTCACCCAGTTCTCAAGTCTGTCACTGTCTCGTTGAATGGCAGTGCAGCCTTCTGGTGTGCTGGTGACACCTCCCAGTTTTGTATCATCAGCAAATTTGGAGACACAAAGAATCTTGTTTCCATTTAGATACAGAAATTAGTAGCAGCCTTCTTGTGGACATAAGTTTCTCTTGACTTTGAGGATCTGTAGCATGCCTTTTATTTATTATTTAACCCCTGCAGATGTTTCACTGGGTCTGCAGCTTGAAAATTACTACAGTCAATTTTGTTACAGAGGGGATTAACTTGTTTCCTGCTGTCTAAAACCTTCCTGCTTTAACTTCCTGGATGTTCTCAGTGAAGGATTCACTACCTGTAGGAGCACAGTTAGAGGGAAGCAGGGCAACTCCTGAGTACTTCACAGGAATTCTAACTGCTTCCCCCATACTGAACATGAAATGCCATAGCCTGCGCTGTACTAATGTGTAAGAAGAGGCTGTCTCTGCCTTCTAGGGCTTCCAGTCTTAAAAAAGAAAGAATATTATAATTGGATCAGAGTGGTAAGGTTGCAGAAAAGATGTTGCTGTTACTAAAAATGTTAGGCTAGAGAAACATGCTGCAGAGTTTCACCCAAACCAGTGCTTTCAAACTTGATTAATTGTTCTTAAACAAGGTTGAGAAAGTTTGTCCCTGCCCCATGTGTTAGACATGGAGCCTCTTGAATTGTATCCCTGTAGCTGTTCTCAGGGTGCCAGTGCGAGCAGCACAATGTCCTATTTGCCTTGTTTTGGAGGTATTGGGGAACTACCAAAGGGATCTGTTGCTCTTCTTTTTTTTCTCCCAATAGCACCTGTCTTGCCTTGGTGATGGAAAAGTGGCACATGGAAAATCCTGAGTCAGACTGTCAAGGGCAGTAACTGTTTGAGATAGTGAAAACCAGTTTCAAGATATTCTATAGAGCCAGGGGAAGTTTTCTGGGAAGGGAATTGAAGCCAACTAAAGGGAAGTCTGGACTATTAAATTAATTAGCCTGTCATGATGTCTTTGAAAGCAAAGATGGAGCTCTATTAGCATGTTGGCTTCATGGCGAGTGAGAGCTGGCTGGAACCTGTTCATCTGCACGTCGTTTTGGGATGGATTGAAGTCTTAAAGCCTGTGGGTTCTGTTGAAAAATGACATTTTGAAAGAGGCGAGTTGGCTGCTAGGAGTCGGAATCACAACAGAGCCAAAACAAGCTGTGTGTTTCTTAACCCTCACCTCACTCTGAGGTCCAGATTATCCCAGATGATGCGCTAAACGCACAAGGGCTGAATGTTGTGATTTGCCAGGCTTTAATGAGAGGGGGAAAAGGAAAATAAACTACGCTTGTCTGGTGTGTAAATACGTGTCAGGTATGAAGAAGACTGAGCTAAACCTGATACAGCTCGAGGAAAGGGAGGAGGCAGCTACAGAATAAGAAAAAGAGCTGAGGATGCGAGTCAACTGGAAACTCCAACTGTGACTTCAGCGTTTGGCAGGAGTCAGAAGAACAAATAAAGCACTGAGATGGTAGGGGGCAGGGAAGAGTGTCAAGAGCAGCACAAACAGCCAGTCTCAAGCCAGCGTGCTGGGCTTTGTGTTAGTAGGCATCAGGCTGGATTCGTGGGAAAGATGGGTAACGGCAGGAGAGGCCAAAGGGTTGGAATGAAGGAGGCAGGAGGATTGCTGCGCCTCGGTCGGTTTGTACTCCGGTGTGAAGCGGATGCAACTCCCTGGGACTTCAAAGAGGAGCACTGACATAATGCTAGGAGCAAAATGGGCTTGCTTTTTATTAGAAAAGATGGAGATTAGATAAAATTGTGATTTATATGATTCCAACTACATGGGGAGCTGGCATTAAGGGCTGAGAAACTAGCAAATTTAAAAGGGCTGTAGAGAAACAAACTGAATCCCAAGGGGCTGTTTGTTTTGTCCCAATGCAAGATTATTAAGTAAGGTCAGCTTATTAAAACTGGATTAAAATAGGATTTGGGGCAGGTTGCAGTGAATCGTGATCATGGCCTACTTGATGCAAGTGTGAAGAGGTAATTAGGAGCCTCGGTGCATTAGGATCTTTGATGCTGACCTCTGCAGAGGGTCGGTGGTTTTACACGTCCTTGTCAAAAGCTGTTCTGAGCGTCGGTAAAGTTCTGCTTCCAGGTTGCTGTTGGATAATGGCAACGCAGCAGAGAGGGGTGGAGGATGGATGCAGTACTACTGGATGCAGTACTGATCCGAAAGGCAGGAGAGGGTGTAGTGCGCAGCCTTTCAGGGGCTCTGTTTCATGTGGCTACTGCCCCTTCCCGCAGCCTGCCATTTTCCATCAAGTTAGATTTGATCAGGGATGCATAGAATGAAAACTACTATTCAGATTAACTCTTTCTAGGCAGGAAAAGCCTGTGCAAATCAAGGAACAGTGCAAAATTATTGCACTGTGCCCTCTTCCAACCCCCCCTTTTTTGTTTATGATAGGCATCTTCCTTGATGTCCTCTGATACCTACCTCCAGAGTTGCTAGAACCGCTTGTGGAATTCTCCCCATCATATGTAATCTTGGACCAAGAACTTTCAAATTAAAGCTCCTGAAGCCGTGACAGCAGGCCCTGTTTTGTAGTTTCATGAAGACCTCTGAGTGTTGAGTTCAGAAATCCTGCTGCAACGATGTTAGGTTAGCGTGACAGGCAGATAAAATGGAGTTTAAAGTTGTCTTGATACAAAAGTAATTGGGTGGCTTGTCAGTACAACATGTTTCGAGTAAAGTTACTGAAAAAAATGTGGTTAAAACTCTTAAAACAGGCAAGGCCCTGTAAGCTTACTAGGTAAGCTGGCTGTGCAGAGCATACACGTGAAGGTGGCCCGCTTCCCATTCTGTATGTACAACCAGCTGGTTATGTATTGGAAATACAGTATTTTTAAAAGGATTTAAAAAATGTGGATCTAAGCCAAATTTATTTCCCATTTATTTTCACTGATGGCTGGATGTCTGTGCCTCCCCGTTACTCTCCAGAAATACCAAACGTCACTGCTGTCTCAGAGCATAGGCTTATTAATTTGCATTAAAAAAGTAGGGATGGGGGAAAGTCTCTGACTAAGATTTCTGGAAAGTTGGAGGTCCTTGTGCTTTGCTCCAGGGCTGTGCAATCTGCAATATGCTTGTCAGTTAAACTGGTTTGGGGTTGTTTACCCATTCTGGGCACCTAGCCAGCCTAACTTAAAAAACTGCAATTATCATGATTGTTAGGAATAGTTCCACTTCTTCCCTTGAATTTCTTCTGCCTTCCTTCTTTTCTTCTTCAAGGAAGTCTTAAATTTTCCTGTCAGTTCTGAGGAGACCCTAATTTTCCCCTTAGGGGTTCCCACAGAGGCGCGGAGGCTCTCTGGCTCGCTGACAAACGTAATCCTTCCAGAGGCAGCAACAAGCAGGAGTGTCGCTACTCTGGATCAAATCCCTTCTGGCCCCAGCCAGCAAAGCCAGGTCTTCCTGCTTGGAGACCCACAGTCTTCAGGGGGTTTTAATTATATAGTTTAACACAGAATTTCTAAATGTAAGCCTAAAGGCTGAGAGACTTTGGTATTTGCATCATACCTCACCTATGGACATGCTGTTTCTGTGGCGCTTGCCAGTGGTTGGTCAGCAAACATTTTTGAAGTATTTGGCTGCCTCTCCACGTGACCCGAGTCGAAAAGGAAGAACTGGTGCCAGGTGGTGGCCACCCAGCCGCTTTTGGACTGCAAGTACTGTGAGGTACCCACGGTTTGAGGGCCCTTGGGTATCACAGCAGTCACTGTGCTATTGCCTCTGGCCTTGCAGTCTCCAGGAGGAATAATCCACCGCTGCTGTCTGGCTCCGAAGCAGCTCCTTTCCCGCTCTTCCCAGTCCACTGCTTTGGCATGGATACCTTTAGTTATGAGGGAGAGCGTGCTGGAAGGTGTGGTTTCGTGTTGCTGGTGTGAGCTGGGATCACAGCTCCCTTCACGAGAAAGCCTGCGAGGTGGTGATAGTGCGTTGGTCTAGCGGGGAAGCGGGGCAGGTCGGTAGCCCCAGCGATGCTGTGCTCTCCAGTTTTATCGCCAGTCATCTGCAGGGTGAGGCGTGGCAGCAGGCCAGGCGCTGTGCACGCCGCCTGTGTGCAGCTCTTCAGACAGAGCTCCTGTTGCACATGATAGGAAAACCAGATGTAGAAGACCCTTAATCTCAGCTGTCACTCCTTGCAGAGGAGCCGTGCCCATCTTTTTGTGTCGATTCTGGGTGGGATGCTCTGATTCCTCTTTTGTCTGTGCGAGTGGTTTCATTTTGTGATGAGAGGTGGTGGTCTGAGGGAGAAAATCCAGTGCTTATCTTGCCTGTGCCTTGTACCGCTGGGCTGCTGTGCTGTCAGTGATAACACGTTTCTGGGGAACCTGCCGTGGGTCCTCGCTGTTAGGGCTGGAGCTCTTCTCAGGTTACAGCAGCTTTTCAGCTGCATGAGTTTAGAGGAGCACTAGGAATGTCTGAGGCAGGGAAATGATGATGCTGTGTCAGGTTATTGTGGATTGTTGGCCAGAAATTTTCCATCAGGGAATTCCCCAGGTTCAAATCAACTTCTCAGGGTACAAAACTCTGCTGAGGAATTCTGACATCTCTGAATGTAAAATCAGGGACTCTGTGCATGTCTTTTTCTGGATGCTGGCAAAATTACATTACTTCTCAGCAAACCAACCTCTTTCAGGAACTTCTACATGCTTTACATGGCTTAATTGGTGTATTATTTTATATGCACTAGAGTTAGACTGCTAGATTATTTTGCTTATTTGGTTTTGAAAGTTCAGTAATCAAAGCCAATTGATCAGAGGGAGAATTGAAAAAGCCCCGAAGTCCCATGCTGAGAATCTGGGAAAACTGGTTTAGAGGCAGCATTGCAGTTTTTGTGCCTGTTTTGGGAACCATCCAGAGGCCAATGTGGCACATCTCTTGTTCAGCAGGTTTTGCTTCCAAAGTGGTAACTTAAAACATGAGCACAGGGTGGACCTGTCCTGTTAGGAAGTGTAGTGAAGCAGCTGTGGTAGGTTGTCCCTGGCTGGAGACCAGGTGCCCTCCAAAGCTGCTCTATCCCTGCCTATCCTCAGAGAAAATACAATGAAAGGCTGTGGGTCAAGATAAGGACAAGGAGAGCTCACTCACTAATTACTGTCATGGGCAAACCAGGCTCATCTTGGTAATGCCAAGCAAATTGGAGTAGGATAATGAGAAGTAAAACCAAATGTTAAAAACACCTCCCCCCATCTGTCCCTTCTTCCTGGGCCTAACTTCACTCCTGGATTCTCTCCCTACCTCCCACCCCCCATGAGTGTCAGAGAGGGGCAGGGAATGGGGTTGTGGACAGCTCATCACATGTTGCTGTTGCCCTGAGCTCCTGCCTCCTCACACTCTTCTGGTTCTCCAGCATGGGCTCCCTCCCACAGGAGACAGTCCTCCATCAACTTTTCCAAAGTGAGTCCTTCCCATGGGGTGCAGCTCTTCACAGACTGCTCCAGCATGGGTCCCCCACAGGGTCACAAGTCCTGCCAGCAAACCTACTCCAGGGTGGGCCCCTCTCTCCACAGGGACACAGGTCCTGCCAGGAGCTTGCAGCAGCATGGTCCTTTGAGGTCACAGCATCCTTTGAGGGCATCCAGTTGCTCTGATGTGGGGCCCTCCATGGGCTGCAGGGGGACAGCCTGCCTCACTGTGGCCTTCTGCAGGGGCTGCAAGGGGATCTCTGCTCCAGGGGTTGAAGTATCTCCTCCCCCTCCTTCTTCACAGCCCTGGGTATCTGCAGAGTTGTTCCTCTCACATATTCTCGTTCCTGTCTCTGGCTACAAAATTAATCCTTCCATTTATTTTCTTTTTTCCTTTTCCCCCTCCTTAACACTGTTACCCCCGAGGCACTGCCACCATTGCTGATGAGCTCGGCCTTGGCCAGCAGCAGGTCTGTCTTGGAGCCAGCTGTCATTGGCTCTGTCAGAAGGGAATCTTCTAGAAGCTTCTTGCAGAAGCCACCCCTGTACCCACCCCCCCCCCACTACCAAAACCTTGCCATGCAAACTCAATACAGGAACTGAATGGTATTTTAATATAGGCTGACAGGAGATTTCCAGAAGCTCCCCAGATATTTTTCAGATTTTTGAGGTATCTATCTCATAAATAGCATTCTTGTGTGCCTACCACATCTTTTTAAATTCAAAGCTATGTTTTCAGTCAGTGATGTTTAAATTGTTTCATGGCTGTGAAAAAATCTGGTTTTGGAGCCACAATGTCTAAATCTGTAGCTGAATATAAGAAAGTTGAGTGAATGTGGAAAACTACTGTTGCCTTCATTTAATGGTTGGTAGTGATTGGGGTGTGTGGGTGTGTGTGTGTGTGTCCATTGTAGGGGAACCCAAACTATAGACCATAGGGCTGCATCTTTTGAAGGATCCAGTTCAATAGCCTGTCTTCTTGTGCCAGCATATTTCAGAAACAGGAGGGATCTGAATTATTTTCAAGTGTTTCTTCCACTTCAGAGCTGAATTATGTAAGGCTGTCACATTCCCTGCTTTACATCATTAGGGCTAACAGTTTGCAAAGATCTTCTGTTGAAGGAATCGCTGGTGAGGCTGCACCTGGAGTACTGTGTTCAGTTTTGGGCCCCTCACTACACGAAGGACATCGAGATGCTTGAGCATGTCCAGAGAAGTGCTAGAAAGCTGGTGAAGGGTTTAGAGGACAAACCTTATGAGGAGCAGCTGAGGGGGCTGGGATTGTTTATCCTGGATCAGACTGAGGGGGAGACCTCATCACGCTCTACAACTACCTAAAAGGCAGTTGTAGTGAGGTGGGGGTTGGTCTCTTCTCCTTGGTAGCTAGTGACAGGACAAGGGGAAATGGTCTGTAGTTGTGTCAGGTTTAGGTTGGATATTAGGAAACATGTCTTTACTGAAAGGGTTGTTAGATATCGGAACAGGCTGCCCAGGGTGGTGGTTGGGTCACCATCCCTGGAGGCGTTTAAAAGAAGAGCAGAGGTTGTGCTTGGTGACATGCTCTAGTGTTGAACCTAGTAGGGCTGGATAGATGGTTAGACTCGACCTTGAAGATCTTTTCCAACTTGAAACCATTCTGTGATTCTATGAATTAGAAGTAATTCTGCTGCCCCTCAGACTAATATAAATAACTAACTTCAGATGTTTATGATTCTGTGGGAAAATAAATCTGTTCCATTGAGCTGAACTAGATGTCTGAAATGTCCACAAGATTGTGGAGTTATTGCCCCTGGTTCCTCCGTCAGTCTGGCTCTTGTGGTTTATTTTGCTTCAAGAAAATTGATGTCAAGACCTGACTCTTTTCTTTCCCTTCCCTTGGATGCATGGACTGACTTTGTTTCTACCCAGAGTGCAATTTTTTGCTGTCAGCATGAATGAGCATGTAATTCCCTCAGAAACATTACAAAATGAAAGTGTGACTTCAGTTATTCCTAGACACCACACAATGCTGATGTTGCAGATGTTTCTGTGGCTGTTACAGGATGTGCTCCACTCTGCTGTATGCAACAGGTCTATGTCCACCTGGTACTCTTGTATCTTTTCCAGCACTGAGGTTGATAAGGAGGGATTAAGGGAGAATAATTGCCATTCCTTTATTTCCTCCTGCAGCTCCTTTGACTTCTTACCTGCTCTTTCTTGGTGGTTTTCTTATTTGCTCTATTTTATTTCTTGGTGCAGGAGGGGTGAGTAAGACCAAAAGTACTCTGGCACCATCTTGCATTGCACTTCAAAGCCTTTGTGTGCCAATCCACTCTTCACCCTGTGACTGCTTCATAAGGTAATTATATTTGGGTTTTGTTTGTTAATAAGTCTGGTGTGAGACTTAACCTGCCAGTCGTGTCCCTTGCAAGCAAGGAGGTTAAAAAAAAAAGCAGGGACCAGTGAGTGATTTTCTAGAAAAAGCTGAGGGGCTGCACAGGAGCATCTCATGGTAACCTTGTGCTGCATCTCGTGCTGTATAGGGGCTCTCCTCCTGATACTTCTTCCCTTGGAAAGGAAGATTCACCTGTGAGCCATATTCATGGTAACGGAGCTCCCATGCTGCATGACTTGAGGTTGCCAAGGCAGCCTCTGCTCCAGCTCCATAAGGCAGCCTGTGTTGACAGCTGCTGGCAGTTCCTTAGGATGGAAAAAATCATATGGGAGGCTCTACTTGAGTTGTCTCCTCCCCCCTACTCTCTTCAGCAGCATACTTACGTCCCACATGAATGTCCCTCCAATTCCACCAACCAACGCAGGGAGAGTACAGGCCCTGTTTACTGAAGAAAGTCTCTCCTGCCCACTTGCCCAGACATGGTTGGGTTTGGGGTTTTTTCCTGCCTCGTTCCCTAGATGCTCATGGTGCTATTGTATCCAATGTTCAGGTAAAACATGACATAATCAGTGGGAAGTGGAGCAGTTTATAGCCTGGCATTGTGTTGTTCTAGTCTCAAGTTTGCCTGACCTTAAGAAATGAATCTCACCTGGAAAGATTATTGAACTCTCTGAACCTTGTTTTCCTGAATAGTAATGGAGCAACTTCGGAAGGACGGAGAAACATCTTTCAGTGAAGGCAGGAATCCAGCAAAGGACTCACTGAAGGAAATAATTTGCATGAATCCAGGATTTGAATTTATGAAGTTTGAACAAGGAAAAGACCTGTGAGTTACCCCAAAATACCTTTCCTTGTAAGTTAGCTGACTCGAAGCTAAAGCCTTGCTCTGCTTTCATCTGGATGTTGCTCTTAAACAAACGTATCAGTAGAAGGTGTGGTTACATGTATACAGGTGGCTTTCAAACTGTTCCAAGGGCATTCAACCCCTGGCACTCATCTCTGACCAGGAGAAAAGTTCTTTTACTTAATTCCAAAAATGCACATGAGGGAAGTTTTAAGGGATGGTGTCCTTGATGGCCTCATGCTTGTCAATTTGTGGTTTGCTACTGCCTGACAGGTTACCGACCTTGGGAAGAGAACTGGAACGTCATAGAGAGAGTCCTGTGCTGCATTATCAAGGCTCCTATGCTCCTCTTAATGTTGTCCCTGATGGCTGCTGTACAGCAGGTCTCTGTGCTCCATAAGGAATTAAGCAGACTGTGCAGTACGGTGATGTAATTGTGATAGCTGACAGTCTTGACAGGAGACTTGGGAGTCAGGACTGAGCTGAATTCTATATTCCAACACCATTATTTCTAATTCTTCTAGCCCCTGACTAGACTTCTGCCATCCAGACATGTGGGCTGATTTGATTCATGCCTGAAGGAGGGAAAAACTGAAGAAAGTTTCTTCTTTCTTTAAAAAAAAACAACCCCAAAAAATCTTCAAGCCCTACAGAAGTTCTCTCAAACATCATTCAGAAAGATACTGCTTCTGTGTTCTTGCATTGCACCCAGGTCCAGCAATTTACGATGCTCCCAGAAATCTTCATGTAGAACTCTTCCACCTGTCAGTTCTAGAATTAATGGAGAAAAGCTGTTTTGAAGTAAGTACTGCTGTCCTGTGATGCCAAACCAGGTGCCATAGGAGTGATGCTGCTCTTTGGCTGCCTCCTGGGTGTTCTCCTTGGGCCCAGAAGACCCTGCGCAGCTACAGCTGCATGCAGCCATCAGAGACACATCTGACTCTTCAGGTAACTTTGCAGTGGAACACAGATAAACTAATGTAGAACAAAGCAGGCATTGGGGATGAAGCAGGCCAGAAGGCTGCCTGCACCTCCTGTGAAGAAAAGCCTGCGAAAGGCTCAGTTTGACATGGCTTCAGCTGGTATATATGGTCCCTCAGGCCTTCTTGCTTGCTATTACAAGTCTGTAATTTTTCTGTCTTTGTTCTAATCCAGTTTTGCAAAGACCAATCTAGACTCAACTGTAACTTTTTGTGCACATGAAAGGACATTTGCTGACCCATACTGACAGGAGCAGGGCAGTATTTTCACAAAGAAACGGTACCTCCATAGTCCAGCATATAGACAAAATTGGGTATATTATTTAGGAATGAGAGCATGAAGTTGTTAATAAAGTTACTTATTGCCATTAGTATAAAGGCTGGGCAATTGCACAGTGACACTGGCAGTGCACGTGAGTTGGTCTTACCTAAGGCCTTCTCTCCAGTCAAAGACAGGAATCGATGTGCTCACCAACTGATTCACATCTTAATATGCAGGAGGAGGCAGCCCAGCAGCCTGACTGAGAGTAGCACCAAAAATGAAGCAAGTAGAGTTATTTTCCCAGCTGAATTGCCTGCACCTTCAACTGATTTAATTCTTACTATCTCCAGCTGCAGTCCTCTGTTATGGTGAAGCTCTTTCACGTTGAGGGTATTCATAAATAATCCTCCAGCTGAACTAGGTGCCATCTCTGCCTAAATGCTTCTTACAGATGCTGGGGAAAAAGGTGTCTAAATATAAATTAGAGTTGCATTCCAAAAGGTTTAGCATTACAGAACCATTGGGAGCAAGGTGCCTTTCAATAAAATCCCGTTCAGCTAAGGAACTCTCACTTGACCACGCAGCATTGGAGGGAAAATGACCCATTTTTAAAGAGATTGCAAAGAAACATTTATTGAATGTTCTTTTAGGACTGTAACAAAATAATTAAGAGACTTCATATATGTTCTCTTCCCCCTTTCTGTCCTCTAAGCAAAAATTTATATATAGTTTACAACAGTTAACTAATTTTTAGCTTTCCATTTGAAGGAAAGTAAGAACTTACATAAGTTTAACCAATCATAAATATTGAAGGCTTAAAAGTTGCAAGGTTTGTTTAAGCAACTTTTTAAAATCAGAACTGAAATGTCTTTGAAGAAGTCAACTATATGAGAACCACATTTAAAATGTGTTAAGAAATATTAGTTTTATTTAACCAGTTTTCACAGCTGAATATTTATTCTATAAAAACTTTACAGATTGTACAGTTTATATATAGTTCAAACTACTAGAACAAAAAAGTAGGTCCCACAGATGCAAAAATACTGTACCAATCCAAGGTAAAGGTAGATTTACACACTGTACAGCTCTCCACTGGGAAGGGGAGGTGGGTCAGTTCCAAGTAAAAACTTCAAAACTGTACAAAAATAAGGTTTGATTTCTTTTTTCATTCTTCATAATACATTCAATAAGATTGCAAGCACAGATACCCAAGTAATACTAGATATCTGCAGTCAGGAATCAATAACCGCTCCTGAAAGGAATGCAAAATAGGTCTATGTACACAGGGCACTCTTTTACACCATACTGTATATAGTGTATATTTAAAATAATAAAAAAAAGCATAGACAAAGAACATTAAACATCTAATATAAGGTAGTTTTTTTTTTTTTAAAAGGAGTTTTTTGTTTTTTACTTAATAGTGTGCCAAAAGAATTTTAACTTATTAAATAATATATTCTAAGTGAACCTAAAATTTATGAACATAAAATGCATTTTTGGTGTAATACATCAATTAAACCAGCAAATAGGAAAAAAAGAACCAAAACCAAAACCCAAACTGTATATAAAGTAGTATTCTCATCCAGCAACAGAAGCACTTATGTAGTTATTTAAAAAAAAAAACCCAAAACAAAAACAAACAAAAAACCTCCCAAAAAACCAAACCCAGAGAAACTATTTAAGAACCCACTAAAACTAACTTATAACTTAGGATATTCATATATAAGATATTCAGTGATTCACTAATACTGCAAAACAAGCTTTTTTTGTTTGTTTGTTTGTTTGTTTTGTTTTTTCCTTCCCCCTTCCCCAAGAGACAGTGGTTTCTTCATGCTGCCTGGGTAAGAATTAAACATATTCCTGCCCCCTTCTTCCCACCCTTCTATGCCTCCCCCCAAAAAAAACCCACAGAGTGTTTTCTAAGCATTAATCCTGAGCACACTCTCTTTTGGGGGATACGTGTGATTTTATAGTAGCTGGGTTTAGCTCCCCAACAATTCTAGAATGTTCCATTTCTTGAGGTATTTCAACCTTCTTCCGAGACACTGCCTGGTATCCTGGCTGACTCCTTGGGCAGTGAAGGTCAGGGCTGGCTAATACCCGTTTCAATTCTGGATTCTAATGAAAAAGAAAAGCATTTCTCCAGACTTCCCTGCCACACAGAAAATAATGCAACACCATTCACTTTTAAATCCATTCTCTATTGGATACAGTACTAGCCAAAGGTAACAAAAACTAGAGCCTTTAAAGAGATGTTTGGTAGTGCACTCTATCTTTTTTTTTTTAGCTTGTGTGTCTGTGTCTACATACACACTCACACACATATTATTATTTTTTATATATATATATATATAAAAAAAGACATATATATGCACACACATACACTACTGTGTGTGTATGTATATATCTATATGTAACAATCAGGGAGAAAGGAGTTTTGTTCAAATTAAGTGATACAGTACTTTAAAACCCCTTCACAATAAAAGGGGGAGGGGTTCCACTCCTGTTCCCAAGCTGAACAAGGAGTGAGTTTCTAAGGGTTTTTAAATGGGCATATTTTGCTTGCCCTGATGTCCAAGAAATACAATTCCAGTGTCAATGGGCATCTCATCAGAACTCATCAATTTTCTTCTGCAGATATTTTAACATTGAGTCCATCCCTTGTGCTGAGCCCCAGATTTTCTTCAAAACTTCACACTCCTTTTCATTTGCTTGTTCTAAGTCCACCTTCATGACATTACGTACTAAAGCTTTGGATTCTTCAAGTACCTAGAATAAAAAGAGAGGGGAAAAAAAGGGGGCAGGGGAGAGTTGGGTTAGTATTACATGAGAACTGAGCAACATTTGCATTTTCAGGTTGGTGCATTCTAAAGTTGATTGCTTATGAACTTAAGCTTTTCAGTTCATGGACATACTTTGACCCTAAGAAACATTTCTCAGTTTTTCCTACAGCACCACACAAGATTGCCTTTACCCTATAATAGCACAATTTACAGGAGTGCAAAAATGTGGAAAAAATGAAAATAATGTCATAGCTATGAATGTATATACAGTTTTATCCTGGTAACTCTAAAAAACTCCCTCTCCGTTTTGGTGCAGGCTAATCATAACACTACTATCCAGAACTGCTCTAATAATCAGGCAGACCTTGAATCTCATGAGCATTTAAAATCATGGAATCTCCTGAGCTGGAAGGGACCCATAAGGATCAGAGTCCAACTCCTGGCTCCACACAGGGCTAGCCAAGTCAGAGCATGGGACTGAGGGCATCATCCAGACACTTCTGGAGCTCAACCAAGCTCGGGTCTGTGACCACTTTCCTGGGGAGCCTGTTCCAGTGCCTGAGCACCCTCCCAGTAAAGAACCTCTTCCCAATATCCAGCCTAAACCTTCCCCGTTGCAGTTTCACGTCATTCCCTCAGGTAGTGTGAAATAAAACCTAATTTGCTTTTCCATTTAGAAATCTGTTTCAAAATCCAAAATTTCTAATGCACAGAACAGTTACTTTGTGTTTCATTTCTTCTTGTAAGAATAGCATCAAATATGGTACTTTGAGCTGCCTTGGGCAGTAGTGCACACAACCACAGAACCATTCACTATGTGTTACCCAAAATAATGTCAAAGACTCTATTTATTTCCTTGGAAATTTAAATGTCAACTGAAGCCATTAAATTACAACCCAGATTTCTGTGTGGTTCTTAGGGCAGCTGTTTACACTGTTGATTAGAGTAAGTTGGGCTTATGCACCTAAACTAAAATACATCATGAAGAGTTCAATGCTATTTTAATGTTCTTAACTGAAATGTCGTATGGCATGGTTGTCAGTGGTTGTCATGGTTTGACCCCAGCCAGCAACCACACACCACCCAGCTACTTGCTCACACTCCCGTTCACAGCAGGAGCAGGGTGGGGGGGTAAGGGGAGGAGGAAGGAAGATAATTTGAAGGGTAAAAATGAGAAAATGTGTGTGTTGGAACCAAAATATAACACCACCACCAAAAATTCTAAGGAAAAGGAAGAAAAAAAAACAGAGAGAGAGATAAAATCCAAGAAAGGTAAGTGATGCCGATGCATACCAATTGCTCACCACAAACTGACCTACACCCAGCCAGTCCCCAAGCAGTGGCCTCCCCTGCCAATTTTCCCCCACTTTTTATTGTTCAGCACGACATCATATGGTACAGTTGGGGTCAGCTGTCCCAGCTGTGTTCCCTCCCAGCTCCTTGTGCGTGCCAGCCCACTCGCTAGTGGTGGGGGTGTGAGAAGCAGAAAGGCCTCAGCTCTGCGTGAGCACTGCTCAGCAGTAACACAAATGTCTCTGTGTCACCAATGCTGTTTGCAGCACAGACCCAAACCAGAGCCCCATACCCGCTACTACTACAAGGAAAATTAGTTCTATCCCAGCAAAAACCAGCACAGGCGTATGATAAAGATGAGGCAGCTGCAAACATTAAAAAAAACCAAAACCCAAAAGACCCCTCAAAAACACAAAGATACATAAGAATGCATTACAAGACATTGCTATATTGAAGTACAGTCCTTGGTTCAGGAAAACAGACTCTTTAGAAGGACAGAACAATGTAGCCTAATAATGCTTATTAATCTAATTATAAAAACGTAAGAAGGAAAGGAAACTTACAACTGAATTACATGTGACAAGTTCCTTAATTCGAACCATTACTTCCTGGGTGAATGTTCCCGGCCAAAACACTTGCGAGACGAGTCCTTTGGCACAAGCTTCCTGCGCTGTCAACTTCCTTCCACTGAACAACATTTCATTGGCCTGAAGGGATAAAAAGTTACTTCTGGTATGAAATGTAATGAGACAAAACTCACTAAAGGAAAAAAGGTTCAAAACAAATAAGGAAAATGCCTGCGCTAGTTCAAATAGGCTTATTAGAGCTCTTCCAACTTGTAATTAATAAAGCCTTGCCTACAGCTAGCTGCTCGGTGTTGTTGGCTCTGCTATGTCAGTTGCTATAGAATTGTGGATTAAGGGTTGAAGGTGAGAAGGGCTTTTGTCCTTTCCCAGTCACGAATGTTCATTAGCTCTAGCTGTCTTGCAGTATTGCTGACGTAGTTGACTGTCTATGCAGTAACAGGTTACAGCGCCTGGCAGATCTGTAAGCCAGCACTGACTCCATCAGCTCGGCCTCTCTAGTAGCAGTAGTGGCAGTGATGAAATCATTGCTAAAAATCTACACAGTCTGTGGGCTATAAAGATAACCCAGGTTTGGTGGTAGGCCTGCTAGGAACTGCCAGTCTTGGTAATAAAGAGCAGTTAAATATTCCCCAACTGAAACGTGTTTTAGTACCCAAAATATTTGAGACTTAAATATATGGTTTATTTTCAGCACTTCTCAAAACCCTGCAGCAGTACTTCATGTGTGGCGCAACATGTAAAATGGGTGGATCCTCTTAGTATCTGACATCCAAAACCCACTGAAGTGAGCAGGATATATTCCAGTTTTGGATCGAATTCCTAGAAAACAAACATTCCCATCTTATTCAGGAGTTCAGTATTGAGCTGAGAAATCCTTTCAAAAGCTGACTGAGCAGGCTGAATGAAAAACCCACCAGCCCAGTAGTTAAAATGTCTTGTACCAGTTTAAAGGCACAGAACAGCCTCGGACATTCTATGCAGTAAGGCGATCTCTACACCTGTAGATCTTTTAAATTTGTAATTATCATACAAATTACTATTTATCAGTTTCCCTACTAAAGTTTCATCATCCTACAACAGTTTACACTTAAATTCTATATTTAGTGACGTTTCTTACATAGTTCAACTTTTTGTTTGCGGTGACATCCGCATGGAAACAACCAGTGAAGACTAAAAAGTCACCGTCATTGTCAGCGTAAAACAATGAAGAACTACTGCTTCTTAATGACTAATTTACATCGAAGACACGACAAAGCCACCACCACACTCTTGAAATCTAGGAACTAAGGCTGTTCTAAAGCACCCAAACCTGACAGGTGCAGTGCTTCTAAGGACAAAATTCGGAGTTCTTAACGTTTGCTATACCGGCTGTTTTGGGAGTTATTCCAGCTTCAGTGATCAAGTTATATAATTACTGTGGGCAGTGATGTTCCTAAAAACTGCCATCTTACACATAAGGGAATTTGAAGACTCCAAGGTCTATGATTTGCCCCTTTGTCTACAGTCTAGTGGAGTGTTAGTCTCGCAGGGCATTAGGCACTTAAAAGAAAAAAGATGTTTCTGAGGATCTTTCCCATAAAGTTTTTCCTCAGCAAATCTCTCAGAACTTAATATGGAAAATTGTGATTCCCACATATTAGTTTGAAAAAAACCCAAGCCACAAACTAAAGGTACAAATTATCCCTCCCTACAGGTCTACCTTCTGTGAAAGCAGAATCAAAAAGGTTTGTTAGTTATCCCCACATTTTCCAGCCTGTATGTGAGCAATGCTAACCTGAAACACTAGCCAAAATCCAGTGAGATATGCACTGGTTTGTCTAGAAATAGGAATAATTTTCCTAAGGAGATATGGAAAAGAAGTTTTTCCAAAATAATTTTTAAAAGATATCCACCATTTTTATCAAAGGTCAAATCATGAAGACAATCTAACTGGGAGCTAAGGAAGTCAGAAATTTAAGTAAGTCAGCTAGTCAGGTCTAGCTTTAGTGACACAGACAAAAAGGAATGCTAAAAACCCTGAACAAGTTTTTTCTTAAACTTGGTAGCAGTTTGAATGTGAAAAGCCACAAACGATACCGGTGGGTTTATCTTATTTCTGCCAGCATTAGCACAAAACCTCACATGAAGCCAGTGCTCCCATTAGTGTTCTCACTTGACAGGTTTTGAGAGGAAATGTTTTGCTCTGGCATCTTCACTTCTGATGTACACACAGTGTACATCGGAGACCTCTTGCTAAACATGTTTTTAATCAGACAACGCTGCCTTGTATCTGCTGTGAAAATTAACACACTTGGTGATTACCTTCCAAGAAATAGACTACAGCAATAGGAATGAAGGTGATCGAAATACTTCATATTAATTCAAGATTCTTATTAACAGTCTTCATTTTCTACACAGTCTGTCTTTCTCCTTCCACAATGGAACTTCCCTGGGACCTGCTCTCCTTCTCTGGAGACATTCCAAACCTGCCCGGACACATTCTTGTGTGACCTAATCTAGGTGATCCTGTCCTGGCAGGGAGGGTTGGACTAAAGGATCTTTCGTGGTCCCTCCAGCCCCTGTCATTCTGTGATTCTGCTCTGGTCTCTCTTACAGCGAGAGCTCGCTCTGAGGCTCTCAGGGGACCACCCTTGCCAGCTGCCATGGCGCCGCTCTGCTCCCTCGCACTATGATCAGGAGGCAGCCGGTCTCTGTAATGCCCGAGGCCCTGGCTGCGGTGCGGCCTACGTGCACTATGGGGATGCATGTCCCTCGTGACTGACAGAAAAGCACAAGGAATCCTGCCGAGTGTGCTGGAGACCCACAGGGAAACCACAGCATGGGAAGGTTGGTCATGCTGCGCTTTATATCCAGGACCAGAAAACCAGACCACGAGCCCACAGCAGACACCCAACAATGTATCTCCCCAAACAGAGGACACCTTAATCTCCACTCTAGGCTATTTTTAAAAAGAAAAAGCCAAGGAATTTTAAGAATCCCTCTAAAATTCCTGGTATTCCCAGTGCAGTATCAGTTTTGAATTCTAGCTTAGGTCTGGGCTTGAGCTTTCCTGTAAGAGTGACTTCCATGGAGCTTGTTCTGCAAAAACCCCTCCATGACAGACCTGCTTACCAGCCAAGACTGGGGATTTTCCAGCACTCTTACAATTGAAGATTTTTATATAATGGCCAACAATAAAAAAACCGCACTGAATCCACCTTACAGGAGTTAAGGGTGGGACTGAATTCATACCTCTGTAGCAAATTTTATGGTTCACAGGTCTTAGTTCTTGCCTTTGTGTGATATTTTAATTCCTCCTCTCTCCCCCAAATGTTTCTCATCGCACTCATTCCTTCCTTCTGCTGACCTCTCTCCCTCTTTTCTAGGTAGAAAGCACGCTACTTTATCTAATTTTTCAGTACAGATTCCAAGTATATTTTGTGAAATCTGCTGAATAAAGTCCAACTTTGACCCATACAGCACTGACACCCCTATGCTGCAGGGGTCCAGGGTAGCATGAAAGCAGTGGATTTGATTCTTTTTATTTTCCTCTTTTACACTGAATATTTTGGAATTGCTTTGTTGGAAGCTTTCAATTTAAATCTTTGTATTTAAAAATGAGAGCATTCACAAACACATATGAAAGCGTACACTAAGGAAGAGCTGCTTGTGTTTTTTGTACAACTTCTAAAGAAACAGAAAGTAATAACCACAAGTCTCTAAAGGACAGGGATGGATGGATGGAATGGATGGATGAATGGATGGATGGCCAAATAAAAAGGGAAAGGAACAATCAGTAATTTGAAACATGCTGAAATACTAAAGATACTCATATAACTGTTAATCTAGTTCGGTCACCTTTTCTGTTCTCTTCTAATAACTAAATCCAGACATCACACAATTAGGCATTAGATCTGCTCAAACTAACGCTTTTAATAGATCAAAATCTGTATTTTTTAAATCAAGAAATGCCTACAGGGAAAAACTGGCTTCTATAATAAACAGCAATTTAGGAAATCCAGGTGTAGCTATGAGCCCTTGTTTGGTACTGTTACTGTTCAGCTTCCCATTGAGACGGGGCACAGGTCTCACAGTTTTCAAAGAGCACAGCATAAAAAATAGTAAGCAAAACGAAAACAACCTAGGTAAGGGATTTTTAAATACGTTTTGTTCCATTTGTCCCTTTCATCTAATTGGCAAGTAGGAAAAGGACACAGAGTAACACGTGGCTTGTGTTGGCAGCAACAGGAGACAGCATTGCCTTTTGTTTTTTCAGTCCCGCAACACTAAGTCAAGTGCAAGACTGAAAAAAGAAATCCTTCAGAGAGGGTTTCTTGCATAACAATAACACACTAGTGTTGAACATCAGCAGAGGAAGTTGGACACAGCTTCTTGAGAACAAGTGCACGGAAGCCAAATGACTTGCTTTGCATACTGGCACGAGAGAGCTGATAGCTGGTGCCACGGCACAGCAGCACCGGCCGGATGCTGAGCGCAGGCACTGGCGGCTGGCCCTCACGAGGCATCAGCAGCGACCCTGTGTCCTGGTACACAGGACAGAGCCCTCCTGTCTCCGTGGGGTTAAGGGTGCCTACCACGCGGGGTTGGGGCCCATGCCTGCTCTCTGTTCTGTGCACGTGGGCTGTAGCAGCACGGAGCAGAGAAGCTAGGAATACTGGTTTCTCATGAAAGCTTTTTCATGAGAGAAAGGAAAAAATAAAGAAGCTACAACACAGCAAAGGTACAAAGCCTTGAAATCACTGTGGATAGGGTATCGCACGTGCACTGCGAAGCTGTCAGCCCCGACCCTGCAAGCTACTTACAGAAGCCAGGCCCATTATCCGAGGGAATGTAAGGGATGAACATCCGTCTGGACTTTGTCCAAAAGTAGTGTATGGTGTCTGAAACCAAGCCTTCTCGTTAGCCCAAACCACGTCACACAGAGGCAATATAGATGCTCCAAGTCCAATGGCTGGGCCGTTTACTGCTACAATGATAGGCTTCTTAAACTGAATAAAAGTATTCACAAAATTCCTGAAGAGAAACAGAAACACGCACTCACTACATATATAGAGCGTAAAATATACCAGCCCTTCAAAACTCAGTAATAATTCATCTCCACAGTAACATCACTTTCAAACCCAACCTCATAACCTTCCATGATGAGGTGATGGATGAGGGGAGAGCAGTGGATATTGTCTACCTAGACTTTCAGCACTGTCTCCCACAAAAGACTCTCACACTTAAGCTGTTGATGTATGAGCTAGATGAGCCAAAAGTGAGGTGGACTGAGAAATGTCTGGCCCACAGGGTGGGGTGGCATGAAGTCTAGTTAGAGGCCAGTCATTACTGCTACACCCAAGGGGGAACAATGCCAGGTCTGGTTCATTAATGAACTGGGTGATGGGGCAGAATGTACCCTCAACAAGTTTGCCAGTGGCACCAAACTGGGCTGACACATCAGAGGGTCATGCAGCCACCCAGAGGGACCTTAACAGACCAGAGAAGTAGGCCAACAGGTACCTCATGACATTAAATGAGGGAAAGTGCAAAGAAATCCTGCACTCCAGGAAGAACAGCCCTTGACACCAATATATGCTGGAAGCCAAACAGATGGAAAACAACTTGGCAGGAAAGTACCCGGGGTCCTAGTAGGCACCAAATTGAACTTGAGCCAGCAGTGTGCCCTTGTGACAAAAGCAGCTAATGGTATCCTGACCTTCACTGAGAGGCGTGTTGTAGGAGGTGATTCTTCCCCTCTGCTCAGCACTGGTGCCCAGTTACAGGCTCCTCAGTGAAGAGAGATGTGGAGCTACTGAAACGGTCTAGCAAAGGGCCACTAAGATGATGAAGGGATAGGAGCAGCTCTCATGTGAGGAAAGGCTGAGAGAGCTGGGACTGTTCAGCTGGAGAAGAGCAGGCTTGGGGGGGATTTCATCAATGTGTTCACAGGAAGGGTACAAAGAGGATGGAGACAGGTTTCCAGCAGTTCCCCATGACAGGACCAGGGGCAACGCGCTCCCCCTGAACCTCAGGAAACATTTTCTTACTCTCAGAGTGACTGAACAGGCAGCCAGCACAGCTGTGGACTCTTCATCCTTGGAGATACTCAGAAACTGGGCCAGGACTGTGTCCAGGCCAATTTGCTCTAGGTGACCCTTCTTGAGCAGGAGCAGGTTGAACAAGACAACCTCCAATCTCACTGTTCTCAGATTCTGTTGAAAGCCTCACATTTCTCCCAGCCCAAACAAGCACAGCAATTGGGCAGGTGTGGATTTAATGCCCCTTCTGCAAGCACCAGCTGATGTGGCACTTGTGGTATATTCACAGAGTTCACAGCCCTCTCAGATGAGGCTGTAGTCATACCTCACCTCTGGGTACCAAAATCACGGTTACAGCCCTGCTTTGGTCATCACTGCGTTTATGTATGACATCGGCATAAGGTGTCTATCTAGCCATAATTTCAAGTCAAGGTTTGAGTTACATAGGTGCTAAGACGGCAAAGCATTAATGAGTTTCCTTAAGGAGTATTTCTGGACTTTTGGGACACAGCTCTTCTTAATAAATGCATCTGCCTTTTAAAATTCTGCCATAAATAGTTGAGCTCCGCCATCACTGATCACACGCCTGTAAACCTCCCTTCTTTATCTCTCTCTTGGTTGGTCATAATGCTGTAGGTGCTACACTATTAAGTTACAGGTGCCTGTTCTCATTATCAACACAAGATGACAATTCGTTCCAGTACCCACAAAGCATGGATGCTCACATGCTTCCCTCTTCTCAAACAGGAAATACCTTCAAGAGCTTCTCTGGAAAAAGTGTGTGCGTGTGTATGTGCATGCGTTAGACCACGTAGAGACTTCTAAAGCTTCAAAGCTGAGGTGCAGAGACTTCTCAGTTAGTCACTGCCATACGTAATGAAGAAGTTGTACATAATTACTTGGAATACAATGTACAACAGAGCTGTCCCACCTGTAAAACCCTCCTTTGCTCTCAATGGCAGATGATTTTTCAGTTCAGTATTGGAAGCTAAAATACAGGATCTTTATCAGAGCTTTTCAAGAGGGTTTAATGGTAATTTTAAAGTTTGCTCTTTATCTGCATTACAGGCTTTTGTATGTCTGTGAAACAGGACATTTTTACTATATTGCCCCCATCACTGAAGGTTATTGCACGTCCTCTTAACTCATTCCATGGAACTGAAATAGGTGAATGCAAAAAAAATTCTACTGGAAACATCTAATGCAAGCTGTCATACACACATCCCATCCAGAGACTTAAGATAATTGGAATCATATCTGAATATTCCAGAGAGGACCACCTCTAGGATATGCGCAAAAAATCCTATTAGTCTATTTGCAGGGGGTGGGGTTGGTGCAGATGTTGTAAGTTACCTTTATCCCTCACATTAACAATGAATAAGAGGTGACAAATCTGGCTTCTGAAATGGCCTCAATTAAGCTACTGACAGAAGCTCAGAGTTCAGTGCCTTTGTCCCCAGCTGCATCTGTGTGAGCACCTTTGACATGGGATGATTGAAAATTTGCCTTTGAAAAACCTATCATCATCTCTATGAGCCAACTGTGCCCTCAATGAAATGGGCTTTAGATGTTACAAGGCTTTGTTTAGGGACACAGATATTGGGAACTACAACACTACACAGGTCTCTGAAGGAACATCGATCCTTTGGAGCACACAAAAGCTAATCCCGAGAGCCCAGGCCCTCAAAACCAGTGTTCAAATGACAAGCTACTTGTTTGTACTGGTAAAACATGTCTCTAAGATCCATATTTATTCCCATAAATTCTTCTAGTTTATAGTAGTTCAGCTCATTTTGTTTAAACATTAGGCTTGGTGGGATGATGTTCATTAGTATTAATCTACTCTAAAATATCCATCATTCCACTGCTCTGAACGTGCTATCCTGAGTTAGGCATTCCACACGCCTCTTGTATTGGTGTGCGTTACGTTAGTTTTCCCGAATACCTGTGGCTGTTTAACTCTTCCAAAACTGGTTTCAACTGGAGGAGCATCGCCATACCACCACCAGCTTCCACAGCAAAATTTGACAAGTAAAAATAGGGATGCATGAAATGACAAGCCAGATAGAGAGGGAGCGTAAAGAAGCGCCACACACCGCGTCATCTAACAGATGAATGCCTGAGATCTTGTTGAGTTGGAGGCTTTTCGAATGAAAAGAGGGTAAAACCAGCCAGGCAGCATGAAGAAGAACACCCCCCCTCAGAGACCTGAAGAAAATGTTACGTACCTAATAGCTTCTGCCATCTTAGTGCTTTCCTTTTTTCTGTCATCCGTTAAGCGCCGGATAAAATAAATAAAATCGAGGCCACAGCAGAAAATGCTGCCAACTGCACTGAACAGCACAAGCTTACTGTCATCTGCAGCTGCTGTGTTCAGTGCACTTTGGACTTCCTTCATTACCTGCAAAAATTAAAAATTCTTCAGAATCTTTTCATTGCATCATTAGAAAGTAACATACTGCTTTCCTCCTTCTCCCATGAGATCTTTGACACCTTTAACATTTCCTTAAGATCCACTCAACCATCATATTACAAAAGTGGACTTTTTCTATTATCCCACAATAGGAAACTTAAGAAAAGTATTTAAAGCTTTGTATTTCGAAAAAAATTAGACTAAGATAACGAAATCACTAAGATATATTAGATGTTATCTGTAGCTAAAGCACTCAGTCAGCATTTCTGTAATTCGAACAGCAGATGGCATATGCAACCAGTTCAGAAAAAAAAAAAGAACCTTAATTCAGGCTACAGCTTGTTTCCAGTTGCACTTCATAAATCAGCACATGTTGTAAGAGACATATCTACACATTCAGGTAACGTAGCTAAAACTCAGCCTGAACCATGCTTGAAGTCTGCTGTACTTGTGACATCTTGCAAGCAACAACCTGAATCTTGTTTTGTGTATGTTTGTGCCTGTAATTCAGGCACAAACCAGGCAGAGACTCAGCACCCTCCCCACCCCTCCCCCCAAATCAGAATTGTTCTGACCTCTGGATTTAGTGAATTATTTTCAGATGATTTTGTTGATAGTAAAATGTGCGTGAATCCATCCTGCTTCCTGACAACAATGTCTCTGTACCGGTACGCGCTCTCCGTTTGCCTCACGCTGAATCGTAGCCTTTTATCAAAAGGTTGATCTCTCCTGTCATCGATAAACCTCCGTTTGCTGGCTGTCACTCCTGTTACAGATGTCTGTATGTTGGTTGTACCATTGGCGGCTAATGCTTCCATAAAGGTGGATGTACCTGGAAATAGAACGTTATTGTTTAAACTGTTAAGGACATTTTATTAGCTCAGCAGTTTCAAAAATCCCTATTAGCCTGAAAGCACACCAGTCGCAGTGAGAACACACAATCAATATGAAACTCAGTCCCCTGGAAGTTACCAAAGTGCTGCAGAACAAGGGACACCCTGTGCACAGAACGAAATTAAAAGCGACAGAGGGATCCAACGCATTTGTTTTAAAGTTGTGAGAAAATACGTTTTAAACAAGCCAAACAAACCAATCATCATATTTTTAGAAAGAAGGAAAAGGCCTATTTAGTACTCCTAATACCTGTGTGCTTTGGTAGGTTAATACTCTGCTTTCTACCTTCCTAAATGGTCACCTAACAGCATCAAGATTGCAAAAGTAAAAGCAGAACCCTTTTGCTTCAAATGCCATGGGAAGTTAATGTAAGGAAGAAAATAACACCTATAATAAGCCAAATAAAGAACTGGAGTGACAAGATGCTACCCATCACAATAGTCTTTAAAGGGAAATGGAGAAATACAGACTAGTTCCGTGAGCGGGAAGCAAGACCCATGCAGTGATGGATATTGTAATGGATTCGTAGACAATGAGATATTCCTCAAGCCAAAACAATTTTTGCTATTAGAATTGGCAAATAGGGCATTACGTGTTTCTGGTCTTGTTCCCATCACTTAAACAGACAGAAGTTGAAGGCATGCAAGTAAACAGACCATTCCTCTTGACACAGAAGAGACGTGTTTTTCTGTTAGAAACACGATGCCAAATAATTAGCATTTACAGGGGAAAAGAAACGAACTCCTGGATCCATAATCCAACTGCATGTTAAGGTCTTCATGTAAAACCTCCACAAAGTTTGTCAAATTAAAGCAATGGAGTATGCATGGCAGGAGGAGACAGTGGAGTTGGAAAAATGTGTTACAGGCCAAGAGAGGAAAGTTTTGAAAGACTTTTCCTGAAAACTGAGCTCTGAGACTTTATTAAAATCTACTGGATTCCCACAGCCCTTTTCTCACAAACAGGTACTTCAGGACATCACGCCTATGAGGTCTTAAAAAGTACAATTAAAACAGATATAAATAAGTGTCCACCAGTGGATCCTGCTTCAATCTCCATTATCTTCCTAAAGTAGTTGCAATTTGAAGGGTCTAACAATATGCAATGCCATGAGGTGTTTTTTACACACACACACACACACACACACACACACACACACACACAATATTTGAAACACTTGTGGGTTCAGTGAAGCCATCAGACTCACCTAAATAACCAGAATATCCCCTATCACATTTTACACTTTACTCAAATGTTGCTTGCTTTGGCTCATATGACGTGTGAGAGAGAGATTAAGAGAAAGATAGATGAAATAAAACTTTAGAACATTATACTTTTTTCTATTTGTATTTCAGAAACTGCCTTCACATATAAACACAGTTTTTAATATGAATATTCTTATAATTTTAATATCTTCAAATAAACGAATAAATCTCTGATAAGTCTGTTATGATTAATGAGGCATGTTGTCTGTCAAAGGAGCTATACAGTAATACTTTTGTAACTTTTGTTTTTCTTGTCATATTAGTGTATTTAACCTTCTTCCCATATCGCTTTTTGTGACATTAAAGGCAACAAGATTTTTCAGTTGTTCAAAGGGAAGGGTAAGAACCCAAATTCAGCTTGTGATAGGTCCGAGAGACAGGTGAACAAAATAAAATGGAAAATTAATCTTTTATACTGTTACAGAAGTGTCACATTTTTTCCTAAATTTTTGACAGCTTATCAAATACTTTTATTTTTCATTTCAGTTGAATAAATAAAAATGTGATGCATAGCAAATATTAAATTGATGAGAGATGCTTTTGATGCTTTTTCCCTTGTAAAGCACACTACGATGATTACATTACTTTAAAAGAATCCTCTTAAAAGGGAATTTGCAGGAACAAACACTGCCGTTGCCCCATATTTCTTGAGGAACACAAGACCAAATGGCATCACTGGCTGCAATGGTTTGTTTTTCCATAGGAAAGGCAAATTAAAACAACTGAAACCACCTCTGATTTCCAAACCCTGATATATAAGATTTTACAGCTTCAGTCCTAGCCACAGTGAAAAAAAAAAAGAAGAACCAGGAGAGCACAAAAGAACAGCCTAAGCCAATAAAGAAAGGTCAGTAAACTTGTGTAAGAGCTCGGAGTAGATCTTTTCCCACGACTCATACTTCCAAAGACATACTCAAATACCAGAAAATTACTTTTGAGATGTGAGAGGCAATGACTACACACTTTGAGAGACAAAACTTTTGGCAAGAGAGACCAAGATGTATACACCACACACCACTTTCCGTGCTTATTGAATTGGCGAGAAACCTTCAGGGTTTTTATATAAGCTCTGCCTGCACCTGTCAATCGCTGCAGTTTCGAACCACAAAGGACAGCTGCAGTTCAGCAGAAGTCTCCTACATCCAACCTTGTAAACACACTTTTAGGAGACTCAAGACTGGAATCAAAATCCTGTTGGCTTTAGAAACCATTCCTCTGGGCAAGGAGAGTTGTCCGGCTCGTACGGATTAGAAAACGGCACCAACGGAGTTAAAGTCTATTCATCAGTGTTTGTTGTTATCGCACTAAGTCCGTGACCTTCTACACCTTAAAGCATAGGGGGCTCTTTCTTTTGGCATTCAAATTAGAAGACACAACTCAGAGACATAAAGAGCACTTCATGCTACATATAAACAGGCAAAGATGACATCACTGGACAGTCTTAGACATGTGTTGCAGCAAATGAGGATGAAAATGGGGGGAAAAAAAATAGAAAGCAAGAGATATTTAACTGCATTGCCAGAGATTTCCTCACATGACATTTTTTTCCTTGAGAGTACATATTTTCGGGTTAATTACAGCTATATTTCACAACTTTAAAATATAGATTTCATAACAAACCAAAAGACGTTCTGTGTTTTAGTATGCAATTGGAGATAGCATATCAAAGACAAACAGAACACCACAGCCCACTCCTTTCAAACCAGGCCTTCCAAAACCAATAAGGGCTTGGAAAAAAGACAATTTATCCTGGATATTGCCAACTAATGCAGAACTATGCTTGTTTAAGAGGTAAACGAACAGCTCTTATATACATCTCCCTTCCTTCCAACTGCAACCTATTCATTGATGTACTGTGATCTTCTCAAAGGTGAAGACATACTACTACTGCACAAAGCTTCACCATGCAGATGCAAAATGAAATTAAGAGGGCTGCTTGGTTTTGCTGCTGCTGCTGCTCAAACCCTGCTAATAGTCACCATTTGCATGCAGCTGCTCTTGGGGGTGAGGTGGCCGAGGAGCTACAGGCAACCTATAAGAAAGGAACCAGTCTTACTCAAAAGGAAAGGTGGACACAAAATACAGAAGCTGCAAGAGGGGCAGAACAGCGAACGTGTCGTCTCCTCATTCCACTGGCAGCCACCTCTCCAAAATACGAGTGGGATAATAATTCTACCTGATGCCAAACATCCAGATGAATAGCATTAATATCAAACAACACTCCAGCTTCACCACAATCCAACAGTTAACAGTCCCAAGGGCCTCTCCAAGCTATGCGTGCCTCGCTGTTATTGTCGCCCAAATTCCTGAGAAGCTCGGTTCAGCTTACAGAGCAAGCCTTGAGCACAAACACTCCCTTCCCTGCAACAACACCGGGGACACATCGGTGCTCTAACAACAGCCAAGCCTCTCTTGCACACTTCCTTTTGCGTACACATGAACTAGTGCCGGAACTCTCAATGCAAAGGTTTGTCTGGCACGGTATGCTGTTCCTGAAAGGCTTAGCACAATGTCTAAGGAACAAGCATAAGATGATGGGAGGTGTGAACAATGCTGTCTGAGGATTTTCAGCCACCAAAAAATTAGTGATTCCTAAACTGTGCATGCTCTGAACCTTAGGCATGCACCCAAACCCATGTAAATAAATCCTTATCCCCTGTGGGATTGTTCAGTTTACTTTTGAAACCACTATGGTTTTGTCTTCCAAAGTATCTCTTTGCAGCAAGTTCTGCAACTTGATTCTTTACTTTCTTCCCCCCTTTCATCACATCCCTCTTTTAGATTGATTAGTCCCAGTCTTATTTACCCTTTCTTCTCTGAGAAGCCAGCTCCAGGCTGTCACTCTTCTCCACTCCTCTTCCTCTTCTGCTACATCTTTCAGCATCCAGAAGGGCAGAACACCACTCGAGATGGGGATTCATAACATGGCATATCCAAGCAATCTCTTTTGTCCTCTACTACTTTTCCATACCAATTCATAACAAAGTGTTTGTTGTGGTTATCTTTTTAACCAGCACTGAGTGGGTGTTCGCAGCAAACAACCCAAACCAAACCCGATGCCCTTTTCCTGAGCAGCAGCACGTAGCCAGGAACCAGTCACCGTCCAAGCACGGACTTATGTTTTGCTACAGGCAACATTTTGCCTGCAAATTCATTTTGTCCCCACCTCATTCCCTGGCATTCTTCTGCACCGAAAGCAATCTCTCCTTTGAATCACAAAACCACACAGTATTTTCAGGGTTTTTTTCAGGAGCTTCAGGGACCCTGACACCTTCCCTGTACTCACACATACCAACCATCCATGTCCTCTCCTACATGAACTGATAGAATGGTTAATGAGAAGCATCCTGCTTGGATAAACAAACGAACAAACACCAGCAACAATTTCTTAAAGTGTTAGCTGCAAAAACAACACTGGAATTGTAACTTACAACCATTCAGGTACCAGAGAGGGAAAAATAGATTCTGCAAAACTGGGGGGGAAATCAGCCCTAGAAGTTTCTTTTGGATTTTGGGTTTCCCCCCACCCTTCACGCCCCAAAGCCCTTTCTATACTTTCACTGCATTAAAGTCCACTGTATATATAATCCACAAGACTTCACATCAGTCGCCCAGTGCTGGTTGCCTCATGGTCTCTTTCTGCCTGTGACCAGGGGTGTTTTGCTACACGTACATACGTATTATCAGGCTTAACTGTAAACACTATTGGACTACAGCAAATACTTTACACAATGAGACACCAAGCCCAGACAGTGCTGCTGTAATGCAAGCAAAATATATGTTTCCAGTAATTTTTCCACCTCTGCTTCAGCAATTATACAGCAGATATTTCTTAGAATTGCAGTGTATTGGCATTGATTACAGAACTGCAAAATAAGGGTTCTACAAAACCTATACATGTTCCCCATTTTTTGCCTGGGTATATGTAGTTCTAGCACTCCCAGCACTCACTTTGATTTTGGAATCAAACCAAAGTTCTGTTTCTTTAAAATGGCACTATAAATATTTGTAAGAAGAAAAAAATTCTGAAGTTATTGTATATTTCACCTACAATAGTATTTTGCTCTGCATTTCTGAAAGAGATTCCAGAAGGTATGGGTCATTCATGAAAGAAAAATGGACTTTACTTACATCCTTCCAGAATAGGTAGTTACATTGATGCAGCACACAAACCAGCGGTGCTACCAAGAACAATCTGCACATACCACAGCATTAGAACAGGCTTCCCCAAAGATGCTCAGACTCCTCCAAATGATGGTGTGCTGATCACCATGATACCCTACCACCAGCATTGGAGTCACTGCAAAACTCTTACTATGGAGGTGGGGGTGGTATGTGCACTAACTTTATCTTTTCAAATGAAGTTAACCACTTCTTGATTTCTTTTTTGCAGGAAATAGTTTGAGTAGGTCAATGTTCTTCAAACACCTCCTGTTGTTTCTGCAAATATGTCACCTTTCTGTACACAGAAGACTGCTGGGTTTAGGCACAGACTAATAGTAGTAGTACTTGGTGAAAAATCATCCACAGATAACTGCAACTCAGCAGTAGACAGTCCTGCAGGGGCAGGCCAGCTTTGTTGGCAACACCCATCTTCAAATTCTAAAAACCCTACTTTCTCATGCCCTTAATTCAGCTTTCCCCTGTATTTTGTGTTGGTGTTAATTTTAAATGCCACTCCAAAACACTACACCTACGAAATCTCTGCTTCTTCCAGGCCCCTGTTGTCATGGATAAAAATAACACGAGAAGAGAAAGACACGTACTCACATGTGCCCTTGGCAATTTTTCTCTAGTTGTTTAAGTTTGTCAACCCTACACTGATTTTTACCTTGACTACCATGTCACATTTAGAGTAGTATGGTCCATCATGGCCACTTCCTCCTTCTGCAGAATGCTTTCTGTTTCTTTGATTACTTACAGCATCATATATATTTTACATGCCAACAATGATGCTGTTAGGAAGATGTCAATATTACTGGACATGTGTTTTAGGCTGTTGAATTATTTTTGCTTTTGAACCTCTCCCCTTCTCAGACCACAAGCATCCATGTAAAGATAAACTTGTGATGTCAATCAAAAGTGCAATTTCCATAAGCAGAATATAAAATTCCACTACTCACAGCAGGCAGTTGTTACAACAGAAAATGGCATTTCTCTACCCTCAAGTTAAAATAGTCAGACCAAGGTAAAGCTATTTAAGTCATATAAGTAGAAATAAAGTCTACGGAATACTAGACCTAACACTTGTTAAGACCAGGCCCATGGCCTTAAGACACGTCAAGACAAGGACAACATTAATAATATGAAATTTAGCAACAAAACTCTTAAAACGTTGAAGTCCTATTACCTTCAAAAAGGACTTTAGTGGTTTTATGCGTAAGGTATTGAGTAAACTTTCCACATCCTCTCTTACAGTGGAAAAACATCCCCATCCCCCGCCCATTTTATTTGGAAGCACACAAAGCTTTCCAAATAAATCTCCTTTCTTATTCCCCTGGAAATAGATAAACAAACACTCCTCAGATGAGCAAATCCTTTTTCTCCTTTATCATGGCATCAAGGTACATTAGGATTGCCCCTTTCTCCCCTTCCACCTCAGTTTTTGATTCATTTCAGAGTGACCTTTCCTTTGTTGAATCTATCATCAGGATACTACTGACAGAGAACAGCGCACGTGATCGTTCTCATCAGTTTAACTGATTTTCAAGGTGGCTGTAAGAAAAAAACCCAAGAAATTCCCAGGCCCCTCCTGACACCTCTCCAGTCAAAAAAATCTCAGCCATATTCAGAGTGCTGTGCACCAAAGAAGTTGGTAGGAGAGGCAGTCACTCCAATTTCTTTCTCTCACAAATAAATCCAAGACAGACAAATCTTCCCCAGGTTACAGATTCCTTTTTGATTAACCCCAGGAATGTTTCATGAGGAAGAACTTGCCTATCATGTCCTTTGATATTCTTGGAGCTGCAGGTTATGATACCACAGCGTTCGTTCTAAACACTCTCAAATTGGAGAGGTACGGAAGGACACCTCTTGGGGCTTGTCTATAGAGAAAAGCTATTGCCAAACAGGCTGAGGTTTAAACTTGAAGTATACCCAGCTATTTCACACTAACTCCGAAGGTGAACACACGCTATATTAAGTGTGCTCCACTGCAATTTAATCCAATCCCTAAAGAGGTCTAAAAAATGGCTCTTCCTGTGGGATAAACGTGCTCTAGTGTAAGGCTAGCCTGGAACAGGTACTGCCAAAAGACATCTCGGGCAGTTTCCTGTATAGACACGAACCCACACATGCCACAATTCTTGAAAGGACATAACTTTCTAAAACAATTTAGCGAAATGATTAATGAGATTTAGAGAGATGGCTATATCACCACTATGCTGGCAGAATACTTTAATCTCCTTTCTTTTTGAAAACATGTCAACAAGCATTCACATTTCATTCTTATCACACAGACAGGGCTTTAAATACCAGTTTGCCAGAGGCCCATTCACAACCATGAGGAAGTGAGCAAGTAGCTGTGTGTTCAGTTGCTGGCTGGGGTTAAACCGTAACAGTCCTTTTTGGCACCCAACATGGGGTCCAAAGGGTTTGAGATAAATAGATTCGACTGGAGTGCGTTAGATCAAGTTTATAGCTGTTATTGCTGTCTAGCTATTAATTGCCAGGCTCTTGTGCTTGCCATGGGGCTCGCTCGCCTCACTGGGTAGTAGAGTCCAGTGTTTCTTACTGGCTGTTTTTTGCTTTTGCTGCTTATCAGCTTACCGCGCTGCGCCTGGGAACACTTTGATAGTGGCAATGATGATGCGCCTGGGCTGGCAGGTGGCCAGGGCATCGCTGCTGTTTCTGTGCCGCAGCACCAGACAGCCTGGAACTCCAGTCAAAAGGACTGTGACCTGTGGATCAGTCTATGTGGCAGCAGAACCCCCACAAATGTCTGCAGCCATGAATAAGTCCAAACCAGAGCAGGTACATCTCAAGGCATCTGTGGCTGTGGATAAGTCCGTGCTGCAGCACCTTGAGGCATCAGTGACTGTGCATGAGGTCATGCTGAAGCACTTCAAAGCATGTAGCAGTGGATGAGCCCACTATGGAGCACATTTACTTCTGAAGGGTCTGTGGCTGTAGGTAAGGTCATGCTGGAGCAGGTGTATCTCTGAAGGCATTGTGTCCCATGGAGAAGGCCATGCCAGAACAGGTGCACCTCGAAACAACCATGTCTGTGGATAAATCTATGTGGGAACAGCTGTACCTCTGGAGAGGCTGCGGCTCACAGATAAGGCTCCACTTGGAGCAGATACACCCCTAAGGGACTGCTCCAAGCCAGAGTGGGTGCAAGAGAGTTTATTGCAATGTTAAATCAATGGTCTGTTCTAAAGGGACTGGGATAAGAGACTGTAATAGAAATACCTTTATATTGTTGTGACCTGGGATTTGAGTTGCATGCTGTAGGGATTACTACAGCAGGAACCCCCATACCCAACAAAGGACAAGACTTAACGGGAAGCAGTGACCCAACCTGAGCTGGCCCAGTCACTCCATGCATCACACCACTTCCCCTGTCCTGAGTGACCACCATAACAGATGGACCCTGAAGTACATCAAGTTCATCTAGTCCATGAAATTCTGTGGACATTTCACAGGAGTAGTCTACAGACTAAAGGAATGTTATACCTGTGTATTATATCAAAGGATGGGAAGGGGAAAGCATGGTTAATGACGTATTGGTTAGAGTGGCACCTGAGCATGACATAAATTGTATGGAACAATGGGTGGGGAACATGCTGATTTTGGCCAGGATAATTTTCTTCGTAGTAGCTTGTATGAGATGTTTTGGATTTGTGACAAACCCAGTGTTGATTACAGAGGTGATTTTGTTATTTGATCAGCACTTACACGGAGCCAAGGCCTTTTCTGCTTCTCACCCCATCACATCAGCAAGGAGGCTGAGGGTACTCAAGAAGTGGGGAAGAAGGGGACACAGCCAGGACAGCTGACTGCAACTCACCAAAGGGATATCCCATACCATACAACATCATACTCAGCATATAAAGCTGGAGGAAGGAATGGGGATACACACGCACACACAGCGATGGCATTGGTCTTCCTAAGTAACCAATGATGTGATGGAGCCCTGTTTTCCTGGAGATAGCTGTACACCTGCCTGCCCATGGGAGGCGGTATATGAATTCCTTGGTTTACTTTGCTTGTGTGCAAAGCTTTTGAATTCCATATTCCTGTCTTTATTTCAACTTGTGTGCTTTCTCACTTTTATTCTTCAGATTTTCTCCCTCACCTCACTGCAGGGGAGTGAGAGCAGTTGTGTGGTACTTAGGTACTGGTTGGAGTTATACCACAACACACAGCCAGCTATACCCAATACTTGAGTAGCTTGCACTACATGAGATCGCTGGCTGCTACTAACATGGACAATCTGTTCTGTAGCAGCACCCCCTCATCAGAAATTACTGACCTGGACAGAAATAACTGGCACGGGGGAAAAGGAGAAGCACAAAGGAGGAATCTCTTGAGTCTTCAGCTTCAGTCTACTGGGTACCTCTTAGAGATGAATGGCACATTCAGAAATGCAATTGCCAAGCAGGTTCCTACTTTTGATTCAGAGGTACTCAGTAGAGTCTCCCTTGGAGAATCAAGGGTTTGAGCCAAGAAGATTTCTTATAGACCCTGGTTTTAAGTGAAGCACGGAACTGCTATGTACACCACATCTAGAGAGGCATTCACAAATTGTTCCAAAGACAATCTCTCCCCCAGTTTTCCCAATATTCTGGGGTGGGGGGAAGATCATATTAAAAGCAGGATGATGAAAGATATCTTTGAGTATATCCAGCACTTGTTGTATGGGATTTAGATGCCTTGAACTGAAAAAGTGACTCAGAAAAGCATATCACCTTGGTAAATAAATCCCAAATATGATCTACTGGCAACAGCTGAAATGAGGCATGATGGAAGGAGCAAGTAAATATAACCTGTGCTCTCAAGCTGAATCTGATCTCTCCCGTTTGTTTTTGGCAACACTAACTAGGATCAGAAGGTCTCTGAGGACATGCCTGAACTGGAAAACTCATGGACAATATCCAGAATTCTTTACTCATCCAATATTAAGTGATAAGAATTACAAACAACCAAAAACCCTAAAATCCCAGAGAAAATCCTAAAGTCAACAGTAGGAGACTACCGAGAGTAAAGGACTTGGATCAGATGTTTTGCATGAGGAAAAAACTTATATGATATCCTCCCTCAATTAGGCACAGTCTTTTATCACTACAGGTGACTGCTAGAAAATACAGGACACTTGTTTTCACATCCTCTTGCCCCACATCTTGACCCCAGTACAAATGGTATTGTTGGTTCTCCACAGTGCAGGATTTGCAGAGATAGCAAAGATCTCAAACATGGTCATAAAACTTGGGAAAATGCCCCTGTTAAGAACACATTTTCATCAAGTTTTGAAATCAAGAATATAGCGGTAAAGAAGGAAATAAACATACACCCCCCATACCCAGGGTAAATCACAAGCAAATAACCTGCTGAAAGCAGTGAACAGAAAAGAAAATGCTCCAATCTCAGCCAGCAGCTGGAAGGAATTGGAGGCGGTGAGCTGCCCTCACCCAGCCGGATGGATCACACACGCGTGGGTAGCCTTTACGTGCGTACATTTCATATGGCTGAGGGAGGCAATCAGCTTCTCTTTAAGACCATGGGTTTCCATGAACATGGCAACAGTCAGTGAAGTAGAACAGTCTATCAAAGGGAAAGTTCCCCAGATAAAAAAACCCAACACCCTAAACTGATAACTCCACAAAGCACTAATTAAGTAGTTAACACATGCTGCCATACACAGAAATTGGTGCAGAGCTGCTACAGTGGCTTCCCTAAGGCTGCAGAGCAAGTCAGTCTAGAAGCCAGGATTACTACAGCTGCAGGTGGTCCCAGTAGCCAAAAGCTACTTCCCCTTGTAAAAAATCTGGTTTTATGAAGTACAGGATTTTTTTTTTTCCCTTTCTAGAAATTGTACCTATCTAAATTGAGGTACAAGTAGCAATATTGATACTACTGCTGGTCAGAAGAGACAGCTAAGGAAGCAATGGAATAAGCAGTATGATATTTAGGTGGGACGTAGTGTTTCAGCAGTGCCAATGTATGAACACGAAACAGTCTCCATGAGATTACGAAGGAGAGGCTGAAAGTTTGATGGAAAAAAAAAAATTAGGAAGTTACAGATGAGACAGAGAAAAAACCCAAACAAAACCAACCAACCAAAGGAAAAAACAAGGAGGTTTAAGGCAAACACCAGAACAAGTTTTAAAAAGACAAACTAGTGAAGATCTGTCAGAGAGTAGGACGTAGAAACTACTATCAACCGTGCCCAAACCAAGGGAGGCTTAGTTATGTACAATCCCAGTTGCTACACAAGACCCAAAAGAGTGTATATCATACCTGAAGCTTTACATCCAAGTGTTCAGTGGCCTCAGAGAGAATTTTGTAGCTTGTGTAGCCAGCAATAATAAAGTAAGGTTTGTCTGACTATTTGGAGAAGGATCTTTTCACAGGAGCCATACAGGTGTGATCAGAGTTCAAGAATCAATTTGAAGATTTGAAACCAAAATGTTATCACTGCAAGTGCATCAAAGAACTTGGGTGCCCAACCTGGTAATTTGTAAAAGTGTGTGTGGAAATAATAACAATACTTAAAATCTGAATTTGAATTTTGGGCTTGGGAATTGTTGTAATCACTGCCATTTCAAAGCCCAGCACCGGAGCCTCAGATATTCAGCAGGAAGCTCATAATGCTGTGCTCGGACTTGCACTTACTTAGAGGTCATTCATGGGTAATGGGCTCTGAACATCTTAAGATACAGCAGATGCATAAATGCTGTATCCTGCCTTAGGAAACAATCCATTAAAAACAGAGAAGTAAAAAATGTCAGAGGAAGTCACTACAAAAGGACAGGAGAATTACTATGGAGTAAAGCAAAGACCACATGCACACACATAATAGGACTTGTACATAACTAGCCACAATTGTGAGCTCACTTTTAACTTGGAAACCATTTAAAACATGTCATAGATGAGTCAAAGTGATAGATGAACTACACAACTGGTTGTTCCCTGAAACCTGCCAGAGACCCACCTGTTCAAGTCAGATTCCAACCACTGAACAAACAGAATAAAGAAAACACAAACAGGACAGTATCAGCAAATGGAATTGAAATTTAATTTCTACCAAGATGAATGCCGTGCAATTTTAGATGTGTCATGTAAAAAGGTATTTCATTAACTACTTTTTAGACAAATAGCAAGACACCCCAGTCATAGGGAGAGGGTGTACAAATGGAACTAAACTTTTACAGTAATTGAATTATTTTCTTCAGGGGTGAGATGTAGCTTCAATTAACTCCACATGGTTAAACAGGGCAATAGGAACTGAGGGGAAAAATAGAATATGCTATACTTACAAGAAAATAGGAAGTAAAGAACACTGGGAAGAATACAGGGAGATGCTAAAACAGATAAAGAACGGGTATTAGAAATGCAAAGTAAAACTCTAAAGTTTTCATAGTTACAGATGCTAAACACAAATTATTTTTCCAGTGATTTAAAAAAGGGAAGGGGAAAAAAAAAAGAGAGAGAGAGAGAGAGAGAGATGTGAATTAGACAGAAAACAAAAGAGTGAAATGTAGTGTAAGTTACAAAGTCAATTAAAATATTAGTGGGGAAACCAGCATGCTATAAGAAACTAGAAAAGATTTACAATGAGCATGAATATATTCTACATATAAAAAAATTAAAGACTAAGAGGCTTGAACATGGGAAGATTGCTGACTTACAGTAAAAAAAGAGAAGTAGACAAATGCAATAGTTGATATGGGAAATGTATCATGTAGTAAGTGAAACACCTCTGAGGCTTACTCAGAGACTAGCAAACGTGGAAGGTATCTTGAGTAATAAAATTTGTATTGATGTAGTTTCAGAAAGAGTTGGAAAAAACTTCTTTAAAAAAAAGTCTTAAACCTCTGCAGTTTATTTCTGTTTATGAAAAAGCCTGGTCTCAGAGTCATGTTTCAAAAGTGTCCTTCCAGTTAAAACCTACTGGGGATCCAAAGCGATACTCGGGAGAGACATACTGGGTACTGCAGAGAAATGTGTTCTCTTCTTATATGAATTCATTCCTTACTTGCCATATATTTTACCAATATTTTGTGGTTTCATAACATAACAAAACATGCATCAGGAGCCTTCCTATCACGTATACATAAATCTACTGGAAATTCCAGGATTTTAAAAGAATATCTCAACACAGGAGCAACCCTATTTTACTCAGCATCAAAACTGTATACATAGAAAATTTTTACTGCTCAATGTATTTCCTACTTTATAATACTGAGAATAATTCTATCTAAAAGTCATTTTACTTTATATGATGCTAAACCATTTCTATTGATACTAAAGAGCAGAAATCAGTAACAACAAAGGAGGACAGGGTTGTCGCATGAGAAGAATGGTAACATCCTCTGTCATTAGGAGTTTGATACACAGATATAATAAATCCTGCAACTTCATTTGACCTCAGAATATGTAGCCATATCACTAGTACATTGTTGTAAGGTCAATAGTTAACTGAAAAAAAGACACTGCTTAGAATCTTCTATTCTGTTATTATCTATAAACATGTTGGTGATTTATAAACATTCTATTTTTAATTACTACACTAGATGACTTCTCCCATGTAGCTACATCACAGAAGATACTAAACCATTGGCTATCCCCCTCAGCTCAGTTAAACTATTATCAAGATCTCAAAGGGCTTTACCTTCAAGGTGTTCTTTTGAGTCATTATAATTAACAAAAATGCTGCAGTGGGATAATCTTTTTCATTAATTCTTAAACAAAATTATATGCTTACTGAAATTTCTAAGAGAGCAACTACAGTATTTTGTTAAAAGAAACAGATGAATACTTTTTCCTTTTGTTTGTTTGCTTCAAACTGGATGAGAGACTACAAGCAATAAGCAGAACTATCCTATGCAGGCTTGAATCAGACCAACACTGAGTATATTAACCACGTTCACCCCAGCTACAAGGAAGATGAAGCCTGCTGCCCGTCTGCCGTTGGGCTTGATAGTTCTTGCCAGCAGACTGGCACTCCATTTAGCTGGCAAATTCAGGAAAATCAGCCAAGGACCTTTCATGAGCCTCACCATACCCCTGTGACCTGGGCAAGCAGCACAGACCAAATTACTTATGTAAACTATTTTGATACTGAAGTACTGATAACATGTAAGTTAAGATTTGTTTCCCTTCATTGCTCTGCTTCTTCCTCTATAGCCTGCCAGACCAGAAACAAGTCGTTGATCACAGGTATTTCTGTCTAACCCAGGAACAGGACAGCTGTGTACCGTAGTACCTTCACTCCCTCCACCAATACATCTGCTAAACAATTCCACAAGAGCTTCCAAAGTTCAATCAAGTTCCAGTTTAAAACCATTTCTTGCCATCAGTGTTTTTGCCCCACTTGACTTTCCCAGTCTTGAGTAAGACAACTGGAATCCCAAACCAAATTTACAGAAAACATCAAATATAGTTCAACTGCAACAGAATATCTGGGAAACAGTATTAGTGTTTTCCTACTCCGGGCTCATTATTTGGACAGAAATACCAACTCATGACTAGCAAGAAATGAGTAATAAACTGACATAAACAAATGAAGGCATGCCAAAAACCCCCAGAAAAACTGACAAAATTAATTTAGCATCAGGAACAAGCCAAACATTTTTGTGGGTGCACTGGGTTAGCTTTCAGCTTGAGCAGTTCCTGAGTGCTGCTGCTGCTGACCAAGCAGGGCAGCAAGGATACGTGGGAAGGGGGAGGACAGGCTAACTGAGAATAACATGAAAAGCACATCTAAAGACAACAGCAAAACATTCCCCTCAAGTTTAAATAATATATTGTCTAGCAGATAACGATTACAGGAAAGAGTAGGTATTTCCTTGTGGAAAGCATTAAAAAAAAAAAAAAACAACAACCAAAACCACCTTGCTGTGACTCTCATTTTCTTATGTTTATTTATACTGTAGAAAACAGCCTGTGATGTAAACTCTTCAAACTCGCCAAAACAGAAAAATCATGAGTAAAACTATTGCAAAGGAAATGCAGCATGCTTCATTGCTGCCATCTATTTGTAGTTATCGATGCTTACCTATAAAGCAAACAAGCAAAGTTGTCACAGAGAAGAAACTGACATCAAAAGCAGACAGGATGTCCTGCTGGGACATGAGCTAGAGTGTGAGGTGGGAGGTAAAGTGACAAATCCTTCAATGGCATGGACAATCAGAGAAGCACAGCTATTCACCACCTCCTGTTCACAAACCTCCTCCTCTTCACAAACCAGGACTTCCCTGCTTACAAAGTCCAGGACTGTCCCTGCAAGCACTATGACAACAATAAATTCCAGAGTAAATGGCATCGCACAGGAAAGAAGACCAATGTTCAAGCTGAGGCTCCATCTTTTTAACAAATGCTCCAGTAAACCCCTGAGAAAGGTTGGTAGAGAGTGCCCCAACATCTCTGAGGGTTCTATTAGTGCAATACATACTCAGAAAGCCCATTTGGGAATGTTTGGCTTCTGACTTTGCCGGCCTTTTGAAGGACAGAGAAGGCAGTGCAACTGATACAGCCTCTAAAGCTGTTGGGAAAGTAGTTTTTTCTGAACTAATAGCTACAGTAAATAGTAGATTTCATGTCAAAACACATTTCTTCTACGTGCCACGATGTGTTGCCCATCATCAGTAGCCCACAGAATATCCTTGTTCTCACACCGTGCCACTACGTGTGGTTCTCTCACAACTGCTTCCAAAGACAAGTCCTTCACCGTGTGTCACTGTGTATACCAGGCCAGCAAGCAAAGCTGGTCCTTTTCTTTGAGGCTGGCTATGGATTCAGACACCTGGCTTTCAAGTCTAACAATTTCATTTTCCTTTTCATTTTAGCTTATAATCCCTGTAATACATGTAAAAAGAATATAATTATGACCATGAAGCTGGAAGCAATCAAGAGTAGAAGTGGGCAAATAATCAATTTTGGCTGAGAAGGTAAACTGGAGGCACAACAAAAAACTTAGGCAGTTCTTTCATTTTCAGATTTACTCCATCTATGTAACAGCTTTCAAACTGTTCCCAACAACAACAACAAAAAGCTGCTTCAAAACAAAGTCAGGTGTGCATTGACTAAATTGGACCCATTTGTAAATAGGATTCTGTTCTTCCCTGCTCTAAGCCCTGCTTTTGTTACAAATTCTATTGTTAAAAAAAAGTTGCCCATATCCATTCAGGAGTAATATAATTAGAGCATTTATTACTAGAGTTAATGCAGTAGTTTTAATTATTTTGCTGCACGAATCTGAATACATATTATTCATGTTACTTGCAGCAAAAATAAATAAGAAACACAATAAAGTCTGCAAACACTAATCCAGCATTCAACTCACCAGATTCTCCTCGGGAACCTTAAAATTAAAGCAGAACAAAACCAGGGCATATCCTACAGGTCAATTTAAACTTTAATCCCACATATGTTTAGCTGAAAGCCAGAAATGGTTTCACCTTAAATTTTAAGATTGGAAAGATATTTCCCTTATATGGCAATGGGAAACCAATGACTTGAAATGGGGCCTGTGCTGTTTCAAAATCAGTCTCTGAAAGGGTCTGCCAGTGATTTCGCTTTGCTTTGGGAGTTTAAAAAACTATGTGTGTCAGTAGTCACAAGGCAATTGGCAACAACAACTTGTCACAATTATTTTCCTTCCAAAAGCATCTGGTAGCAAGCCCCCACCCACTCAGGATTCCTCTACAAGACCCAAAGCATTTGTCCCACCAGGGTCACTAGTGAGATAGTGCTGATGGCCCTGTACAGCCATGTTTCACAACCAGGCAAGCAACCAGGACCCACAGGAAAAGAAACAAGAAAAACAAAAAGTGAAATACAGACCATTTAATACATACACTGCCCTGTGTTGCAACTCCACATCACCATACACCTGAGAGGTACCCTTTAGTGTTCCAATACAACTGAACACTTCAACAACCGGTAAATACAACCCAGACTCAGAAAGCAACACAAGATGCTCCCAGTTTGTAGCCCTTACTGGTAAGCATAGTTCAATAGAAGACCAAACATCTCCAGAGAAACATGAATTACTTTTACAGAAAATTTCCCCCATTAAAACTCTTTTCCTCTGCATCCTTGGTCAGCTAGAATTATCAACATTTCTGATATCCCAAGGGAATCTACAAAAGCAGATGGCAATCTGACTTTATCACACTACCTTAAGCACCTTCTGCTCTACCAGATGACCCTCAGGAAGGCCCTACCTCCACTTTGCAACTCTTTACTTTTAATCTCTACACAGTGACACAACAGCTACTGGCCTTTTTGCTGCCTGGCATATCCTCTAACCCCAGAGCTGCAGGTGTTTCCCAGGGCCCCTGATGGATTCCCCTACATGTGAAAATGACTTGATTGAATAAACAGCAGCATCTGCAGAGCAGCCTTTGGGAGGGAGGGTGGGATAGATGACAAAGGGCTTTTCCAGCCCTATTTTGTAGCGCTCTATGCTGCATGTGTGATCACACCATGAAGCATTCTTGCCTTTTTATCCTGACCTAAAGGCAGGTGCTTTTCAGCAAACTGAAATTAACCAATGGTATCAGGTGCAGATGAGCAAACTGTGGACAATGACCACCGTATTCTTAGCTAACTGCTGCTTTCAGTCCTCATGGGGAGCTCTCTGCCTGTGTCCTTGAATGAACCCTGGGGTTTGGGGGGAAAGTGCTCTTCTGTGGATGTGCCTGAATATTTGTCTGGAAAGCCACAACCACGACTCCAAAATGCACCTGTACATCTGCTATAAAATTTAGGGTCTTCTGCTATGGAAGGTCTTTGTCAGTATGTTCCTATAGAGTGAAGTCTCCATTCTGACCTGATCATTTCTGCCATGACCTCACTGATGTGAAAATGACTTCTGTTTTAGACATTACTTGTGAAACACTTCCAAATCAGGAGACTGAGTACAAGAAATTATAACTTTCTAACAGTTTCAAAATGAAGATGAAAAAAATAGCCTGTGGTAAAAGGAAACTTCTAGATGATCAGATTAAAACTGACAATTCCTTTTCTCCAAGGGTAAGGAGCAGGAACAGCCATTCATCAGGGGAAACTGCTAATCTCCTTGGTTTCAGCACAACCGAACTACTATCTAAATTAAATACAGGTGCTATTATTGGATAAACTTTGTGCTATACCTTTTGGACTGCCTAGGGGAGTTTATGGCCAACTCCAGGAGTCATTCTGTGAGACAACCTTCTGCAATGCTCAGTGCTAAGTTAGAATTTGGCAGGGTTGCAGTGAGAGAAATAAAGCCAGTCTGATTCGTCTGTGATATGACCTTCACCCTGATGTGGGGGAGCCAGGAATATTTGATAAAACAATAGCAGGAGTGGACATAAAAAGTTCAAGAGCACCATGTTTCCCTGTCTTACTGCATTTATTGAGGGGGATGACAGCAGTTAGGTTTTTGAGGGTTTTTTCCCCTTCCATGGACTTAGAGCAGTTTTGCAACTGCCTGCTTTGCCCAGCTTTGTCCACTGTTACTGAATTTCTGAATGCTGAGGTTACCTGATCACCCAAAGCATATTAGTGGGGAGAATAAGATTTTCCATAAGCCTCCACCAAAGCAAAGACAGTTCCCTCTTGAGGGGCTTCAGGTTCCTCCCTCCCCCCTCCCCCCCCAAAAATAAAGCAATACTTTGTCAGGGAAACATCACTGTGAGCCAAAAGAGCAGGAGGGTCTTCCACCCTGGCAGTACTTTTGGCCCTCCACCAGTTTGCAGATGCTGTCCTAGGGTGGTATGCAGGACATGGTGGGCTCTCAGCCAGCCAGACACGAAAAGGATGCAGCAAGGACAGTCCCTCTTCTCCTGCAAGTACAGGATTACTTGATAGAAAGATTGAAAAGGCTGATGAAATTCATCAAGAAGCAAGGGGTTGGGATGGAACAGGAGTTGAAGCTGAGAAAGTCCTTAGCTGTGTGTGTGCCAGCAGAGGCAGCCACAGCTGGTTGCCATCTGGGGAGCGGCACCTTCCCCACCTGGGCTGCTCCCACCACAAAAGGAGCCAGTGACAAAACTCACTACTCTGTTTAAAAAAAAACCAAACAAACACACAAAAAACCCCTAAAAACTAGAAAAGAGACAAAGAAAAAAAGTAATTTTCAAGAAGTCTCCTATTTCTACGGTGCAGAGATCCATTCACTTTGAAGACGGCTTCCTCTGCTGTTGGCATTACGTTGGTAGGAAGCATTTGCAGGCGCTGTTACCTTCGTTCGCAAGCCAGACTGTGCAGTGTAGGCGATCTTCAGGCAGTGTAATGGATAAAAAATGAGGAGGGTTTTGCTGAGTGTGCATTCAGTGAAATATTTTTAGAAAGACTTAAAAAGGTGGCCAAGTCTGAACAGATTTTAGCATGATAGCAAACGCAAATCTCTGACACAAAGGCCAAGGTTCTGTTAAACTTCAAATCACTGAACAAAGGTTTATGTGTGGAGCAGATGATGCTCGCCTTCTTTGACAGTTAAGATATTCAGAAAGCAAACTCCTGAGCAAAGTAGGACATTGTCAGGATATGGGAATTCCTGACATCCCCATACATTTCTTCCATATGAGTCCATCCGATGCAAACTCCACATTCACCACAAAACTTTCTGCTATTGACTTATTCCTCTTCTTTTCCTTTCCTTGATTCTTCTGGTAATGTGTTGGATGGTAAGTGAAGAACTGGCAGTTTTTGCCCCTCCTTTTCTCAAAAGGCTAAAATCTTGAGCCAGTGAAGTTTCCTCACAGTCCCAAAGTATAAATATTGCAGGTAAGATGGCTATAAATGAATCCAACCCCAACAAATGTGACATATAATTGTGTCTCTCTGCTAAATCTTCAGTGGAAATCTACCCCTTAGACATTACTCGCCACTGAATGTTAGCCTGTGTGAACATATGCACAGTAAAAACTCCATGTAATTTTTTTTGTTGTTGTTATATCTTGCTGGAAAGGATGTTCCTTTATCTATCATGCCAAAAGATGTTAGTCTGCACTGAAAATTGTTCCTTCTCATCTGCTTAGCAATACTGCATTTATGATTCAAGAGAATCAATTATTGTTTAATTTAGGTTTGGGTTGGGTTTTTTTGCCAGTGTAATTGATTCGTTTACTATGTGGATTTTAGTATTAAACTTCATTAAAATCATTTAGCACTGGCTTATCTAATTTAAATCTATAACCTATATTTCAAAAATTGCTTTTGTTATCTCTTGGCAAAGACTTGTTAATTTAACCACACAAACATATTGTGGTTAATTTAACCACACTAACATATTCAGACCTATTTTCTTTTACAAAATATGACAAAGTACAAAACCTAAAGTATTACTGTAAACTATCAAGAGTGAAATATAGTCAGATATAAACAGTCAGAAACACACAGATATTTCTCTGCATATATATATATATGTTTATCCCAAATTTGATATTTTGCATAAACTTGTCATTCAAAGCAAATATTCTCATCCCTATTGAAAGTTCCAAATGCTGGAGTTTCCTAAATTATTAAAATAATAATTTAAAAAGACAAAACAAACCAAATATTTAAGTGTAGTCCATGAATAACAACACAAGATTTAGAGCAAACAAAGCCAGTGTAACTTGGAACCCAGTAGCCAGACAGCAACATTATGAGATGAGAGAGTAAGAACATCCAATGCTATGGCACTGTCAACATCATGGCAGTCCTAACCCTAACGGCAGTGGAGAACAGACCTGGTGTTACTTCTGTTGTGCCTGAAACAACTGCAATGACATTACTGTAATAGAGTCCTGGGTATTTCAGGCAAACATGTTTGGTCAGAGTGTTTGTCTATGGAATGCCTTTGGTTTCTAACAGTGTACAATGCTTTGAGAGAAGGATACACAGGCATAGAAAATATCCTCTAAATTCTAAACTATTGGTCTTTAACTGTCAATTTGTTTCACAATTTAAAATGTCTAACAATAGTTATAAGAGTAAAAAACCAAAGAAAGTCCCTTAACCAACAATGAATGCTGACATACTAGAGAAATCTAAATATTTTAAAGATGGAACCAAGACCAAACAAGCAAAGTAAAACCATCCTTCTGTAGGCCTTGACTCTAAAATTAATGAGCCAAAAAAGAGGGCTGTGGAACAGCAACCACCGATGAAGCCCAAGTATCTTAGGCTCAGGAAACTCGGGTAGATTTGGGGGAATAAGCTTTCAAATTAGGAGATGTTTTACTGAAATTTTTACTCAATGAATTCCTGTGGCACTCTTATTGAATGTAACAGATTTTTACTGTTTAAATCCTTTCAAGCAAGCTAGAAACTAGGGAGTAACATGTTTTCTCCAGGCTTCATTTCTATCCCACTACTTACTGTTCTCTATGCCTTTTGACCTCATAGCAACTGAAAAAACACACAACCAACAAAAAAGGTAAAGAACCCATTAGCACCAAAACTCAAAACCTTACAGTGGGGATTGTATTAAACAGCTGAAACAGGAGGACAGAAAGAGTGATGATAACATACAGAGAAACAAAAAGTATAAACCTGAACTTGTTGAGGTATCAAACAAGGGCTCCCTTGGGAAAAAAAAAACCCCACCAAAAACCCACTTGATCCTAGAATCTTACCAGTACATTTTGTGGGCAAAAGTCATTATCAAGAACAATAAAAAACAATGAATGTGGCTTAAAGAGGATTTCATCTCACTCAGATATAACAACACCTCAACCTGCTACCTTGTCTGCCCCCACCCCCACCCCGCCCAATTATTATTGATTATCTATAGACCACAAAAATTCCCAACTAGTTTGGGTATGTATTACATCAGCAGCATTGCTGATTTGTCAGTTCACAAGGCAGAAGTCTCTTAAGTACAGGAGTGATTACAGAATCAGTGTTGGGAGTTTTATGGGCAGGTAATATTAGACGTGCTTAATGCTAAACACAATCATGTTCATCATCTGCATTATCTGAGATACACTTCTAGTGGTACACGTCCACATCACCACAAATTACGTGATCAAGTAAATATACAAAGATCTCTCCTTAGAAAATGCACATTTAAGACTTATACAATGCTACTTCCCTTGCAGGTGCATTAGAAGGAAGCCATCCCACTGCAGCCCACACAGACCAGTAGTTACCATTTGCAACTGACAAGAGCAAAGCTGCAATTGCATGCAATCACAGAGTCCCCAAATTCAGTACTTCTGGCCAGCCTATAAACTAAGACAAATTTCTCATTCACAGAGTGGTCCAGGATACCTTTTCTGTCACTGTCTGGTGTCAAAAGTTCTACTCTACACTCCAAACTTCCCAGGCTACAAAACCCACTATCTAGTAGAAAGGTATATTCCTTGAAGGTATATGGTCTCTTTCTTCTGGCAAAATTTTCTCTCAGAACAGAACTATAAAGATCCTTGTAAACACATTGTGATAACAGATGAACTGTGGACTGTATTGAAACTTGGAGATGTGTGTTTTTAATTGTCAAACTGTTGCACAAACACTTAAAATCAAGAGGCCTTTACTGGCATCTTCATGAAAAGAGAATAAAAATTACAGGACAAAACATACTAATTATTTTTTTCTTAAACACAGATAACTTGTCATTAAATTTGACTGTAAAATATTCCAATCTTTTTGAGTGATGACCCCATGAAGCTGGTTCTTAAAACTCTTGAGGTCATATTTGCCTTGCAAACAAGAAAAACCCAACATGGGCTAGATTTGTCAGCTTTCTAGAATATGTTTAAAACCAGAATGAGTCAAAGGTTTCTGAGAAAGTCTCAAGGTAATGCTTCATTTTTGGCTTCTACAACAACCATTGTGACAGTCTAAAAGTGAAAAGCATGTAAAGCAAAGACATAAGCAGGTTTTTAGGACACACACGCTGTTTCTTTAAGCTTGACACAGGAAGCCAAAGCCTGGACAGGAAAAGTTCTTAAAAGTTCTTAGTAGAAATCCACTTAATTGAAGTTCTGCCAATTTATAATTAGTGACTTCACTCATTATGTTTTTTGTTTTGAGTTTTTTTTTTTTTAATCCTAACCAGATATTTTCTTTGAGAGCAAAAAATGTCCATAATTCTGCACAGCTAGGAAGCAGCATGGAACTAGGTGCTGACTTTCTTGTGTTACTCTAAGCTAGGAGTGATATGATAAAATAAATCCTGGAAGTCATTCTTTCACTACATATTCTAGTGTCATATAAATTTGTAAGATATTTTGAGAATGAGTATTTCTGCCTACCCTCTGAATCACAAACCTTAAGTTAAATGAGCTGAAGCTTGTTTAACAAGGCTACTAATTCATGTACTTGGGGTCTATGTAATTTATACATCATTTACCTTCACAGCGAAAAAGAGGTAAAAATAACCATGGTGTTGTTTTTATTTAAAAAAGGATGAGAATCACCACCTGAAACAAATCCAAAACATCAGAAATTGCTTGGGTTTACCTACCAAGTCAGACCCCAAAGAGTGGGAAAAACATGGGCAAATAAAGCATGGTGAATGTGGTATGAGGAGGGACAAGCATAAACCCCTGATTCTTCAAAAAAAACCCCAATACATAACTTTTTGCAAAGTCTGGAGCTAAAAATGAAATGGAAAGTGTAACTGATTCAGCAGTGTCAACTACTGAAACTGCAAGTCACTGTGCAATAAAAGTGTCAGTGCACTACAAACACTGGGAAGGATTCCCATGGAAAAGAGATGCACTGCAAACCACTCCAAAATCAATCCTTCACGTTACTATAATTACAGTATTCTTTGGTCAAAACATATAGTTAATGCTACTAAAAGGAAATCAGGCCAATAAAACCCAACACTCAAACAAACAAACAAAAAGTATATGTGGAAGAAAAAAAAATGAAAAAGGAAGAAGCAAATTTGCTGTGGATTGCAAATATATGCAAACCCATCAGCTGACCAGCCTGAGCAAGCAATACGTTGTAAAGACAGCATCTACAAATCTTGGGTTGCTAATCTCCACAGGGATCTTTAAAACCTGAAAGGCAAAACATTTTGAATTGGCAACTGATTCAGGAACAGCACCCACTTCGATTTACAAAACCTGATCAAAATGTGAGGCACTCATAAATTACAGCAGCCCAAGGTCAGACTCGATAAGGAGATGGACAAACCATTCCTGGGGCAGTTCAGAGGCTGTCATCACACACAGCCCACCTCGAGGGCACACAAAGATCTTCTCTGGAGGAGGGCACCCCAGCTTAACAGCCCACAGGCACTACACTACTCTGCTACAGAAAGGGAAGGTGAATGCAACCCAACCGTGCACCAAGGCAGTGAAATGCTGAGCCTTTCTGGTACCAGTCAAATCCCATAAGCACAGCGTAGCAACCTCACTGAGGGAAAAAGGAGGGAAAAAAAAGGGAAAAAGAGGAAAAGGGAGAAAAAAGAAGGGGGGGGGGGAAGGTAGAGAAAAGGGGGAGAGGGGTGGGAGAGGAGGAGGGGAAAGGAGGGGAAAAAGGAAAAAAGAAAAATTAAAATAAAAAAAATTTTCTTCCCACAGTGGGATATATATCCGTGCAGCAATTAGGGTATTAAGCTGTGCTGTGAACCATGTGACCCGTCTTTAGCACCTTTTTAGCTTCACAAGGATAAAATTAGGAATTCTGCGGAATCTAGGAAGTTTCACAGGTGCTAACCACCCCTAAGTTTGAGAAATGGAGAAATAAGATTAGGAAATCTTGGCAGGTTTTGCTGCTGGGCTAGACAAGTGGAAGAAGGTATGCTATGACAGATCAGGAGGGCTACTGGGGCAGTGGTGACAGGAATAGATGAGGGGGTAGGGCTGATGCAAGAAAACCCTAACTTAAGTATTCTCCCATCTGTAAATATACTTGGACCAGTGCTAAAGCTTTAATTCCTGCTCTTGGCCACCCAATTTTGCACACACACACACACACACACACACACACACACACACACACATATGCCACCCCACAAAAGCACCACCACAGCCACACCACACATCTGTAACCAGCATCTACAATGACCTAGTGATAAGGGGGAATAAAAAAAAGATGGAGTAGCTGCTTTTGGCACTGGTGGCATAGCAAGATAAGAAATTCTTGTCTTTGGGTAATAGCCATTGGGAGGTAAGAGAAGCAAGGTAACATGAATACCTGAAAAAAATATATGCAGTAACATTACACAGCAGCAAACAAAAGCCACTGTTCAAGTACAAAGGTCTGTCTTGGGCCCAATTCTAGTCCATATTTTTTATTCCAGACTCAGATAATGGATGACAAACTGTACTAATGAAATTAACAGATTGCATCAAACTGAAAGGACAACAAGTTTTCAGAAGGGGAGGATCACATTTCTAAATTATATTGCTGAATTTGGAAAACAGCTTGAAGATTGAATTTTTACTCCTATGGAAGACAAATAAAACATGCACTAAAAATGTGGAATAACAGATTACGGAGCAGAGCACAGAAAAGTTCACTGAGTAAAAATCAATCACAAAGTGTACACCAGTTACCAATGTGATGTAAACAAGAAGGGTAAAGCCCACTTCTGAGGGACATTGGAAATGAAACTTTACGTATGCAAGGAGATGATACATTCTGCTAAGGACTTGTGAAGTATCTGCTGAAACAATCCAGGTTTTGGTATCATACCTGGAGAGAGATACTCTGGACTGTCCATGGTTGATCAACAACAAGAAGGGATTTAAAAACAAGGCCTATGAGGGAAACTGAAAGGGAAAGGGTCTTTTTAGTCCATAGGGAGAAGTATGGAGATCTGACAGATGTTCTACAGGATGAGTAAGTCAAATCTTCATTGTTTGTTGTCGGAAGAGTCACTCCTGAATGGCATTGGCTAAACCTGTATCCATTAAAATATACTGGGCAAAGAAAAGGAAGAGGGCTTTTCTAATCAAAGCAGTGTGAAGGGTGAGTTAGAGACAGTTTAATCCCCATGTCTTTTAAGAACAGGTTATGCAAGCCTTGCCAGGGAAAACAAACACTTGCTCAATTCTGCCTCAGTGCAAGGATGGACTAAGCTGATCAACATCTCCTTCAGTACAAGATCCAGTCTTAACAACATCACTGAGGTTTTAAAAAAATCTGCTTTCCACCTGCATAGTCCCAGTTTCAGTGCTATTGTATGTTGAACAAAGGCCAATATTTATTGCTTCAGTGACACAGTGTTCCACACAGCTCTTAAGCTTAAGATGTTAGGCATTTCTAAATGGAGAAAAAGTGCTCCAGTAACAGGCTTATTATAAACACATACCATGTTGCTAGCTTGAAGCTGTTGATAGAAATCTGTACCACTAGAGACAGCGCCAGTGGGGGCATTAATTCTCCAAAAGATTTAAACCAGCTCCAGAACTCACATCACACAATTCCCATCAGCAGCTATACTTGAGGACTCCTGCTCATCTCTCAAATTTGCCAAACTTGTAATAAAGACTCTGAGCCTACACGTTCAAATAATTAAATAATTCAAACATGACTAATACTGAACAATGATAAACTCAGGATACCATTTACAGCTTATTTTAACTATTTGATGAGGTACCTGGGAGATCCTCAGAATTAAGAAAGTCCCTCTTTTCTCCCCAGGATCAGAATTCCAAAGCTGAAAGTTAACAAGTAAAAGCTAATCAGATTTTGGTTCCTCCCAATCTATGGAGGATGGCATGACACAGTAGATAGAAGGACTTAATGAAAGTTGATGATTTTACTCATGTTGTATTTCAGAGAATCATAGAATCACAGAATTGTTTGAGGTTGGAAGGGACCTCCACTAGACCCAGTTGCCCAAAGTCCCATCCAACCCTCACAATAAAGAAGTTCTTCCTTATATCTATACCCTCTTTCAGTCAAAACTCATTACCCCTTGTCCTGTCACTACATGTCTATGTAAACAGTCACTCTCCAGCTATCCTGTAGGCCCCCTTTAGGTACTGGAAGGCTGCAGTGAGGTCTCCCTGGAGCCTTCTCTTCTGCAGGCTGAACAACCCCAACTCTCTCAGCCTGTCTTCAGAGGACAGGTCCTCCAGCCTTCAATCAATCTCATGGACCTCTTCTGGGCTCACTGCAACAGCTCAATATCTTTCTTGTACTGGGGACCCCAGAGTTGCATGCTGTACTCCCAGGGGGAGGGTCTCACAAGAGTGGAGTAGAAGGAGATAATCACTTCCCTTGACATGTTTCTTTTGATGCAGCCCAGGACACGGCTGGCTTTCTGGGCTGCAAGCACATATTGAGCTTATGTTGACTTTGTCATCAATCAACACTCCCAAGTCCTCCTTCTCAGGGCTGCTCTCAGTCCATTGTCCACCTAGCCTGTAGCTGTGCTTAGGATCACCCCAACCCAAGGACCTTGCACTTGTCCTCGTTGAACTTCATGCAGTTGGCACAGGCCCACCTCTCAAGCCTGTCAAGGGACCTCTGGATGGTATCCCTTCCCTTCAGCATGTCAGCCACACCACACAGCTTGGTGTCACCGGCAAAATTACTGAGGGTGCACTTGATCCCACTGCTCATGTATTGGTCCCAATACTGACCCCTAAGGAACATTATTTGTCACTGGTCTCTATTTGGACATTGAGCCATTGACCACAACTCTTTGAGTGTGACCATCCAACCATTTCCTTATCCACCAAGTGGTCCATCCATCAGATCCATGCCTTTTCAATCTAGAGACAAGGATGCTGTGCAGAACAATGTCAAATGCTTTGCACAAGTCCAAGTAGATGTATGTCACTCTTCCCTTATCTATCAGTGCTGTAGCCCTATTATAGAATGTCTCCAAATTTGTTAGGCACAATTTGCCCTTAGTGAAACCATGCTGGCTGTCACCAATCACCTCCTTGTTTTCCATGTACCTTAGTGTAGTTTCCAGGATGATCAGCTCCATGATCTTGCCACACACAGAGGTGAGACTAACTGGCCTGTAGCTCCCAGGTCTTCCTTTTTAAAAAGTGGGGGTTCTGTTTTCCCTTTTTCCAGTCAATGGGACTTCACTGGACTGCCACGACTTCTTGAATATGATGGAGAGTGACTTAGCCCCTTCATCTGTCAGTTCCCTCAAGTCCCACAGATGCATCTTGTCAGGTCCCATGGACTTGTGCACCTTCCATTCCTTAGATGTTCTTGAACCTGAGCTTCTCCCACAGTGGGTGGTTCTTCATTCTCCCAGTCCCTGTCTTTGCCTTCTGTGACTGAGGCAGTGTAGCTAGTGAAGATTGAGGCAAAAAACCTTGGAGTACTTCAGACTCCTCAATATCCTGGGTAACGGGTCTCTTGTTTCATTTCACATTTTCTGCTGGCTTCCTTTTATTACTGACATACCTATAGAAACTTTTCTTGTTGTCCTTAATGTCCCTGGCCAAGTTTAATTCTATCAGGGCTTTAGCTTTCCTGACCTGCTTTGCTGCTCAAGACAGTTTCTCTGTATTCCTTCCAGGCTACCTGCCCCTGCTTCCACCCTTAGTAGGCTTCATTTTTGCATTTCAGTTTGCCCAGGAGCTCCTTGTTCACTCATGCAGGCCTCCAAGCATTTTTGTCTGACTACTCTGTTGGCAAGCATTGCTCCCAAGCTTGGAAGAGGTGATCCTGACTACTAACCAGATTTCTTGGGCCCCTCTTCCCTCCAAGGCTTTGTCCTGTGGTATCCTACCAAGTAGGCCCCTGAAGAGGTCAAAGTCTGCTCTCCTAAAGTCCAAGGTAGTGAGTTTGCTGTGCACCCTTCTCACTGCCCTGAGGATCTTGGACTCCACCTTTTCATGGTCATTGCAGCCCAGGCTGCTCTTGAGCTTCATGTTCTCCATCAGCCCCTCCTTGTTGCTGAGAACAAGGTCTCACCAGCATGGCACCTCTCCTTGTTGGTTCTTCTATCACTTGGAGGAAGAAGTTGTCATCAATGCATTCCAGAAACTTACTGGTTTGTTTATGCCCTGCTGTGTTGTCCCTCCAATGGATACCAGGATGACTGAAGACTCCCATGAGGACCAGGGCTTGTGAATGTGAGTCTGTTCCTATCTGTCTACAGAGGGCTTCATCCACTCTGTCTCCCTGGTCATGTGGCCTATAGCAGACCCTCACTATAATGTTCCCTGTCCCCGACCTCCTTTTAATCCTGACCCATAAGCTCTCATTTGACTCATCCATCTGCAGATGGAGCTCCACACACTCCAGCTGGTCACTGACATAGAGCACAACACTCCCTCCTCATCTCCCCTGCCTGTCCTTCCTAAAGAGCTTGTATCCCTCCATCCCAACACTCCAGTCATTGAAGCCATCCCACCATGTCTCCATGGTGCCAATAAGATCACAGCCCTGCAGGCATGTGCAGATCTCTAACTCCTCTCATTTGCTTGTTCTCCACACTACTGTGCCTTTCAGCTGGGCACCCAGTGAAGCTGACTAATTAGAGAAGGTGGAATTCCTTTGATGTGTTTCCCTGTTGGTTCCCATTACCTCAGGAGGCCTTGACTCATCTCTGCTAGACTTCAAGTGTACTGTGGTGTGTATCTGAGCAACAGGCTGAGGGGTCTCGTTGGCACCCTGTCCCTCCAACCTTGGTATGTTATCCCACAGCTTGCCACAGGTAAGCCTGATATTATCCCCCTCCCTCTTCAAACCTAATTTAAAGCTCTGTCAATGAGTCCCACTAGCTCCTGGGAAAAGACCTATTTTCCCTCTTTGAGAAAGGTGAATCCCATCTGAATTCAGCAAGCATTTAAGGTGCTGTGTAGGCCATCCCATTGTCAAAAATCCCAAAACTGTGGCAGTGACACCAGCCATGGAGCCAAATGTTAGTGGACTGTGTCCATCTGATCCTCTCAACGTTGCTGCCCACAATTGGAAGGAGGAAGGAAAAAGGAACATGTGCTCCAGATTCCTTCAGTAACTGTCTCAAGACCCTGAAGTCTCTTTCAACTACTTTTGCACTACATCTTGCAGCTTAATCATGACCCACACGGAGGAGCAGCAGTGGGTGGTAGTCAGAGGGCTGTTACCGGGCTCCGGAGCTTCCTAGGAACATCCTTAATGCGTGCCCCAGGGAGGCAGCAGACCTCCCTGAGAGGAAGATCTGCTTGGCGTATCAGATCCTCCGTTGCTCTCAGAAGGGAGTTGCCTACAACTATAATCTACCTTTTCTTCTTTGGGAAGATGGTCACAATATGGGGGTAGGACTTCCTGGCCTTTTAATATCTCTGGAGTAGCTTTACTGTCATCTATGTCCTCCTTTAGCTCACCTTCCACAGCCTGAGCCTCATACCAGTTGTACAGAGACACCTGGGAAAACAAGGTGGGCAAGGAGGAGGTTTGCCTGCCACCTCAAGTGTGGACTTGCTTCCATTCACATTGCTTTTAAAGCTATGGCCTTCAACCTGGCATGGAGAGGATACAGGGTCCCCTTCAGCTTGGCTTTTGCTTGCTGTTTCTGCCTCAGAGAGGTTAGAGCTTGGCTCAACCAGTCAATCTATTTCTCAGCCTCCCTGATGCTCCTTAACCTTGCTACTTCCTCTCACAGCTCTGCCACCAGGCTGAGCAGATGGTCCACTCAGTCACAGCTCACACAGCCGTTCTCACTGCTGCCATCCATTCCCAGTGACAGGCTCTGACACTCCCTGCAGCCTGAGAGCTGGGTGGCTGCATGTTTATGTGGCAGCTCTGTCTGGGTTGCCACATCCATTCTGGTGAGCACAGAGGTCAGAGCTTTCTGCCAGGTGGGTACCATATCCAAGTGCCTTCCGAGGGGGTGATGACCACCAATGGAACTCACCTCCTGAGCTGCTAGGGTGACTAAGCCCTCCCTGCTCACCCTTCCATGTGAACTGCTGTTACCTCTCACGTTATTTACCTAATGTGTGGTGTTGCAGAAGCATAACCACATGATTCTTGGAGGTGCACACTAAAGGATAAGAGGCAGCGGACACAAGTTGTAACCAGGAACATTCTGATGTTCAGATAACAGGTTAAAGAAATGGTCCACCAAGAGGTAGTCAAGCACTCGAACAAACGCCCTCAAGAGGTGTGGAAGCTCCACCCTTGCAGATACTTCAAACAACCACTCAGCAGCCTTCACAAGGGTATCTAAATGGCTGATGAGAAGCACAACAAGAAGAATAGGATGTTAAGTGCAAGATAAATTCACATAATAACCAAATACAACCCAATATATTCTGTTCACTGGGCTACCTACTAGAGCTTGGTAACTACTCCTGTTACAGAACTGGGTAAAGAATGGACATATATTTACACTGCTTTTTCAAATGAATTTCACTTCTATCCTGTGACCTGCTATCACATTAGTCCATGAAGTCAAAGCATTTACCTTCATTGGGTAATTCAAAAAAATTGTATTGACCAATGTCCCAGACCACATTTTACTGGGTCTGAATGATAAACTTCTTGGCTGAAGCAAAGTTTTGAGTCAGTTACTTGCATTCTTATCATCTACAGGGATTCAGCTGCCATTGCAAAGACTGGACGTAGCTAAGGGAAACAGACATTAAAAAGTCTCTGTGTTAGCTTAGTTGAGATATGAAACAATCCTACCACTTCTGTGAAACTCAGTTCAGATGGTTTTATGTTCATGGATTACGTGCTGCCTGCATCTGAAGAAGCGGCTTAGGGAAACTGCTTGCTTCTGTGAGGGGCATAGCAGATTAGTATATTGTGTCAGGGTTATAAGCATCTAAGAAACTGTTAATAGGGGACCTCAGAGTTACCTCTGTATATCTACTTATTGTAATAAGAGCTTTTGCTCAGTGAAGAAACCACCTCTTCGCTACTCTCTCTTCACTACACTTTAACAGATGTTTTTAGCAGGGAAACAAAAAAAAGAAAACCAATCTTTTCAAAATATATCTAGGGCATGCTTCTGTAAGCACCAGTGCCAGTTTTGAGATCCTCCTCTGTCCCATGCCTGCTGGTTTCAGCCCCTGCTCAGCCCTCAGGCTCTCATAAATTAGAGGATATGGACAGGAACCAGCAGCCAAAAGCATGGAGTGGTAAGAGAGACAGATAAAAGGAAAAAAGTCATTGTGCAAGCAGGTAGGAAGCACTTAATGTTAAACTACAGTACTGAAGGGGGTGGGGGAGAGAAGGGAGTAGGGCTTGGGCTAGATTGCCTAATAGAAATCTGTGGCTGTATTTCCTCTTCCCCTCAAGAAAGCTGTATAGACTGAAGATTTTGAAGAAGCTGCATTCAACAGACAGAAAGAAACTGGAGAAGACTGTGGTGAGCAAGGCACAGGAAAAACAGCCCAAACACATTTTAGATAGAAAAATCCATTCTTTTTGTTAGCACCCTTCCCACCCCCAACAGGTCTCAGTGCAGGAAACCTGAGGAAATTCCTGAAATCAACTTCCAATAATTTGAAGTCTAAAAAAGTCTAAAATATTTTCCTTCCTTTTACAGAACTTCATACCCTAGAGGATACAAGAAAAAAAAAAAAAAAAAGCAAAGCAGCTTGTTTATGAGACTTTGTATCGTTAAATCTATTTACATTGGATCTCCCTGGCTTGGAGCTCCTAGAGGGGTCTTTCCAGGCTACAGCCCAGCTTGACACATATACAATTCTTGTCGTATTCTACTCTATAGGCAACAGCAATAAAAACAAAGAAAAAAATCCACAAAACCCTCACAACAAAATAAAACAACTCAAACCTTTTTAGTTAAAAAGAGAAACAACAAAACCCACTCTTACATTCATAAAGCCCTTTATGCCAACTCAGCTTTCACAGGCAAGAGAAAGTCCAGAGTTTATGTGGCAGAGGTTTAGCAAGGAATCAGCTAATCCCACCACTATTCCCTTCCTTAGCTGAGAAGGACACTAAAGGGAGAACTCACTAATAGTAAAAGCAAGCCCTTCAGCAGGGTGATCTCAACAGAAGTTTTAATAACCAGCCTACACAGTTTGTCATTGTCAGCACACTCTGGCATTCAGGGAAGCACAACAATCTGCATGGGTCTTGGTGCGAAGAGCAGAGGTTGCCAGAAGGAAGCGTGTGGAGGGCACATTACCAGGGCTAGGCTATGTGTACATGGCTGAAACATAAGCTGCTTTTCTGCAAGCGAGCTCTTTTAATAGGAATCCAGTTTATTTATTTATTCAGAAGCAGATGGTATCCTCTCAAGACGTTATGCAGAACATGACACACAAAACAAGTATTTTCATCTGAGCATATTTTTTCTAATCAACTCCCTGCTATTCAGCATTAAATGACAAACAAAAATTTCGTCTCCAGAGTCTGGTAATACTCTAGGCTAACTCAGGATAGAGCAGTAGGTGATGAAATGTAATGACTTGTAATACACCAGAGCACAGAACAGATGACCTGAGTGCCTTTTGACTCAAATGTTATAGAAAAAAAAAAGAAAAAAATTCCAACTGTGGGGAAAAAAATGACAAACTGCAGTCTCCATGTTGATGAGCACATTAGATGGACAAACCTCATGACCCAAGGTTAGGCAGAAGTGCTTAACGCAACGTTTTGTATTTACACAAAGGAAAATGAGACAAGAAATCTCATCATAAACTGCACTGGTAATACTACCATGTGGTCACTGTATTGTAGGGTTCTGTATGACATTGCTGATAGCTTTCATATTATGTTTTTATGCAACTCCTTCTGAATCATGACCTTTAATCTCCTTTCACCACAAAGCCTAAGCAACCACTACAAAGACTTGCAGAAGGATTTCGTGTTAAAGAAAACATTCTCACTATATGCAGACAAAACATATTCATAAGGAAAACAGACTACGAAATACTCCTCTCTCCTGACCCTTCCTACTTTACACCTACACTGAGACCACTGTGTGCCACTGTTAAGATCCTACGATTTTCTTTTAATAGAGAAGTCATATATATCCAAGCATGTTGATGTAACGAGGTTCATTTACCACCCTATAATACAGCACAGTACACCACAACTGAGTCATCCTCTCATTACAGCCTCATACCACACATAAATAAAGTATAAGGGACTCCCACAAACTAAAGTGATTTTAGAATTTTCTGCATGAAGAACATGCATGGTCCTAATATTTTCCTAAAACTTAACAATTTACTGGTTTTGTTTTTAAAGAAGAGCATGCTGCAGAATACTAACTTGAGACATTTGTATGTTATACACTGTATCAGAGTGGTCCAAGTTCAGCAGTCATTGCATTGACATCCAACTTTTAAGGTCCCTTTACCCTCCTGATGCTGTTTGCAGCTTCTTTTCAATGCTTCCCCTGCACCATCACCCAAAATCATCACCTTCTACTCTCTGTGTAAGAAGGTTATAGAATCACAGACTGGTTTGGGTTAGAAGGGACCTCAAAGACCACTTAGCTCCAACCCCCCTGCCATGGGCAGGGACACTCTCCACTAGACCCGGTTGCCCAAAGCCCCATCTAGCCTGGCCTTGGACACTGCCAGGGAGGGGGCAGCCACAGCTTCTCCGCACAGCCTGTGCCACGGCCTCACTGCCCTCACAGGGAAGAGTTTCTTCCTCATGTTCAATCTAAATCTACTTTCCTTCGGCTTAAGGCCATTACCCCTTGTCCTAACACTACATGCCCTTGTAAACAGTCCCTCTCCAGCTTTTCTGCAGGCCCAGTTCAGGACTAGAAGGCTGCAATAAGGTCTTTCATCCTTTTCTCCCTCTCCCATACAAATAGCCCTGCTCTCCATTTCTTTCATTAGCAACAGTTGCTCCTGCTCACACCATTCTGAGACTGCTAAACCATTGCTCGAGAGGGCATAAATCTGTGAGAGCTGCTGCTGCCAAGCAGGGCACACAGCTGCTGCAGGAAGCATGGGGCACCCATGCTGCTGATGGCTTTCCTCCTGCAAGCAGGACCTGCAAGCCTGGATCCCTGGGAGGCAGGGGAAGGAAAGGACTTCAGGACTGGGACTGCACTCACTGCACAAACGCCTCTCCATCTGCTTTTGGAAAGGGCAGCAGACTACAAGGATGGATGGATTCTCTGGGAACAACTATACCCATGGGATGGGCGTTGGGATCAACTACTATGAGCTAGATGTTAGAAGACAAAAATAAATTGAATGTTTTGCCAAATTAACTGCATCTCAAAGACACTTGTAGCCAAAATTAGAAAGGTGAACTGAGTAGGTAAATATAAACCAGTCTTAGTGTGAATGCTCCATTTCTCAGCAATGACTTACTCTCACTTGACTTTGTTGTGCCTGAACATGGGTAAGAGTAAAATAACTGAAACTTCAGTCTTGTTAAAATGTGTAATTGTTATTTTTAGAAAGGTCTGGGCCATTATTATTTGGAGTATTTTGCCTAAGACTAGCCTGCACGACTATTTACCCCCTCTCTGCTACATACAGAATGCTGAAAGATACTGAATGGTATGCAAATATCATTGGAAGTTGCCAAGAAAAGTTAAAACTTCAATCTATCATATTTGTAAAGTTTTTCTTCTTTAGTTTTTCATATTGATGTGGAAGCCCAGATATTTTCCAAGCATTGCCAGCCAGACTGATTCTGTGTTCTCTCTCCCCTTCTTGGAATGCATAGCTGAGACAATAACCAAAACCCCTAAACTCTAAGGTCATATGAAGGAGCTGCCAAGCTTCAATCTTCCTCCTTGGTCTGCCTCTTTCCACAAATAACTCTATGGAAATCCAGCCAAATAGGAGCTCAACACCAGTGAAAACCTAGCAAACTAGCTGGTAAGAGCGAGCTATACAGACCTATCTACACCTCTTATTCCTAAAACCCTCAAACTCTGAACATGGATCTCACGAGATGCTAAGATTTTTTAAAACAGTTTAACACCCTCATCCATTATAACTGAGAAATACTGAAATTAAGGTAGCTACTTTGTGGCTTTAGTCTTTAATTACTCCCTGATGAGAATAAAAGCTCCCTGTGCAAACTAGGGAGCTTACAGTTCACCATAGATATGAAAATTCAGAAGTGGAGAAGGTTGTTACTTCTCTCACTAAGAGAAAAACAGAGTACACTCCTGTTCTTATGCCTTCCTCCAATGGGATAAAAGTTTCTTTCCGTGAATGTAGACATACTGTGAACAAAATTTCAATTGTATCTTTTTTCTTCACAATTCTTTATAGAATCACAGAATGGTCTGGGTTGGAAGGGATCCCAAGGATCATAGAGCTCCAACCCCCCTGCCACAGGCAGGGCCACCAACCTCAGGCCTGGATCTACACAAGGTTGCCCAGGGCCCCATCCAACCTGGCCTTGAACGCCTCCAGGGACAGGGCATCCACCACCTCTCTGGGCAGACTGTGCCAGCACCTCACCACTCTTTCTGTAAAGAACTTCCCCCTAATATCTAATCTCAACCTTCCCTCCTTTAGCTTTAATCCATTTCCCCTTGTCCTGCCATTATCTGCCCTTTTAAAAAGTTGATTCCCCTCCTGCTTATAAGCTCCCTTCAGGTACTGGCAGGCTGCAATGAGGTCTACCCGCAGCCTTCTCTTCTCTAGGCTGAATCAGCCCAGCTCCCTCAGCCTCTCTTTGTAGGGCAGGTGCTCCAGCCCTCTGATCATCTTCGTGGCCTCACCTCTCCTCTGAACCCTCTCCAACAGTCCTACATCTTTCTTGTATTGGGGGCCCCAGATCTGGACACAGTACTCCAGATGGGGCCTCATGAGGGCAGAGTAGAGAGGGACAATCACCTCCCTGTCCCTGCTGGCCACCCCTCTTCTGATGGAACCCAGGATACCACTGGCTTTCCGAGGTGCAAGAGCAAGCTTCTTCAGCTTATTACACCAGATTTTTAAAATATATAATCTTATTTTAATCATTTGAATGCCTAAGCATAAAACACTTTGTCACTGCAATGACATTGTATTTCATTTCTTGATTTGACTGAAACAGTCATTCCACAATATCTAATGGATGCAGGTGAAACTGATTTGAGGTACAACAAATATTGAGCCAAGCACTTCAAGGACCTTACAACAATTTCTGCAAAATTGAAATGTAAAAAAACCTGAGCACCAATCTGATTTACCTACACCTAATCCCCTAGAAAAAGTTCTTGCTAAATGAAGCCCCAGTACATGTTAGGCAGATTTACAAGAGTATCTGTGAAAACTGAACACATACCAAGGAACTTAACTGACCTACAAACAGTGTCTGTAAAAGCACACATTGATCACATAAATATCACCTGGCCACCAACAGAAATCCTTTCTAGCTGCTGAGGATTGCCAGGGATGCTGGAGTACCTCAGTTTTCATCCAAAGGCTGCAAAAGTCACCCCGAGGGTTTTGTTTCACCCTGACACAGTGCTGTCAAACTCATGGTGTGCAGATCCTTCCTCCCTGAGCAGGGGAGAGCATGTTTGGCACCCTAGAGAGGGTGCAAGGACCACATCAGGGCTCAGTCAGTCAAAAGACACCAATGGGTACATACAACTTGGGGTGGGATGTGTTTTAGAGATAGAAACAGTCAAACTGTCATTAAAACGCATCAAAAATTACCACATTATAATGGAAATTTTTTTGAGTCTTCAAATAATATGAGGCCACTCCAAATAATATATGGAATACTTAGAGTGGGAAGAATATCAAAGGATATTTAAAAAATACATTTAAAAAACCCAACATGTAAAAGACTGAAATATTTGAAAATGAGATTATCAAGTCTGTCTAAGCTGTTGGAAAATCATAGCATAGCTTATTCTTATGCTGACTAAATATTAAAATATTAGACAAAGTTACCACAAAAGAATAGAGATGTTAATCCCAGGCCAACTACAGACCCACTGAGTGACTTTTATACAGGCTTATCCTGAAAAAAATGTTATTTAGCTTTACCTCCACCCATTATAACCTGAACATATGTAAGTATATGGCCTATTTATAATACATTGCCCTATTAGGTTTGCAATTTATAATACATGATAATACACTGCAGAAATAAATTCTTCATATTACACTTTAACTGAAAGGAATCTAGAGAGAGACATTACTTTCACTGGGGTATAAATTTCACCTGCCACAATCTCAAACAAGTATGGTATTGTTGGGGGTTTGTGCAGCAAGGTTTTGATAGCGAGGGAGCTGCAGGGGTGGCTTCTGCTAGAAGTTCACACATTCACAGAACTGTAGGGGTTGGAAGGGACCTCAAGAGATCGAGTCCAACCCCCCGGCCAAAGCAGCTCCCTAGTTCATACTGCACAGACAGGCGCCCAGACGGGTCTTGAATATCTCCAGGGAAGGAGACTCCACCACCTCCCTGGGCAGCGTGTCCCAGGGCTCTGTTACCCTCACCGTGAAAAAGTTCTTCTGCATATTGGTCTGGAACTCCCTGTGCTCCAGCTTGAGGCCATTGCCCCTTGTCCTGTCCCCACAGAGCACTGAAAAAAGGCTGGCCATTTCCCTCTGTCTCCCACACTTCAGATATTTATAAACATTAATCAGATCCCCTCTCAGTCATCTTTTCTCAAGGCTGAACAGTCCCAGTACACTCAGCCTTTCCTCATAGGGGAGATGCTCCAGGCCCTTAACCATCTTTGTAGCCCTAAGTTGCTAGAAGCTTCTCCTAGGCCCAACACAGTAAGTACCAGCTGTGCTCAAGGCCGGACCAGCTGCTGACCAAGGCCAAGCCAATCAGCCATGGTCATTGCGTCTCTGGGATAAGAAACCCAAGCAGTGGCTTTTTGCCACCAGAGAAGAGAGTGAGAAGATGTAAGAAACTGTGCAGACACCAAGGTCAGTGAAGAAGGGGGTGAAGGAGGCTAGAGAGAGAGATTCCGCTGCAGCTCTTGGAGAAGACCATGGTAAAGCAGGTTGTCCCCCTGCAGACATGGAAGGTGACCGGGAGCAGAGATCCCATCTGCAGCCTATGAAGGACGCCATGCTGGAAAAGGTGGAGACACATGAAGGACTCTGTGACCCCATGGGAAGCCTGAGCTGGAACAAGCCCCTGTCAGGACCTGCTGCCTGTGGAGAGAGGGGCCCACGTTAGAGCAGGTTCACTGGGGGAACTTGAGACTCCATGGGGGACAGTGCTGGGGCAGTCTCCTCATAAAAATCTGCATCCCTTGAAAGCCACGCTGGGGCAGTTCATAAAGAAATGAAACCCCCGTGGAAAGGACTCATACTGGAGAAGTCTGTGGAAGACTGTCTCCCATGAGAAGGACCCCATGTTGGAGGAGGGGAAGAGTGTGAGGAATCCCACTCCCCCAGATGAGGAAGGAGCGGTAGAGACAATGAGCTGACCACAGCCCCCATTCCCCATCTCCCCCTGTGCTGCCTGGCACACTTGATCTCTTGAGGTCGCTTCCAACCCCCACAATTCTGTGATTCTGTGAGAGAAATTTGGAATAAAGTTGAGTCTGTGAAGAAGAGAGGGATGGGGGAGGTCCTTTAAGAGCTGGTTTTATTTCTCATAATATCCTGTTTTGATTAGGTAATACATTTGATGCATTTTCTTCTGCATTGAGTCTGTTTTGCCTGTGACATTAATTGCAGAGTGATCTCTTCCTGTCCTTACCTTGACCCATAAGCCTCTCATTATGCATTTTCTCCCCCATCTAACTGAAAAGGTGAGGTGATAGAATGGCTTTGGTGGGCATCTGGCTGCCAGACACGGTTAATCCACCACAGATATAAATTAATTTATCACATTTCAAAACAGGAATTTGAAAATATAAAACAAAATCATTTTTTAAAAGCTGGGAATAAATCCAAGTCTATTATGAAATTTTGCTGTCTTTTCAAAAAGAAAGCTCACACAATTGCAATTATGTCTTTTGGGTTTTTTCTAAATTTGTGTCTAACTGATATGCATAAAACATTTAATAGAGTATGGAGTGCTCCTCAACATTTCATTCATCAATTATTAATCTATTAATACATCTTATTCAATGATAAGATTAGATTTAATTGTAAGATTACTGGACTACACCAATACAACAGTAACCCTTACCTATGACATGACAGAACAAGAGGAATAATGATTTTTTGAAGATGACTGCTGTGCCAGAGTAGAATTTCATACTACAATAGAAGGCACTTAAGGGCAAAATAAAATACCATTGTAAAAGTATGTCACAGCAAGCTGAAAATTAAAGATCAGTTAGAGATACTGATTCTTTTGGCCTGTACTACTTTACCAGAAGAATTAGAGCTCAACCTTTAACATTAAGCCAGCTACACCTATGTCTGGAAATGGAAATAAAAAACATTTAAAAAAATGCAGAACATCAGCACTTCCACATGAAAGTCAATAAAACAATAGGTATCCAAACTGTCAAATGAAAGAGAATTATTTTTTTTAAATCATACCATTGATTTGTCATGTGTCTTAAAGACACCAATGCTAGAGTAATTTTACTCATTGCTTTCAAAGCTCATTGAACATAATATGCTTGTTACTTTTTACTTTTACTTTATGGCATCTAAGGGGTTGTGGAATCTAGCACTCCAGAAAGAGAAAGAAAACTTTTAAACCAAACATTTCCTCTGACTCTTAAGACCAGAAACATCAGGTAGAACTAAACCAAGTTCAGAAAAACCTCATTTCCGAGTGCTTGTTCCAGAGTAAGTCCTGGATCCTGACCCACAGTTTGTGCAGCCATTCCATTCACAATCATCACTGTCTTATACAACACAATCATTTGAGAAAACCCATTCTCTCCCTCTGGAGGCATTATAAAATACACTTTTTATTAATTGTAAAATTATTTATTTTTACCTTTCTTTGAATGGAAAACTTTCCACTTCCTTTTTTTTCCTCCCTCTCACATATTTAAAAAGGTTTCTTTTGATGCTTTATTGTCTGTGCTCAGAAAGGTAATTTCTAAAAATACTTGCCTACCCCAACCTAACTGACTATGCAGGACCAGGTAAAGTTGATGGAACAAAAAGCACTGCCAATGTGCAAAGCAAAGAAGCATAAAACCAAAATATTTCACTAGTTTTCTGTAATGACAATCAAAGATGTAACTTGTGCTCTGTATACACTTTCAAATATTTAAAGCAGGTTTTCAAGCTAATTGCCTACACACGCCCAGAGAGTAAAAATAGATGATTCTTCAAACTAAAGAACACAGAATAATCTGTCATCCTTTGTATCCAGAAATTAAAACAGAAAATCACAGTACACATAGCAAATTCTTTTAAATGCCCATTATTACTCTATTAAGTTTCCCTACTTGTTGTAATATAAGAAAAAACCCTATCTTTGAATTCTTTGGTGAAAGGGTGTTACCCTGCACTGCCACAAATACATCTTCACACTATCACCAACTTTAAGAAAAGCCCTAGCATGTTGTTCTTTCTGCATGCTGAAAATTATTTTTAAGTTATCTACATCAATAAAATGTTTTGCCTGGCAAAATAAGAATTAGCTTTGCACTTATGGTTGTTTTCAACTCAATCCTGTATTTTTCAGAAGTGCCTACTGAGTTTGAAAAACAAAGGCTGAGGGGAGAATACACTGTAACAAATCTATTTACACTGGAGGGGTTTTGAAGTGACTATCCCAAAACAAAAAAGCATGAATGAAAATCCATATTCTCTCCTTGAAGCACCTAAATTTTGTGGCAGTATTTGGGTTTGGTTTGGTTTTGGTTTCTTCCAGAAATGATTGTTTTATAGAGTTCTCTAAGCATTGTCTAAAGGAGGTCATATATGGACCGAGAGAAAGGTTCTTCGCAGTAAGGAGCACCATACCAGAGCTCTACTTCCTTACTGCTTTTCCAATGCCCATCCTAATATCTTAACAGGACAATGATTACAATTTCTAAATGTCTAAAAAGTGTAAAAGTAATTCCACAAATAATACATGAGTAAATTATCCTGTAAATAATAATAGCCAACAATGCAGAAATCGGGATAAGAAATTCCTGAATGACAATTTTCAGGTATGTCACAGAAAGTTTCCTCATGTGTAAAGCAAGAGAACTTACATTCTCTGTAAAACAATACCATTCCTAGAAATACAATTTATACCAATTATCCTTATAAATGTCTGCAATTCTCTTAAATAGTCATTATCTCTTGGACTCAAATACATTTTAGCAAACAGAACTAAATGGAAGCTCCATCAACAGCTATTATCTTTCTGTTTTGAATTCGACACCCTTTTATTTCTTTAGATGTCCCCCTGTTGTACTCATTCAATTCCAGAGCAGAAATTTTCAACCACACCAGTCATTATTTCATCGTGTCTATAATGCTTCTTCTCTAAAATAATAATGTGTAATCTTCTCAGTATTCCCTTCAGAGACATTATTTCTTTATTATTATTACATCCTCTTTGTTCCTGTTGTACCAGCTTTCATCAATGGCTTGGCCTAGATTCCCAACCAGGTATACACACTGTAAAGGCTACCTAGAGACTTCTCACAGGTAACCAGTCTGAAAAGGAAGCCAGCCAGTTTCTTCACTCCTCATTCCAGCCCATCTTGAAAATGATACAGCTGAAATTTGAGGGACAGCAGCGCAAATGCATGGAAGACACCATGCCAACCACCACTTACTATTCACTGATTCATTATACACAAGGCTTGACCAGGGTCCAACATGTGTGACAGAAATCTAGAAAACTTCCTTAGTTCAATATTAAACCAAGTCCTTTTGGAGTTGCCCTCAGCTCTGTTAGGTAATCCTATCGATGTCCCATGCTAAAAACTGTTTAGGGGCCAGCAAGGAATGACCAGTTCAAGTTATCTTCCAGCTGCTCATCACTTTCCTTAGTCTCCTACTTTAGAAACGTCCCTCTGAAGTGTCTGTTTTCTTCAGGAATAAATAAGCATTTCTCCACAAGTCTTTTACCTTTGATGCTCACAACATTTTTTTTAAAGATCACTAATAAATATAAATAAGCACAGAATCCCATGCCACCCCACTGTTAACCTCCTGACACAATTAAAATGAGCCATTAAATGTACTCTCTTTTCCATCTCCCAGCCAGTTTCTTAGCAGACTTTTGAAGCATGACTAAATATTTTTAGTTGTCTCTTTCAAGGAGCATTTCCAAAGATAATACATTACAATCTGTAGTCTTTATCCATTGTTTAGCTGAGATGTTCAAAGAACTTTTACTCTTAATATAATCTTAAGATGCTCACTCTCCTCCTCTTCTTCCGTGTTAAATCTAAGGATTTCCCAGTTTTCAGATGTGTTTAAAGGCATCTAAAAATATAATAAACTTTAAAGCATTTTAAATTAAAAATACTCCCTCCAAAAAGAAGAAACCTTTATTTTAAATGCATCTTAAGATTGCAAAATTAAGAATACAATTATTACAATAGAATTAGCTCTTTGATACTTTGTAGCCTAATGCATTTTAGTGTCTGTTTTCAAATGTCTACAAGATAAATGATATACACAGCAGCTAAATTAGATTTTTTTCTTTTTTGATTTGTAAAATTGCACACAGTATAAAAAATTTACAGACTCTGCATTTATTTTCTTTTCAGGAAAATAATAGTAATCTGCTTTATTATTCTCAATAAGTCACAACAGCAGTTTTGGATCAGTTGTGGTTTGAGTGCTGCAACTTCCCCGACTGGGTAGGAAGTACAGCTATCCCAGGGCAATATAGGTTCTGGCTATTTCATTAGGTCTTGTTATGAAAAAGGACACTTTTGCAATCACCTGTAAAATGCAAAGCTGTTTCCTCCAATTATCCAAGCAACTAGCTTAAAGAAATATTAAAAAAAAACCCCTCAGTTTATCCCTTTGAATTTAATAATTTTCTCTTACACGAACAATGATGGAAAAAACTTGTAATAGTTTATTGATTCTTTCTATGATATTTTATTCCACCTGTAACAGTATCCCTGGGTGTATGTTTTCTTGACTGAAAACTTAACTGCACTCCCATCATAACCCCTTTTTATTTTAAGTAGATAATGTGATCTAGGCTAATCTTCCTTGAACCATGACTGTTTTTTAAATTTTTATTTTTTTTGTATCAATTGGTAAATATTAATCTTCTCTTAAAGAAAACACAGATTCATAATGACAGTCTCCATGGCAAACATATATTCCACCCACTCCACAGCCCTTCTAGAGATGAGAGGTGTAACTTTCTAAAAAAAAATTGAAAGAGTGAGACAGCAAAAGTTGTTGGCTACTCTGCCAGTCACAACCTCAGGAGGCACCACCGGTATATTTCTGATTGTGGTTCATGTCTCCGCTGTATCATCACATCCTTGTCTGAAGTTCTACAATTTTGTCAATGGCTGAAGAAAAAAACCCAACAAACCAGCTCAAACATTTATGCTCTATCATGCTCTGTGTAGACTTCTGCAAAGTAGGTTGAAAGGGAGCATTGTAAAACAGAGCCTGTGCTTCATTGTGCTCCATTGTTCCTAAGTTTTGTCACAGCAGGAATGACAAACAAGTCCTCAGAAATTACTTTTGTCTCATACTGGTAGAAGTACTGCAGGAGGACGTAATAGCTTAGTAGTCATAGAATCCTAGAATGCTTGAAGTTGGAAGGGATCTTTAAAAGGTCATCTAGTCCAACCCCCCCTTCAGTATGCAGGGACACTTTTAACTAGATCTAGTTGCTCAGAGCTTCATCAAGCCTGACCTTGAATGTCTCCAAGGACCGGGCCTCCTAATGTCTAATCTAAACCTCCCATCTCTAGTTTAAAACCATTGCCCCTTGTCCTATCACTCCATGACCTTACAAAGTGTCCTTCCTCAGCTTTTCTGGGATCCACTTCAGGTACTGGAAGGCCACTATAAGGTCTCTCCTGAGCTTTCTACAGGCTGAACCACCCCAACTCTCTCAGCCTGTCTTCAGAGGATAAGTCCCCAGCTCTCTGATCATCCTTGACCCTCCTCAGGACCCGCTCCAAGAGGTCCATGTCCTTCTTGTGCTGAGGGCTACAGAGCTGGATGCAGTACCCCAGGTGAGGCTTCACCAGAGCAGAGTAGAGGGGGGAGAATCGCCTCTCTTGATCTGCTGGTCACATTTCATGCAACCTAGGATGTGATTGGCCTTCTGGACTGCAAGTGCACATAACAGTCAATAGAAATTTAGACTCCAGATCCTCAGTCAGTCAGTGTAAAGTGAAGCAAAGTCAGAAAAATGTGCAGCTGAGAGCTTTATGTTTACCAGTGTAAACATACAGGGCCTGCAGGTGTAATGCTAATTTCAGGAAAAATAACAGGAGTTTTTCCATCAACTTAGGGTGAAGATCTTACTTCTAAACTGAGTATTTCTTAAGAACTTCCCTATCCTTCTTTTTTTGATAATATATTATGGTCAGAGTTTGCATTAAAGGTTTTTCAGGGACATAATTTAAACAAAGAAAGAGCGTGTCTTGGTTTCCCTCCCCAGGGACACATCCTCTCCCTCACTGTCACTTCCAGAAGGTTGACAAAAATAAGCCTGTCCTTAAAGGACCAGTTGGTTGGGTCATATTATAACTGGAGGTTGGGAAAGCAAGGAACAGGAATGGGTCCAGGCTTTTAAAAGTAGCTTTAAAACCTTTTACATCAGCTTAGCTCTATCCAAAGTCTAGATTAATGAACGCAGCATCCAGCTGAGGCATCTCTGTTCCAAGGAGTGGAGAATGGCAGAAGGCAGAAAAAACCAATCTCTACTCAGGACAACAGCTCTTAGAACTTAAGCAACCTCATCACTTTACTATTATAAATAATAATAAATTATTGTGACAGTGATGGACTGTAAAATAAGATATTTTCTCAAGAAGTTCTCAATCCTGGAGCACCAGGTAAAGTCATAATGATCTGTACCAGAAATGGCACAAGCAATGGGGTGAGTGGTGAGACAAAAACCCAGAACAATGTGGGGTAACAGATCAATTTTCCACTTACCACAGACCATCCAGTCTACTGCACTACTTAAAACTTTTGCATTTATATTAAGCCAGAAAATACATTTAAACAAGAAATTGGCAACACTTCAGAATATTGGTTTAATTAAAGAGTAAAGAAACTGAAGAATTCAAAAATTGCAACAGTAAGACAGATAGAAAAATGTGATGGTAGGTTAAAATGTTGCAATAAAGTACAGATGGGAAGGAATCATGTGAACCCTTAAAGAATAGAATCTAAATGAAACACAACTTATGAAGAAAAAAAATCTACAAAGGTGTCTTTAGGGCTGATTAAATGAAAATGGTTTTACTCTTAACTCTCAGTGATTTGCTAAATGAATACACAATAGACAAGATACAAAATTACACACTGCTGCTTTTAACACAGAGCTTTAACCAGTAATTTCAGAAGTTAGGCAGGCTTTACAAAAGGACTTTAACCCATTTCATTGGCTTTTTGTTTGCACTAATAAAATACTTGGTTGCTTTCCAGATCAGTCAGCAGAGATCAAGCCACCATCCAAGTGCAACGTACAAACACACTGGAAAAGGAAGTTCCTGTCTTAGGCCTTTTTTTGGAATCACATTTTACTTCTTAACAAACTACAAAGCAAAAACAAACAAAAGGAGGGCTCAAAGCTGTTTCTGTCCTTACGTGACACTAAAAATAAATCTGACAAACTGCAACACATCACCCCAACTTTCCTCTAGCTGCACTGCCTGCTCTAAGTCACGCAGCAACGAGCTGCTGCAACTCTCCTCTCCCGTTTGTTTTCTAAGAGCGTTATATGCATAGCTTGGGGTCCACCAGGACAATTAAGACGGTTCACACCCAACACACCTTTGTCTACTGCCACCCTTTTCCTACTGGGCTCGTGAGGGTGGCCTAATTGCTGTGCTGATGACAGTAGACTGCTTTTCATGTAATGCCCAACACCCAGGCACAGAGTGGGAGAGGGCAGGAAGTAACTGGGAGAATATACCTGGGAAGGAACTGGGAGGGCTGCCCTCACCCTAAGGAACAGGGAGCAGCTGAGATACTTGAAGTTCAACTTAGCATTTTATTGAGACCGTATGTTTCTCCCTGTTCCCAGTAGCCTTTGTAAGCACCTCTATGCATGCTTGGTTCCTGTGGAGACTCAAGCTATGAGATACTTAACCAAGCAGCAGACATGACTGTCCTTGGGTGCTAGAGCGGATGTTTGGTTTTCAGAACCTGTGGGGTTTAATGCCATAAGCTGCTTTGGGTAAGGGAGAGAACAGGTAACAAACAGAACTTCGGTCCAATTATTTTCCTCCTCATGTCCAGCTTTTGTTTTGGTGCTGTTGCCATCGTTTTGAGATAAAAACAGCACCGTTAACTGAGTGAACAAGCAGCAGACACCCTTGTTCCTTGCAGAGCAAAATACTCCAATCACCTTGCTGTTGTCAAGCAGCCTACTGCTCTTGCAAGTTATCAATCTAAACTCACATGTGCAAGGAGGGAGATGCCAATGGCGCCGTGCAGGCCGGTGGTGCTTGTCTGTCTAACGAGCAATGTGATTCACTCCATTTCTTGTATTTCTGCCCTTCCTGTATGCCAGCCACCAGCCTGCCTTTTTCTAATTATAGCAACACATTCAGCTAGATGTGCTTTTCTTGCCCTTTTTATACTTTGAGTTTTTTTGCATGCCTTCCTGCCCAAAATCTCCCTTCTTGTGGCATTTATTTTCAATTACATCCACATGTTGGACATTGTTAACCAAATAAGAACTGGAGCCACTATAGGGTCACACAGAATAAAATAATACAGTAAGGCAACTAGAATTCACCAAACAATGCTATTCACCTGGTTTATGGTCAAGTTTTGCAGAAGGTGAACAATCAGTCCAGTTTTTTAGTCCTTTCTAAAATGGCAAGATAGCTGACTAGCCTTGTGTGGCTTACAGGTCAGATTCCCTCTACAGTTTCGTTTCTTGTGTATCCTTTTAAATTGAGCTTCCATGGATATTTGTAAGTGTACTAGGTCTAAAACATTCACAAGAAAATTCAAAAGGTGATTTTTTTATTCTACTTTGATGAAAGAAGCTTTCAAAACCTTTAAAGGTCTCATAATCTATTGTTACACGAGGCTACTTTCTTTCCTAGTTTTGAGTAATATGCCTTGCTTGGAGTTACCATTATCACTTTTTCCACATCATTTCAGTTTGCTTGTGTTGTTTTTCCATTTCATTCATCCATGTAAGTATCACTTTGATTAACTTAGAGTAACAGCTGATGATCGCCACATATTTCATAAAAAAACCCAGAACAGTCAGTGAACCGTTCCCACTTACCCTTCTCAAGACTGTAGATTATTACCCCATCAGCTCTGTTTTCAAGAGCAAGCCTTTAAAATATGAGCATTCAATAGAATGATTTTCTCTGTTAAAAAATACATTCTGGACCACAGTTAAATTTTAGTATGCTGAAACCACCAACTCTCAGAGCAAGCATTACTGTTATTTTATTCCCCTGGCACCCCTGCATATTTGCATAATTATTTGCTGGTTGCCTTTTCTGAGATTGTAGGAACTTTGGAGCAAGAACTGCATCATGGTAGTTTGCCTCATGAAAAGCACAACTAGGTGCTACAATAAAGCCAAATTTCCTAGTAATTGCAGTCATGGGATTTTCCTATGCATATAAATTTGTGGGGTTTTTTCCTGGTGTGTACTCTGATTATAAATGAAATTTAAAAGAGAGGAAAAAGAAATAACTAGGCTGGAAAAAACAAAGAACAGACTAAAGAGTTTCACTGTCCTAAACTAGGACTAAAGTACTGACAGGAGTCACACTGTTCAAAAGTAGTCATAGCAATAACCTCAAAATCAGGAACAGCTTTCATATTAGCATTTTAAATATTTTCCCCAATAATCTTCAAAAATCAAAATCTAAATAAAAATAATCTGAAAAATATTTTGAGGTGGAATGTTTATTTTTCTAGAATCTTTCAAAATCATGCCTTCCAATAATGATTTCTGTTTTGACTAACTGCATTTTTCCAAAACAAGTGTTTTGATAAAGAATTCCTAAAACAGCTTAAGTAAATAGTTATTTTTCAAAAGATGCTTTTGTCTTCCTGACAGCATCCCCCAAGTGGAAGCAGGAAGTCTGAAAATTAACAGAAGGTGTATGTGGAGGAGGTGGGAAGTTTGGGAAGAGTGCTCCAAATGCCAGATCTATCATCTGCATTATTAATATGTCAGATCTGGTGCACATGAAGATGAAGGTATGAATTTGATGGTGTTTCTGTACAATGAATGTTGCCCATGATGTCTGATTCCCGAGGTCATGTTGAAAATGTGATGAGGTGTCCATTTAAGACAGAAAGAATGTCCTGAGTAAGGAGTGAAACAGGATCCTGACCTGCGACAGCCTCGTGCAGGGGAGGGAGGGAAGCATCAATTTACTACATTTTAATGAATAGCAGTGTGAAGTTAAAAATAAAAACAGCAAGGAGAAGAGCGCAGCTTTAACGAAGAGGCAAGAGGATGTGTCAGCTCCGAAAGCTCCAAGACCAGCCCGGTCCTTGAAGACACGGCTGCCTCTCTTGGCTTCTCTCTAAATAAAGTTCCACTCTGGCCTTGCAGAATGGCTGAGTTGGAGCCTGGGCTTCCCTGAGAAAGTTATCTCTCCAAGAAATCCTAAAAAGCTAGGAAAAGAAGTTGATGTCAGATATAAATGCAAAGCATTTTTCTTTTGCTACTATGTTTCCAAGTTTTATAATCACAGAATTGCTGCTTGCTTAGGATGTTACCCCCAAAAGTGTTCCAGATGAGCACAACTGCCTGCAAAGCCATAGCAAATTTTTATATTTGGCATCCATTTCCCAGCAGACTGCACAGCTCAGCTTGGGGATTGGTGCTGGTGTATCAGGACAGGGAGGGAAAGCTTCAGTTAATGTACTTGAACTAATATCCCTCCTGTAGCCAATAGAAAATAGAAACATATTGCACATTTTTGGGCAACTATATATTGCAACTCTCTCATTGGCTCTCCTTTTTTGATCCATATCTTAAGATCATGTGAAAACTGAAATGTGAGTAATGTCTTGCATTGCCATCATCCCTAGGGTCTGTCAGCAGTTCTCAATGTTAGCTGCCCAGACAAATGCCTATGAAGAGCTGAGGGATGTAGTGGCAGCTGAGGAAACTGTTGAGATCTCAGTGAAACAGCCAAACTCACCTCAGCTAGTATTTTATTTATCACTACCTTTCTTGGACAGGCCTTTCCACTTCCACTTGATGCGCTGTAAGGGTGCCCTTGTTGTACCACTATTACCAGAGTGGAAGGTCGGTGGGAATGTTTTAATCATTTGTGGTTATTGATCTATCCCAGAAAGTCCTCTGTGTCCCAATTTATTTTTAACACCATGAGGCAAAAACCCAAGATGTTGAAGGCAACACTTATCAATCACTTCACCAGGAACAACACCATACTCCAAAACACATTATTTATCACAAAACCATCACATGTGCAAACATGTTCCTCTACCTCACCTGCTCAGGAACTCACACACTGGCATCTCTTGCATTTTCCCCTCCAGCTTTGTTTGCATCCTCTGAGATTTACATTCCTTCTTTAGCCCATGCAAAGGAAAAGATATTCCTGGCATCCCTATGTGCATTACCATGGTTACCTAGTTCATCTGCAGCAAAATGGGTTGGTCCATGACCTGACACCACAGCTCCAGGAGCGTATTCCTCCCTTGTCCACTGCTTTGCAACCTCTCCCACTGCAGCTTTTTTTACACCCCTTTTGTTTCTCCCCCCTCTCTGAAAATCTGAGCGAAAGCAACAGTGGGGCACTGAACACAAAGTCTCCCAAAGTCTTGTGCCTACGTAGCTTGCCAGTAAATGTGGGTTTTGGCAGGCTTGGTTCTTGGTTTTCAAGCAATTTTTCCAGCAAACTGTCATCAATAGCACATCTGCAGATTTTACCTGCTGCATTTTCTTGGAAGATACAGTATTACACTTGAAAATATATCCTCTAAAGCATGCTTCTGGAAACGTCTGTGACTACACAACAACCTGAGTCTGCCAGGGAAGAGCAAAAGTTTGGGGCTTAAGAATGAGGACCATGAAGTCTTAAATGAGGGTCTCAGCTAGGTGAGGGCAACAAACAGCTTCCTCCCACAGAAGCTGTTTGGGTTTCATTGGTGTCACAAATGTTACAGTTCAACTGGAAGAAACTGTCATCTACTGAGACATTAACAAGCCACACATCAAATCCAAATAAGGTCTCACATCAAATGAAGTATAAACAACAAAATATTGATAAAATATAATGAAGACAGAATTCAACCCAGGGAAAAAGCATGTGTATCTCCACAACTGGCTCAAATTTTCACTTAAACAAACCATCTTTCAACTAACATCGTTTTCACAGGGGTTTTTTTTCCCAGGCAATCTTTATAACAAAATAGATATGTAAACTGTTATGAAGAATTCCTGCTCACATCACTCATCTATTCCCATAATTTAAGCTTCTAACATTAGTAACAAATTTGACCTATTTAAAGGAACTTAAAGCAATGATGTAATCTCTGGAAGTGGCACACAGAATATGCATACCACAGCGTCAGGGCAAACACCAGTGTATCTTATGGGGATTCTGAAAACACAAACACCAATGAATCTCTGCGAGGAAAGCCAAAGCTGGCAAAATTTGAAATGGCTTTGTAGTCACATAGGTATGCAAAATAAAGTTGTGAGGTTCTCCAGACTTCATTTAACATGTCTGAAACAGAGTGGGCAATTTGTTTGCATCTGAAGGGCAAAAGGGATCAGTCAAATGACAAATGTACACAAGAACGGCCGACTCGAACACTTACCTTTTCCATTTATTGTTAATGCTGATGCAATTGTGGGTGTTACTGGCACTGGCAACTGTGGCACTAATGGATGTATCCTTGGTCTGCTCCCCATCCTTGCACGCTCCGCACCAGGTCCTAATAAAGCTCCCACCGGTTTTTCCGCTGCTACTTCTGGTGCTACAGAGTCTTCTTGATCCTGCTCTATATGGTCCATTTTATCTGGGCTTTCATTCTGGAAGCCATCAACTGTCGTCCGGCTCTTAATTGGACTTTTGGGCACCAGGATTTTAATACCTGATTTTGCAAGGTCCATATTTTTCCTTCCAGAAAGAGATGGTGAATTGTTTTTCCGGAACTTCTGGGTAGCAGGAAAGAGTTGATTATTTTTTGTCTCATGTTCTTTACCCATAACTAAAGATTTATTAGATGTTTTTGAAAAAGAACTATTGGTAGATCTAGAAATTTGTTTTCTGGCATTATTTGGAGAGGTCCTGTTTGTCCTGGTTAATGTGCTTTCTTTCTGCTTTTCATTGTGGCGTCTGTTAAATTCATGTATATATTCCTCACAATTAACAAGGTGCTGTTCTGGCTCCCAAGTATCATCTTCACTGTCGTATCCTTTCCATCGCACCAAATACTCTGTTTTTCCCTTCTTGTTTTTCCTCTTGTCAACAATCCTCTCTACCTGTTGAAAAGAAAAAGTAAACATTAGACATGGGCAGATACACAACTCAAGTAAGCAACTTGCATGCAAATAATTTAAGTAGAGGTAGATTTAAGAATATTCTTACAGTTCTGTAACTCTGTATTGTAGCTCTATAGCTTATAGTCTTTCACTCCTGACTGGAAATTCCTGTCTTTAAACTTCAGATTGTTACTTCCACCTCATAAAAGATGTTCTCAAAAATTGTTCCTCAGTAAGTATTTTGCGTGCACAAGAATCTGAATACGACACACTGGGCTCCATCAGAAGAGGAGTGGCCAGCAGGGACAGGGAGGTGATTGTCCCTGTCTACTCTGCCCTCGTGAGGCCCCACCTGGAGTCCTGTGTCCAGATCTGGGGCCCCCAATACAAGAAAGATGTAGAACTGTTGGAGAGGGTTCAGAGGAGAGGTGAGGCCACAAAGATGATTAGAGGGACGGAACACCTGCCCTACAAAGAGAGGCTGAGGGAGCTGGGCTGGTTCAGCCTAGAGAAGAGAAGGCTGCAGGGGGGACCTCACTGCAGCCTTCCAGTACCTGAAGGGAGCATACAAACAGGAGGGGAATCAACTTTTTAAAAGGGCAGACAATGGCAGGACAAGGGGGAATGGATTAAAGCTAAAGGAGGGAAGGTTGAGATTAGATATTAGGGGGAAGGTTTTTACAGAAAGAGTGGTGAGGTGCTGGAACAGGATGCCTAGAGAGGTAGTGGATGCCCCATCCCTGGAAGTGTTCAAGGCCAGGTTGGATGGGGCCCTGGGCAACCTTGTGTAGATCCAGGCCTGAGATTGGTTGACCTGCCTGTGGCAGGGGTGTTGGAGCTCTATGATCCTTGGGGTCCCTTCCAACCCTTGCCATTCTATGATTCTATGATTACAGCTGATAATCAGCACTGGTCCCAGTGAAGTCTTGACACCAACTTGAATGTGAGTAGGATTTCCCCCTCGGAATATAGAGATCATGTTTAAATATCCTGCATGAACACAGTGTGCGTACCTTACAAAACTTATCAGTTTGGTATGGTTTGAATAGCTTGCTGGCTTTGCATAAGGAGTACGTGAGAATCTCTCACTTATGGTGAGCTATCCTTGAGCTGCCAGGGACAATAAGGTACTGCTCAGAAATTGGGGCAAATACAGAAGTTTGGAGAATTTTTTAGAGGCTGTTCTTGTGTAAACAGGGAACTAGTTTTGGCCAGAGTCTTTGATACACATACTTGAACAAATTACTATGCCTCGCATATCTGCAAATGGAGATGATATTTATGTCACAAGTATCAAGCATGCACATGCTACAGCTGCACATGGGACCCACAGGCTAGAGGAATTCAGGCACTGGGGTAAAGCAGACAGGGCAGACAGCAGCAGCTGCAGGGACAGAGGCTTATGCCTCCCACCAAAACTCATGACAATCACGCCAGTCCTGCAGAAGGGGAATTCTTTTACAGAGAAAGAGATGTAAGTGCAAGGTTAGTCTTCAGATTTCCCCCTTTTATTTTATTTTTTCTCTCCAGCCTGATCCTTCTGGCAGGTCTTCCAGCCCATTTCATTTCAGTCACGGGATCAATGCAGCTTTCTTCCCCACCTCTATTTTCATCTTGGTTATTTAAAGAAAAATACAACAAAAAACCACAAAGCATGGGGAGTGGGACAGGCCTCCTATCACGTTTTAATTAACTCCTAGCCTCTCATAAGCAAAGATCATGCCCGTAAGCTAAGATCACACGTGCCTAGGAGAACCTCTGAAGGCCAGTAACATTTACTGGAGTCGTATTAACCAAATGGAACATCTATGTAACAGTTTGGAAAGGCAGAAAGGAAATATGAGTTTGTATGGTATACATGTATCTGGTATACATATATGACATGTGATTCATTACCGAAACATATGACTGTTGACACCAGATTGTCTTAAGAATGCACCTCAGTTTTATATGTGGCACGTTATCATAATGTACTGCCTGGTTTTCAACAGTAAGGTTAGATAATTACTATTATTATAATCTCAGCGGCAATATAACTACACATCCTACAACTTCATGTGATACTCTGCAGGTGGTGTACTACACTATCCTGTCATTAGGATGTTGCACAGCTCTGTTTGCATAGGTTGTAAAAACCCCCAGCAAAACCAACAGAGAAATAAAAAACCAGCACAAACCATCAGACTCGCTCCACTTTTACCTTGTTACTCAGTTGTGTAAATCAAGATATTTTATGGATATTTAATGAAATTGAAATTGTCCAAATATTATTTAACGTTAAAATACATTAGAACTATTTTTATTCTGAATTTTTCACATTTTAGTAAAGTTACCTGACTTAGAAAAGCACGCAGCCAGAAAAATGAATCTATTGTTTTTCTCTGAAAATGTATTTAAGAACATCTTAATAAAAACGTTACTCCAAATAACAGTCATTATGGAGAACCACACCTCCAATTTTTTTCGTAGTAGAAACTGTGTAAAAAGATCTTGAAGTATTAACCCAGATACGTTAAATTAAAAAATAAAAACAACTCAAGGATCAGACTTGATTTATTGTCAAAAAACCAGTTGCTGCTATAGTCTTGCTTATCTTCTCTTGACCTTCTAAAACAGATTTTTAAAACATGATTCTCAGAGAAAGATCTTTACTACTAGCAAGGTGTTTTATTTTCTAGCAGGAAATCTTTGTAACAAACAGCATTGATTACTGGGCACAAAGTTCTACTAATGTTTTTCAATACTGAAAGGCCACCCATTAAGGACATGCCCTTTTCAAGTAGGAAGCCATCCCTCTCATCCAAAAAACCCAGACACCTTGTAGAGATAACTGATGAACTCTAGAACAGGAGACACAAAAATCCATGCCCAACCTGATGATTTATGGAGCAAACAGAAATGCATAAAGAAACCCATTAAGTTTAGCTGTATTGTTCAAGCCTGCAACAAAGCCTACTTTGCCTCACACCGCTCTTTTCGATTAAAAGGAGACGTTTTCCCTAAGCCTTTCTTTCTTCTTGAAGACATCTTATTTCTATTTTATTTACAACACAAGAATTATAGCAATTAACCTGTGATGCATAATTCAGCATGTGGCTTCAGAGCTTTAGTGAGGGACTTTTTGGATTGCCTCAACTGGATTAGCCTAACTCCCCTAGCAACCCTTCCAAAACTGCTCAGGAATACTCTGCTTCTATACTTTTGCTGGTGATAACAGCCACGTATGTGTTTCTCATCCAGATTTGGAAAGAGGGAACTGGAATGCTTCCACAATGTAGAGAGGATCTGGGTATAGAACAGGATTATTCATCCGGAACTGGGGGAATATTTAGTTTTTGTGGCAAAAACAGAGACCACAAACCTCTTTTCCTACTGAAAAAGAAAGCTTGCCCAAGTCATCCATTTCTACTTTGATGCACAGCAGTGACATGACACGAAATACAGTGCAAGACATCTCATAGTCTTATGCCAGAAGATAGTAGCAACATACATCCAAATATTAAGATGAAACAAAGAACATTACTGGGTGGAGGTGGGGGGAGGTGTGTGTGTGTGGGAAGTCTATGTTCCTACTTCCTGACACATGGGTTATGGTGCAGCTTGATGATACAACCGACCTGTTGGAACAGCTAAGTACCATCCAGATGGGCAGTACTGCTCATCTCTGGAGCCAACCTGGAGCTTTTCTGATCTTATGCTGAGTTAGTTATGAGATTTAGGAACTGACAGTGTCCCTAGGCACCAGGGTAAGACCTAGAACACACCTTTAGTCATGATCACACAGAATTGCTGGTGACAACTAGTTCATGACGACTACCATTTCTACAGTGCCCAATGCCTTCAACCATAAGGCAATATTTCTTTTTAGTAATGAAAAGGTTCTGTACTGCCAGGATTTGCTGCTAATGGTTAGATTTCAAGTGTTTGGGAAGAATTGAAACAAAAAGGAAAATTGTATCAAAAGGGAAGATAAGACAAGGGTGAGGGAAAGCTATCAGGCAAACTATCTGAGCAGCAAAAGATAACATCTCACAGTTTATTTTAGCATTCCAAGTTACCAGTTTCCCCACATGGGGTACTGGTCAACAACACTCAAAAACTCAACCCACAGAAAAACTGACAGCAAAACAACACACTGCTCAGAGGTATAATCCAACATCGGAGTGCCCAAATTACAATCCTACACACTACAATTATAACTGAGATTTCCCATCTGTAAAATGGTAAATTTCCCTTCTCCCATGAATGTGATGAGAATCAGTTTGTGTTTGCTTCATTCCCTGAAGAAGCAGATTGTTTGACTTTAATTGCTTTTTAAAACAAAATAAACTGAAATATATATACCTCTGTAAAGAAATGGACAAGAACAAGATACAGTTGCAGGCCAAAGTGCTTTTTGGCTACATCTACGCCAGGCGAAAACAGCAACACTGCAACTGCTCCTCCCCGTCCTGTGCTCAGAGACAACAGCTCCTCCCCATCTGTCAGCACTACTTCTTGTGTAATTATTCCCTAATGTAGTTCTGTCAAAGTGACCCGGTTTAGATATTAAGAATACCTGAGCTAACGCAGGCATCCTGAAATAACTGGTTTGGAAAGCAGCCATGTATGCGGTATTTTCTGACACATCTGAGAGGAGTGCAACTTCCAGCAGAGGACAACAAACACCTATGGGCAGGACAGGTACAGTAACCTCATCACTCTGCTATGGCCTGAAGAAAGGACAGACAACCTTCACCCACAAGGAAAGATCAGGTTTTGTTCAGGTCAGTCCAAGTAAGGGTGAAATTCAAGAGGGTGTTCTCAGTCCAAAGCATTGTAATTTTGGGCACATTTGTAAACTCTACATAGGCATACACTGTGTGTAAGTGTGTATATAAATAAGTTTTATATATAAAAAGATCAGACTTTAATTAAACAGATCTGAAGTGATTAAACTAAAGGTACAGCTGTCAAGGGGCAGCGGACAAAAACCAGAATGAGCAAAATAAACATGTAAGTAGGCATGTAAATATTCAATGAGCGCTGCTGTGTTTATCATAAATCCATTTTCCATTCCCATGATGTTCCTCTCTGTCCTCACATTCACGTCAGGCTAGATTAATTTAAAGTTAACAGAATACAATCTATTTGACTTCATAATCTATCTGTTGTCTGTAAAATACAGGAGCAGGCCATGTTCTGTTAGCTGAAGGCTATGTTTGCATTAGTATTTTGGTTCAGAGCAATAGGGCAATTTAGAAGCAAATCCTTCTCCCCTCTGCACTATTCCTACTTACTGTGCAATGGTTTTGTTCACAGACCAGTTTGTGTATACGTGATATGGATTCTTTATGGAGAAATATAAACTGGAAATGGTGTTACTAATGCAATGGTGTTATCTGTCATGCTTCAACCCCTAAGGGGGCACATCCAAGCAAATCACAGCTCCGAACAGCTTCAACACACGTTATGGAATAGATATTTGATCCTCAGAGGCTCCACTAAATCTAGTCCAAAATAAAAGTGCTGCACAGCAGAATATGTAGAGGTGGGGGTCATGGTACCAACTGCTTCGCTCTACTGATTTGCTCCAATTGAGCCAAATTACTACTGTAGACATTCCCCACTTCAGAAGCTAGAATAAATGAAAGCCTTGTGTACAGGTATGTGCTACATGTGAACAGTTCCCCTTGGTTAAACTGGAAACTGTTCCATGTACAAATGGGACCTACATGAGCATCAATAAGCAATGTTTATGAATGACTATATTTTCTATTTATTAAGATCTTGCAGAAGTCAGCAATAAGCAGTATCCAAATACCTCTTACTGTAAATAAATGCATTCTACACAAAAATACAACTAATATCTAGCAGCATACAACACATGAAAACAGTTAAAGTGCCAAGGTTTGCTTAGAATAAAATGAGAAAATAGTCTTGAGAAGACAATTATTCAAGCCTAAGTTTGATAAGGATGTAAAAATACCCCTGAAAGTCTGCAAAATGTTCACTAAAATCTTCAATGTACACATTTCTCATAAGAAAAGACATAAATTTCCAGTAGTATGACTTCATACCAGCTTGGAGCATCAGCAGGTAAATTTTAAAACCAGCTTAACACATATATGTCCAGAATACTAAAACCATTGTATCGTATAATTTAAGTTTCAATAACATCATTAAAAAACTAGGATACCGTATAAATCCCAGAGTTGTTCTTCACTGCAGCTCTGTGTGATTCCATTCGCCTTAGCCTGGGAGTGAATGTAACCCCACCACGACATGCTCCTGGAGCTGACTGATTTGATTAGCAGGACAGAGTGATTGGATTAACAGTCGATGAACTGTGGTAAACTGAGCTGCTGTATCCTTGTGGCATGACTAGCCAGTGTGTCTATACAGTACAGGACTCCCTGGCTATGGTGAGAACTGTATTACATATACATTGTTCTAGAAGCCAGAGCTGTACAAAATAGACATGGGTGAGTTGTGGGCAGATTATTTATTGCCTGTCCAATTAGCTACAGCAGATGATACAGCTTTCGTGTTACTTTTGTGACAGCTCTGGGATGAGGGATGATACCTGATCTGGCCAAAGGCTTGCCAATACAGAGTTCACTGACTCTTAACTCTCTTCTGGCAATCGGGACCAGAAGGATGACTTCATACACAGGATCATTGCTTAACAACCCACAGCCGCTCCCAGGCTCCTTTTGAGGAAGCTGTGTGTGCAGTGCTGGAATGCATTTATGTTTATGAACAGGAGTCACGTAAAGGGCTAATATACTTGCCATGGTCCTTCATGCTAGCAGTGCAATCAATAGAGAGAACTGTGCGTCTCAACCCTCCTTCTAAAAATTAAATAACCACGTTAAAACAAATACCAAGATTTCTCTTTTCCTGAAGCTTTGTTTTGATCAAAGACTGTCCATTCTTTTAGGATTCCTGGACAAGTCATGGATAGCTGACATTGTGGCTATCTACAACATCCAGTTAATATACTGGCCTGTAGGTCGTCATTAAAGTTTAAATTTCCCCATCTCTGTGTCAATTTCTAATCAAGTTGCCTACAAAGTGTCTCAGTCAAGCTTGTACTTTGTATTATCATATTTATGGTTTTTTATCCTTCCATAGTCTTAACAAAGACAACAGGCCAAACAATTCAGTTGCTGCATTCTCACCAAAGCCAGTGGTTCCAGGAACCCACAGCAGTGGCATGTGCCACACCTGACTGCACAACCAGCTCCTAAAAAAGACACTTTAGGAAACTCTATGCCCTGTGTCTACATTCAACAAACTGAGTACCACTGTACCTGCAGCTCCTGTATCATCTGTTGAAAAATATAGTTGCCAATCCAAAAAGGATCTAAGTAAGAAGCCTTTTCCACTGGGGACACCAAGGAAACAGAGAGGGAGGGAGAGTCTGTGACACAATCACTTTGCTTTGGAGGATTAACTCCCAAGAGAAGCAGTATGCCTGCGATTTACTTCTTCACAAACGACCAGTGATGATTGATGCTAAAATCAGTCAGCATCACAGATGTTTCCAATACTGTTTACATAGAAATAATCGCAGCGAGTTGTGGCACAAGTTACATCTCACTGCAGAATTTATCCACTGCCTTACCCTAACTATAGTTATTGAGCTATTGCAAAAATGGTTTGAAAATCTTACCATAGCTGTTCATAACTATTCTAGCCTTCTATGTACAAAGAAAGAAGAGAGTCATAAATTATCTATTTTGCACAAAAGCACAACGAAAGTAGATGAAAAGCTGTTAATATATGTACAAATACTGACTATAAACTAATGTCTGCAAGGACAAACATGCACTACTTTCCTGCTTTTGAAACACAAACAAGTAGCATCAATGGCAACCGCCTAATCAAAAGACATAATGAAAACCTACTAGCATTTCATTGAAGATACGCATTCTGGATGGTCAAAGATATTACTTTAGTATTACTGAGTTATTCTCAAAGTTTCTCATCAAAGTGTTTCTCATCACTAGCTACTAAAAGATCTCAGCATGACCAACATGAAGAAATCCAAAGGCAATTCCTCACATCTTCAATTAATTTTGAAAAGCTACATCCCACAAACCAAATCCTGGATCTCCTTTTTTTTCCCCAGAGGAAAATACTGTGTCTGTGCTTGTCAAATTCTGCTGCTGGTATCTCTCCACTGCAGTCATGAAAAGTGCAGGTCCCAAACTCAGTGCATCCAATACTATCCCGAAGTAAAAATATATTTATTATTGGCACCTCTGGCAACATGAGAGGCAGAACTCTCACCCAAAGATGATCACGTTTTGGGATGTGATAATCTGGGAAAACGTAGTAATAAATTAAAACTACCTCACAGCAAGAGCCTTAACAGATTGATTACTATTAAAGTATAAGGTCAATAGAAATATTATCACTTTATCCTTCAGAATAGAGTAATACAGAGTAGCAGATGAATAATTCGTCAACATTAAGCATCAAGATGACAGGCTTTTGCTTTCAAAGCTGGAGAAACTGACGTGCACAAATGTAAAAATTCTGCAAATGCAAATGACTGATAAGGATTCAAAATATTTTACCCAAAAAGAGTCCTAATGACAGAATAGGCCACAGCAAAACTGCACTTGGAAGTTGCTAGAGAACACATTCTCAAGGCTAAGTAGACTTCAGAAATGGGAAGTAAAACAATACAGAATATCAAGAAAATCACAGGACAGTTGAAGAGAGAATTTGGTATGCTTTACTTAATTTACCAAATTCTACTTAGTCTGTAATAACACTTTACCAAAACCAAATGAGGCTTTTCAGCAGCCTACAGCTGGCACAAGCGACAGTTACAGGGCTCTGCTACTGTAGATCACTCAGTAAGAAGGGACACAAGACCTCACATAAGCTCTTAGAAGCTTACTCACTAGCACTCTCTTCTTCCTTTTTTCTCTGGAGGTCCTGAGGCACTTGTCCTAAATAAAGGTGAATACCGAGAGCTTTCTTTGGAATCGCTGTATCTGAGAAGGCTCAATATGCACTTACTGCCCACTACCAAGCTCCTCTCACCATTGCACCAAAAGCTTATTTCAGCAAGACACAAATCAAGCTTCTGGATATGAAACCATGACTGCATTTTTGTTTTCAAATACAGAAAAATACATTAAGTAATTCCAGATCATATTTAAGGACAACATTACGTACTGGCTCTTTCTGTATTCCTTATCTAATTCCAACACGCCCTAGAAGAACGTGCTGTATGAGCACAGGTCCCCAGTCACTCTGCATGCAATACCACTTCCCTCAATTCTTGATCTAATCCCATCTAGAGGAGCTAGATTAATCAACCTAATTAATCAGCCTCAGTGCTGCACAGCTGCTTCTTAGTTCTGACATTCTGTTTCTCTATGGGATTTATTAGTACATAAACTTTTTCCAGTTGGAAAAAATAATTTCTCTGTTTTATGCCTCAAGTCACTTCACAATCCCAGCTTTTAGTCTGACCATAAACTCATGTTTCTGATTTAATACCAGGTCAGCTTCCATGACTCGGCTCTCCCATTTTATTTTGGGAGTGGGCTGTGGGATAGCTGGTATCTTTACTTGGCAAAGACTCTTCCAGTTTGCAAGGTTTAAAAATTTTATAATGCTCTTCCAGTGTGTACCTTCCTAATAAAAAAACCCCAAACCAACCCAACAGAGCACACACAACTAAGTTCATGATCTTTGGCACATAATTAACTTTTTACTAGGCCTGCATATGGCAGATTAGTAGTACAAGTTTTGCAACATGTTCAAATTACTTTCTTATTTCACCAGCACTTGTAACTTCAAAGGGTTCCTAAACCTCACCCTTTAAACATGCCATTCAGAAATAAAACTGGCCTACATTGTATCACTGTTCTTAACTTACATATCCCTCCTGTTGGCATAAATTATATGAAAATATATTTCCAATAATTATTATTTTCCTAAAAAGTATCTAATGGTTTAGGCATAATACATTCTTTTCAACATTAAAATCAGCAATCATTCAACCTGACACATTACATTGATATTACAAGTCCTAAATCAAAGGGACTAATGACTAAAAGACTTTCTTCTATAGTCTTTTGAAAATATGCACTGTCTTAAAGTTCCATTATTTACTGTTCCTATCCACCATCAGTTCATACAGACACTAGATAAACTGATTACTCTGATGTTGGTTGACAAAAGATATTGTCCTGTCTCAAAATCCCTCATGCTTTGCTGATGCCAACAAGCAGCAAGAATAGCAAAGTGGTTTAGGTTTGGAAAATGGCAGCTTCATTAACAGCAGCTTGTGCTGAGGTAGTTAAACTAATTTTCCAATAATTCAGGTGTTCTGGTTTTTTTTTGGGTAGTAGCAACTTCTCTGTTACACAATTACAAGATTTTCTGAAATAACATATATATCAAAAACATCTTCAGAAGTATTCATTATACTCTGGAATGAAATAAGATAAGGAAAGATACATGCAGTTTCCAGATTCAGGTAATAGTAATAATTTAAAAAAATTAAAAAAAAAAGTTACTCAAAACATTTCTTCTAGGCCATTATTTTTGTCCAGAAAACATTGTCTCAAAATTGCCTGTAATATGAAGTAGCCATTCTACTCCTGATAAAATACTTATAGCCTGTGCCGAATTACAGATATTAAAGAAACCTATATCATTTTTTTGCAGATTTTGCCAATGCTTTTTAAAGTCCATGGAAAGCCAGAGATTTCTTCTAAAAAGAACTTGGGCTGAAATCTTCATTTAGGCAAAAATGTCATGGCACCACAACTAGTTTGAATCCGTCTTCAAGAGCAAAGGAACCAAGAGTTACCTGTTAGAATTCTGTTGCTGTGAAGCATAGATTTCCTCTGCTTGCATTCAAGTCTTTCCCTCCACACAGATGTCAAGTAAAATAATCTGTCAATTTCTATTATTCTTACCATATTTTTTGTAGTAAAACTACCAGCAGCTGTTCTGCAGAGGAAGAAGATATTTCTCTGTATTTTCCACCAGATACGGATACTGGATTGGCTTTTCACAGAATTACAAATCGGAAAAGACCTTTAAGATCATCAAGTCCACTATTTTGGTACATCCTCACCCACCCACCTGCTCTACTCAATTTGAAGATAACATTTCATCTGTTTAAAAGAGTAATTCTTGGGAGAGAGAGAAGGAAAAGGTAAGGAAAGGTGAGTGTGTCCCTTCTCTCATGCCAAATTGTTCAGTCTCGGTTGCTTTTATTCCTTTTCTTGTATTTGTCCCTGTCTGAATCTGATACAGCTATTTGCAGTGCTCTTCCTAATCCCCCATCATAGTGTGCTCTCCAAATAATGCCTTGAGGATTATTTTCCTCATCATTTTATACTCTAAGGGTATGTTAAACCCTTACTCATTCCTCTAGTTACAACATGGAAGTAATTTGTAAAACACCCTGCAAAAATAACACTGGTTTTATTATTTTATTTAATTTATATTTGACTCAGCTATAATCTATGCAACTGCCTGTGGTACAGTTGCTGTTAACAAGCAGGGTTTTTTTATTACATAGAAAGTATTTTAAGATAGTCCCAAACCATTATTTTTGCCTTAGTTATGTGTACAATTTCAATGACAGATCAAGACTTCAGCATGTCACACACTTGGCGTCTGTTATCCCCTTCACGATGTCTTTTCATATTTAAAGTGAGTTTAAAGACACACTGTAACAATGAACAATTTTCTACATAAGAACTGGTTTTAATATATAACATCTTAGCCTTTTTACCCTTTCTTTCTTGAAAAAAAATTAAATTCAAACTAATGCCACAAAAAGAATGTTGAATTTTATACAAAAGTTTCTTCATATTGCAACATAAGTGCTATTTACAGTTTGTCTGCACTGAGAAATGGTCATCACAGGCCGGTCAGTGCCAACAGTGGGGAGTTACCCTTCTGAAATGGTTACTGGCTCACTAAAGACCTTTCCTGCAGTAGTAATGCCACATGGTTCCTTTGCATAAAGGAGTCCTCAAATTCAGGGAATGCTCAGGCAAGATCTAGCATGTTGGTTTTCCAGACTTCTAGATTTGGTAATCCCTGCCTATGTAAAGTAGAAATCATTTATCTAGAAGTTGCCCAATTCCAGGAATACAGCATTCTACTAGTTTTGTCATAGTATCATAGAGTCACATAGAACGGCACGGGTTGGAAGGGACCCCAAGGATCATAGAGCTCCAACCCCCCCACCACAGGCAGGGCCACCAACCTCAGGCCTGGATCTACACAAGGTTGCCCAGGGCCCCATCCAACCTGGCCTTGAACACCTCCAGGGACAGGGCATCCACCACCTCTCTGGGCAGCCTGTTCCAGCACCTCACCACTCTCTGTAAAAAACTTCCCCCTAAAATCTAATCTAAACCTTCCCTCCTTTAGTTTTAAGTCATTCCCCCTTGTCCTGCTTGTATGGCCCCTTCAGGTACTGGAAGGCTGCAATGAGGCCACTTTGCAGCCTTCTCTTCTCTAGGCTGAACAAGCCCAGCTCCCTTAGTCTCACTTCGTAGGGGAGGTGCTCCAGCCCTCTAAGTATACTTACAGTAACATGAAAATATAATAACATCTTTAATTTTCTTTCAGATTTGACTGGAAGAACAGATTGTCTTTAGACAATTTGTCTTTAGATCTCGCATTATTACCACACACCTATACCACATTCGAAGAATCTATGCTGCAAACTCCTTGCCAAAAGAGTCTGTCTGTTTCTAGAAATAGTCACATTAAAAAAAATAACTGTGAACTCAGGATCTTCTTTAAAAATAGATAATTTCAAATTTTCAAGTGCTGGTAATTAGTCATCTGTTAGCCCGTTATCAGATGTAAATTCCAATTAAGTAGTGGTTAACTTAAATATGTTTTAAAACATTCCTCCAAAAAAGATTTTTGCATATTAAAGGTCTTTTGTAGAAGTTTTTAGTAGCATTTTTATATTTTAGCACACTGAAGTACAATTCATGCTACTCAGCACAGAATACACTGTTATCTTTACAGTTATTCAAAAATTAAGCTAAATGAATGGATATTCTTACCACACAGAATCACAAGGTTGGAAAAGATCTGTACGATCATCAAGTCCAACCATTCCTGTCCTAAGCTAAACCATATTCCTAAGTACCTCATCTACCCTTTTTATAATCACATCCAGGGAAGGTGACTCAACCCCCTCCCTGGGCACCCTGTTCCAGGCCCTGACAATTCTTTCAGTAAAAATTTTTTTTCTAATATCTAATCTGAACCTGCCCTGGCATTACACCATTACAGTGGTGCTAGAGAGAACAGAATTTAATCTCTGAAACAAATGCCCAAATTTAGATATAATCAAAAACACTAATGATTTTTTAAAGGGTTTTCCTGGAAACTGTGTCCAAAGTGCTGCACTTCGTCATACAGTTCATGAGCCTGCATCTTCCAGACCTTGCTACTGGAGTAACACAAATGTTCAAGCTTTTTCTTTGCTATTTTCATTATTACTAATCAGTCACCAAGATATGTATTGCTAATTAATATAGACTTTGATTTTAAGGTGATGCTTTTCACTATCTTGAGTTAAATTAGTCATATGATCAATGTGAGAAAGATTTTTTTTATCTGAACAGTTAAACATTAGATAAAGTTAAATGTCCCTTAACAAATTGTTCAAGTGGTTTCTTTTTTTTTTTTACTTTTAAAAAGTGTCTTCCTCTTAAAATATTTTGGATTAGGTTTATTTTGTTTGTTTGCTGGCTTTTATCATGTTAGTAGTTTTTCCCCTTCAACAGACTAGGTCGTAAAAAAACCTTCCTTGTTCTCTTAATTATAATCCATGACAACAAACACCTTTGTTAAATATGCTGTTGAAACTCTGTTACTGTAGAGAACACAGTTGATTCCTTCCTTTTCCAGAAATATTTTCATTTTCAGCTGCTTTGTTGTGTGATCATATGCTTATGTGATGGAAGTGGGACAGAAGAGGAAAAAAAAAATAAATAGTGGAGACACAGCAGTGGTGAGTTTTTCTGGAATGATGGGAGTGTGGAATTATGGTTCAAATTGCTGCAGTTGAGTAGCAACATGGATCATACTGGTTTTTTTCATGAACATAAAGGAAATTTAACCCAGAGTCTCTCAACCTCAAAAATAAAATAAAAATCAGAGATAGGGATTTGAAGATTACTTTAAAGACTCAATATGGAACTTAGAGACATGAAAATAATTATTAATTATATATGTTAGAGCTAAATAATTGTACAATCAAGAATTCTTTAAAACTAATATATTTTATAGAACACTAGAAAGAATATGAATTAAACCCTTCCAATTTCTTGCTTGCATGTCTGCCTTTCACTCCTTGTCTTTGAAATGTCTTAAATTATGTGAGAAGAATATCACAGTGAGGAAGGTATCAACGTTTTGAAAAGTTCATCTCCCTCAAAAGCTTTTCGACCTGAAGTTTTGAATCATTTGTTTTACGACTTGCATCTTTTCACAGCAATCAAGTACAAGGTAGTGTCAACACAGAGGATTAGGACTTTGTCTCTTCTATGTATTCCTTACCCTAACTGCATATTTAAAGAAGTCTTACTTTCTGACAACTAAACCAGAGGGTTAGTAAAAATGAAACCAACCCAATCCAGAAAGCAAAATATAAATTTTGCAAGGAACTTATATAAACACTCTTTATAAAAGTAAGAAGTGCTTTTTTTCCTGTGGGCACAAGGTCATTTTAACCTGTCACCTCACACCTAGAAATAATTATTCAAGGGCCAGACCTGAATCTTCATTGAGACAGCATGACTGTTTCCAAACTAGAAAAGCATTTAAAGTCAAGGATTTTGTTGTGTTCTGTTTTTAAGAAATTCATTCAGATGCCAATTTCTTTCTGAATTAAATTATTCCTCTTGACACTCCCGGAACTCTGTGACATCTCACTGGAGCTAAAAGCAAGCAAAGTGAAACAGACTCCTCTTTAATCCTAAAGGTTGAATTTACTGCTGAACGTGAAATTTCATTTGTTTCCACTATACAACCTTCAAAAAGAAATCTGGGGAAAATGTATTTATTTCTTTTGGTACGTGTCTGTGTGTATGTAATTTAGGAGACACCCTCCTAGCCACACCTTAACTTACAGCGGGATGGTTTCTTTCTTACCTACCAGTCTGTGACTGGCTATGAAACAAGCAGTTTTACAGACCAGCTACGACTTTTGTTTGTTTGTTTGGGGTTTTTTAGCTTACCATTAGAAAAGTAAGTCCTTTTCTTGAGCATAAGGTGTGCATCAGAAGCAGTGGTCTGCTGTTAGCCTTACTGTAACTGTTTCAGTCTGCCTCCTTACACCCCAAAGCACGGCCACGTAAGTTGTGGGGGTTCACTCTTACACCTTTACAGCTTGCCAAGTACAGGTATCCTGCCTAGACCAAGGTACGCAGTTTGCAGTCCACATCACCATTTCCCCCACCCCCGAAATTGATTTTTAAAAACTCCACCTTCCCTGGAGTTTCCTTTTCCCTCTGAGGGTTTTTCCAAGGCAGGACATGCTTTCAATTAAATGCTTACTACTGTTTCTGATGTGACCATCAGTTTGGTAGTCCATTCATAATATCAGACTGACTTAATAATTCTTGGATCTAATACCTATGAATATACTATGTTTTGCAGAAGGGCAATAGTGAATTTATGTGAAAAGGGGTGAAAATTAAAATTAAAAATACTGTCACAAATTAGGGAAGTTGTTCTAACACAGTCAAGTAAGTTCTTACTTGAAAATATTAGAAATTAAAAAAATGAAAATCCTATAACAAGTTGTAACCAAATTCAGATAAATTCATTTTGACAGATAAAATTAGGAAAAAGAAGATGCAAATGTTGCAGTATTATCTGTCATTTTAAAAACTGTAATTGAAAATACTTTTAACTGCTACTGATTGGTGGGGGAGAAGATTTACTTTGTACTTCACAGAAATAATTTAAATATAAAATTAAATTGCTATGATTCTCTTTATCAAAAAGTTTGGAGACAGCTCTGAAGAATGGAAGTGGCAATATCCAGAATTAAAGAGAAATTATTCAAGACTTTCCAGCTGAAACTAAAGTTCTGCTGGATTTACTGAAAATTTAAGTGCCTATTGAATTGAAACATTCGTGTTTTAGACGGGTGGGGTGGACAAACAAGGCAAACAACTTAACAATCCCACTTCCTGGAAGAGACTACTGAGGGGGCTTCTTTTTTGAACTCAGGATATTTGCAAGGATTGGTAAATTGAACTACGCTATGTGTACAACAGTCATCTGCTGAAACAGGGTTTAGATCTCAAAGCCTCAAGACAAATCTTTATGAAGACAGGTGGCCTTCTGAGTTTGCTTCTGTCTCATTCTTTTTCCAACTATTTTAGCTCACCCTATCACCTCACAAAATTAACCTAAAGCACCATCTTTTTTTGCATTTCCCACTGCAACTGGATTCTTCTTGCTTAAACAACTCACCACAAACATTGAAATATTGAACTCCAGAGACCAGACTCTTTCTCCAACCTAGAACCCCCCCCCCCAAACACAATTAATAAACTTGTTGAAGTTTACTGAATTCCTCAAGTAGTGTATGGTATAAACCCAAGTACTATCCACATCGCATGTGCAGTTGTCACTCCATCTTTTTTTGGTATCGGATGACCTCAAGTGACAAGAGCCATCAGAAGGTTTTAACTCTTTTCAACAAAGGAAAAACTAAAAAAAAAACAACAACCCAGAAGAATCAGTCTAGGGAATGTTATGAAATGAGGCGAAAAGTTATATGAAATTATGAATAAGAATATGAATAGAAAATACTGCTGATACTTCCCATATTAACAACAAAAACCTGGGGTTACAGAGCAAAAAAATTAATAAAATTTAAAATTATAATTTTATTTAAAGATAAAACTAAGTTGCAGAACAATTCGCCACATCACATAGTGGAGGGGCTAGACAAATTGATGAACTTTACAGAATCATAGAATCACAGAGTTGTAGGACTTGGACGGACCCTCAAGAGATCATCAGGTACAACCCCCCTACCAAAGCAGCTCCCCAGCTCATACTGCACAGACAGGTGTCCAGACGAGTCTTGAATATCTCCAGAGAAGGAGACTCCACCACCTCCCTGGGCAGCCTGTCCCAGGGCTCTGGCACCCTCACTGGGAAAAAGTTCCTCTGCATGTTGGTGTGGAACTTCCTGTGCTCCAATTTGCAGCCATTGCCCCTTGTCCTGTCTCCACAGACCACTGAAAAGGGGCAGGCCAATTCCCCCTGCACCCCATACTTAAGATATTTATAAACATTGATTAGGTCCCCCCTCAGTCTTCTTTTCTCCAGGCTGAAGAGCCCCAGCTCTCTCAGCTTTTCCTCACAGGATAGATGTTCCAGGCCCTTAATCATCTTTGTAGCCCTTCTCTGGACTCTCTCAAGGAGATCTCTGTCTTTTTTATACCAGGGAGCCCAGAACTGGACACAATACTCCAGGTGGGGCCTGACCAGGGCAGAGTAGAGGGGGAGGATCACCTCCTTAGACCTGCTGGCCACACTCCTCCAGATGCACCCCAGGATCCCATTGGCTCTCTTAGCCGCCAGGGCACACTGCTGACTCATGGCCAACCTGTCGTCAACCAGGACCCCCAGGTCCTTCTCAACAGAGCTCTTCTCCAGCAGGTCAACCCCCAGCCTGTACTGATACATGCGTCCCCAGGTGCAAGACGTTACACTTGCTTTTGTTGAATCTCATCTGGTTTCTCCCAGCCCAGCTCTCCAGCCTGTCCAGGTCTGGCTGGATGGCAGCGCAGTGTTCCTGCGTGTCAGCCACCCCTCCCAGCTTTGTATCATTGGCACTTGCTGAGGGTGGATGCTATTCCCTCAGAAAGGTCGTCAATGAAGATATTAAACAGGACTGGACCCAACACCGAGCCCTGGGGAACACCGCTAGTCACAGATTAGATTCATTGTAAGTTGCTCACTCAACACAAACTGTAGCTCAGGAAGCTCTTACATTACTGTTTTCCAGTAATGAGGAGGGTATGGCAAAGGGAGAGTCACTCTCTTCATTAGTCTTATTCTTTATCTATTCACTACTGTTATTTCATGTCAAGATACTACCTAAGTGGATCTCTGGACTAGTCCAGTAGACTATCTCTTACATGAAAAGCCACTCTATACTTTAGTATGAATTACTTCATTGACAACAGATTAAAAAAGATTTATGGAAAAGCCAAGGCAACCAGCAGATCAAGTGCTTGAACTGGAGTATTAGCCCTTACGTTGTTTCATTCAGACCAATGTCACTTCAGAATCAGGATTACAGAGGCAGTTTGGAAAGTACAGGCAACATAAATACTACTTCTTATTGAATTTAAACGTCAGGAATTTTTCTAATGAAATATTTCCTTATCAGTAAGACAGTTATCATCTAATCAATGTTCCCACAGGGGATTTCAATTCTCCTGAAAGTTGTATTTTCTCTAATCAGCAAAATTGTAAGGCACTTTTTTGTTCTTTGTCCGATCCCAGTTGGAACATCTCAACACGTTACTTAAAGCAACTCAATCCACTCTGTTTATATTTAATTCAAAACCAATTAAACTCCCTTTTCCTACAGAAGTTGACATGATGACCTCTTCTTGGGCTCTTAAAGCTCCCACTCTTTTCAGAAGAGCACAAGCCCTTCCTCAGAAGATGATGGAACTCCTGTCATTACGCAGCCATACCTCCTATCTGCCTGTGTAGGAAGTATGAGATACATAACCCTCGGTGCATTCTGGGAGAAATAAACTGGCCAAAGATCCTGCTTCATTTGAATAAATAATATATTGAAGTTCCTAAATGACAACACCCTGAAGACAATATGCAACAGTGGCAAAATGCAGGTTGAAGTATCAAAAGTCACCTCAACTTCAACATTCCCAGGAAAAGACAAGATCAGAATTTCTACTGTCAAAGTTAATTTCAATTGTCCACCAAGAGAAAGCCCCACCATCCTCCTATTTCCCCCCTAAACCAAAACAAATCCTGTTTGTCAGAATTTCCCTTTGTTGGAAATTCCAAGTTTTAACTAGCCCTTCACAGAAATGCTTTCAGCGAGGACCCTAATTTTTGAAGGTTGATTAACATCCAAGAGCACAAAGCAGAGGACACTTGAAAACATGTAGCACTTTTAGAGCATAAACCCATCACACAGGTAAGATCTAGATTCCCCAGATACCAGGACTGAGATGTTTGATATATACACAACCTGCTACAGGCTCTGGATTTAATACCCTCAATGGAATTCAACTGTACCCTACAGCAAGGTGATCAGGCAATCACATAGCTAGGATACCAATGCCAGAGGCATGTGGTAATGCAAAAGCCTTGCCTTCTAAATTAAAACAAAACAAACCATACACACACACACACTTCCATAAGAATATGTAAAAATACCATCATAACTGAGGCAGTGGTGTCTAACAGAAGGATACAAACGATTTTCTTTTGGTATGGACCCTTGTGCCAGTTGAAGCAGTCCCTGCTCCTTAGACCCTCCTCCCAACATTAGCACATGGTGGGTTTTTTTAGCTACATGACAAACCAGTCTGGGAAACAGATCCAGCTATAAAATGAGCAAATAAAAAAGTATTTTGAACATTAACTGGTTTCCAGTATCATATTGCACCATTATTACTCAACAGCTCTGCCATGCACGGGGACAGGAGGAAGCAACCAGGGACAGAAAAGAATATTCCTGGGTTTTTTGTTGTACCCATACTAATTTATGCCAACAGAACATTCATTTTAACTGTGGTCTGATGGAACAGAATGAAGGTCTACAGATGCTTACAGGTAAGGTGTTATATTGCATGTAAATTATCAACTGTCACTAAAACAGGCAGTCATAATTTCACTGTTACTCTTTCCCACAACTTAGATGAATTATAGGGATATTGCAGCTGAAGAATCAGCCCAATTACTTTAATCAATGGAAAGGTATTCATCCCAGAGAATAACCTGGTTATTTTTCCTTTTATCCTTTTTTTTTTGTTTACTATCAGCCAACAGGCATCAGACAGGCTTTTTGAATTACTTTGAAACGAAGCTCCTTGACAGTAATTAGATGATAAAATCAAAACAGAGAAAGGTCTTAAACAAAGATAGACAGGTCCAGCTCAGAGACCTTGATGTTGGGTTTGATGGCCTTTGCAGGCATCAGATACAGTTTCTACTGAACACAGCTCTTCCCTGTAATTGCAAGCGCTCTCTTCTGCTTGATGTGATTTGACAAACCTGATGACTGTAAGAAGGAAAGGCACTGCTCAGCGATAATCAATCACAACCATTCTTGTGTAGAAACCAAAATGTCCAAAGACTTCTTGTAGTGGGACATGGAACATTTTGTCCCACTGCCACAACATATTCTGTCTTACAGACTGTTTTTTATCGTCCTCCTTCTCCTTTCCTCTCCACAATCAACTTCCTCCTAATAAATGAGCCCATTGAAGATTAACTAAATGATTAAGTACTACAACGTTCATTCCATTCAGCAAATAAAGGCAAACCCTTCAAAAGGTCATTTCATCACATCACCTAGCCATTTCTCTAGCTTTCCTATAAGGGAAGTTTAATGAAAATAACGAAAGTATTTCTGCCACAGGCCCACCCTTCCCACCCCCAGGGTGTCCCAGACCCTTCCCTTAGGAATAGCTGGAGTTCATCTTATCTTAGAGGGAGAGGATTTAGGAAACTTTTAACCTTTGTACCCTCACCTGGTATAATACTCACCAGCTCTCTGAATTGCATCACCAGTGGACCGACCCATCAGCAGAGCTCACTCAGAGCCTGAAACTGCATTTTGGACCAAGTCAAAAAGGAAATCAGAGCCCCTGTTCCGCTCAATGGAAATGCGCCTTGAAGCGGTCTATCTCCACCTCCTATTGTTTGGATACAGCCTATGGTAATTGGGGACCTTTTCAAACCGGGAGTCTCCTGACTCATGAGTCACCCTACACTTTGCTGGGTAGTTAACTCCACATTCCCGTTATCAAATGGGATGAACGAGTTCGGGGTGTGTGTGTGTGTGTGTGTGTGTGTGTGTGTGTGTGTGTGTGTGTTTTTAAGTGTTGGTTACCAGGGAAAAAAAATCTAACTACATACAGAGAGTAAGAAATAAAGCAAACCACACCAAACAGAAAGCCAAATTTAAAGGGGAAAATAATGTTTCAGGTACTATAAATGGGCTAGAACCAAGTTCAGCTAGCTCTCGCTCAATCTACTTTTCAAATTTACTTTTTCTACTCATCTAGCAACTAATAAAATTTTCCTTAACTCTAATTTCTTCCCACCATCTTTCCTGTTTTTTTTACCTGCCCTTGGCCTATCCACAAAAGGGAAATGAATCAGATCAATTTAGTGAGAACTGGTTTCTCCAGCTCCATTCAATGCCCTTTTCACTCCTCTTCAACCATCCCTTCAGCTTCCAGAGGTTTGGGGTCCAGTTTTCTTTCTCTTTTATTAAATGTTGGGAACAAAAAAAGGTATAACCTTACTTGTTGCACCAAATATATGCTTTAACAAGAATGAATAAACTTCACATGATTTTACTATATGTTATTTTGATAAAATAATCAATCTGAGGGAGCTAAACACGGGTTTGTGTTTATGCTTCAAGATTTTAAAAGTCAAATATCTTAACTCATACCTATTCTTTTATTCAGACAGGAATATATAACACATTGATTTCTGAAATGTTTAATATATTACTCGAGTGATTAGTAATCTGAAAGGAAGAAAGGATGTCTGCATTTAAATGTTTGCTACTACTGCTAAGAACGGATTAAGCATTTAAAACTCAAGTTTACTTAAGCTCAGCCTATGAGTGATTCAGTGATGTAATTGTCTGGCAGCAAAATTCACAGTATTTTATATTTTTTGTAGTTTTCTGTACCTTGGTAAGTTACAGAAAGTTCAGCCTTTAACAGATGTAACAGGGTTTCAAGCATGTTTTTCAATAAAGTTAAATACTTATTTAAAAACACACCTAGACATATCACCACATGTTCAGAATTTTATGTTGATCTGTATCTTATTCTCTTTTCTAGCAAATATTGTTACTTTTATGTTCTGTCAAGAAGAGATTTTTTTTTAATTCCTCACATTCTGTTTTCTTACAGCTACTTGAGAGTTACTGTATCTGTTGTTATTACTTCACTGCCTAAGCCTCTCTCTCCTGAGAAAGAGAAGTTATAGTAGCAAACATTGGCTAAATTAAATTCAGACCAAATTCTAAATTTAAAAACCAGTTTCAGCCAATTTTTTAGACTAGCAGTGGGGATCTGCTAATGCACAACAGCTGGGGACAGTTATTTAAATCTAGGAAATGAACAGCTTAATTAGGCAAGTATGTTAAGGAACACGGGGAGCCCCAAGTACAGTACACAAGGATTTGTTCAGATAACCATTTTCAGATCTGGGAATCAATATTTGCTCTTCCATACATTATTTTGAAGCGTATCTGATACATGTTCACTTCCAGAACTGCTTCTGGCCTAAAAATCTACATACATACATGTTTCAGACATGAAAAAAAAATATTTAAAAAATACATCTTAAACTGTTTGAGATTTAAAAAACCAAATCAGTCTAAAGGCTGATTTGCCCAAGTATGCATTTTCCACATAAGTAAAAGCTGCTGGATTGGTTTTGCAGTCTTATAGAACACAGAAGTGAATATGCTACTATTTAGCAAAGTACCAGCAGTTACTTTATTCTAAATTGTTTCCAAAACACCCTCACTGGTGGGGTCAGGTGCAACGGATCTGACATTGTGTGCTTCCATTTCTGAAGATTAGTGAGAGACCAAAGGGTCAAGGGTAAATAGATTCAATTTTAACCACCGAGTTTTATGTTTAGTTGTGTGGTTCAATCACACCAACCCAGTTTTCAAGACACTTTGCTGACTACCAACAATGTTAATGCACCAAAATCAGCAGAAAGAGATTTTACTGTGACACTAGAGGAAATCTAAATAAATGCTCAGCTTGGCACCTGCCAAACAACTTGAAATCCTGCTAGTAAGCACCTAGTTACATAGTTGATCCAAAAAGGTATAAAGATTTAAAATCCAGTAAGAGAAGGTAAAGGGTAGAAAGGATGAGAGGGTCAACAGAAAGGAACAATAAAGAGTACACCCTGAAAGAAAGCATTATTTAAAGTATAAATCTGCATCCCTTCTTGTGTTCCGTTCTCAAGGTGGCAGAAGAGGTGTTTGGGTTTTTTTAATAAGGGCTTAAGGAAAAACATTTGAGAATAAGGATGCAAGCAGATAGGGAATCAGGAACAAGACAATGAAAAAGAAGATGAGGATTAGGATGGAATGAAGGATACAAAGGTGCCCTGTAGGAAGCAATGTATAACAGTAGTTTAGTAGAAAAGACAAGCAGGTGGCTTTTGAGCACTGCACACAGCCACAGATTTGAAAGTGACTCTGAGTAGAAGGTGGGAATACAATGGCCAAATGGGACAGCAGGAAAAACACTGTGGACAAAGAAGTGGGCTACAGCACTGCAAGCATAGCTGTTAAGACAGTTGCCTGGACAATGCTCAGCAGTACTGTAGCTTGAGAATCTGGGCAGGAGCCCCAGGCTAACCTCAGACAAGACTCATAAAGGATCAAGGACAGGTTTAAACCCCACTGAAGTTTGTGGTCTAATAGATAGTGTCAGACTACAAGTAGCATTCAGCTTTTGCTGAAGTTTATGCAAAACGTAATTGCTCAGGATGTATGAAAGAATAATTTAAGGAATTCTGAAATAAAATTCAATGGGGAAATGGGCTATTTTAAGAAACAGCACTACACCATTACTCAGATTTTTTTCTCAGTCTAAACAAAAGTTATTCCTACAGTGGAGCTGGACAGCACTAAAACTACCTCTGTATTATTGCCATCCAGAAAGGTGTTGCTTTTCTCAAGAAAAGCAGTTGGCTATTTTGAATTACCTTTAGAATTACATCATCATAAAATGCTTTAGGTTGGAAGGGACCTCAAGGATCATTTAGCAACAACCCCCTGCCATGGGCAGGAACACACTCCACTAGACCCGACTGCCCAAAGCCACAGCCTGGCCTTGGACACTGCCAGGGAGGGGGAAAGCCACAGCTTCTCTAGGCAGCCTGTGCTGGGGCTTTACCATTCTCACAGGGAAGAGTTTCTTCCTTATATCTAATCTAAATCTACTCTCTTCCAGTTTAAGGCCATTACCCCTTGTCCTATCACTGTATTCCCTAAGAAAGAGAAAAGGAACCTGGAAGGTTGCAATAGGGTCTCCCTGGAGCCTTCTCTTCTCTAGACTGAACAACCCAAACTCTCTCAGCCTGTCTTCAGAGGAGAGTGGCTCCAGCTCCCTGATCATTTTTGTGTCCCTCCTCTGGGCTCACTCCAACCTTTGTTTGTCTTGTACTGGGGGACACTGGAGCTGGATACAGTACTCTGTGTGGGCCCTCATGAGTGGAGTAGAGGGTAAGAATCACCTCCCTGGACCTGCTGGCCACATTTCTGATGCAGCCCAGGATACAGCTGGCTTTCTGGGCTGTAACCATGCATTAGTGACACATGTTGAGCTTTACATCAATGAGCATTCCCAAGTCCTTTTTCTTAGGGCTGCTCTCAATTCATTCTCTGCCCAGCCTGTAGTTGTGCTTGGGATTGTGCTGCCTCACCAACTGTGTGCAGGACACACCCATTCACAGAATGGTAGGGGTTGGGAGTGACCTCTGGAGATCATCTAGTCCAACTCTCCTACTAAAACAGGATTACCTAAACCATGTTGCAAAGGATTGTCTCCAGGAATGTCCTGAATGTCTCCAGAGAAGGAGACTCCACAACCTCTCCAGGCAGCCTGTTCCAGTGCTCTGTCACCCTCAGAATAAAGAAGTTTTTCCTCATCTTCAGACAGAACTTCCTCTGTTCAAGTTTGTGCCCATTGCTCCTTGTCCTGTCACTGGGCACCACTGAGAAGTGTCTAGCCCCTTCTTGTAGACATCTACCCCTCAGATACTTAGAAGCATTAATCAGATGTCCTCTTAGTCTTCTCCAGACTAAACAATCCCAGCTCTCTCAGCCTTTCCTCATACAAGAGATGCTCTAGTTCCCTCATCATCTTTGTAGCCCTTCTCTGAACTCTCTTCAATAGTTTCCTGTCTTTCTTGAACTGAGGAGCCCAGAACTGAACACAATATTCCATATGTGGCCTCAGCAGGGCAGAATAGAGGGGGAGGAGAACCTCCCTTGATCTGCTGGCCATGCTTTTCCTATTGTACCCCAGGACACCATTTGTCTTGGCCAAAAGGGCACACTTCTGGCTCATGGATAACTTTTTGTACACTCACAGGACTTCCAGGTCCTTTTCTACAGCACTGCTTCCTGAGAGGTCAACCTCTAATCTATTCTGGTGCCTGGGGTTATCCCTCCCTTGGTACAGGACCCTACACTTGCATTTTTTGAACTTCATTTTGTTCCTCTTTCTCCCTTTCTCAAGTCTGTCAAAATCTCTCTGAATGGCAGTGCAGCTTTCTGCTGTGTCAACCACTCCTCCCAGTTTTATATCATCAGCAAATTTACTAATGGTACGCTCACTCTCCCCTCATCTAGGTCATTGATGAATATACTGAATAAAACCAGACCAAGCATTGATCCTTGGGACACATCACTGGCTACAGGTCTCCAGCCAGACTCTGGGATGTTTATCACAAACCTCTGGGTCTGCCATTCAGCCAGTTCTCAATCCATCTCACTGTCCAGGATTCAACCCCACTCTTCCTAAGGATAGTCTGAGAAACAGTGTCAAAAACCCTTAGTGAAGTCAATGCAGGCAGCAGGTAGTTAACTCTCCCCTTGATCCACCCAGCTGGTCACACCATCACAGAAGGCTATCACATTGGCCAGGTATGATTTCTCCTTGGTGAATTCATTTTGCCCATTCCAAATAACCTTCTCCTCCACATGCTTATTAATAACCCCAGAATAAGCTGTTCTGTCACTCTTCCAAGGATGGAGGTAAAGCTGACTGGCCTGTAATTTCCTGGGTCCTCCTTCTTGCCCTTTTTGAAGACCAGAGTGACATCAGCTTTCCTCCAGTCCTCAGGCACCTCCCCTGTTTTCCATGACCTCTCCCAGATGATTGAGAGCAACCTAGTAATGACATCTGCCAGCTCCCTGAGCACTCATGGATTCATCCCATCCGGACCATGGATTTGTGGATGTCAAGTTTGCTTAAATGTTCTCTAACCTGATCTTCCTCAGCCAAGGGTCTTCCTTTTGCAAGACTTTCTCTCCTACCTCCAGGGTCTGTGATTCCTGAGGGTTGGCCTTAATAGTAAAAGACTGAAGCAAAGAAAACATTCAGTAACTCTGCCTTCTTTGTATCATCCATCACCAAGGCACCCACCTCATTCAGCAGCAGGCCCACATTTTCCCTAGTTTTCCTTTTGTTGCTGATGTACATGAAAAATCCTTTCTTGTCCTTGCCATCACTTGCCAGACTTAATTCCAAGTGGGCCTTAGCCTGCCTTGTTGCATACCTACATTCTCTGACTACAGCTTTACTACTACTACTATATTCCTACCAAGTGGCCAGTCCCTTTTTCCACATTCAAATAACTTCCTTCTTCCCTTGGAGTTTTTCCAGGAGCTCCTTGCTCATCCATGTTTGTCTCCTTCCTCCTTTGCTTGATTTCCTACTCTTCAGGATGCACTAATTCTGAGCTCAGAGGAAGTGATGCTTGAATACTGAACAGCTCTCTTGGGCCCCCTTATCCCCTAGAGCCCTAACCCATGAGATTCTCCCAACCAGGTCTTTGAAAAGGTCAAAATTAGCTCTCCTGAAGTCCAGGGTTGTAATCCTACTTATTGCCCTGCTCCTTCCACATAGGATCCTGAATTTTACCATCTCATGGTCACTGCAGACAAGGCTGCCCCCAACCTTCATGTCCTCACTAGGGCCTTGAACTTGTCCTTTTTGAACTTCAGGACAGTTTCAGATGCTTTGCACAAGCTCAGGTAGAAGATATCAGTTGCTCTTTCCTTATTCACCAGTGTGTAACCCTGTCAGAGAAGGCCACCAAATATGTCAGGCACAACTTGCCCTTAGTGCCCTATATTCTTCTGAACACCTCTTTCCCACAGCAACTGGTTTGACCTTGAGTTCTCAATAAAAAATACTCTTTTTTATTATTAACCTCACAGTACAATCCTTAGTGTAATTCCCAGTTTTAGGATACAGTGCAGGTGTAAATAGGGAGATGGCCAACTTTATTTCATCAAACTTTCCCATGATCTGGCACTGACAGAGCTTTGGGTACCTTCCAGTAGTCTATAGGGCTGTCTTTATTTTATTATGAAGCTTATGAAGCCTTCTTGAGCAATAACACTCTACAGCACTGAGGCATTTTGAGAACACAGAATTCTTGAGAGGTCTTCTCTGATTCCAAGACATTTTGGAAGATTTTAAGCAAACAAATTCTTAAAGACAAAACAATTACATGAAGAAATGAAGTTTCCCTGGGAAGGAAGTGGAGGAGTAAGATTCAGAAGCCTTATAAAGCATCTGACTGAGCCTCCAGGACAAAACGATTTTTTCTAGCACTGAAAAAACCAGAGAGCCTTGCAAGCAGTCTTTTGCCACCTCTCCATGTGCATGTTACCACTGGGACCTAGATTGTCTTTCTTTGCGAAGATGTCAAAGGCAGAATTTAAGGAGGTACTAAATGCTAGCACTGAAAGAAGAATCTAGTACTCTGATTTGGTCTTTTAGAAAGCCAAATGGGAGAGTGTGAAAGAGCTTCTTCAACACCTTGGGTTTTTTCCTATGAAAAAATTGACAAGTATAGCAGGAGAGGACAACACAAAGACAAATTATAGCCAGATGTTCAAGCTGAGAATTGATCTTACTGAGAATGAACAGAAGCCCTTTAATGGCAACTTGCAGGAAAGTGTTACTCATCGGGTGACCTGATACCTGCTCATCCTTCCTTCCTTCATTTTTTCTAATTAAATAAATAGACAAACAGAAAACAGACACCTTTTAGTTCCCTTTTGTTTCTCCCCCACCTCTGTGCTGGCATAGCTGCTGTGCCGATGCATATCACACCCATTCGGAGAACTGATTCTGCTGAATTTCTGGACCTGGTTCACATTCAGCCATAGAAACAGATGAGCCAGCACAATGGAAGGGACTGCACTGCAAAAATATCCCCCCCAAACATATGTTGCTTCCCCTCACACCATTCCTGCCACAGCACTGACTTAATACATATGAAAACCACAGCTTAACACTCTGCTGGGGAAACACTAGTTTTGTATCAAAGAAGTAGAGAAATACAGGGACACAAAAGGCCAGCAATAGCCCTGTCCCCATACACACCCCAAAAGAACCTGATCATCGTCAACCTCAGCAGTTTTCCAAACAGCAGTAAAGCACAAAACGAGTCAAAAGACCACCTGGCTTCTTTTCAGGCTAGCAGCTTATCCCCCACATAGACAGCAATTGACATCATGAGAAGATGGGACCCCCCCAGCAATGAACCTGTTACACACAGTTCCTTGTTCCTCTGCTTTAGAGCAAAGTATCTTAAGCCTCAGCTGAGCAGGTTGTTGTGCTGGATGCTGCCCACAGAGATAGCCCCAGGAAAGCCTCGAATGCAGGACTAGACTGCTGTTCTGTAAAACTGTATCAAATAGGTAATGCTGGGGGGGGTGTCTTCAGTTTATCATTTCTAAGCATCAACCTGACCTTGCATCATTTCTAAGCATCAACCTGACCTTGCTCATGCTGGGGCAGTCCAAATCAGTCCTGTTTTTCATACCAGGGAAATTTTTAGACTTATGTTGGTTCACAACAAAAGATGAGAAAATCACGTCTGGAACATTAACCAGCATTCCTCTAGAAGTTTCTTTCTAAACAATTGTTTGGGGCATTTTTAAAGCAGGCTTATTTCTGGAAATACCAACGTGCAGGACTGAGTCATACTCTTCATTTGTGGTTATATGAGAGCCGCCTGCTGATATCAGGAGTTGTCAAGGTATTCTCAAAGTCAGCAAGGTACAACCAAAAAGTACTGGGAAATGCATGGAGTTCTTTCAATGTATGGCATACCTGGGATATTTCTGAGAAACATTTGTACCATGTGTTCTTGGGAATATGAACAGAAAAAATTACACATAGATAGCTGTGAACAGTTGGACTGATGATGTAAAACGTGGTTCTCTGAAGGGGGCAGAGGCCCTGGGGTAGAAGGTGATTTAAATGAACAATTCCTTCCTGAGTGATGACACCATTTTTTAGCATTTTGTTGGGGATGTGTGGCAGTGTGTTCCTATCAATGTTCTGGTGTCTAAGCTTTTCCATCGGTGGGCTAAGAGCTTTAAATTAGATCTTGATCGTCACAATTTGAGATCCATCAAGGCAGGAAACCAGTCATATAAGACCAATTTTTGTATGGCCAGGTAATTTCCACAATGAACACTGAATGGAATTGGTAAGGGAACGAAAAAGATGAGGAACAGACAAAAAAATCCTCTGCTTTTCTTTCCAGATATCTATTAACAAATATACCTCCCAAACAGAGGATTTTACTTTTAGAAGAGGCACAGAGGACAAGCATGGCCACAGCTGACAGTGAATCCACAGTTCTGAATTTCTGTGTTGATTAGCACTATGCACAGTGAGAAAAAAAAGTAGTCTACTGTCTAGCATCACTGTCAGTGCCCTCAGAATTGTTATTACTAGGCCAACAAAGAGACCTTTCTCTTTTCATACAGTTGGTTTGCAATTGCTCGGCCCAATTATAAAATCTTGTGCTTTTACAGAGTAGGCACCAGAGGGAGACCTGCACTTTAGTTCAACTATAAAATAGTGCTGGCAGGAGTCATTCAAAAGTGGACAATCAAAGCCTCTTGGCCAGTACACCCTAGGTGGTTCCAGGTGAAATGATGGCTAACAGGAGCACTCGGAGATGGACTGGTACTGGCAATCTTCTCTTTTTTTAATGTCTAAAAAACTTCAGAGTGCTCCTTGAAGAAAAGCAGGTTCCCAGATTTCAGGCTGTAGATGAACATACCTCAACCAGTTTGGGCACAGCTGGGAAAGGCTGGCTTTTTGCCACCCATGCCCCCAGCTTATCATCACATCCTGCTGACGGTTACCACTTCTGAAATCTTCTGTCTGAGCTGCATATATAAGAACTCCCTAAACATGTCAGTCAAAATAGGCTAGATCAGCTTAAGTAATTTAAATAACAAATCTTTCCTAACATGGCTCAATTTGACCGAATTGGATTAGGGAGAGCTCCCATGAGCAGCTCATCTAGCAGACCAGAGAGGGCAGTAACCCCAGGTAGAGGGCAGTGATGAATACTTTGGGGTGAACTTCCTCTTCCATTGACAAAGCTACTGCTGAAGGAGGACTGTAAATATCTTTTGTAGACAGGTTGCTATTGTTTTCTAAGCCTGATGTGGGACAGCAAGAGAAGCTATATTGACAGGAAATATATTATTCTCTGAAAAACAGGTACTCTTGTTCAAGTGGAGAAACGCACAGGGCGATGCCTTCTAAGAAGCAGAAAAGAGGCCAGAAAATTTCTCTTGTGCACACAGAGTCAAGCCCATTAACTGGAATCCATGCAGACACAGTAAGATCCTTACTATGAATGCAAGGTCTGTTGGTATGGAAAAAACCCCTAATGACTCCTTCCTTACCTATTCAGCTGGATACAAGGTTTATACTAATGATAATCAAAAGAGTTATTGATGAGAAGATAGGGATGCTGCCCATTCAAAGAATTCCTCCTACCCCAGAATTTTTCTTATTGTCCAAAGGGTAAAAAAACAGAAGAAAGTCAACAAAATCCTAAGTTCCAAGTTAAGAAAATTATTGAACTATGAAGAATAGGGAGCAAATTAAAGAAAACCAAAAATTGGCTCTATCTTGTGATAAAACAACAGGCATGTTAGTCAATAAATATCTAGAAAGTTTGGTTTTTTAACTTCAGAAATGAGAATTTGGGCTTTGCATTTTTGTTAAGTAGACAGAAATCAAGTTTTTAATCAACAAATTCATTCTAGATGCTTCCAACTACAAATGCAAAAACCATTGGCATTTCAATTACACAGATATTCCACATTTAATATAATTTTGCATGCTACTTCAAAGATATTTCATCATAGGGGAGTTGGTAGTGAAATAATCCCAAATTTAGAGTTTCCTTACAATAACAGTATCTTTCAGAAGTTATGCTGCCTCCAAAGTTGCCAGCAGCTCCTGGAACTCAGCAGATTGAACTGTCCAAGGATGCTTTTCTACAGCTGCTTAAAGCAATACTCATGGGATTGCCAAAATTCAAGCTGAAGCTGCTCTTGGAGAAAATCTGGCCACACACTAGCCCTATTAGGCACGACAGGAAGGAAAAAAAACCCCAAGAAAAAAATGAGGAGTGTTTTTACAGGGACGATTTTTCAGATAGATAAACTGCCTAAACAGTCTTTGTGTGAAATCCTGAGTGCCAGTGTTGGTAGAGGGAACACCCAGTTGAGGAGGTGGGATGAAGGCAGGAAATACACACACATCGCCATGGAAATATGTGGGAATCTCTAGTTCTTGAGATCAAGTAGAAGCAGAAGAACCTGGTCAGTGCCATGGTTTTTGCTCATTGTGCTTCTCTCCTGGGAGCACCAAAGAGGAAGTACTCATTCCCACTCAATTCATCGGAAAGGGTAGATTAGCTGTGCACCTTCTAGTTCTCTTTTAATTACTACTGCAGAGAGTTTTCTTCCCTGACCACAGGACCCATGATCCAGTCTGTGCAAAAATTAGATGCAAAAAAAGAGAAATAAGAGCTCATAGGCAACCATAAATCTGGCATTTCCTCAATCTAGAGTACTTGAATTTGTGACGTAAATAGTCTTATTATGGTGTTGTATAAAATCTATAAAGTAAAAAAAAAAGATGCTCAGACATAGCCCTTGCCCTAAGGAGCTCACAATGTTCCTCTTTGCAGGGGTGCAAGATTTTCATCAGATTTATCAAGTATATATGAACAAGGACCTAACCTAAATGTGGATTTTTTATATGCATATGTCTTTACCAGGGAAGCAAAAGTAATAACCTCATTACTTCGTGTAAGCTGAACTTGAAATACCTTTTTTTGTGGTAATGCACATGCATTGCCAGTGTACTGTATCAAAGAGCAGACCAGATAGAGTTTAAATTACATAATTTCACCTTTTTTTTTTTTTTTAAATCAGTCAAATAGTCTTTCTAAAAAGTGTCAAATTAGCTACTTAAAAAGTTATGGTGAACTACCAAAATGTGCCCTAAGGTAAGGAACATTTGTGCCCATGGCTACATTTCCCAGTTCATTTCCATGAATAATACTCAAAGGTAGCATGGTCTATTCTCAGCCTGACACCAAATTATCAAGCAAATTATCACAAAATTTGGTATCTCATGCCTACCACACGGTAGAAAGATACTGTGACTATACTCACTAATTGCAACAGTGGAAAAGAAGTCAAATTCATATAGCTTTGCACTCTATGCCATTCATAGTTGTTTCTCCTATTTAAGTCATGCTTTCCTAAAAAGCATGAGAAACTAAAGCCTCACTGCAATGAAGGGAACAGCAATTAAAGAGGCAAGATGCTGCTTTTAATCCCAAAGGATGCAGTGCGCACTGATGTACCTACACAGAGTGAGCATAAACTCTACAGCATGTCCGAAAGAAATCATAGAGTATTTAGGTACACAATACACAATGTCAAGAGGTGCATCGCAAAATAACACTGTGGTGCCCATTTTTAAAGGTAAAATAAATTTTCCTTGATAGATCTTTGTCCATCACACCACCTTTGAAAAATTAGATATTTTAAATCTAAGATAAGTGGGGGGGTCTTGAAAGCAGCATTCATTCCTTCAAATATTTTTTCAATAAGATCTTAATTACATTACTAACACCACGTGAACTGAAGAATCTGAATTTGCAAACTTAATTTAGGCACAACTTTACTCTTAAAAAGCATGAAAATAACTCAGAAACCTTTATCATAGTAACCAAAATCACCATTCAAACCAGAAAAACCTAGAATTCAGGAAATCAAAACAAAGATTGTCTGATAAACATTTTAGATACTCAAGTCAACCATCTGAAAGAATCTGAACAAGCTGAAAAGCTACAGATTGAACTCAAATTCTACTGTAAAACTGCCCTTAAAGCAGAATTAAGTTTGTTTTTAAACTACAGGATTGTTCAAGAACAAACTTGTGGAATACTGCATCTGTGCCATTCACAGAAAGTAGGATTTTATACAGAGCCTCAACTTTGTTTTTCTCCTTGATCGGATCAACCTTCATTGTACATGCAAGTCCAGCTTCTGTCCGCAGTAACTCCAATGCAACAGTGCTTCTGGAGCTTAACAAAACAGACTGTGGCAGATAGTGACAACAGGAGACAAAAATCTACATCTGGACTGTTAAAATCAATATGGAAATTGCACAAAATAAACAAAAACTGCAATAAAAGGGGATTCTGACATATTCACCTCTACATTCATCAAAGAGAAAAACCTACTTAGTCTTTTTTACATGGTTTATGAAGTAAGTTGAAGACTAAGCTCAATAGCTGTAACATGGTTAAAAATAGCTGTACAGCTTAAGCACAGCAACTCATACTGCTCCACAGGAAGAATTATTCTCCTGGTCAAAATATTTGCCTTTTGAATGAGCTGAACTTTCAGGTCATCTGTTAACAATGTAGATTCTTTCCTGTCTAGAAGAACTTTATTGTCTCTCCTTTAACAAATAGCAGGGTATTGTTCCCAGCTGGTTGCTAATTCACACAATTATCATGTAAAAATCTTTTAAAATGCTATACAGAAGATGCATGTAACTGCTTAGAGGATCACTTGCTTTGATTTAATAAATCTCATACTTGACTCCTCTGTATGCGTAAAATAACATCAAAACTCATCTTTATTATGTACTCTCCCCACATCCCCAGCCCTCTCTTTCCCTTCTTTTTTCAGCTTTCCCTTCCAAAATACAGGCACACATTGCAACTGAGCCTTTGATGCTGAAAACACTTTTGTCAGATTTTGTAGATGACCTGTGTGAGTGGTGATCATTTGGTTTGCCTTCACTCCAAAACTCCTGTACCAGGCCATCATATTGTGGTTCAACTAAAGGCACTTTTTGGGAAAAATTCACAGCCTTTTATATCACTGACATATCCAGAACATCTTTAAACTAACTCGCCTGATAAACTAAAAACTGAAGGCAGTTATCTACTATATTTCTAAAAGAAATACACCTGAGTTGAGCTTTCAGCTCCTGTATTTTGTCATACCATTGCCTAGTATTCTTAAAGGACTGCTCCTTCTGAAATCTTTGCCCCGTATAAGTACTGATAGGTCATCAGTCACTTCCTGATCTTCCCTTTGCTAATCTAAGTAGACTGAGCTTTTTCAGGCTCTTTCTGTACACCAGTTTGTTCACTTACTTGTTTTGAGGGTTTTTAATTGTCCTTGACATGTTTTTCAAAATCTTTTTAAGTTTATCTAGGTTTTGGGTTCTTTTGCATGTGAAACAGGATATAATTTCCTAAGGCTGTCTCACCAGAGCTATACAGCAAAATAAAAGCCACACCAAATCCCACTTGCCAATATATCCCCTATATTGACTTTAAGGGACCACAATGTGCATTTTAGCTACCATATCATATCACATCACATCACAGTGTTACTTCTTTTGAAAGTACTGCTGTCCATCCTACATGTATGATCTTACTGTCTAGACAGATATATTTAGGTATATTAACATATGTTGAAATGATCCCACTAACTAAGTCCAGACCATCCTTCGCACTTAATAATCCATCAATTTCTCGCACGTATGCATTTTACCAAAGATTATATTCTATTTTCCTCCAGATCATTATCCAAATCCTCAAAGCAATGGGCTGTGAAAAACTTGTATAAAATCCAACACAAACGTCCTTCATCTATTACTGCTTTATGATCTGTCAATTAACCAGTTTGAAGTGTATTTAATATGGGCCGTGTTGACTTAGCAAAGAGCTAGGTTTGAAAAATCAGAATTCCATGCAGTACTGCATCAGGTACCTTACAAAAGCTTCCTCTATGCACATGAGTGTTTTTGTCAACCAAAAATATCCAGCCTCAGAATAAAGACATAAATACAGACATGTTCTAATCATCACAAACAGCTGGGCAACCAGTGACTCTGCTTTCTTCAATTTTCTGTTAATAATTCTTTTTTCTGCCTTCCCACAATTCTTTCTGCAATCGCTAATCAACGGTATTTTGACTGACAGCATGTGTTTTACAGAATCATAGAATAATATTTTTGTGCTATTTCTGTCTCTTCTCGACTATTATTGTCCCAATACAGTAGATATATGCCATTACTAGCAATTATTTTGTTCCAAATAAATAAAGGAATGTTCATATTGTTCTTAATCCCATTGACAGAAAGTTTATGATCAGTGTCTATATGATCTACCACGGTCTTTTCATTGTGACAGCTAATAGCCACTACTGCTCCCAGAATTTTCTCTGGTTCTTCATTCATTTGGATCTTCACCTCTGCCTTATTGCACTATAGCAGGTTCACAAATGACTTTTCATTGTAAGAACTGCAAATCTCCTGGGTCAATTTTAGTTTTAAGTAATATGAATTTGAGACAAAACTGTTTTCTTTATATTTTCAGTAAAATGTGTATTATATTATTTTCAGGAAATCATCCTTTTAGAAAAAGTGATTATTTACTACTGTGCTGGAAAGAGCAGATTCAAATAAGCAATGGTAAATATCAGTGCTGATTGTTTTCATGGAAGTGATCTGCTATATCTTTTTATTTTTGTCAGAAGAGTAAAACTGAACAGAATTTCTTGTTCTCAGAAAAGTGGGATGAATGACCCACACCTATTAGATATTCCAGGAACATTTTATTAATGATCACCTAATGAAGTCACTCTGAAATAACAACACATAGTTTCTTTGCATCTGGACATTTAAAGAAAGATTCCTTTGTCACACAAATTCCAGGTAAAGGTGCCTGTATCTCTATAAAAAGAAAGTTCTGACCTTACAGAACTTCCTGAAGCAACTTTCAAGCGTACACTATATTTTGCTGCTTTTTACACCCAATGTTTTCCTAGAATCACAGACTGCTTTAGGTTGGAAGGGACCTCAGAGATCACCCATTTCCAACACCCTGTTGTGGGCAGGGACACTCTCCACTAAACCTGGTTGCCCAAAGCCACATCCAGCCTGGTCTTGGACATTGCCAGGGAGGGGGCAGCCACAGCTTCTCTGGGCAGCCTGTGCCAGGGTCTCACCACCCACAAAGGGAAGTTTCTTCCTAACATCCATTCTCAATCTACCCTCCTTCAGCTTAAGGCCCTGTCACTCCATGTCTTTGTAAGTGGTCCCTCTCCCACTTTCCTGTAGGCCCACTTCAGGTACTAAAAGTACAAGGTACTTTAAATCCTTGCTCTCTGGGTGTGAAAAAAAGCAGTGCCTGGGCCAGGCTGGCTGTTAAAACAATGCCAGAATTGAAAGACAGAGGGAAATATGGAAGGGACAACTATGATGGCCTGATTATATATTTTGATTCTGCTGTATAAAGTGTAGCACTCAATAAAAACCTGACACAGTGGAAGTCTGTTTAACTTGGTAATTTTCACATAAGTAGTCTAAAGTGTTTGTTTTTAAATATTTTTATTTGTTTTAAATACTTTGTAAGCAAGTAAATAAATTTTAAAACATTGGATGGAGTTTCCAGACAATGATCAACAGATTTTTTTAAAAAACCTGCCAGTAATCTTGTCTTGTACTTTTAAATTACATATTTAATAATTGAGTTTGTTTGGGTTGGTTTGTGGGGTTTTTTTAACTAAATGAAGGATCAATGCCAAAGGCTGCAATGCCATTGAATTGTACTGGGTTAGAAGTGAAGTGTAGCTTTTAAGCTTACTGCTACATGCACCTGTTAAAACAATGAGTCATCTGAAAATACATTCATGCAATCTTAATTTTTGTGTGCTACACCTCTGATATAACCAATATTTTAATCTATTTTACATTTTCAAGCTGCATACAAATGCAGACTATATTTGTAGTAAGTATATTATATCTTTTTAATAAAAGAAAATTCTTTAAAGTGCTGAATACATAATTTAGTCTTTTTAGAATCATATTTAACATTCAGAAATAACACATTTCTTAATTATTAGCTACACCTCAATAATTGATGGAATATTTTTGCTTAATATAAACAAAATAAGGGGCCTAAACAGAGAGAAAGAGAGAACTGGAAACATTGGATTTGGAGCACTTAAACTACTTGGCTGCTTCCTAAATTCTCATTCAGTTACTGTTGCTGTTTTCCCAAATCCTTCCACAATACAGCACTAGCCTTGTAGCCTTTACTATTAGTAGATACTATTCTTTCCTAACCAGTTTTTATTTATATATTGGAACGAGTTAAAGAGCAACACAGTTTACTTTCCTTATCAGTTTTCCCACCTTCACATAAACACATTAAAAGTGAAAATAATTTGAAACTGAAACTGAAAGTAATTAAAGCGTAAGTTTTTCTACTCAAAAGATATTGGCAGCACTTATACTTGGAACTTTAATTAGATTGGAGAGGCTAGAAAGTATCTTTATGAATATTGGCATTTTAAATGAAACACAGCTTAAAGCGAGCTCAGCTACAAGCAGCCATCCTGTCCCATCCCTCTTGCTGCCCACCTCCCACTCAGTGAATAAACAGAATGCTGAAAAATATAATTTATTTCTAATTTTGCTTGTTTGTCAGTCCCATCTTCAGATGGGGTTTGCACAAGAACAGTAGAGCATAATTATAATATAATCACAGTGGACAGGGAAGAGACAACCTTATGCAGCAGTGGCAGGACTTCCATTACCGGTGTGACACACTAACTAGCAAAGAGTTTCGGCAAGCTTTGCAACTGCTGTGCTTCAAGTAAGTATCAGGGAATTGTACGTAAGGGGCAGCCAGTAGACACTGGGATCCCAAATTCTTGCAAGAATGACTTTTCTGTGTTCACACTTACATGTAAGCGTGACCAGTCACCACAACCAGACAGCACGGCCTCTTCTCTGAACGTGATCACCCCTCCGCCCTGGGGACACGGGCTCTGTGAGTCAGAACAAGAAATGGGCAAGGCACACTGCAACTTGGTGCAGAGAGTTGATCCAGCTGAAAATTAAACATGCAGTTTGACAGATTCTTCTTTTTTTTCCTCTCTTGAAACAGAGCCAAGTCATTGCTGCAAACATTTCCCCACATCGACTCTTTTCTTTTTCCCCTTCTGCCTGCCTTCAACCCAGCCAGATATTTCTGCTCTTCTACTTGAAGTGGCACCTCCTGGATTTCAACCTGAGTCAGTCAGAAAACTGCCAGAAAACAATTTCTACAAGAGCAGTGGACAGCCTTCAGCTAGGCAGACTCCCTTAGACAGCATTCACCTGACCCAGCAGCACAAGTCAGCGGCGGTGCAAGGGAAGAGGGAAGAACGAGTGGCTTGTTGGAGGAGGCCGTGGCGCTAAGCCAGGCCCACAGCACTTATGTTTGCTTAAGCTGTAGAGAAGAGAGTCCTCAAACTCTCAGTTAAAAGTGGACAAGGAATAGATAGTCTCCTTCCTTAACACAGAGTATGGTACAAAATTAACTTTTGAACATCATCATGCCTCAGAGAGAAACGTTAAGGGAAAGAAAGGAAAACTGACACAAACGCTGTCGCAATATACAAAGCTCTTCACCCAGTCTCAAGTCTTGCTCACTGAGGCTGCTCTTCTGTGGACATTGCTTGGTGGCTCAACAGCACCAATGACCTTCTGCTCTTGTTCTGTCATCCTGGCAAATAAACCCATGTAGGGACACGTGCTGAATCAGATGGAGGAGCTGATTCAAACAAATAAAAAATTTTTGGAGCCAAGTTGTTTTCTTTTGTTGTTTTTAATTATTCCAGATCAATTTTTCCAATCCTCTTAACACGTGGTCAAGCTGCCGTTGCGGCACAACGGAAGGAACAGCTGAGTGGTCGGAAGAAGGGCTGCTGAAGTCAGTTAGAAACCGCTGCCACCAAAGCACCCAACGCCTTCTGAGATTTTAAAATACAACAATGAAGATTTAAAAACATAACTCGCTCAGGTACTGTCACTGAGATAACAACCCACAACTTACACCACAGCAGCTCAGTGCTGTGCCTAAACACTTTATACCTCAGCAGCACAAGCCCTTAACAACACTCACCTACTAACACAGTTTACAGTCCCGAGGGAAGGCCTGCAATGAGTGAAATGTTGGGTGTTATCCTGCATTAGGTTCAGAATACAGTAGAAAAGGGGGTAGAGGCATAAAAAACCCCAACAAAACTCAGTGCTTAGAAGGTCACATTTAAGTATATTTAACTGAGCTGAGTAAATTAGCCTGACTAGCCTTTCTACACCCCTCTGTAGAGAAAGGAGATGAAGTTGCTGTTCTGATGACCTTCTAAAGGAATTTCGCTTAGATGGTCTGAATGGCCTTCAGATTGACTCTCATCAGTGATTACAGAGGATATAAAAGATAACACTGCATGTTAGTTAAACACCTCTCTGTAGTTAACCCCCACCAAAAAAACCCCAAACACCAAAATCCAACATAAAAGGGAGACAGGTTTGCCTGTGGCTCGTAGTTGTTGCATAGCTTGTCTCTAGAAGACCAAATCAGTCTGCTCTGCTTTAAGACATTCTGATAATATTTACTTGGGGCAAAAAAAAAGAAAGGACTTCATTCTGCTTGTGCATTGGCTCAGCGATTCAAACTTTGTCAAGGAGACGAGCAAATTATTAGCAATCATCTCTGAAATATTCAGTCTGAGTGATATGTTCAGGGCTAGACTAACTATGACAGAGGAGAGAACTACATTTTTCAAGACAGTACTGAGGTGTCCTATTCATGAGATCCTCCATTTGCTCCCAACAAGCCCTGCCAACCCATGTTTCTCCAAAAGATAAGGCAGCTCTAGCAGGATATGCCTTTCTTCCATTACATAACAAAGTTCCAGTTTCTTGCTCAGAAAAATAAAAATCATCCCTACTTCACAATCAATAGACAACTGATTCCACCCTGAAAGTGTCCTTTTCTGAACAAGTCAGATGGAAAAGGATTTTTCTGGTAGTTTGACTGAAAATGAGAGAGACAGGTATTGGGAAGATGCTGGGAAGCAGAGCTCAAACATTTGACAAAAGGGACAAATGAATGACAAGGGAGTCTCGTTTCAGTGAAAAGTGAGACATAAAATTATCACATGGTGCCACAGCCCAATCACAACTTTCTCCTTCCCCTTGTCATAATTCACTACGCCTCAGTATGCTTTAAGACTTACTCAGCATATAAAGATCTAAAATCCCTTCCTCCAAAAGAATCACTTCTATTGATATCTTAATTCAAGCTTTGCAAATATAAACAAGTGTACCACAGAAAAAAAATTTTAAAAAACAAATATAACATTATTTTCCTAATGGAAAGCATAAAAACATGTACATGTGTGTGAATATATATAGGTTAGAATAATAAGTTATTAATTTCCATTATTTATGAAAACATCCATCATGAACAAGCAAAGAAGCCAAACAATGTTATTTTTACTTGACAAAGAGAATGTCATAATAAAGCTAATTTTTTGTATGCATGCAAAGATTCAGTTTTGTTACATTTAATAGCTTTGATTAGAGATATATATGTTCATGTGCATTCTTGAGAATAAACCAGGTTGTAATTACTTGAGTGAGAACTTTAACATTGAATAATTCAATTAATATTGAATATATTTAAATATCTCGCAGCAATAAAGACAGGAACTCCCTATTTGACAGACCAATATCAGCAAAAAATCATTGCTAAGATGACTTGCACTGAAAAAAACCCAAACCCTCGCACCATTTTAACTGTAACTAAATTGACAGCTGTCCATCATTGACTGCTTTTCAGAAGTATCCAAAGATATGAAGAACTAGAGCAGAATAAAGAGTTTTATCTGGATAAACAGAGGGAAATAACATAGGAATAGGTATAAATGAATAACTGTAAATTTTCGCCTGTCACTATGAGTGGCTCAAGACCTAATGTTCATGGGGACACACGCACTGTATGATGCCCTAGTGCTCATCCTATCTCCCCACTAAATCCACATTTTGCCACTAAAGTCAGCAGAGATAACCTTCAAACCACCACGTTATTCAATATGCACAATTTTCAGGGCAAAAATGAATTTAAAATTTTGAAACTGATACTTGTTTTTAAAGAGAAAATGTTTTAATGATTTATCCCAGTATGTATTTTTAAAAAAAAAATCTAATCGAAGCCAAACCACCCTGCTATTAATTTTTTACTGATAAGAAAGTAGAGAAGCATGGAAAAGTTTGCATACAATTAAGATGTGTATCAAGATGATGAAAAAGTGACCAAGACCCCATCTTTGCGTAGTCTGAAAGATTTGTGAAGTAGTAATCCTTCGTATCCATTGGGGTTCTGTAGTCATGGGCATAAGTCAACAAATCCACAACTGCTTGGCGCACTGGCTTCCATGTTTTACCCTTCTTACAATGTTGCACCTCAGACAAGTGTCTGTAAGGTACAAAAATGTCTATCTTCTCGTTCAGAACCTAGTATTTTATACTTGGGCAGTTTAAACAAATAAGCACAAATCTCAGGAGATCTGATGAGTACAATGTAGGAGAGAGGGAAAAAACAAATCAATTAAGGAGCTGAAACACTGATGGATCTTTTGAAAGAGGATGCTACCTTCTTTGCTACTGGCATTTGGGAAAAATTTCTTTGTTGTTATTGATCATCATTCCTTGATGACCTAGGTAAAAAATACAGTTTTTTACAGTGTTAATTTTCTGGAAATCAAGCCTCTCAAAAGTCATATGACAATAAGCTCATCCTAGATTTCTGTATTACGCTGTCTTAGGGAAGTTTTTTTCCAAATTAAAATGAAATAGTGCTCAAGTGTCCTTTCCTCTCCATCTCAACACATACCCTTTTGTACAATCAAATCAAAACATGAAGCACATAATACTAAGCATATGACCCAGACAAAGGGAAAAACAAGTCTGAAAAAAAAAATCTGTAAGCTGGGCTTTAACCTTCTTTAGCCATGTACATACACTATGAACAACCCGGTGTGCACCAACAGTTTAAATTTTAACTTTGAAATGAAACTTCTGACCTTACTGTATCTTGAGTGAAAAGTGATTGGCTCCTCTATAACAGCATTAATTCAAAACTTCCACTGCCCTTGGGAATATATGGACATCTAGTTATTCCTTCAGCTGCAAAGGGTGGTGGTGAGCTGTTCCTACGGGCGTCTAGGTCTTCCAGGGAAGAGGTTCTAAAAACAGTGTTTCACTGGAAATGGTCACTCAACTGACTGTCCAGTAGCTCTGAATACCTGTTTTTACGATCTAATTCCAGAGAAAACTACACTAAGAACAAAAGCCTAGTGATTCTCACTCTGATGAAAACATCATTGCTTTTACTTTCCTTCTGTTTCTTTGTTCTTAGAAAGCACTATTAATCAAAGATCAAGTTTGGTTCCCTACCTGTGACATAAATGAGTGAGAAAAAAATGTGCCAGCCTTGAAAACATGAGAGGCAATCTAAGAGTTACACTACAGAGTTACTGTATAGCAAAAAGTCTATATAGAAGAAGAAGAAAAAAAAACAAAACCAAATGAAAAAAACCCAAACCCCAAAAACCCCAGAAACCCCCCACCTCTTTCTCTCTTTTTTCTCTTTAGGGAAAAGTTTTCCATCTTCCTACTTTTAGAAAGATTATACACCAGTACAATCTACTATAGTTTATACTCACACTCACAAAGTAGTATTAATTTCAAGTAATGAGACTAATTCCTATAATTCTATATTGCAATCTGTTTAATTCAGTGGCCATATTCCTCTCTCTCTAGTTTTCTCCACCGGGACTCAACTTACTCACAGTAGTTCAAAGTATTCAAAGTTTCCACCAAAGATTTTGCAAGTATCTAGAGCTCACACTGCTGATGACTTTAGATTTCACTCAAGAGGAAGTTAAAAGTTAATACCTCACTTTGTTCAGTATCAATATGGTTATGACTCATAGACTCGTACAAACGTCATTTGAAGAATCACAGAATTAGAGAACCACAGACTGGTTTGGGGTTGGAAGGAACCTCTAAAGACAATCTAGTTCCAACCTCCCCTGCCATGGGAAGGGACACCCTCCACTAGACCCAGTTGCCCAAAGCCCCATCCAGCCTGGCCTTGGACACTGCCAGGGAGGGGGCAGCCACAGCTTCTCCAGGCAGAAGACCCTCAGAGTGTTTACAAACAAATGTTGGAAGAGAAATTATAAAACTTTAGCCCAAAATGCAATCCTGCTGACACAAGTGAGTGACTTGACAATCACACCATACTCCTGCTTACACTGTGCCGTGCCAGGATTAACAGAAACTTCCAAGGCATCGTTCTTCCTGGAGATACGCCAGCCTTTGCCTAAGCCTCCAGCCATGACCCTCTGGCAGATGTGTGCAGGAAGTGAAGGTGGGTCTGAACATCAGGGGAGCTCAAGTCATGCTGCATAACCAAGGCTGAAACCTGCCTTGGTCCCAACACAGCCAGACACAAAAGCTTCCAGTTATTTCACTGTGCCATGTTTCCCACTTTTCCCCTCTACAGTAAGACATTATGGACCAGAGATTGGAATCAGGATGCTGAACTAGATGGATCTTTTGTGTCAGCACACATAGCTTTACATTCTTATTAATTCTTAGAGACACAATCCCAGGTCTCCTGGTTTTAACCTTGTAAGTGATCTAGCCACTAAAATATGATGGAAGAGTCACACTGTGCTGGCATGAGCTATATTTTATACACATAACAGGGGAATATCAGGTGTTGAAATCAAAACACTACAGATGAGCCTGATTTAGCAGCTAGCCACACTATAAACCAGCTAACTTTCCCGAAGTTACTTCGAATCACTTTGTACCTCTTGCATATCTACATTGTTACTTGGTAACAAAAATGTTATCAATATACAGCCCATGCTTCATTTAAGAATGGCCTTTTATGGAAAGAACTTGAAAAACTGTAGACTTCTGAATGCAACACTCAACACATCGCAGTGTCAGGGAAGCCTTCTGAGGTTAACATGTATTTCTTTCAATGCTCTTAAGAAGGTACCTGAATAGTTGCCCTGTCTACTTATTTACAAACTGTGTGTATGTACATCTAACATTTTTCTGCGATAAATACATCACAACACATTTCCTGGAACTTGGGTTAAACTGTGGCATCTTAAACTAAAGTATTTTTTTTTTTTTTATTACTCCCTAAACCAAGCAGGTTTTTCCATAAACTGGTGTTTTACAGGAAGTGGAGATACTTAGGCACATATTGAAATGTCTTTGCAAAATCACTTAAAAAAACAACCAAAGTGACACATAGTCATTTAAAAGAAAAAAAAATGAAGAAGAAGAAGAAAGAAAAAAGTACATCTCCTTCCTTCCCTGTTCATCTTGGATAGTGAATGAAAACCCTGTATTTTCAGATGCTACTATGACAATCAGCAAAGATTGAACACCAAGACCTAATTTACTTAAAAAGCTATGAAACTTTCAGAAACCTTATGAGGAAAAGAGTTGGAGAGGCACAACTACAAATGTGGTTAGGCCACTTAAAAAACATACCTTATCTTTTCCCACAAAGAGAAAAAGAGCAAAAAGTAAAAAAGAAACAAACCATCACACATAACATGGCCAAGAAGGGAGATTTCATCAAAGTTGTACTAATTTATTTAATGCAGTGTAATTACAAAATGTGAAGCCTCACTGAAAAAAATCACAACAAAACAGTTACAGTAGTTACCTTGTTTCACTGTTCAGTGAAACAAATACATAGTTAAAAGATATTTAGTAAATAGTTGCTTTATTCTTCACTTTATGCTAGCAAGGTTACTTGAAAATAATTTAAAAATGCAAATCTGTGGATTAAAAAATGGGGTTTTTAAATCCATAGTCATTCTGTGTATTCATACATATTCATAGATTCCTTGGAAAAGATCTACAGCAGGTCACCATTAAGGGGCACATGTAAATCTTCTGAGGATGTTTATGAAAACAGTAAATATTCTTGCCTTTAGAGTAGTATACTGTGCTGGTAACGTGCTGATTTTCTTTTCCTCTAGTTAAGTTCAAAGAAATTATTTCAAAGAACACAAAACTCTTGTGTGTAAATATTGAAAGCCCGTCAAAAAATAGAAAAATAAAAACTCTTCTTGGGGATACTATGGCTGTGAAGAATACATTTGATAATGAAAAGTACAGAACTTTCATTTTTAAAGGTATTTTTCTGGACTAACAACATACCATCAGAGAAAGCACACGGTACATTTAATATGAAAATTATTGTTTTACTCAAAGATAAACAAAAAGCCAAACAACCCTCTATTTATTGACAAATAAGGCTACCACATGCCATCCAACCATCCAAACCCACAAAGGCACAGAAGTTAACAGGGAGAGACTTGTGCATCCCTTTTCACCTTGCAAATACAGTCTGTGGAGCTCATGCTTCCAACAGATAGCCAAAAATAATACACTGCCCAGCAACACTAGATTTGGAGTTTATTCCAGAGGAGTGCCATTACAGGCCTGCATATCCGATGGGTTCAAGGACCAGAGCGTTAAGTTCGCATGTATTTAAGAAGTTGTTCTGGTTGTCAAAGTTTTGTATCAAACACCTCATTTACAAGTGTCAAGTATTTATCAGATATGAAACTGCAACTGCTAACAACCAGTTTTTTCTACCCCTTTGTCACAGGTCAGGCATGCTGCAGCAGTCAGGAAGAAATGAAGCTGCACCTACTGAGAAGAAGTCAGAGAGAGGCACAGCATCACTGACGCTGTTCCAGCTATACCAACCTTCCTGAGGAACAAGGGGCTGTGGCATGTCTCATTAAGCCCTTTGTGTCCAATAATTTATCCTCATTCAGGAGGTACTGAACGTTGGCATAGCAGAAGCCACCTTCTGCGATAGCGCGGTGTTGTAAGGTGGAAATAATTATCCCGTAACTCTCAATGTGACTGGCAACACATTAGTCAATCCTCAACTGACACAAAAAATGAAGAATAAAATCACAGTCTGCGGTGAAAGATAGAGACAGTGAAGGTAAGAATTACCAGAAGCTTACATGCTTTGCAGATGGGGCACTTCTCCCTCTCTCCTGATTCCTCTCTCATCCTTCCTTTCTCTGATGGACATGAGCAATTCAAACCCAGTTACACAGAAAAAACAGTAATTCAAAAAATTCTTACTATACCTATTGCATGTACGTGTATGTACAAAACAAGTATGTGCAAAACAGTGTGTAAAACCTGCTAAAACACCTCCTGAGGTATGAATCATTTGCGGTCCTACACAGGGCCCAGGCAGAACTTCACTCTGCCATGAGCGTTGCAACCCTTGGGCAGCAACTAGAGGAGGGAGCCACTGACAGCTGGGGAGGAGCCCCTGGGACTTGGGCATTTCCTTGGTGACAACAGCAGAAGACCTGGCACCAGACCTCCTCGGTTTAGTCTAGAGTTCTGGGAGAGGAGATGAGAGATAACTCAAGTAGCTGTAAAGCAGTGCGGTGAGGGACATGGAAGAGAGCAGAGTTCCTCGCACTAAAAGTGGTGTCTCCATTCCTGCAGCACTCTTGCATTAGTGCTCTGGTTTAAAGAAGTGAGAGCCACCAAGCTAATTCTCAACTCTATTTTAAGTCAGATGTGCAGTTCTTAAGGGGTGGAAGCAACACAAACAGGCCTGGTGAAAATTCCTAGCCTTGTAGGCTAGGATTAGTCAGGCAAATCTTAGTCCTTTACCTCTTTCTGAAACAAGCAAAAATATTTGCACCACTTGTCAAAACAAAACCAGAAAGATTCAGGCATTACAGCTCAATGCCTGTAACACCCCCCTTTATGAACAAATGTCACTGATGTTTAACCAAGATCTTAGGAATCAGCACACCAGAAACAAGGAACAGAAGATAGATCCTAAGATATTTTGGATTTCCTGCAAGACAGGTTGAATAAAACCAGCCCATTTCCATGGGGAAAAAATGGCTACTGTCCAAACAGGCAATTCTAATTTGTTGTTAATAGCAATTTTTCATCAAATAGCCATAAGAAATTACAACAAACTCCAAGCTGCATACTGTAGATAATGGATTTACTCTTTCAGTTAACTTGAGCAAAACAAATGGAAATACACACAAAACGCAATGAAGGTCTGATTGCTGCAGCACTACTGGGGCTGTGAGAAAAACTATGGGTTTAGGTGGGTAATTCCCATGCAGTATCAAATTTTCAACTAAATGACAGCATTTCTTCTTCAGCTTTCTATACTCAATCATTTGACTAGCACAGTAGCTGAAGAACAGCCCACAGGATCACTCTTCTTGACTCGTGGCCACTACTGCATTATGCAAAGTGTAAATTGTGATGGAATAAGTTGCTTTGGGTTTGACTTAGTAAGTAACCAAGCTTGCTGTATAACCCAGTGCAAGGCCATCGTCAGTTGCTCCTGAAATTAGTTTCGGTTTGTAATTTCACTGTATCTCTTATAATTTAATGTCAAAGGCTTTAGTTCTAAAAATAAAACCAAAAATACTGAATCATCATTGGAAGTGAAGTATCACCTTGAGAATACTAGACACGGGGATGAAAAAAAATGCACATGCATTTTGTAAGACACTCAAAGAATTTAAAAAAAGACATTTTCCATCCCATAAAACATACAAACCCATATCATATTGGACTACAGGACTTTATCTATGTTAACCTGTAATATTTTAAAGGAAAACGATTAAGTCACCTTCGAAACCCAAGGTTTACGAGCAACGTCAAGGTGAAATACAGAGCGAAGACATCGACGCACGGGTGCACTTGCACAGTTCACACAAACTGTTTTGCTTAATTCTTGGTAAAACCCACTAAAAATATTTTGTTATGAGGAGCAATCACAGCCCAAGCTTAACGACAGCCACGCAAATGGATCCAGTGGGCCATGTGTGTACCGTCAGCTGTGCCAGGAATTCTTGGGCGGAAGTTGGAAACACTTGGGTCATCTGATTAGACACAATCTCCAACAGGCAGAGAGCTTCAATAGATTTCCACCATACTTTGTAGAGAAAAAGGTACTAAATTTTGAACGAAAGAGACTCTCCCAAACTCAGCACAGCTTTAGTATTTGTCTACCAACCACCATTTGGTAGTTATTTCTGACCTGCTGGCAGCTAGCACGCAGTTGTTCTGGGGAGCACTTTTATGGGATCCCTTCCACATTTCATCAAACAAATTTGTTGCACCAGCCACAATTCAGGGACTTCGGTCCCAGACATCACTGCCAGAGGAGGCCAAGCAATTTGACTGCAGGAAGGGCAAATTTCTGGGGGAAATTAAAGAAACCCCACCAAAAAACCAGCACTTTTTCAAATGTTTTCCTGCCTTGTTCACCACTTTCTCCACATCTGTCCATCTCACTAACATATTGTCACTTGAAGAACCAAACTTACAAAGAGAAAAACTATGTTACTCGCCTCACCCATAGAGGTTGGCAACATTACTATTTGTTTCACTTTCCATCCACAGAAGGAGAGGCTCTTCAATGTTTTTCAAAAAGTTTCAGATTTTCTTCAGATTTTCCCCCCCTCAAAAAAGCATGCAATCATTGCCACAACCTAGGAAATGCTCTGCAACAAACGACATCCAGGATATACAGCCAGCTCAACAAAGTCATCTTTCCAGCCTATTAGCGTATTTCAAGGTTTCAGTCTTCGAATTCCAAATCGCTGACCCACGGTTAAGCTCCCTCTCTCCAGAGATGATATTCAGAGCAAAAATAAAAATAATCCCACAAACAACAAATCCAAATCCATAAATATTTTTTCTTAAAAAAAAAAACCCAAACAAAACTTACCTTCATTTTTATTATCTAAAAGACATTTGTGTTGCATTTTGGAAGAATCATGACATATATCAGCAAGAGTACTTGGCATGCAGATTTAGTCTAAGAATTGCAAATAGATTATACACTTTTCTCAATCAAGAAATAAGATCTAGATGCAAAAGGAAAAATGGAGGTATAGCAAATGGCACCGGATTTCAATCATCAAATTCAATGGATATTGAATGACATCAATTACCAAAAAAAATAAATAAATTAAAAAATCCAGGAAACAGAAGTAAACCCCAGTCAAAAACACAAGCAGTTCACAGAAGGACTTAAATTACCTAATACTCAACATTTCAGGTCAACTTGCAGTTATATATTCCTCAAATTAATGTTCACTATATTTAAATTATTTTATGATTTTCAGGCATGACTATAAATTTCATTACAAGACAAAACTAGTCAAAAATGAACAACAATTTAGACAAAACAAAAGTTTCGAGACAGCTTGACTACATCAGAATCCAAAACCATTAACAATTCCGGCATTTCAAATAAACTTCGCACTTGTACAATTAAAGAATATATCTGATATTTAAAATAAAATAAAGTAGTTGTAATTTCAGGTGTTTTGCAAAAGAGGCTTTTGCCCAATGGGCACCACAAACTGACTGCTCAGTGAGGACGGGTACACTCAACAGACTCAACTGAGCCTTTTGCTCAAGTCAACATTTCAAACACAACTTAAGACAGCCAAGAAGAATAATGAGCAGTAATCACTCTTAAACTTAGTCCAATGTCCAGCAAATAGAACTTTTCTTGTCATTTTTTCTGCCTATCCAAAGATACAAACTTGGTGACAAGCAAAGAGCAAGTCTTGGCCACAGCACAGTCTGTAGGCCCAACTCCACAAACCCAACAAAACTTTTTCCAAAGTCAAAGCAAGTTTTTGGCAACCCTTTCACACACAGAGTGGTCCCTAATTTCTCTCCTGCTTGCAGGGATGATCTCTTCAAGATTGGCTTAAGCCACATTATGAGGATGGGGAGACTTGCCAAAGCAATTAACCATGATTTATCTGTCTTGAGAATACAGGCCTTCACTCTTACAGCCTACCAGTTCAGCATCTCCACCCAGCAGTCAACTTGCTCAAAATATATGCCCAGCCAAGGCACTTTTCACTGGCTTCTACGGGTCTGCTCACCCACGGCAGCACAGATGTAACTCCATTAACGGCAGACACATGCTCACCAACAGAACAGAAAGACATCTTCTGTCAAGTGTCCTGAAGGCAGTCTCCCTCCCTTTGACCTTAGCCTTCCAGCCTCTGGATATTAATATTTTTGTGCAGAACACAACTAACTGCAAGATAAAAGCGGTTTTGGTCTTGGGTGGCCACTTCTTGACCCAAAAGACAAGAACGGCTCAAAAAACAACAGCAGCTTTCCACTCCCAAGGATGACTTCTTGTAAAAATGAAAACAAGGAAGTTCAATCCAAGAGAACCATAATGCTTTTCAATTAAGGGCAAGGATGTGAAATCGCCACACATAAGACAGGAAATTCAAAGTTAGGCTGTCACCTCATTCCCTTCTTCACCCCAAAACCTTGCTCTCCGATCAGCACACCCTTTGACCACCTCCTAGCCGAGGACCGAAGGATGGCGTGTCGGAGCCCTAACTTCGAATCTGTTGGGCTTCCCTTGCAACCTTACCCGTATCGTTAGTGCACCAACAGACAGAGAGTTTAAATTTTAATATTTTGCATCACCGCGGCTTGCTGCATGGCCAAAGCACCGGATGGTAGCAAGGGACTTCGGTACAGACACAAATCCAGGACGAAAGCCCCTCTGCCTTCCCCCTCTCCCCCCCCCCCGCCTCCCCCCCCCCAGCCCCACCGCCGGACACATGCAGTAACTCAGCTTTGCACACATTTTTGCACACCGCCAGGCTCGCGTTTCGGGGTTCTCACTCCTCCGGGGCAAGTCGCGGCTGTCAGGCTCTGCTCCCCAACATCCAGCACCCCCCACCCCCCCCCCCAACACCCTCCCCTTCTCTTTCTGGAGTCAAAGTGTTGTGTGAACGTGGGGCGGGGGGAAGGGAGGGGGGGGGGGGGAAGCGCAGGCCACGGGTAACACTTTGCCGTCTCCTCCTTTCAGTCACATTTCCGTCCTCCTCCAGTAAAACTGGGGAGGGAAGGGGGGGGGGGGTGGGGGGGGGGGCGGCGGGGGGCCAGGCTGGGCAGGGGACACACACGCACGCGCTGGGCCCAGCGGGAAGGGAAGGGGCAGCCGCAGCAAGAGTGGGTGACAAGACCGCCGGCTCTCCCGAGAGCAACAAAAAGGCGGGTGGGGTGGGGTGGGGTGGCCGGCGGGGTCGGGGGCAGGGCCGGCGCTCGGGGGCTGTTACCTCGTAGAGTTCCTCGGAAGCCATGCTGGGGAGCCTCACAAGGTGGAGTTGGGTGCTGGTTTGGAAATACTTTGTTTCAGTTGCTGTCCGTTTGGCCTCCTCCTCCTCCTCTTCTTCTTCTTCTCCCACCTCCTCGTCTTCTTCTTCTTCTTTTTTTTCTTCTTCTCCTCCCTCTCCCTCCTCCTCTTCCTCTCCTTCTTCCTCCTCCTCCTCCTCCTCCTCTTCTTCTTTTTCTCCTCCTCCTCCTCCTCCTCTTCTTCTTCTTCTTCTTCTTCCTCCTCCCTGCGCGTCTCTCTCCAGCGCAACTAGCAGCTCCGCTCGCTAAATGCCAGTGAGGTGCTGCTGCTGCTGCTGCTGCTGCTGCTGCTTCTGCTGGCGGCGGCGGCGGCGGCGGCGGCGGCGGCGGCGGGGCTGCGCGCACGGCAGCTGCGCAACTCGCCTGCTCCCAGCTCGCGCTCGCTCCCTCGCCCTCGCGCTGCCTCTCGCACAGCCCGGCGGGCCGGCACGCACGCACACACTCACTCACGCACACACACACTCACACTCACTCGCACACACGCACTCGCGCACGGCGGCGGCGGCGCCCCGCACCCCCACCCCTCCGTCCCCGGCTCGCTCGCTCGCTCCCTCTCCAGGAACACTAATCGAGCGCAGAGAGAGCGCCACACGCAACCACTCCGCCTCGGCTCCAGCCGCCCCCGGCACCATCCTCCTCCTCCTCCCCCCACACCCCACACACACCCCCCCCCCCCCGCTTTGATCTCCCATTGTCTGCTCAGCTGAGCCCGGCGGCGCGCGGGGGGCGGCGGGGCGCGCCCCCGGGCGCGGGAGGGGCCGCGCCCGAGCACTCGGGGGAGCGGGGGGCCGCGGGACGGCCGCGGAGTTTGGAGAGAGGCGGGCGCGGAGGGGAAGGACGGGGAGGGAGCGGGGGGGCGGGTAAAGACACGGGGCCCGCGCACGTGCGGAGCCCTCGTCGCTTCCCTGAGTCCCCCGCGCTTCTCGCCCGGCAGCCCCCACGCTCGTCTCTCCCCTCGCCCCGTCACGCCTCGCCCGGACCCCACGGCCTTCCCAGCCCGGCTCCTCCTCGGGCTCCAGCCGGTCCCCAGTCCCTTGCCCCGCTCTTCCACCACGGCCTGTGCAAGCAACATCGTGATGCGCCTGCACGTGTTTTTCTCGTCCCAACTTCCTCTGTTGAATGCCTTCACCGCCACAGAGCGAAGGGCATGGGCAAGCCCCATAAGCAGCTCCCAACGATGGCTGCCGATGGCGCATGCGTGGCTTGGCGTGTCCCAGCTGACCGTGTTGGCAAAATCGGGAAGGCCCCACCAAGGCCTCCCCGGCATGATGAGTCAACAGAAAGCAACGGCGCTGTTGACTTAGAGAGTCCAGTGTTGGTTCCGCCACACCGCTCGCCTTGTCGCCTCCTGTGTCATCTGCGGATGCTTCATAGGAAGCTGTGCAAATAAGGCGCCGTGTAGCAAAGCAGGAGCTCAACTAACGGAAGGCATCGTTGCACAAAGGCAGATGAGTTACTCCTTCAAGAGTAAATTCCAGAAGATGGCCTTTCTGATCTCAAAATGACGGAAGGGTGGGACAAAACCAGTGTCGGAGTGTTTCTTGTTCCACAGCACACCAGGAAGACACACCCTGCTACAGAACTGCACAAGTTGTAGCAGAGTTCATCTTGTTTGTGTAACCAGACAACCATTGACTCAACTGATTTTTGATCAAGTTACTTCTTCAGTTTTTTCTTTTTTTCTCTCCAAACTCTTTCAAAAATGCTTCTGCAAAGGCAAGAAACTCCTCAACGTTCTACTTTGATAAGCAAAACGAATTTTAGACCATCGTCCAACTGGTACCCAGTTGGAAAACCTTGATCCATTTGTGGGCTTTGGATGACCTATGTAGAAGGAGCTGGAGACACCTTTCTCAGACTTGGTTAACCTGCCAGTCTTTTGTGACAAATATGTTGTCTCCCTGGTCAACAACCTTCTTCTGGATAACAGAAATGCCAGTGCTGGACTGCTAGATGGATGTCATTTCATAGAATCATAAAATTGTAGGGGTTGGAAGGGACCTCGAGAGATCATCGGGTCCAACCCCCCTGCCAAAGCAACTCCCCAGCTCACACTACACAGATAGGTGTCCAGACAGGTCTTGAGTATCTCCAGAGAAGGAGACTCCACCACCTCCCTGGGCAGCCTGTCCCAGGGCTCTGTCACCCTCACAGGGAAAAAGTTCCTCCGCATGTTGGTGCGGAACTTCCTGTGCTCCAACTTGCAGCCATTGCCCCTTGTCCTGTCTCCACAGACCACAGAAAAGGGGCTGGCTGATTCCCCCTGCATCCCCTGCTTCAGATAATTATAGACTCTAATTAGGTCCCCCCTTAGTCTTCTCAAGGCTGAAGAGTCCCAACTTACTCAGCCTATCCTCATAGGGAAGATGCTCCAGGCACCCAGTCATCTTCGTGGCCCTTCTCTGGACTCTCTCGAGGAGATCCCTGTCCTTTTTAAACCAAGGAGCCCAGAACTGGACACAATACTCCAGGTGGGGCCTGACCAGGGCAGAGTAGAGGGGGAAATTTGTGCAGATAAAACACCTAACAACTTTCATATATTCCATACTTTCCTAATTTCCTAGTCTATGAAAAGGTTAGAACTGATCTGCATTTAAACGACTTCTTGAGATCTTCAAGAGTTAGGCTCAGCCTGAGTGATGAAAAAGGGGCTTGTTCAGTGACAGCACCACAGGAACACTGATGGAAGGATAGGCCTGTGTATGAAATAGAGATGTTTGAGATGTGACTACCTTCTGGAGGTGAGCAGAAGATGCAGTCTGAATCCTTTTTGAGCTGTACTCAAGCACACCATCATTGTAGACACCCTTTGAAGGACAATCTTTTGAAGTAACTGATGCTCATGTTTTAGCAAAGAGGTAGCAATAGCGGTGGTTGCTGAAGACCTTATTTTGCTTCCAAGGCGTAAGAATAAAACACCTTAATTTGTACTAAAGGTCTCACCAGTGCAGTAAAACAGGTCTTAAGTGTTTTGATCATTTGGATAACTGAACAGAAATGCATTTCATCAGTACTGCTCTGTTTTTAGTACTTCAAGGAAGCAACAAAACCTCAGAGTTATTACTCATTTTTAATGTTTCAACCATGCTCCACATTTCATCTTCAGTGAAAGAAGTTCTTTTACATGTATTCATTGCTTGCATCGCTGTTAACTCTTCTTTGCCCTCTATTCTAACCTTTGGTCCTTGTTGCTTTATGAGATTTTTAGGAGAATCACCCATACTATTCTAAAATACCATGTGATAGTGCTATGGTTCAAGCATCTAGAGAGGTACCAGGCTCTGTGACTGGTGTCCAAGTTCTGCAGTTGAATTTTTTTTACACCAAGTTCTACGATATCGTGCCCCCTTCTTGCTCTCTCTAGGAAAAAACAAGTTGACCAACAGTTGTACGGTGAATTGTTGAGATCACCTTTCCCTTCTTATTTCTGGTGGTGTTTCACACTTACCTCATTGAGGCAGGATGTATCTATTTCTTTATTTATTTTTTACCATTATTTTGGTTGTTGAAACTAATCTTCCTGCCAAGTTCCTGACTGGCTTTAACTAGCATTGTTTCTAGAAGACAAGTCGTATGGTGTACAGTAATGGAGTAGCTTAGGAGAAAGAGAAAGCCAGGCCAGTTGGAGTTCTGACAGCAGCAGCAAATGTTTCTAGAGGCGCTTGAAACAGCCTCAGTTAATCCAGCTTTGGAAAGAATGAGACAGTGTCAGCCAGGCAGGAAGTTTTACCATAGACATACAGTGCTCCCAGTTTGAAGTGGACAGCTGCCTGTAGTGGCAGTCCTGGTAAAGCCAGGAGGACAGTCGTTCTTCTGTTTAGCAAGAGGAAGACTGTTCTAATTTATGGGCAAGGTACAGACCATGGAATGAATTTCATTTGAAAGGTCAACTCCATTTTGACATCACTGTTTGCCATTGTAACATCTATAAAGATCATTCATAGTTGACTTTGAAATAGCTATGTTGGTAGGCCACAGCTGGCTGAAAGTTGGTAGTACTGAGAACATCACAGTGATCTGTATTAGTTGGGGATGTGTCTACATCTCCAAGATTTTCTCTACCCAAGGGATCACAGCCATATTTGGTATGCAGATGTTTATCCACAAGCTCTTAACTCTTGATAATAACGTGACTATCAGTGACTTGTGATTGGTCACATTGAGGTGATTATCTGTCTTTTAGTATTAGGGAGTAGGGCTAGGAAATGAAGCATTTAGTAGTTGAGATACAGACAGTGATTAACTGAAGTATTTCAAAAGGTGGAAGTGATATAGCTAAATGTGATGGTCTACACTGTAGGCATTAACATCTGATCAAATCATCCTACACTACTTTTTCTCAGCCAACAAAAAGCTAGTCAGTGTAATCAATGGCATTCACAGCATGTTCCATCTCATCCTAAAGTAGATGTCTATGTCTGGTCAGATGAATTGGAGTCTAAATTGGATTTACATTGTTGACTGGATTTTGACTGATTGGAAGTATGGCATCTATTGTGCTTAAAGAAAGGCAAGTTAATTCCACCCATGTTTCTATGATCCAAGCTTTCCAGATCCAAGACAACTGAATAATTTAAAACTCCATGCTGGCCAAACTATGTTGACAGATTAGATACAAAATACATAACATGCCTTTGCACCTAATATTTTTTCTTTCCTGTTTTGATCCTATACTCACTTGTCTTCAACTTAACACCCCAGGCTGTGGCTCATCCTTGCACTCTGATATTCTCTGCAGTTTTTGTCCTTCTTCCTTTCCTCACCTCTTCCTCAACTCCATCTTAATCTTTTTTCTTCTAAGCAGTCTGAGATGCTTAATTTCAAATGAGGAAACAAAAATGCTAGAAAAAAGCTTATTTCTTGCAATGAGTAACTATACTCCCAACACAGAGCTGAGAGCTGAGAGCTTTGTTCCCCATTTTGAAGTGGGGGCAGTTTGAAACGGGACCATTTCAGACAGAAAGAAGGGGTTTGTTCTCTGACACATTGAGCAAAATGGGATCACCTGAAGGAACAACTGGAAGTTTCTTTGCATGGAAGTCTAGAAGAGCCTCCTAATTCTGTAAACTGCTAAGACATTACTTTTGTTGATCTGCAAAATATTGACTTCTAAATTAGATTAAGAGAGTAACATAATCAGATTTAAATAACGGAAGAAAATAATGGTAAATATGCTTACAGTAAAAGATTCTTGGTAATTTTTTGGTACTCACATCATCGTATCTTTATTGATAAGGTTGTAGTTTCTTTCTCCAAATTATTGCTTTCACAGAAAGCTGGCAGATAATTCCACCATTTCCTTGTGGACTTCAACAAAAGACTCAATGTCATTTTTTTTAATGAACACTGCTTTTTTTTTCCCAATCTGCCCATGAAATGGGTTTGAATTGCTATCCATCCTCTACCCCTATAGAATTGAGATTTGAAATTAAATAGACAGAGGTGTCACAGAACATTAGAAGTTGGAAGGGACCTCGAAAGATCATCTAGTCCAACCCCCTTGCCAGAGCAGGATCATGCTGTTGGTATAATGCCCACTAATTTCTGCCATTCAATTCAAGAGGCCTAGATTAAAGTACCTAAGAGAATATAGTATCTTTTATTTTAAAAGTAGCTTTGTTATTGCTGTTCATTACAGGTGTAAATATAAGAAGCTTCTGTAACTCCAGCTGGGTACCCAACATTTTGAATGGGGTTTCCAAACATGTATATATAGAAGCCATCCTTGACTACTGTGTTTTAAATGACTTGCTTAGTATCACAGAGAAGCTCTGTGACAGAAGTGGGACAAAATGCACGTTTTATCTGTAAGACCTGCTTTTCTCTTCCTGCATTCTCCTGCCTCTTTCACCACCCACTTTATAGTTCTGCAACACGTGAAACTGCAATCTTAAATCAGCTTCCATCCTTACACAGAAACAGACAGTTAGCCCTGACAACGAGGGCTGTGAAGTCAATGGTAACAGAGATGAGACTGATGTCTCTTTACACCTCTGGTCTGCTATCCATCCCCGATTTATTTCTAGAAGATGGTCTGTGCCTTGAATGAGGCAAAAGTTCCATGGAAGAGGCAAAGCAAATAGCTGATTGGAGAACACATGTAGATGGTGAAGGTATTCATGTATTACCTAACTCTAAAAAAGTTTATGCTTTAAACCCTTTAGCTGGAAATCTAAAATAAAAACATTGCTCACCCTTTCAGCTCATCCTATTGGTCACCAGCAGAGTTTAGATGTTTACATTCACATCAGAGATTAAAAAAACCATAGTGTTGTCCTGTCTTACCACTGGAATTGCCTTGGTGAGGATGAGAACTGGTTTATAAAACAATTAAGAAAAGATGATCCTAGCTTAATAGTTGGATTGAGAAGAGAGCATGGAGTGAAGCTTGAGCATAATTTTATCCTTACAGAGCTCTTTAAATGGCTGATCAGCCATAAGATTTTGCTGCTTCTTATACTCCATGCAATGAAAACTATGAAGAGTGCTTTACCTCAGTCTGAATGTCCTTTTCAGTCTTTGGAAGGAGGTATCGTAAGCTAAGAAAGTAGTAGGTTGAGAACTGATGTAAATGTAGGTACCATATCTGAAAGACAGCCAGTTCTCTGCTTTTCACTGGGATCTGTAATTTACCTTCTCATGACTAAATACAGTTTTAGAGTGAGTATGTGAAGAGCAGAGACAGCTGATATTCTGTGTTTTTATAGAGAATACAGTCAGCCCTCCTGAATGTTTACTGAAATAGTTATTCCAATATAGCTCATGCAGGGTATTTGTTCACAGAGGTGTTTTTTGGTTGTTTGTTTGTTTGTTTTGTGGGGGTTTTTTTTTGTTTTGGTTTGGTTTTTTCTGATTATGAGAATGGCATTTACAGGTTGACTTTTCCAGGTTTAAAAGTCTTCAGCATTTTTTTCGTAACGTAACGTATCAAACCTTTTGAGAATCCTATAACAAGTGTTGTCAAGTGAAGACTATGTTAGTTTGGGTGGTAAATTGTTAGCTCTTTCCTGTGGTAAGTACGTTTGTAGGTATTGAGAAAGAACCTGTATTCCTTCTGATAACTGTAGAAAGATGAAACCCCATAATTTTTACATTCAGATGGGAAAAATATAAAACTTAACTATCTTTTCTTCTTCAATAACTGCAAAAGGGAAAACTGAAAAAGTAGTGGAAAGCTATCTTCTAGAACAACAGAAATGGATTATTCCAAATAAAGAATATGGACTTTTTCCCAGTGAGGGTGACAGAGCCCTGGGACAAGCTGCCCAGAGAGGTGGTGGAGTCTCCTTCTCTGGAGATATTCAAGACCCGTCTGGACGCCTATCTGAGTGTTATGTCCTAGGGAGCTGCTTTGGCAGAGGGGTTGAACCCAATGATCTCTTGAGGTCCCTTCCAACCCCTACAATTCTATGATTCCATTACTTATTTATCTAACAGTTGAGTTTTTGAAGATCAGAAATGGGTCAAAGGTCTATGCTTTTCTTTCAGTTTCAAGATTCAACCCCCTCTTTTTCTGTGACCACAAGAGTATTTTTACTTTAACATGGTGATGTCAGAGATATCTGGTGATATCTCAAACAGGGCTCCTGGCAGAATGCAGAAGGTTGTAGTCCTTTCTTTCCTCCTCTTCATAGGACTGTAACATACCTTCTGAAGAAGACAATGAAGAAACAAACATCTATGGGATCATCTTCTTAGGTCTGACCACCTGCAACAGGACCTGCAGCTTCCCCTTAGTACTAGGAATATAGATGTAGATATGCAAGATTCAGTGCTTGATTTTCCTTGACTGTCCAGGGGAAGGTTTTCTATATAGTGGATTAAATTTAGACCTTCTGTAATCATCATGAAGTAGGTTTATCCAGTCCACTGCAGTGCAGCCTAGTTCTACCGGTACCTCTTACCAAAATTTCATTCAAATATAAGAATATTATGCTAATCAGTTTGGCTTTGTGCTTGAAAACCTTTTCACAAAGCTGTGCAAACTGCCTTTCATCACAGGGAAGGGGAGGTAAAATGTCTGCCTGATTCATCATTAAGACTGCAGGATTGACCGTGGATTCAATACAGCCTGAACAAAACACAGTGTTACCTTCTGCAAAGGAAGGGGTGCAAAGGTAAGGAATCTTTAGTGAGATGATTAATGTCTTCTGCTTGAAGGTGGTTTGTGAACAGTTCCTTTTTGGGGAAGCGTGTTCATGTCAGTCTATATAGCTTAGTAAAAGCGTGACGAGGGGGAAGAGGAAGTGGTCTGAATGCCTTTCATTTTGTTTCCTCATCTTTGTCTGAAGTTATCTGTAGGGGTTACTGATTTGACTGGTGGTCCATAGATGAATTAATGACCTTTCACACTAATTGTGGAAATATGAAAGATCAAAACTATGCCATGGCTTCTTGAGACTTATTCAGCACTACCACTGAAAATAAATTTATTTCCTAGAGATAGACCATGACAATATGATTCTTTAACACAGAAGCTTAAGACGACCCGACCGCTCCTTTTGGGTCATTTTACAGATGGAGGCTTTGCAGCTGAGAATTAATGGATCGAAAATTGCAGATTCATGCAATTTTCATCTTTTCAGGTAGCCCCCACTAACAAAGGCTGGCAGATGCAGTCAATAGCCTTGTTGTTCAGACTGGCGGCACTGGAACAAAAGGCCTTGTTCCAGAAGTTTGCCTGTATTAGGATAGGCTGAATTCTACTGGATTTGCAGTTAAATTTTAGCAGCTGCTAGCTAGCGATCTTTTGGTATCGTTACTTCACTTTTGCTATCAATAGACAAGGGTAATTCACTAGTAAACACTTTACTAGGTTTTGCCATCAAGCTTCTGTGTCATCTTGAACTGTGTTCATTGTCCTCACACAAGGAGATTGTGTTTTAGCAGGGCATGGATATGTTTCTATCGGTTTTTCTACGGCAGTGCAATGGGGAATGACTTTTCCTCCAGCAGGTCAAGCATTAGCACAGTCACAATGCCTATCTTTTATTTTGGCATTAATAATTGTACGTTGCAGCACAGTATTATTTATTCTTAAAAACAGCAAAGAGTTAATAGAACAAAACAGTGTAGAGTCGTGTCTAATCAAACTGAAAAGCAAACTAAATGCCAAGCATGTTGGTGTGTTTACATCACCTTGGCTCACCGAAATTCCCAAAATGATCGCTGATGTAGCTTGGAAGGAACAAGTGATGTTAAAAGTTCCTTACATCTACCTTTTGTAATCTTATCCTTAGATCACTATGCAGCAGGAAGGAGAAGAAGTGAGCAAAGAAGATATGAGGACACTCCAGTAAGTACTTCCTCAAGGAGTCAAGCAGCAGTCAAGTTGTATTGTTGGCACGTCCCAGTAATGAGAAACTACAACAGCTATTCAAAGAAGAACACATTTTTCCTGAACATTGTTCTGGGGAAAAAAAAAACCCACCAAACAACAAAAACCAACCAACCATAAACTTAATCTTTTCTGGTGAAATATTCTTTTAAAGAATTCACCAAGAGGCATGTATTGAAAAGTTGTAATCCAAATGGTTTACTCAGCAAGGATAACAATATAAAGTGTCTTGTACAAGAAAGTGTCAAGCAATGTTAACTGTAGGCATTATTATCTGTATTTGCTATAATAAACCCAGCGTAACATAGCATGTGATGCACTTCTCAAAGATACAATCTCAGATCAGCACAGGCACACAGAAACACTACATAGCATAAAGGTTTTTTGAAAAGAAATATGGGATGATTCCATTGCTCACAAATAGCATAGTTATGAATTAGTCATTCAGGTCATCCCAAATGGATGTGGAAGATTACGTCTTTATCATATACCAGAGAGCAACTATTTGAAGAATATTTTTGAAAATTTGAAAAAAAACCAGTGTTGCAATTGTTGTCTGTGTCTTTTGAACTCACAAAGGTGGCTCTAATTAACTTGACTGCAATAGTTCAGTGTTCAGACAAGGTGTAGACCTAAGAGTAGTATCTGCAAAAGACCACAGAACTACTGTTTCTGGATATGGAAGTGCTTTTAAAGTGCAATAAAGGATTTTCTACATCTACAAAGGCTGGAACACTGGTACTTCCCAAGGGAATAGACTCAGCAGATGACAAGGAAAAAACCCCTGTCAACCACCAAAAATCTCCCACAAATCAGTTATATTCCTATTAAAAGTATCTAAGTTCAGAGCAGAGAACAGTGACTGCTCATCCTTCTGGCACCGTTCAGGGAATCTGTCATGTGGAGCATGTCAAGGAAACTGGAGATGGCATCACAGAAGAAACTTCCCTGCTTCTGCATGAAACAGGAGAAGCCAAAGGCTCAGGGCCTACTTCAAATCCTACACTTTACATTAGTTGGGTTTGAATATACTTGAAAGATACCAAAGAAAATAATTGGTAAGTTGCATATAATAAGGCAAACCAGATTTTTATGCTTTATGGACATATTTCATCAGCTAGGTGACTTGCATCAACTTCAAAGGGCCAAAGTTTCACAAATCGACTTTTAAGAGTTAGTAAACATAATTTTTCAGAAGAGCAGTATTCATTCTTGGTCAAAGAATGCCTATGTATTCAAGGGGTAATGAGCTCAAGTGTTTGGGCAGGTTTTTTGCAGGGAGTTGCAAGTGTGAGAGTAGGAAGCAGAGTCAGTATCAGCTTTTGTCAGAATCCTAACGTGTCGTTTTCAGTGTTACAGAGGTGACTTCACCTCTGACTCCTCTCTGACTTGTCTGATCCTGGTCTGTGTTTCTGTGAAATCTTGCTTTTCTTTTGTTTTCAGTCAGGAGGCAAGCAGTTTCTTGTATATAATAATGCCTATCATCCCACAGATCTAAACTGGTTTCAGGCACCTGTTTTTCTTTTGATATTGACCAACAGCTCCCTTAAAAGAAGGCATTTCTATTTAGCAGTTGGAATGAAGCATGAGAGAAAAGGAGATTTTACAAACACCAAAGAACTCAGGCACATATTTAGTTCAATTTTGGTTAAGGTCCAGCTGGAACCAATCCACTTCATAGGGATATGCAGGAATAACATAGTCATACTGATAGTCATCAAATGGCTTCTCACAATTTTTCCCCCCACCCCCAAGGACACGCAGCCTCTAACAATGACTGACACAATCAGCTCTGAAAGAGCATCTCAGCTCAAATAACCTGACTTACAGGAGTGAGTTTAGAAACCAGTGAGGGTATTAATGAAAGTACTACTCCCTTGTGGGATAGACTCTTCATCCGGGTGTTCAGCTGTATGTGTTTGTCACCTGTCTGAAAGTGAAGATGCACTTCAAGACCTCAAAGTCATGTGTCCAGTGCCTTATGTATAGTACAGAAACTTCATATTAAGGACAGATCTAAATACAGCAAGAAAAAATATTGAAAGGCACACCCGGATTTGTCACAGTCACATTCCTATTACATTATGTAAGAAGAAAACAATATCTGGCAAAAATAAAATAAACAGAGGCACATGAATGAAAGAGAACTGGTTGCAATACTTTCACATTTATCTGGTATTCTAAGGTCAGTTAAAATATGTGTTTGGTGTTATCTTGGAAATGTCATGTAAGGAAGTACAGTTCTGGGTTACCTACAGAAGGCTGAAGGGGAGAACAGCTGTAACCATGTCCTCACAGAGATAAAACAATGCAATAATTATTGAAGCTAAAAATATATGCATTTCCAAAGTCTGCTTCCCATGATCTCATTTATTCTGTTCCATAGAAGTCTTTGCTAGCTTTCATCATGGGAGCTTTCTCATGAACATGAAACATGAATCAGTTTCCTGATGATGAAAATGTATCAGGGAACAAGGTAAGTGGGTTTATTTTCTGCCCAACTGGCTGCGGAGAATTTTCAAACTTGTCAGCTAATTTGGAATCTCAGGGGATGGAGGGAATTGATGAAGGTGAAGATTAATAACCACCCTCTATGCTATTCCTGACACACTGAAAAACATTTAAAGCGGTGTTTGTGTAGCTGTTAGGATCCTTGGGTTTTGAAAAGCTGCCCAAGGTAAGAATTTGTTTCACATTTTTAGGATACAAAGAAAAGAATTTTTATTCTTATCAGAACATGAACCTTAAAGCAAGACACCTATACATAAACACAGATTTTCCCCTCCACTATAAATAGTCTTCAACACGTAAACTAATGCCCTGCTGATTCAGGCTTGCTGAAGAAATGCAATTTCTATTTAAATCTTGTTAGGGAATTATAAATGATTTTTTTGGGAAGTAAACCCAAAAATAACAAGTCCCCACATGGATATTATTTCAGAAAACAAACCCATGCCTTAAAAGAGGGAAAATTATTTTATTCCTCTGGGGAACTTCAAGTTCTGGCTGTTGAGTGTCAACTAAAGTAGAGATTGGACGGAAATTTACATTTTTGGATTATTGTCAATTGGTAATCAAGCAACAACAAAATTTATTTCTGAGTGTTCAACTAACATGCAAAATCTGAAAGATCAGCAACTGTGCTTAATGATAATTATTGTCATTTCTCAGGGTGTTTCTTTTTTCTATCATCTTGTCTTCTCTGGTGAGAAGACATTTGTGAAACAAATCCTGTAATCTAGATTCATGTTGACTTTGTTTATATTTTTTCTCATCTCTTCTCTCGTGCCTGAGACATGATCAAGTGAAGAAATCCCTACAGGTTTTCCATTAGTGACAGCAGTGAATAGACAGATACAAATATTTGGACTGGTTACAGTTGAATTCCATTCAGAGAGGGACAGCCCCAGTCAGATTTCATTGTAAATAGAGTTTTCAGTTAATTCTAAGTTTTGAGGACCTCACTGGCTCTTTAAGGCTCCTTTTCTGTTTCCTGGATTTTGCAACTGACTTTTTTCCTTCCTTTCCTTCCTTTCCTTCCTTTCCTTCCTTTCCTTCCTTTCCTTCCTTTCCTTCCTTTCCTGCCTTCCTGCCTGCCTGCCTGCCTGCCTGCCTGCCTGCCTGCCTTGCCTGCCTTGCCTTCCTTCCTTCCTTCCTTCCTTCCTTCCTTCCTTCCTTCCTTCCTTCCTTCCTTCCTTCCTTCCTTCCTTCCTTCCTTCCTTCCTTCCTTCCTTCCTTCCTTCCTTCCTTCCTTCCTTCCTTCCTTCCTGCCTGCCTGCCTGCCTGCCTGCCTGCCTGCCTGCCTGCCTTCCTGCCTTCCTTCCTTCCTTCCTCCCTTCCTCCCTTCCTCCCTTCCTCCCTCCCTCCCTCCCTCCCTTCCTTCCTCCCTCTGTCTTTCCCTCCGTCTTTCCCTCCCTCCTTTTTTTTCCCAAGTGAGATTTGAGGGATAAAAGCTCTGGTTACTGTCTCACTCAACTTTTGACAGTGGAATCTTAAATAGGTGATAGCTATTCTGATCTCAAAAACATATTCCATTACATTCTAGATCAACTCAGTTACCCTTCATGATTCCTTAGCAATGCCGTGGGAGCCCACACTGCTACCATATTACATGATTTTGCTCAGAAAGCATATTTTAATCTATAACTGCAAGTGGGCTGGAGGACATATCTGTTGTTCTTTTTACAAATCTAACCAAAAGATTGTTAAAAATCCCTTTCAAATCCAGCCTGGAATAGATCATTTTTACTAAGACTCATTTCACAGTGGTGTTTGGGGTTTATTTTTGCCATGTATAGTTACTTGAGAAATATGTAGTAGAGCTTCCCATTACTGTCCATACTACAAAGTTGCTATATGCTTGTGCTAAGTAGCCTTGGCATTTCTGGTTTTCATAGTGTGAATAAATGTCCAATTGGCT